>OZ024741.1:407556711-408299211 GCA_964016885.1 Eledone cirrhosa | reverse complement strand
TTGGGAGAGAATGAGAGACAGAGGGAATGATAGAGAGAGAGAGAGAGAGAGAGAGAGAGAGAGAGAGAGAGATGGTGAGAAGGAGAGAGAGGAACATAAGTGAAAGAGAGAGAGAGAGAAGAACATGAGTGATAGAGAACGAGAGAGAGAGAGAGAGAGAAGAACATGAGTGATAGAGAACGAGAGAGAGAGAGAGAGAGAGAGAGAAGAACATGAGTGATAGAGAACGAGAGAGAGAGAGAGAGAGAGAGAGAGAGAGAGAGAGAGAGAGAGAGAGAGAGAGAGAGAGAGAAGAACATGAGTGATAGAGAACGAGAGAGAGAGAGAGAGAGAGAGAGAGAGAGAGAGAGAGAGAGAGAGAGAGAAAGAGAGAGAGAGAGAGAGAGAGGGAGAAGAACATGAGTGATAGAGAACGAGAGAGAGAGAGAGAGAGAGAGAGAAAGAGAGAGAGAGAGAGAGAGAGGGAGAAGAACATGAGTGATAGAAAAAGAGAGAGAGAGAGAGGAACATGAGTGAAAGAGCGAGAGAATAACATAAGAAGGAGAGAGGGGAGAAACATGAGTGAAAGAGATAGAAGCAGATGAGTGAGAGAGAGAAAGAGAAGTGAGGGAGGAAGTCTAGTAAATGCTACCATAAAATGGTCATTTACTCTAACTTTTCACTGTCTTCAATATAATTGTTTGTTTGTTTTTTTCAATGGTCAGAAAATAAATCATATGAAAAATAATGGTTCCTGATATAGAATTTTCATGAGAAAGTCAATTAAATCGACCCCAGTACGTTACTGGTACTATTGTTTATCGAATCTGTTAGGATGAAAGATAAAGTTAACACCGGCGGTTTTTGAACTCATAATGTAAAATGACGTAACTATATGCCACAAAGCATGTTGTCCGACGCTCTACCGATACTGCCAATCCACCGATAATGCCAATAATAATGGTGTCTGATTTAGACACAAGGCCAACAATTTTGGGTGGGGGAAAGGTCATTTAAATCGACCCCAGTGCATTACTGGTACTTTATTTTAGTGACTCAATAAAGATGAAAGTCAAAGCTAACCTTAGTGAGATTTTCGTCCGACGCTCTTCCGATATTGCCAATCCACTGTCTTTATATCAACAATAATTGTTTCTACTTTAGGCACAAGGCCAGTAATTATCCCAGTACATTACTGGTACTTTATTTTATCGACCCCGGAGGGTAATGAGTTCAATTCAACAGAAACTAATCTGTTTAGATAAAACAACGTTTTAGTAGAAGACTAGCAGAATTGCCCGGCGTTGCTCGGGATTCTAAACATAGATTGGCATGTTTATCCCTCCTTTCTGAAACAGTACAGAGAAGTACGGATACCTCGGCCTGGGGATGGTTCTACATTTTGTGCTTATAAAAATAACGAAGATAATACGTCAGCAATGAGAATATTTGATATATATTTATCCTTATCGAGTCTCGTGAAATAAATACGTTTGTTTATATTTTGTTATTGTGTATACAAAAATATCTGTACACGAATATATAATTATATATATATATTAAAATAACTGGTTACAGTTTAAGCAAAGAATCGCTGCTTTCACCATTAACGGGATCTTCTGAAACTAAAAAAAATCGATCTGTGAACGCAGAAGTAAATATTTCGAAAAACGTTACACACTATATATATATACACACACTATATATACATATATACACACACACACAGATAGCGAAGTCAATGTTTTCATAATGTCGTAATGCAAACAGCCAGACATACAGACAGATATTATAAGGACGCGACGTTATAGCTATGTATCATCTAAAAAGACAGACTAAGAAAGAGAGACAGATCGCTAACCGGCGCCTAATGTGGTCCCTAGGGCATTGAAAATTCGAAATAATTTTTGTTCAAAACACTCACACGACCATAAGTATCAGATGTGTGAAACTTGAAAACAATCGGTGGGTGGTTCTTGAGTTTTAGGGGGACAGACAGACATTCTCTGTTTTAGATATATAGGCTAGAAGAATAGCCCGGCGTTGCTCGGTATTGTAAACATAGATTGGCATGTTTATCCCTCCTATCTGAAACAGTACAGAGAAGTAGGGAATACCTCGGCCTCGGGAATGGTGTCTACATTTTGTGCTTATAAGAAAAATTCGTCGTAGATTACCAGGGGTTTAACTTAATTGGGTGCCTGAGAGTAAAATGTTCAACACACGAAAGCCAAGACGATAGGGTTAAGTAACAAGGAATTCGACAAACCGAACATCTATTTGTTGTGCTATGGTACAATGAAAGCAATAGTTAGAGAGCAGTAAGCATTTGGGACTGCAGTGGTGGAGAGTGGTGTGGTCTTACTCCTTTCAATGTTTCGTTGTATGTTCACCAATTGATGCAGAATTCGCCTTGGGTGAATAGGCAAATAATTTTCCATTACGATTTTTTAAAAGCATGTAATTGCGTTCCCGCTCTTTTTTGTTATTGTTTTTGCTGGTGTTTATATTTTGTTTTTGTGTATGCAAAAATATCTGTACACGAATATATATATATATATATTAAAATAACAGATTCAAGTTTAAGCAAAGAATCGCTGCTTTCACCCTTAGCGGGATCTTCTGAAACTAAAAAAATCAATCCGTGAACACAGAAATAAATATTTCGAAAAACGTTACACTCACACTATATATATATATATATATATATATATATATATATATATAGTATATATATAACCACTATATATATGCATATATATATATATATATATATATATATATATATATATATATATATATATATATATATATATATATATATATATATATCATCATCATCATCATCATCATCACCGTTTTACGTCCGTTCTTCCACGCTAGCATGGGTTAGACGGGTTGTCCTGTTGTGGGCAGTGTCTGGTCGGCTGACCATGCCTTGCTCATACAGGAACTGATACTGGCTTGATTTCTACAGCTGGATGCCCTTCCTAACACCAACCTCATTTACAGTGAGTGCTGGGTGCTTTTTCGTGGCGCCTACACGTCCACTTTACAGTGTGGGCTGGGTGCTTTTTTGCCGTGGCACCTCCACGACCACCTTGCGGTGGGGGGGGGGGCATATTGTTTATATGCTTCAGCATGGACCCATGGGAGGTCGGGTACCCTGTATTACTGCGTGACGCCAGAAGTCACGGTCGTGTGTCATTGACTTTGAGAGGTGTAGTTGGGTAAGGTCGGCTTTTATCACCTCATCCCAAGTCATCTTGGGTCTCCCCACTCCGCGGTTTCCATCAACTTCTAGTGCTCTGCACCTTTTTATGCAGCTGTCATCCTTCATACGCATCACATGTCCATACCAGCGTAACCGCCTCTCCTGCACGCAGCATTTGATTCCTCTTATGCTCAGTCTCTCTCTCAATTCCTTTATGCTTTGTCGTTCACGTATATTACTGTTACACATCCATCGGCGCATGCAGGCTTTGTTTCTCTCTAATCTACGTAAGTCTTCCACCTTCAGCGCCCAGGTCTCACTACCACGTAACATTGCCGTTCGGATACACACATCATACAGTCTGCCTTTCATTCTGAGGGAGAAGCCTTTTGCAGCTAGCAGTGGTAGTAGTTCCCTAAACTTCTTCCATCCCGTTCTTACCCTAGTTATTGTACTTTCTGAGCACCCACCTCCGTTGCTAATTCGGTCACCTAGGTATATATGCATATATATAGTGGTTATATATATACTATATATATATATATATATATATATATATATATATATATATATATATATATATAGTGTGTGTGTAACGTTTTTCGAAATATACATATATACACACACAGATAGCGTCATAATGTCGTAATGAAGACAGCCAGACATACAGACAGATATTATAAGCGCGCAATGTTCGGCGCCTAATGCGGTCCCTAAGGCATTGAACATTTGAAATGTTTTTTACTCAAAACATTCACACAACCATAAGTATTACATGTGGAAAGTTTGAAAAATGTCGGTTGGGTGGTTCGCGAGTTTTAGTGGGACAGACAGACAGCCAGACATTCTCTGTTTTAGATATATAGATAATAGTCTTGACGTTTTTATTTTCTTTGATATTATTTCTTGTTTAAGATTTGGGTTAGGTTTTTCTTGATAGTCTTCTCTGAAATTAATGAATTGTTATGTTTATGGAGATTTAGCAAATTATCAACAAGTAAATTATCAACATAGATCAACTGTAGCTAATTAGTGTCTTCCATATTTAAATATTGTGTTGGCTTGAATTATTTTAATAAATTATACTTCATTACTTTAGTCGGATTTTGGTATTTTCCAATTTATATTTACATTTTATGTCTTTCCTGCATTCCTACTCTACAATTACCTGCTCACACACACACACAAACACACACACAAACACACACACACACGCGCGCGCGCGCGCGCACACACACTGGTATATATATAAATGAAGTATTTCCGTAGGAAAGGTAAAGGAAAAGAGAGAGCTCTATGTAGGCTACAGGGCTTTTTAGTTATGTAATAAACAACATAAGATCATTTTATATATATATATATATATATATATATATATATATATATATATTTGAATAAAGGAAAAGAATGACTTCACTTGTAGTTCTAAACAATTTGATTTAATTTTATAATATTGAGTTGGTAGATCTAATAAGTTCTTTGTTATCATCGGTAGGAGGAATTTTAAAGATTCCTGTTTAACTTTCTTGGAGAACCTTCTCACATTCATCAGTGACGATTGTCACACTGAGATCAGGTTGTGTTGTGATGTGTGACTCTATATATAAGAGAGATTTGGATGTGTCTGGGGGTGGGATGGGGTGATCCAAATCTCTCGTATATATAGAGTCACACATCACAACACAACCTTATCTCAGTTTGACAATCGCCACCGTCGAATGCGAGAAAGTTCTCCAAGAAAGTTAACCAGGAATCTTTAAAATTCTTCACACCGAAGTTAATATTATAATATAATAAATTAATATTATAAGATAATAAAATTAAATCAAATTGTTTAGAACTACAAGTGAAGTCATTCTTTTCCTTTTTTCAAATATACCTAACTGTACCAAGGATTTCACACATTTCTAATATATATATATATATATATATATATATATATATATATACACACACACAATAAAGTATGTCCATAGAAACATTTGATAAAATATATACATCGCCTCCTCTCCCAATCAGCATAATCAACCACATAAAAAACCAATTAAACCAGGCTATAAGATTAAAAGGCACCTATGAAGAAATAATAGATAAATAAACGACAGCTATTTATTCGCGATCAACAGCTATATAATATTTACCCAGCATTTCTAATAGCACGTGGAAATCGATTAGATATATCGTCAACCATACACAATTAGGTATAAAATCAAAATTAGAAAAAAATGTATATAAACATACCAAAATTATGTTTCTACCCCATGGGTTTTCATTCGCTTTTTGGAAATTCCGATCAAGGATAAATTTACGAGCTTCGAAATCATCAAGAAACAAACTCACTTGGACGAAGATTTTTCTTAAATGATCCCCGCCAGAAATGAATTCAAAATGGATAAGAACTGTGACGTGGCAGTGGTCAAGTCAGAAATAATGTGATTGGTGACTTACGGCGAGTGGGCTGGTAGCTAGAAAGCGCAGCCTAATATTGCCTAAATTGCATCTCAACCAAATTATAAAAATTAACTTACTTACTAAAATTTCACTTCAACTAATTAGTTTCTGAAAGGGAATAAACATGGTTTCTAAATGGAAAGCATGGAGAAGCCGTTTCGTCACCAGGAAGTCTGTTCTCAGCTAAGATAGCTGGCGATGCGTGGACACAGGGAACTTATACAAAAATAATTCAGTGGATGGAAAAAAGCAAGCGTGGAGTAAATTCCAAATCATTGAAAAAAATCACTGCCTACTTGGTCAGTGGCAAATTCAAAAGAATCAATCACGTGACATCGAGGTTAATCAGTGAGGAGTGGGGTGTTAAAATGACAGTAGCCAAGCCGTTACTATGAACTATAGTAGCAGTTTTGACAAATTTTTGCTCAACAAAATAATTTGGAGATAATTATAATTATCTAATTATAATTATAACTAATTAGTTGGAGTGAACTTTTAGTAAGTTAATTTTTATAATTTTCTTATTTTACGTCATTCATATAATTGTTCTGAATCCCCTTGCATTGAACCACGAAGTTACTAAGACAAAACCTATATATTTGCTAGCATAGGTATGCACCTGTATATATATGTTGGTAGATATACTAATTCTTTATATATATATATATATATATATATATATATATATATATATATATATATATATATAAGTATATATACGTACATACATATATGTATACAGACGTACAGTAGTATGTATATATATATACATATATGCATACATATATATATGTACGTATGGATTCACCGAACATTTATTATAATGCTCGGTTTGTTTGTAAACAAACAGCCCGAATTAAGCCGTACAGTGTTTAGCAACCATCGTTGCCCTTTTGTTCATCACTGACAAAGGAACGATGTACTAGTTTCAAGCTTGTTAGCTATCGTCACCACCGTATACCTTCCTGCCAGATGATTAAACGTCTGAAAGTATATACTTTCCTTATGCATATTCACGGCTGAGCAGCCTAATTTGCATATCGAGTGAATTAGTCGGCCGGGCGCACCGAAAAAGATAAATGGAAAAAATGAAACGAAATTTCATTTCTCACTCTTAGTACGGCTGCTACTTAAATATAAGTATGTATACGTACATACATATATGTATACAGACATACAGTATTTTGTATATATATACAAACATCACACACATATATATGTACGTATGGGTTTACCGAACATTTATTATAATGCTCGGTTTGTTTGTAAATATATATATATATATATATATATATATATATATATATATATATATATATATATATATATATATAGGGAGACACCAAGCAGGCTTTGTTTACAAACGGCTAGCGAATTTGAAAATTAGGTAGTAACATGTGCTTACGCCGTATTTCACTAAATGGAATTAGTCTGTTGGTTGGTATTAAAAAAAAATACCAACTCGCCACCCATGCTTCCTTCCATTCAATTAGAAGCTATATAACCATAGCAGGTATGTATATGTACATAAATAGGAAGACACAAAGAATACTTTG
The DNA here is from genome assembly GCA_964016885.1 of Eledone cirrhosa. NCBI lineage: Eukaryota > Metazoa > Mollusca > Cephalopoda > Octopoda > Eledonidae > Eledone > Eledone cirrhosa. The sequence goes on along the minus strand of OZ024741.1, from coordinate 408,292,011 downwards.
TTTACAAACGGCTAGCGAATTTGAAAATTAGGTAGTAACATGAGCTTACACCGTATTTGACTAAATAGAATTAGTCTGTAATGGTACACATTGGTCCGGCAAACATCAATACTCATCCTTTTTTCCATTCAGAGGTTTTTTAAAATCCCAATTAAAACACTAATTCTATGTAGTCAAATACGGCGTAACCACATGTTACTACCTAATTATATATATATATATATATACAATTATATTAAATAAATGGAAACTATATTTATAAAACCATATTTCTATTAAGGGTACCAAATACTTTGGAACGCTTTCATCAGATAAAATATAAAGTGTGTTTTATAAATTTTGACATAGCCAAGGAACATACCTTATCAGTTGAATTAAGGAAAATTCACCTCATCAGGTATGTTCCTTGGCTATGTCAAAGTTTATAAAACACACTTTGTATTTTATCTGGTGAAAGCATACCAAAGTTTTTGGTACCCTTGAAATATATAATATATAATAGAATAAATATGGTTTTATAAATATAGTTTCCATTTATTTAGTATCATTGAATATTTACTCCAGAAATTTGTCGAGTACTCTGAATCAGACATGGATGTAAACCCCAACCCTAAGCCTTAGACTTAGACATAAAACCCAACCCCAATTTATATTTGTTGAATTTCCAACAAATTAAATATCCCTTCTGCTTATATATATATATATATATATATATATATATATATATATATATATATATATATAGTAGAACACTTGAAGGTTATATCCGTAGAGGTAGAACACCCAGTCCATGGGACGAGTTAGTCCACACGACGGATTTCCCCTTGCGTATGGCTTGGACTTAGTGATGGTTTCCATTGAATGGAGTAGTCTATACTTGAGTCCTTGAGGGACCATACGTGGCTCTCAAGGAGAAATCCGTCGTGTGGACTATGTATTGATGAACGAATAAATATTCTAAAGAGATTATGCAGTGATTGCCTAAACACGAGAAATGAATTCTTCACACGTTGTCCCCACGTCTCGAAACACCTCCTTCATAACTACAAAGCTCCGGATTGAATTATTACAACAACATCATAATTTTCTTGTCAACTAAAATCTTTTCGGACTTTCGCAGTTTACTCCCTTACACCGCTCGCACACATTTTAGTATTGCCTGTGTGATGTGACCGGTTTCTGCGCATGAGCGTTCGTACGGTTGTCCTTTCTGTTCCGTATAACCATGTCCATTACGAGCTGAGAATCCGCTAAGATGAAACAATTGTTCTCGGTATGGTGAACTAACTTTTGTGTAAGCACTTCTATATATATACATATATATATATATATATGTATGAGTTATATAGAAAATACTTCTACAGGACTAGTACTGTAACATTAGTATGAAAACATCAGGGATTCCTGATGATTTCATACGAATAAAACAGTACTAGTCCTGTAGAAGCCTGTTTTATATAACACCTGCCTTCACTCTCCACATGTATTGAGTACCTCATTTGCTGTGGTTTTCCCCGGCTCAACTCGGGGCCTACTTATATAAACGTTAAGACACTCTTCCTGCAATTTCAAGCGTTAAACTAATATATTTCTTCCATGTACTGCACCGTTTGTTTTGTTATTTTTTCGAATTTTCGTTATATATATATATATATATATATATATATATATATATATATATATAAAATATTAATAAATGGAAACTATCTTTATAAAACCATATTTATTTTATTATATATATTTCAAGGGTACCATAATCTTGGTACGCACTCATCAGATAAAATACAAAATTTGTTTTACAGATAGTGACATATTCAAAGCTAAAATGTTTTGAATATTAATGTTATACTCCAGAAGAATTCTTGTTGAGTGCTTCTAATCTCTATATATAAAACAGAAGATGTCTGTCAATCTGTCTGTCTGACTGCCTGTCAGTCTGTCTGTCTGTCTGTCTGTCTGTGTAACCGCATGCATTTCTAAATTTTACAACCGATTTGCACCCAATTTCATACATAGGTTTCTGAAGTCCTATTACGCGTCGTAGGCTATTAAGGGCAGATAACCCCCTTAAGCCTCTCGTTTGGAGTAAGCAGTACTACTGCATAAAGGCCCCATAATTCCTGCAGTTTGCCTCCCATCTTCACAAAAAATTAATCTTTTGTTTGTTTATGGCCTACAAATAAATTTGCAGGCATGCATTTGCGCAGAAATTCAGGTAGGGGACCCCTTGGGGGGCAGTAAACCGACTTGAATGTTGAAGTTGATATCATCAATACAACAAAACGTCATAACTGCGTGAGTTGGTGTTTGGTATTCACGAAGCGAGACGTATTGGTAACCCATGGCTTATAAAGGAAGGTGAACACATGAACTTTTACTTGAACTTATCAAGGGGACCCCTGGGGGCAGTAATCCCCTTCGACTTATCTATTGAAGTTCACATTAACACTGTATTAGTACCTAATAATATGTGAAGCTTACATTCGATTTTAACTTTACCGGACACATTGGGTACCAATTGCCTAAAGATGATGTTGACGACACTGTCTATACCCGGAACAAGCAAGAGGACCCCCTGGAGGCAGTAAGCCCCGGCGAGTCATTTATTGAATTTGGCTATTGTAATGCAGCAAAGCGTCATAGCTTCGATAATTGGTAGTCCAATAAAACGAATTTCGACTTTAGTTTGTTTAGTTAACTTTAGGATGATTGAATTTAATGTTGCACTCGGTTGTCTCCCCGTGTAATTGCACCACAATTAAGTGCGGAATGGGGAGTTAAATCTTTTTCCTTGAACTTTGGCGTCATTTCACACTCCTAACCAAGAAAACGCAATTTAACCCAGGTGTAAATTTTAACGCTTACTGTATGTGGATTGTGCTATTTCCCACTCATGCCTAAACTGTGCGAATGATTGATTAGTTTTTGCACCCGGTTGTCTCCCCCGTTTAATTGCACCTCAATTAAGTGCGAAATGGCGACCTCTGGCCAACCACACATCAGTGAGTTGTGTTCAGAAGATTTCATCACACTTATTTGTATTATCTAACCAATCAGACAATTCAAGTGTTGTTCATTGAGCGAAATCACTCCTATTTATATCGGTCAAGTCCGACCTAAGATCTCACTTCTTTTTTTGGCTTTTGACAAGTGGTAAGTTTTTTTACATGCGTACTCTAATAAGCTACCCCATGTTTCTGAAACGCATGCTACTTCAACATTTGTCACCTTAAAGGAGGTTTAGTTAATGTGGTTATGGTCATAATGTTACAGTTTATCATGCTGTGATTTTTCGGCCATTTTTGCCTGTATCCTTTCAATGGTTAGTACTTACTTATTGCTATCTTCGAACTAAACAAACATACTGACACTTATATAACTACCACTGTAGTCACACTATTTAATTTACTTTATCACTGGTAGTCCGTACGCTGCGTTACCCCTAACTTAAAACCTGAAATTTGACTGGTACGCAAAATCTTGCAAAACATACCCACTTTCTCAGACCACATAGTTTTATCACATTTTTTCACAATTTATATCCGTGTTTAGATTTGCTTACTTAAACGTTATTTGTCCACTATTTATCGTTCTCCCTGGTTAATTTTCTAAAAACAATGCCCCCCCCCCCCCCCCCCCCCCGAAAAGAAGTTTCATTGGTTGATTATCTAATGATGCAAGTAGGTCTAAGCGAAGGCGTCTCACCGAAGATGTAAATGCGACTGCGATCAGGCCCTCACAGAATGCTGTGCAGACGGCAGCTGCAAGAGCGGAGGAGGATGACAGTCGGCGTGAACTTCGACGGAACAAAGATGCTGCCGCGACTGCTGCTGCTCGCGCTCGAGCGGATGAAGGACGACGTGCCGTTTAACAAAGCAGGGTCGCCGGTGCAACATCCGTTGCTCGCGCTCGAGAGGATGAAGGACGACGTGCCGTTCGACGAAGCAGGGTCGCCGGTGCAACATCCGTTGCTCGCGCTCAAGAGAATGAAGGACGACGCGCCGTTCGACGAAGCAGGGACGCCACTGCAACAGCCGCTGCTCGCGCTCGAGCGGATGAAGGACGACGCGCCGTTCGAGGAAGCAGGGACGCCACTGCAACAGCCGCTGCTCGCGCTCGAGCGGATGAAGGACGACGCGCCGTTCGAGGAAGCAGGGACGCCGCTGCCACTGCTGCTGCACGAAATACTGAAACCATAGAGCAACGACGTGGCCGACTTCTGAAAAGTGAACAGCGGCGATCATCGTTACGTGGCATTTCTAGGACTTGCAATTCACGATGGTTGTTGAAGGCCTTTAACTACGACCCCTCCTACGATTACGCTGTGCTTGCTCTGGAAACCTGCACGCCTACAAGTCCCTTGACTCTATGGCTGATCCGGTTGAAGTTGTTAATTACCCGACATCATTTCTTAACTCCCTAGACCCTCCCGGATTGCCACCACACGTACTGCGACTTAAGAAAGGTGCCACTGTCATGCTCCTCAGGAATTTGGAACTCCGAAGGCTTTCGAACGACACGCGTCTGGTCGTCCAAAAGGCGATTCCTCATGTTATTGAGGCAACAATACTTACAGGATGTGGTAAGGGGGATACTGTCTTCATACCAAGGATACCTCTCATTCCATCCGGTAAAGACATTCCTTTCACATTCAGAAGGCTGCAATTCCCTCTCCGGCTCAGTTTCGCCATGTCGATTAACAAATCACAGGGTCAGACGTTGACGGTCGTAGGGCTTAATTTAGAAGAACCGTGCTTCTCCCATGGTCAACTATATGTTGGCTGCTCTCGAGTGGGAAGCCGACATAAACTATTTGCTTATGAAACTCGCGAGAAAACCCAAAATATAGTCTATAAGGAAGTTTTGTAGGGACCCCATCCGCCAACAAGTAATCGCTGTTCTTTTTGTATAAGTGCTTACATTTGCTGTATCCGTGTGCTATTTTTGTCTTTTAGTCAATACCACGTACGCCTCTGAGGTTGCTTTTACTATACGTTATAAATGTTCAATGTCTCCGTTTTCCGCATTTATATGTTGCTATTACGCTTTGCTATCGATGTTCCGTAGTTTTAACCTAATTAATCTTCTTTTCCCTACATCTTATTTACACATTTTTTTGACATTCCAGCGTGATCTTGCCAAGGCCGTTTTTTGTGGCCACCGACTGTTACATGCTTTTCTAGGTTATAATGTCAAATAACAAGCAAAGCAAATATGACACACCAAAGTGGTGTGAAGGACTTCTTAAGGGCCACCACCTCTAATCGGAGTCGTCTTTGCTGACAGCTCTGCCGCTGGGACTTTTAAGAGTGAACGATCCAAGGTCCTCTTTAGGGCCACCAACTTTAAATTGTTACCATCGGATTCGTCTTTGCTGGCAGCACCGCAGCAGAGATATTTCAAAGTGAACGTTCATAGCCCCTCTTTAGGGCCAACACCTATACATTGTTACTTCTATAGTCGTATTTAACGGAAGTCTTTCGGTTCATTTGAAGGACTACTCCATTGAGTGTTATACCGAGCAACGCCGGGTACCTCTGCTAGTATATATATATATATGTGTGTGTGTGTGTGTGTGTGTGTGTGTGTTTATGTGTGTGTGTGTGTTTATGTGTGCGTGTGTGTCTGTGTGTGTGTGTTTATGTGTGTGTTGTGTGTGTGTGTGTGAGTGAGTTGGATGTATAATAGTGTTAGATTGTTCTAAGTTGTACGTAAATGTTTTTATTTTCAATATATTATAACCAGTATTTTGTGTAAAGTTGAATTACACGATTATGTAACCTAATTATGTTTTACATTTACCTCCTATCAAAAAACTGCATCTGGAATTTAAAGAAATAAATTATATTCCGTTTGTTATTAGGGGCTCCTTACATAATGGTTCCGTTTGTTATTAGGGGCTCCTTACATAATGGTTCCGTTTGTTATTAGGGGCTCCTTACATAATGGTTTCTGATTTAGGCAAACACATATAGGGAGAGAAAGTGAGTTATTGGTACATTATTTCATCGACCTCATAAAGATGAGAAGAAAACCTATCTTCAGTGGGATTTAATCTCAGAACCTAAAGGGATGTAACTATATGCCACAAAGGATGCTCTACTGACATTTCCAATTCACAGTTCTAAACATTTAATAATGTTTTTTTTTATATAGGCACAAGGCCAACAATTTTGGAGGAAGGGTAAGTCGATTAAATCGATCGCAGTGAATTACTGGTACTTTATTTTATCAAATCCCGTAAGGATGAAAGGCAAAGTTAACCTCAGCGGGATTTGAACTCAGAAAGTAAAAGGGCTTAACTATATGCCACAGCAAAGCATGTTATCCGGTCCTCTAACGATACTGCCAATCTGACGACCCCCTCCTTATATAATAGCTTCTGATTTAGACACAGGACTAACAGTTTTGGGGGATTGGAAAGTCAAGTAAATAGACCCCAGTGCATCACTGGTACTTTATTTTATCGACCCCGTAAAGATGAGAGGCAAAGTTAACCTCGGCGGGATTTGAACTCAGATCATACAGGACCGTAACTCTTTGCTTGCAAAGCATGACGTCCAACCCTCTACCGATACTGCCAATCCCTCGCCTTATATAATAAAGATATATATGGAGTATGATGATTGCAATGTTGTAATAACTAAGCTTTTATTGAGTCAGTTTCACCTGCAGCTTATAGATAAATTCATGTCACTCACTGAATATCATGAATATCATATTTTTCGTACATTACATCTCAAAAGCTTGCAGTGACGACCTTAGATAGAACAGAATTTATATATATTGAAATTGTATAGATTTAGTACCGAGTTGTTTTATATGACGTCACCTCCACAATAATTGAAGGTTAGCAATATTACGTATCGTAACATACATTTAGGTTTTCTTAACAAGATGTCCTACATGGTAAAGTAAATACAGACAATGAGAAAGTCTGATACAATGATACTCATTAATTTTGTGAGAAAACTATTTGTGGAAGTGCCAAGACTTTTTGGAAATTTATATTTTATATCGATTTATTATTATTATTACTATTTTTCTTTCAAAATCCTCACCTATTTAGGCCACCGTATCATTAAAAATAAAGTAAATGGAAAATTTATCATTTAGAATCTGTGCTAGAGTCGATATGGCTTTTCTCTATGTTATTAGTATCTATTGCTCTTTGCCTTCCTATAAATAAACATCTGTTATAGATTCACGTAGATATGAAGAAAGTGCTGTCATTAATTAATTGAATGATCTAATTTAAAATGTCAAATATTAGGTCTGTCGTGATTTTGGTGTGGTGTAAATAATGATTTATCCACCAGGAAACTAACAAAACATTCAAAACTGTTGCCTTCCCACATCATTTATTTAAAAATTAAAATCATCTACTATAATGGTGAATGTGTGTATAATTATTCATTTATATAGTCGTCCATCACTGCCTGAAAGGGAGATAACTGAGAAAGGTTGGGGTGGTGACAACCTTTAGAAAACAGCGACCTTCGTTCTGAGATGTGTTACACTTGTGTGTGTATATGTAGCGAATTGGCTATAATTATTATGTGAGTGTTTGTGTGAGTATATGTGTGTTTATATTTATACCTGTGTGAGCGTATGTGTGTTTGTGAGTTTATATTTATACCTGTGTAAGGGTATGTGTGTTTGTGAGTTTATATTTATACCTGTGTAAGGGTGTGTGTTTCTGTGGTTATATTTATACCTGTGTAAGGGTATGTGGGTTTGTGAGTTTATATTTATACCTGTGTGAGTGTATGTGTGTTTGTGAGTTTATACACTTGATTTTGTATCCTTTTTATATATAAAATATTAAATTTAGCCGTCATTTTTGATGACACCGGGTTAGCTAATAAATAAAATAAAATTCGAGCAAATTAGAAAGGTTAGAAGGTTGATGGGAGAAAGATTAGAAGGTTGATGGGAGAAACGTATGTAAATCTATGATCTTCGCTGTGTTATTTAAGGACAGTGGATTGGCAGTATCGGTAGAGGGTCGGACGCCATGCTTTGCAGCAAAGAGTTACGGCCCTTTATGATCTGAGTTCAAATCCCACCGAGGTTAATTTTGCCTTTCATCCTTACGGGGGTCGATGAAATAAAGTACCAGTAATACACTGGGATAATTGTTGGCCTTGCGTCAAAAGTAGAAACAATTTATAGCCAGGCTGAATATCGCTCGAATTATCTTCAATTATCTTTGAAATGAAAGGACATGTTACATATTGTAGCACTAGATACACAATAACTTGAAATATGAAAAGGTGATCCTAGATGAAATGAATTTGATCAGTTCTACTCCTTCAGAGTTCAGTTGGAGCTAAACAAGGGCGGTGTATTGGCAGAATCAGTAGAACGTCGGATAATATTCTTTACATCATGTAGTTAAGTACTTTTACGTCCTGAGTTAAGATCAATCTAAGGTTAGCTTTGACTTTCATCCTTGCGGGGTTGATAAAATAAAGTACTAATAACGCTGTGTGTGTGTGTGTGTGTGTGTGTGTGTGTGTGTGTGTGTGTGTGTGTGTGTGTGTGTGTGTGTGTGTGTGTGTGTGTGACAGCCCTCACCTATGTGTGTGTGCGTGTGTATGTGACAGCTCACACCTATGCAGGTTTAGCTGGCCTCCTCCAAAGTATATCTCGTTGGAGGTGTCTTGGGTAATTTAATGATAGGGACCCCAGTCCCTATCATCTCATTTCTACAGCTGAGTAAACTGGAGCAACGTGAAATAAAGTGTCTTGCTCACGGAAACAGCACATCATCCGGTCCGAGTATTGAACTCACAACCTTTTCGATTGCAAGCCCAATGCTCTAACCACTAAACCATGTGCCTTCACATAATAACGCTCTGGAGTCGATTTGATTTACTTTTTCCTCTCCCCAAATAGTTAGACATGTGCCTAGATAAAGAAGAGAAAACAAACATTAATAACAACAACAACAAAAAAACAATACAGAAACAACAAAAAGAACCATAACAGCTTTTATTTATAGCTAGATTGTCCGAGTAACTGAACGTTAAGTATATTTACCAAAGGTGTTGTGTGGTGTGTTCTAAAACACCCCCAGTGTGTTTGTTACAGAGGTATAAAACCTTTGGTTACAAAAAGGGAGAAAATCTGTGATGGTCGTTTCTTAAAGAGACTTGGCCAAGTCAATATTTATCTTTCTCATCCTAATCAAGGATATAAATCCCCTAAAATGTCGGGTTAGTGAGAAGTGAGAAATACAAGACACATAGAACATAATTGAAGAAGAGAGAAGATGACGATTGCTCTTGCTTTTGAACTTTTGAGCATTCCATAGGACAGATGTATGAAGAAAGAAACTGTCATAATAGAATTTCTGTTCCCTTTAGGAATTTCATTTTAAATAGATGAGACCTAGCCACCAATAAACTGCTCTGTTTAAACTTGTGAAGACGAAACAACAAAGAGGACAGCTCACCAGAATAATTCACATGAAAATATCGATAACAAAAGGTAGAGGCAACATTTCGTGTTTAGATTCAGAATCTTTATTAACAACAATGAGTTCAATATGCTGAGAGATTAATACTAATGTACGGTGTTTAAATATAGTGTTTATGAAATAGTTCTGTTGATGATCTGGCTGTCATGTAGACCATGTACACAAAACAATAAGTCACCTGTAAATTATCATTCAACTTGTTAGAAATAGCAACCATATCATTCTCAAATTATATACTGCTATTTCTAGAAGGCTGTGAGTTCGTTGTCGGCCATTGACAACACTTCTCCATCTCCAGAGTATTTTACCCAAATTTTCATACTATAATTATTTATAACAACCGGCTGTTTTACAGTTATTTTTGCAATTGGTCTCCTCATATTCCTTGATCCCATATAACTTAATGTCTTATAAACGGAATGAAAGCCTCTTTAAAGTAGTTCTAGATACACTCTAAATGAAACATACGATAATCATGGGTAGTACACAGTGGAACGCCTGGAACCAGATATCCCACCACTACAAGTGTATTATAAAGACATACAATGTAAAGACGTTAAAATATTGTAAATTCCTTGTCGGAGTTAGAAGGGAGATTCTCGGAATTTATTCATATTCAATTTGCATATCGTTTCTATGTGTGTCTATGCATTATATATTCTAGCAGAAAAACCACCGTTCGGGTGGTTTTTCTACTCGCATGTGTAGTGTGTGTATAGATATTATACGCAAGTATATATACGTGTAGATGTGATACATCAAATAACATCGTAATTGACAATATACACAGAAATAGAACGAAGACTGCGTTACACTGTCTTATATAATCAGTAACGTAATCCATGATACATTAAAAAAAGACGATATTATATATAAACTGCATTAGGAGAAAATTAGCGACGGAAATATATGAATGTTTATATAAGCGATGTAATAAATGTTATAATATAACGGACGCTAACCGGAAGTGTTGACATTTGAAAATTTTAAAGAATGAATCTTTAAATAGACAAAAAAATATATTTAATCAAGAGCTACGAAATTTAGTAGATAAATTATGTAATATTCATTCATTATTTATTCAAAGTAATCCAACTTATTTTACAAACGGGATACAAAAAAATATATTCTGGACGCAGTGCCGCACTCCTTACTTTATTATAGTTAACATGTATATATATATATATATATCCGAATGTGGATGACGGCTGAGTAAAAAGAGTACCCAATTCCAAAGGAGAGTTTTAATATTTATTTTATTAAGGCTAGATAATGAGTGTTGTTACTGTGGAGATTTACCTGGTTATCAAAGGTCACCAGACATGTGATAAACAGGCGAAACTCCAGAGTAACATGACTCACTATAATAAAAGCCTTAATAAAATGAATATATATATATATGTGTGTGTGTGTGTGTGTGTGTGTGTGTGTGTGTGTGTGTGTGTGTGTGTGTGTGTGTGTGTGTGTGTGTGTGTGTGTGTGTGTGTGTTTTGTGTGTGTGTGTGCTCTGTGTGTGTGTGTTGTGTGTGTGTGTGTGTGTATCTATCAGTTCTTTTTTTTCGTATTATCAGAAATCATTCGATTTTCTCTCACGTGATATCATGAAACGACCACAAATGTAAAAGTAAGAAAGTCGTCGAAGCGAAATAAAATATAAGAGGTTTGTGCCGAAAACTTATTCAAGTTGAAAGCAATCTCAACTAAATTATATCTCGCATTATTATCGCTGAAATTATTTACACACATTGCGATGAAATTCTTTTGTAAGCAGAGCAACAATAGGGTTTGAAAAGCTCATGTTTCTCTTGATATTATTACCAAGTAAATAAACTAATTCCTGCTGAGACCCTTCATGGATAAATATGGTTTCTGATTTAGGCCCAAGGCCAACAGTTTTGGGGGAAGGGGAAGTCGATTAAATCAAACCCAGTACATTACTGGTACTTTATTCTATCAATCCCGTAAGGATGAAAGACTAAGCAAACCTCGGCGGGATTTGAACTCAGGCCGTAAACGACCATAATTATATGCTGCAAAGCATGGGGTCCGACACTCTACTAATTCTGTCAATCCACCACCCTGAGGTTTCTGATTTAGGCATAATGCCTACACTTTTGGGGAGGGGAAATTTGATTAAAATAACTCCAGTGCGTTACTGGTACTTTATTTTATCGAACACGTAAGGTTGAAAAACAAATGTAACCTCTGCGAGTTTGAACTCAGAACGTAAAGGGTCATAACTATATGCTACAAACAAGTTATCTGACACTCTACCGATTACTGACAATCAACTTTGAGCTATAATAATAATTGAGAGTTTTTGTGCGAGTCCTCGTGGTCTTCTGGCCTCGGCAGATACAAGGATTTTATTCAAGTATTAAAATAAATAATCCTCAAATTCAAAGAATTGCTTGCATCTTCTAATCTTTCCACCATCACAAAAGAAATGTTATCTTTTAATCATAAGTGATTCCCTACACGGCATGTTCATACAATAGATGATATGGAACATACAAGAATTGAGAAAAAAACCTGTTTTATTCTCAATTCAGTAAGTGTCTGAATCTTATTGAAGGTGCTGTGCTGGGCTGTTTCCATCAGATCTCTGATTATTACTGATTCATGCCCCAACTTTGCTTAATTAAGTAGCGAGTGACTGTTTTGTAGAAAATAAACGTAGTAGTATACAATTAAACAAAATCAACAGAACATCAGATAGAATGCTTTGTGGGATTTATTCCGCTCTCTGCTCGCTCAGTTCAAATCCCGCCATTCATTGGAGAGCGATAAAGAAGTACCAGTCAAGTACTGGGACGACTCTTCTTCTATATCTTTTCCTCACTTCTATTCTCTCACTCACTCTCTATCCTTCTCTGGAAGAAATTTACTATATTCAGACATAGAAAGGAGATGGCCTCGGCCAGGCTTAACAATCACCTAGAAACGCTGTCAATATGATAGCCATATGACTCCCTCAGAAGGCAAGGGTACATATACCATACAATACTGTTAAAAAAACCAAAAGACGGTATTGGTGTAGCTTCCTATCATTATCATGTCATATGTATTTAAACCTTTACATACATATGTATACATCAATAGGTACATTATGAAATACACGCACCCACACACAAACAAACAAACACACCCACACACTCTCTCTCTTTCACACACACACAGACACACACACGCACACATACATAAACATAAACACGTACACAAGAGGAAATATGTTGGTGTAGGTTCGTACCATCATCATCTCATGTATTTAAACCTTTACATACATATGTATACATCAATAGATACATTATGACCCCCCCCCCCCACACACACGCACACGCACACAAACACACATATACACACGCAGAAATAATAAACTCGTCGTTTAATTAATTGTTTCTACTTTTGGCACTAGGCCAGCAATTACCCCAGTTCATTACTGGTACTTTATTTTATCGACCCTGTAAGGATGAAAGACAAAGTTAACTTCAGCGGGATTTGAACTCAGAATGTAAAGGGACGTAACTATGGTGTATGTAATTACTGTTGTACTTTGAGACTCTCTCTCTCTCTCTCTCTCTCTCTCTCTCTCTCTATATATATATATATATATATATATATATATATATGCACATATATATGTATAGAGAAAAATATCATGTCTGTGTATGTGTATTATATATATATATATATATAAAATATATATCTGTATTATATATATATATATATATATATATATATCTGTATTATATATATATATATATATATATCTGTATTATATATATATATATATATATATATATATATCTGTATTATATATATATACTAGCAGAGGTACCTGGCGTTGCTCGGATATTAAATAGCAATTGTGTAAACCATGTATGTCAATACTTCAGTGCTGCTTCGAAAACTATACTTTTACAAAATCATCGGCTTTTTCCAAAAGGGGGTTCCTGCCCCAGGAGTCCCCTACCCAATATGTGCCAATTCTGAGAGTTCACATTCATCTGTAGGACAAACGTAGCCCATGTGTCAAGTTTTTTGAAAATCGGTTGCGAACTCCAGAAGTTATGACGTTTTGTTGTATTGCATTGCAGTGCTTCAGTCGACTCCAAGGAAGTGGTTAACGTGGTTAAAGGGGTTATCTGCCGGGGTGCCCTATAATCAATATCTGGAAAAATGACAGTGCCCATGACCATCCGGAGTACATAAGTAACCTATGTCTTAAGTTTGGTAAAAATACTGTAGAAATGCATATGGTTTATACATACGCGCGCCTGCGCGAGTGTGTGCACGCGCGCGTGTGTGTGTTTGTGTATGTGTGGAGGGTGGGGTATGTATTTGTGTGTGCGTATGTATGTGTATGTCCGTCGGGGCATACGTATGTACTGGTCTAAATCTTCACTATTTACTTTTACTATTTTAATAACCTCTGTCATTTTCGTTTTCAATTTTATTTACATCATTCTTAAACTCCGGGGCTGGAAATCATTCTGTTATTTTAAATAGAATATTAGTCTAACGACTCCATATATACCATAAACTTGGTCTTGTCTTTGCATGAAATTGTTCTTCACATTCCACATAACGACGTATTATCCTCGCTTTTTTCCCGTTCATTGCCAGGGAACGTCTTCACGAACCAAAATATCGTCTTCCTGTTTTCGTTCGGTTGCAACGTTTCTCGAAATAATTACTTCTGCGTTCACAGATTACTCTCAGTTCAATTTGAATGGGAAATTCCTGTGTCATCGATTTTCTCCGTAACAATGGAAGGTGTAGCTTAAAAGTCGACCCAACGCCTCCTCGGGTCATTCTGCATAACTGTAAATTTTCGCTAGATTCCACCAAGCCGTTTCGACGTTTATCCGACTACACCTGCATATACAACGTCCGACCACTTCCAATTTATATAGTAGATTTGTTTATATATGAATGACAAAAAGAAAAGTACAAAACTATACATGAATTGTTTCTACTAAACCTTCAATTTAAGACACAACCTACATATTTTATAGGACTCCAGCTCAATTCTTCTTCTTCTTCTTCTTCTTCTTCTTCTTCTTCTTCTTCTTCTTCTTCTTCTTCTTCTTCTTCTTCTTCTTCTTCTTCTTCTTTTGCTCCCCCTGGAACATTGGGCTGCGAGCCACCCCACACAACGCCATGTTCTGAGTCTGCTTTTCAACTCCACCGTGATGCACGGTGCGTCATGGTGTATCTAACCATTTTTTTAGGTCTTACTACGGCTGATTTCTTCCAGAGAGAAAGAAAGAGATTGAAAAATCCAGAGAAGATTCATCCCCGGAGGAATAATAAAAAATGTTTACACTGCACATTTCATTTTTTCAATGCTAAAGCTGCAAATCCAGAATCAGTAATTCATCTCCCTGCAAACTTTCAAATATATGCTGTTCTAGCATGAATATTATGCTAAGGATAAGCTGTCCACAAAGTAAGATTTACTTGCATATCCCCGCTCATATAAACACATAAATACATGCATACATACATTACAGTTGATATTTTTTTTTATTAAAGCGTTTTCATATTATATATATATATATATTAATGAAAAAGAACAAAGGAACTATTATGACATTACAACAAGTTTATTGCCGACAGCCGTTTCGTCCGACCATATGGTGGGACTTTTCAAGGCATATAACAGGTGATTGTAAGTTCATTATTTACATCAACGTTTCACTCATGATTAGCAGTTTGAAATTGTGGTATACATCAACAGCTCCGCTTGTATATTTGGGGTCTATATTCTAAGGGGGCTCTTTTATATTAGTTGTCAGAGTTGTAAAAGGGATGGGTTATGGGGAGTTAAGAGAATTTGAAAAGGGCCTAAGAGTCAGAGATTGAAGGTTAAAAATTAGAGAATTTATAATTTACGCATTAAAAGTATAATTTACGCATTAAAAGTAAAAGATTAAAAGTAAAAGATTAAAGAGGGACTTAAGGCCATCCAAAATAGTGAACCATGCCAGTACACACGACAACACGGGACCAACCCACTGAGTGAAAGACCCAAGGGGATAACAGGCAATAGAACCGGTCCTACTAGGCAGCCCCGCAGCCTCTTGGAGGGACATGCACCCTTGATTGAGGAGCATGACCCTATTAGAAAGTGTAATTGCAGACGGAAGGACAAATGCCCACTAGCTGGACACTGCCTTATTAGGAACGTAGTATATGCTTGTAACGTAACCACAGACACGTATACTAAGACGTATGTGGGGTCAACCGCTAACCAGTTCAAGACGAGATTGAACGCCCACCAGAATAGCTTCCGAAATGAGAAGCTTAAAAATGCCACGTCTTTAGCGGGCACATACATAACTTAAAACAAACAAAAACCCCCTACAGACTAAGCTGGAGATGCCTTACTAAAGCTCCTCCATATAGCTCGTTGAGCAGGTTTTGTAGCCTGTGCCTAACTGAATCTCATGCCATAGTATTCTCAGGACTCAACTTGCTCAACAGGAGGTCAGAAATCTTCTCGTCCTGCCCCCATACTATACTTAGCTCTTTCTTTTTCTTCAGACCAGACACCTAGCCCAGACCCCACCCTGTCCCGCACATGGCTGCCCCGCTGGCGAATAGGGTGCTCTTGAGCAACCCCGGCCGCATTGATGCCTCGGCTCCCCGATTGCCGATGGGGACTCTGGTGAGGAACAGTCGACCCTGTGTTCCACTTGCCAACTTGGGATTGGTGGCAGCATTGTTGCTGGGCGCCCCGGGGGGCAGCTGATGCCTGCGGTGTGGGACATTGCGAGTGCATGGACCCACGTTGACTAATCTAGGGAGGTGCCGTCGGAGATGTATGCCAACAAATTCGGGAACTTGCCCAAGGAAACAGTAGCAGAACACCCAATATGGCGGCCGCTCCCTGCCTATAACCAATCACCCCCCCCCTAGTAAACCCCCGCCCAAATAGATGCCCCTCCCCATTCTCCCCCATTCATTTCTTTTGAGTTAGTTTTTTATTATTAGTGGGGTTTTTTGAGTTAGTTCTTTATTAATAGGGATTTTTTTGTATATTACCACGGTTGACATAATGGGCTTGGAGAGTTGACTCCCTTGATGTCTGACCACTCGATAAGTTAAGGGTTGTGCCTCTTGAGCAGGGGTGTGTCTAGCTGGTCTACCTGCTGTCTGCTACTACCCGAGACTGGACACGGTCGTAGCCACAGGCCAGCGCGTGCGCGATAGCATGGAATATATATTTTCTGCTAGTCACCCCGTGCAATATGATACCCCAAGATTCCATGCACGAGATTCATCGAAACATGCGCAGTCTTAACCGGGAGATGACATGCGAACTTGAAAATACCACAAGAGAGACCCTTTGGATAGCGTAGACGCCGGACCATACCCGCAAATATATACCGTGATCTGTCTTGAATATGCATGGCTGACGGAATATGGATAACACGACCACCATCTAAGCTAGAACCGACCCCTACAACAAACAAAGAGGGGACAGCCCTTCGCATCTGACCAGTCGCGTGTGTGCTTGGAGTTCGTGAGAGGAGGAGATATTAGCGAGAGACGCAATATACCACCCCAGTCAAATCCATACTGGATTTTTTTACCAATATATCATGTACACCAATACATCCTATGCAGCGAGACCTTGGATTTAGAACCGGCAGGCTGATCTATCGCAAACGCGTGCAATCCCCGAAACTAAAAGATCGAACGGACCACACCCAGCAACCACTAGCTATTTGATCCACAGGTACATTTCCCAGAGAGTCCACACAGCTGATAATGAATCCCAGTTGATTAGTGGGCTCTGAACTTTTAAACGAGACCAACTGTGCCTGGAGCTATGCAGATGACTACATGCGCACAATGGATATCGCACCCACAAGGTCACCTGTATTGTTCATCTTGCTGTATGTGTGTAAAGTGTCCGTGCGTGGGATATCCCTGAGCAAATTTTGCTTGACTGTTAATTGTTTATTGATTGTTTGTTAATTAGGCAGGAATATACCACTATGTCTTTGTTAATCCTATGTGTTGCTGTATGTGTGTAAAGTATCCGAGCGTGGGATATCCCTGAGCTAATTTTGCTTGACTGTTAATTGTTTATTGATTGTTTGTTAATTAGGCAGGAATATATTATTATGTCTTTGTTAATCCTATATTAATAATTTTATAATAATTTTTTTATAGTACATTATTAGATTACTGAAGCTACCTTATACCTTCTTAAAAATACATTTTATAATTATTGTCTTTTTGCTTATGTATTTTCTTACTTATCATTTTCTTTAATCTTGCCCAACTTGATAAGCTCTTTGAATTGCTCCCTAATTAGATTACTTAAATTACTTAAATTACTTTATCTATTATACCTAAGTTGTATCTGTTGAAGCAACCCTTTGAAAATTCCTCGGATCTCCCAAATCCCGTAATTTTTAACTTTTAATTTGTAATTTTCCTCAATTCGTTTATATATATCTTTAAAGGCTCTCTAAAATGTTAATTCTTTGAAGGATCTCTCGAAGAGGTTCTTATTAAAAATATTGAAGGGGCCTTTTCTGAGGGATTTTTTTAAGGCTTTTTGAATTAACCTTTAATTGATTAGTTTCTTTCAACTTAGTAGGGATTATCAAAACTTCGTAAATTTTCTGAAATTTTTTAACGTGATCTCTGGGGAAACATTTTTTTTTTCTTTCCAAGGAATTTTTTAGGAAACTTTATATTTTTATATTTTTATTTTTTTATTTTTTTATTTTTTTATTTTTTTATTTTTTTATTTTTTTATTTTTTTATTTTTTTATTTTTTTATTTTTTTATTTTTTTATTTTTTTAGTCCCTTAATCTCTTCTGGTTTGTTAGTTTATTGGGGTTTATAAGCTTTATGCACTTATTGAGGGATTTTTTAAGGTGCTTCTACGAGATCCCAAGTCCTTTACTTTTAATGCGTAAATTATAAATTTCTAATTTTTAACCTTCAATCTCTGACTCTTAGGCCCTTTTCAAATTCTCTTAACTCCCCATAACCCATCCCTTTTACAACTCCGACAACTAATATAAAAGAGCCCCCTTAGAATATAGACCTCAAATATACAAGCGGAGCTGTTGATGTATACCACAATTTCAAACTGCTAATCTTGAGTGAAAAGTTGATGTAAATAATGAACTTACAATCACCTGTTATATGCCTTGAACAGTCTCACCATATGGTCGGACGAAACGGCTGTCGGCAATAAACTTGTTATAATGTCATAATAGTTCCTTTGTTCTTTTTCATTAATATTTCTGCTCTGCTTATACACATAGAGCTTAACTAGCTACCGTCGCATATTTGGTAGGTCAGGCGTGATCATCGCGATTCACATACGACCTATCATACATCTTGCTTATATATATATATATATATATATATATATATATATATATATATATATATATATATATATATATATGTAGTGACGAAACATAAGTCAATTGCATGAACTCATAATCTTTTATTTACTGCTTTATTTGTATGAAATTGTAAATAAGACAAAAATATTAGAACAGGGGGAAATAACTCACCGAACGCGATAGTTTTGGGGCCCCAGGGGCCACATTTTTCAAGTTAGAGATTTGAAACCTCGTCTATTTGTTTCCTTGGCACCTTTTACATAGGTGTGTACATTTTCATGTCCGTCCGACCACGTCTACTACCATTTAACCGTGCACATCTGAATTTCAACCACCACCCATTTCACAAATATATATTAGATATATCTGTGTGTGTGTGTGTTTGTATTATATATAATATATACATGTGTATATATATATATATATATATATATATATATATATATATATATATATATATATATATGTGTGTGTATATATATATATATATGTATATATATATATATATATATATATATATATATGTGTGTGTGTGTGTGTGTGTGTGTGTGTGTGTGTGTGTGTGTGTGTGTGTGTGTGTCTTTCATTGTATCTGGACGTAAACAGCTACCATATTAATTCCACAATCCTTCCAATGCAATAGTGAATGCAGTATGTTAAATATTCAACATCATATAATAATCCAGCTAAGATAGAATAGAAAATGGTTATTTCTGGTATGCAATCAGCATATTTGATTATATAGTGAGCTGAACTTATGATGTAGTTAACTGGACTGGAAGGTGGTGATATTTCTGTCCCATCTTTACATACAACTATAAAATGGCGATTTCCATTTTGGTCCGAATCAAATTAGGTTTGAATCTGCAATGATAATAAAGTTCATATTGTCAGTATAATGAACTGAACTATTGGGTAGAAAGTAATGTGTTAAGTTGGGAATATGGAGGCAACGAAGATTATATAAGAAGCTAGGAGATGTAACGTATGTTAGCGATAAGATATAGTTATATATAATAATGGAAACATAATTACTCTGATTGCTGACATTTTGCTGCACAGATTTTTCTCCTTCACAATCAGGCACGTATATATACAGTCTCTCCGCCTTTTAAGCGAACTTGCAGTACGCGAAACCATTTTAACGCCTCTTGAAAGGAAGTGTATTGACAGTATCGGTAGATGGTCGGACGCCATACTTTGCAGCATAGAGTTACAGCCCTTTACCGCATGAGTTCAAATCCCGCCGCGGTTAACTTTGTCTTTCATTCTTACGGGTCGATAAAATAAAGTACCAGTAATCCACTGGGATAATTGCTGGCCTTGTGTCCAAAGTAGAAACGATTATTAAATATTCATTCGTATATTATTATTCGCTATAACATGTGATTTTTAATTTTCTTTTAATTAGACTTGAATTACGCGAACTTGCTTTACGCGCCGCGTTCACGAACGTATCTTCGAGTAAAAAGTGAACACACTGTGTTTGGTTTAACAATCAGTTTCAAGAAGGCTGTCCTTGTACGTCAACCAAGGCCAACCAAGGTCAAACAAGTTGATGTTGGTCAAGGACGGCCGGGGATCGGGCATCTACATGTTCCACTGTTGATAACAAGGATCTAAATTATGAGTAGTAAGGTGAGTAGTTCTGTGTCCCTAGATGATGAGATCGTCAAACGCATCTCTAAAGCAACTGAGGCCTTTGGGAAACTACACATTTTCTATGGGTTGTCAAATTATCGTGTAGTGGTACTGACAACACTTTGATAAGGCTCGGAATCATTGACACTTTATCGCAACCACATTTACAAGCTTTATATCTTCTCCAAACATTGTTTTCACTGAATCTGTGGTTATACACTTTTTGACAGAATCTCAACATCGGTGGGATTGAGTCATTTCTGATGAAGTCCCAACATGAAAATTAACAGAAATACTTGCTTAAGGAGGCGGAGGGTCCGTCTCTGAAGACCTTCTGCTGTCCACCTCTCATGAGAGTTTCTTACCACACGTTTGAAGTTCTTGTTTTCAATATTTGTGTTCTTATATTCAATGTCTGCGCAAATTCATTCTCCTACAGTAGACATCTAGTGACATTAAGAATGGCATGAACGTCACCTAATGCTATTATTCTATTTGAGAAAGAAAAGATATTGACCTGCTTTGCTGTAGCTAGAGAGACAACATCTGACTAATAAACTGTCAAGTCAGTCAATCATATTGGTGGCCTCCCCACTGCCCCGGCGGACAGAATGGAGAAGGCGTTTCCCCGGAGGACGGCAAGGGAGACGCGCTGAAAAAGCCATTCCAACTCGCTGGGCTCACACCTGCGGCTGGCCAGCTCAGCGCCTATGATGGTGAGTAGGGAGGTAGTCCTAGGGCCAAGGACACCAGAAGTCTCCACTGCCAAGGGTACAACCACAAACCAGTCGGGGAGTGACCGGTATTTGAAGAGTTTGGCCTCCTCAGCCCGACGTGCAGTAGAACCTGGGTTAGTCGCAGACTGCATCAGGTTGCGGTTGGAGAAAGAGAATATTGTTTAAAAGAAACAATTGTATCTAACTGTGCTTTAATTCTCATATAAAATCTTGGCAAGATAATCCCAAAGTTGACTAGAGCAGATCAGGAAATTTCCCATGAGATATCTAGAATAATTTATAGCTAGTTCAGAGAACAGTTACTTTTATATACGAGTATATCTGACGTCTTATTTATATACTATACACACACACACAACATATATATATATATATATATATATATATATATATATATATTAATATTTCTGCTCTGCTTATACGCATAGAGCTTAACTATCTACCGTCACATATTTGGTAGGTCAGATGTGATCATCGCGATTCACATACGACCTACCAAACATCTTGCTTATATATATATATATATATATATATATATATATATATATATATATATATATACAGAGAGAGAAATGTCTCTTTAATATATATATATATATATATATATATATATATATATATATATATATATATATATATAGTAATAATAACAATAAATGTGAAGACTAAAGTCCAAAGAGGGCTCGATAAGGATAAATATAAATAAAATATATAAGAACCCTAGAGCAAATATTTATTAAAATAACAGATTAAAGTTTAAGCAAAGAATCGCTGCTTTCACCGTTAACGGGATCTTCTGAAACTAAAAAAATCAATCTGTGAACACAGAAGTAAATATTTCGAAAACGTTGCAACCGAAGGAAGACAGGAAGACGATACTTTGGTTTGTGAAGACGTTCCCTAGGTGATTCAGTAAATTACTGGTGTTGGTAAGAAATCAAGCATTCTATGCACAGACAGAGTGTATATATTAAAAAAATGAAGAGGTTTCGTTTATATATAAAAAATATTGATTGTTTCACCGAGGATTGGCTCAAGGACACCGATTGGAGTTATGGACCCGAATCCACTATCGATCTGCTCTTCAGACTGTCGATTACTCTCTATCACTATTATCTATGTGTACAAAACTATGTGTACAATACTTAAACAAATTTTTTTTTAATTTTTGCCAAAAACTTGAACTGTCGTTAATGATACGATGGTCCGAGCGTGACCCCCCCCCCCGCCACCAATAGGGTCACCCTCCCTTTCAGCTTCCTGTTTACACCAAAGCCAGTCTTTCGAATGTCCAAACACATTACAATACGTGCCTAGCGCGCACCTACACACACGAATCTTTACATGCACGCACGCACACGAATATCTGTGAATATACACCCACATAGCTGCCCGCCCCATTACACTACAATACCCACATACGCCCTCACACAAAAAATAGGGCCGATGCTTATCTATATACCTTTATATCTCACACACCACAACAAAAATATATTTTGTTTGTCACATCGACAGTCTGAGGAACAGATCGATAGTGCAGTCGTGTTCATAACTCCTATGGTTGACGTTGAGCCAATCCTCTGCGAAACACATGTAACAGGTCGATACACAATAAATATATTTTATATATAAACGAAACTGCCTCGTTTTTTTTCTATTATATATATATATATATATATATATATATATATATATATATATATATATATATATATATATATCAGAGAGGGTGTGGTAAGATACCAGGTGGACCATAACCCATCAGAGTACTCGATACTTGGGGTAGTAAAGTGGGTAATATGAAAAGATGCAGGACCCCGACGGCTGATCTCCGGCCGTTTCGACAGCTAGATCCGAGCATATCTCTATGATTATATATATATATATATATATATATGTCCTTCCTGTTCCGTATAACCATGTCCATTATGAGCTGAGGATCCGCTAAGGTGAGACAATTGTTCTCGGTATGGTGAACTAACTGTTGTGTTACCACTGCTACCTAACTCGTCCCATGGACTGAGTGCTCCACCACTACGGATATTACCTTCCAGTGTTCTACCTCTCTCTCTCTCTCTATATATATATATATAAACATAGATATGTAAAATCCCGACCGAGACGCCAAGTGGTTCGGGTTTTGTGTTCAGCAAGCCTTTTATATATATACAAAAATATTTCAGAACAAACCATCAAGCATCCATAGAGATATAGAAAAAAGAATTTTGAAGTGGAGTGATTGGATAGCTATTAATTAAAAATGATTTGATATTTTCTTTGTGAAAATACTTTTTTCTATATCTCTATGGATGCTTGACTGTTTGTTCCGAAAGATTTTTCTGCTTAAAAAGTTGCAATGTTAATGGAAAAGCTGCTTTTATTTACAAAATTTTGAAAGAAATTATACTTCCCTTAGTTTTTCCTTTTCCTTTCACTGCGCTCCACTTGATATAGGTTGCCAGTTTTGTACTGGCAACCTATATCAAGTGGAGCGCAGTACTTACCATCAACTACTACATAATGCTGTAACTAAGGATTACCGTAAAACTAATCGGTACGTCATCAATGAAATCAACGACGCTGGGTTTAAAATCACATCTGATCTCAACATCCTGGACCGGACCGAAACTCTGGACCCTATTTCTCCCCACTTTACCCTGAAGGATCACAAATCCAATTTTCCGAACAACCCCTCTATTCGGCTTATTAACCCTACGAAGTCCGATTTAGGTAGACTTAGTAAAACGATTCTTGATAGAATTATACCTGAAATTAGAAGTTTGGCCCCTCTCGCACTGTGGAACAATTCTTTCGCGGTGATTGATTGGTTCAACGGCATACATAACAAGGAACATTGCCGTTTTATCCAATTCGACATCAACAATTACTACTCCTCCACCACTTGATCACTTCTCCTTAGAGCTATCAATTTCGCTAAAACACACAGTGGTTAAGGATTTCGAAGTTGATGTCATCCTTAATGCCCGAAAGTCGGTGATTAATTTCGACGACTCTATTTGGATTAACAAATCCAATAGTACTCCATTCGACGTGAGTATGGGCGCCAGTGACTCTGCGGAGGTTACTGATCTTATTGGCCTTTTCCTTCTTTTCTCTATAAAGGACGAATTCCCCAACGCCGGCGGTGGTTTGTACCGTGACGATGGTCTTTTGACCATGACTAAGTGCGGACCTCGTGCTTGCGACAGGTTCAGAAAAGAACTCACAGCCCTCTTTAAAGGCTTCAACCTCTCTATACAGGTTGAGGCCAATCTCTCGGTCGTTAATTACCTCGACGTTACCCTCAATTTATTGAATGGGTTGTATTACCCGTATAGAAAGCCGAATGATACGCTTAATTACATAAGTAAGCATTCCAACCATCCTGCCAGCATAACCAAGAACCTGGTAAGAAACGTTTCGTTGAGGCTTTCCCGTCTTTCCACCAACGAGCGCATTTTCAACGACCATTCCACTTATTACAATGAAGCTCTTGCTCGAAGTGGATTTGTCGATAAGGTAGCATATACAGAGTACGAAAATAGACCTAGAAGAAATAGATCCCGTCGCATTTGTTGGTTTAACCCACCATATAATATGGAGGTGGCCACACCATTAGCTAAGATCTTTCTTTCCCTTATTACGAAGCATTTTCCCCCTACACATAAATATAGTAAAATTTTTAATAGAAATACTATTAAAATTTCTTACTCTACGACTCCTAACCTTGCACATAACATCACAGCTTCAAATTTAGCTAAACTACCTAGCCGTAGGAACACGTGCAACCCTGTAGTTAGTACTAACTGTAATTGTAGGAATCGGGCTGATTGCCCCCTATCCGGGAAATGCCTCTCTAGTAACATTGTCTACAAATGTAAGGTTGTAACACCCACGTCCCGTAGGGCCTACATAGGGTTAACCGCCAATAGTTTCAAGCAGCGTCTTTACATGCATACCCATTCTTTTCGTTACCCTCTAAGAAGGAATATGACATCACTTTCAGCTTATATCTGGAGTCTAAAAGACAACCACACCCAATATAAGTTACACTGGGAGATCCTAGCTAGGGCTAGATCGTATAACGGAAATAAAAGACCATGTGACCTCTGCTGAGGCCCTGGAATTACTCTACGCCACAGACCACATCTTAAACAAAAAATCTGAGGCAATTTCGGCTTGTAAACATAAATTGCACAAAACTTTCCTGTATTACAGCCCCACGTTATACCCTAACGGATAATACGATCTATACGTGGATATTTTACGTCTTGATGTGGGAGCTAAGTATATGTTTTGTTTATTCCTTTACTTATTTGCATAGGTAAGTATATATTACCCGTATGTTTGGTGAAGGTATGTATACCTTCTCGTACGTATATTTGATTGTTATGGCGTATAATTTTTATATATTCTGGTATTTAGGGTTTGGCTATGTGTATACGGGAGTTTTGCGTCTGCGTGAGTATGCAGGTTCGTACGTATGGTGGGTGTGTGTATGTGTACTTCTTGTTTTAGTTGACTTACGTCTCCGAACATTCGTGTATTTATATGTAGGTATGTGTGTGCGCTTGTTATATACGTATTTATTTACTTATATACGTTTATATAATTATTTATTTATTTGTACACAAGCATACACACACACACACATATTTATATGTGCGTGGTTTTGTATACCTATGCTAAGGTTTTGCGTATGATTGTGTATGTACGTATTTGTTTGCGTGTACGTATTTATTTATTTCTATTACTTCTGTATTGTATTTATTTACTCTGTAGCGGAGATTCATTTGGTCTCCTAGTTAGAATTTTAGTCTACGACTTCTGCTATACCATTTACGTGGTTTTGTCTTTGCGTGCTATTGTTCTCCACGCTCCACATATGACTTATTATCTTCGTTTTTTCGTTCATTGCCAGAGAACGTCTCTATGCACCACCTAAGAGAACATTAGTCTACGACCTCTTTTATACCATAAACGTGGTTCTGTCTTTGCGCGTAATAGTTTTTCACCGCTCCTATTAATGACGTATTATTCGTTTTTTCCCGTTCTTTGCCAGCGAACGTTACCACGAACCAAAGTATCGTCTTCCTGTCTTCCTCCGGTTGCAACGTTTTTTGAAATATCCAGTTCTGCGTTTACAGATTGACTTTGTTAGTTTCAGAAGATCCCGTTAAGGGTGAAAGCAGCGATTCTTTGCTTAAACTTTAATCTGTTATTTAATAAATATATATATATATATATATATATGTAAGTATGTATGTATACGTACATACATATATGTATACAGACGTACAGTAGCATGCATATATATATATATATATATATATATATATATATATATATATATATATATATATACATACAGGTACACATACATATATGTACGTATCAGTTTAGCGGACGCTTATTATAACGCCCGCTGTGTCCGTTTGTAAACAATATATATATATATATTTATTAAAATAACAGATTAAAGTTTAAGCAAAGAATCGCTGCTTTCACCCTTAACGGGATCTTCTGAAACTAACAAAGTCAATCTGTAAACGCAGAACTGGATATTTCAAAAAATGTTGCAACCGGAGGAAGACAGGAAGACGATACTTTGGTTCGTGGTAACGTTCGCTGGCAAAGAACGGGAAAAAACGAATAATACGTCATTAATAGGAGCGGTGAAAAACTATTACGCGCAAAGACAGAACCACGTTTATGGTATAAAAGAGGTCGTAGACTAATGTTCTCTTAGGTGGTGCATAGAGACGCTCTCTGGCAATGAACGAAAAAACGAAGATAATACGTCATATGTGGAGCGTGGAGAACAATAGCACGCAAAGACAAAATCACGTAAATGGTAAGCAGAAGTCGTAGACTAAAATTCAAACTAGGAGACCAAATGAATCTCCGCTACAGAGTTAATAGCACGCAAAGACAAAATCACGTAAAAGGGTGAAAGCAGCGATTCTTTGCTTAAACTTTAATCTGTTATTTTAATAAATATTTGCTCTACGGTTCTTATATATTTGATATATATTTTCCTTATCGAGCCCTCTTTGGATTTTAGTCTTCAATTTTATTATTATTACTATATATATATATATATAGGTGTCTCTTTAATATCAAATAGATATGTAACTGACGTCGCTTTAATATCAAATATGATAGATATACAAATATATCATTGGTACAAATGTAATCCGTTTTAATCTAAAATTCATACATATATATATATATATATATATATATATATATATATATATACATACATACTTATATAAATACATACGTACATAAATACACACAGGCTTGCACACATGTTTACTACCCACACGTACATATAAACTAGGTTTAAAGAATATATTGATTAATTTTGCGCATAATGTCCTCCTTTGCGTCAGTTAAGGGCTTCTGAAGCTCTCAGATTAATTCTGTTTGATATTGAAAGACAAGAAATCAGATAATAATAGTAATATACTGATATTGTTGGCTATTTTATTTCAGGTAAATTTCTAACATTCTTCTAGCTACATGATATAACATTCTTCTAACTACAAAATCTACCTATTTAAATGGATGCCGTAGTTACAGAGTTAAATTTCAATAAATGTTGCAGAATCACAGAATAACTAACTTTTATCTGTCGATTGAATACACGCTTGTGGAGTAGCTTTAATCAGCCGCCTGATATAACAGGACATCAAACAGGTTTGAATGCTTTTAGTGGAGCTCTTTTCCTTACTAGTTATCTTCTTTGGGGGGATGAACTATGAACCATGCTTTCTTCGACCTGTTTCTCAACCAATTGCGGCGACCCTGTACATATTGCCCCGAATAGCCTTGGAGTTAAAGCATACACAATACGAGGCATGGCTGAAATGTTCAGAGGCTGACTATGAAGGATTGATCCTAGATCTGTGAAATCTTGCCTGCATTAACTTCAGCTCTTCTTATTAATCGTTTCTTTCCAAGGACTATATTGAAAAATAAACCTCATTTGGTCATTCCATGAGAGTATCTTGGTCAGGCTATGAAGAAATGGTGTTAGTGTTGTGAAATCTTGCATGTATTAATTTCAACTCTTTTTTATTAATGAATGCATTGTTTCTTTCCAGGGACTATGTTGAAAAATAAACCTTATTTGGTCATTCCATGAGAGTATCTTGGTCAGTTTATGTAATTTTCAGCCTGTGAACTTTTCAGTCGACACTCGTATATGAATTTATGCGAGTACAGCGCAGAAAAATAAATGTGGCGAAGAGAAACTTGAATTCTGTTTGGACAATGTGGATTCAGGTACACTTATTTTAGATTTTGCGAATAGCTTGAAAAAGAAAAAGCTACCTCTTTACATTCTTATCGACATATTACATATACGATTAAATGAAGGTGTGGAATCTGTAGGGGTTTCAGTCTGTTAGATGATATTAATCTAAAGAAGTCCCCCACACAGGGAGTGACATTTTAAATAACGAGATAATTTGATATTACATGAACGAGAGATAAAACGGGATGGGCATGTCTGGAAAGACCAATTTGATTAGGCCCGCGGAAATACTATTGCCATTTTTTCCGTGTGGTCCAACCGAAACACCACTCTGACTTAGGTGTAGAATCTATCAGCCTCTCTTCTTCCCCCTTTCTTTCTTTGCCTAATAGACACTGCACCTTCCCTCCTTGTCCTCATATATATAGCCTTTATAGTCCTTTCGAATACTGTTCTCTTGTTCTCTATATTTAACTACATTATAGTTATATCAACAATACATTTATATATGAATCAAATGACAATGTTTTTGATACGGCTTATGACATTTGTATGTGTCGTAGCAGTGACACGTCACATTCTACTGATGTAGTAATATTACACCTTTATATGACATTTGTGTCGTAGCAGAAATATGTCACAGTCTACTGATGTAGTAATATTACACCTTCGTATGACATTTGTGTTGTATGAGAGATACGTCACAGTCTACTGATGTAGTAATATTACACCTTCGTATGACATTTGTGTTGGAGCAGAGACACGTCACAGTCTACTTATGTAGTAATATTACACCTTGGTATGACATATGTCTTGTAGCAGAGACATGTCACATTCTACTGATGTAGTAATATAACACCTTGATATGATATTTGTGTTGTAGCAGAGATATGTCACATTCTACTGATGTAGTAATATTACACCTTGGTATAACATGTGTTGTAGCAGAGACACGTCACAGTCTACCGATTTTGTAATATTACACCTTGGTATGACATTTGTGTTGAAGCAGAGACAGGACACATTCTACTGATGTAGTAATATTACACCTTTATATGACATGTGTGCTGTAGCAGAGACACGTCACATTCTACTAATGTAGTAATATTACACCTTTCTATGACATTTGTGTTGTAGCAGAGACCCGTCACGTTCTACTGATGTAGTAATATTACACCTTGGTATGACGTTTGTATTGTAGCAGAGACACGTATCATTCTAGTGATGTAGGAATATTACAAATTGGTATGACATTGTGTTGTAGCAGAGACACGTCACAATCTACTGATGTAGTAATATTACACCTTTATATGACATGTGTGTTGTAGCAGAGACACGTCACATTCTACTGATGTAGTAATATTACACATATATATCACATTTGTGTTGTGTCAGAGATACGTCACATTTAACTGATGTAGTAATATTACACCTTGGTATGACATTTGTGTTGTAGCAGAGACACGTCACATTTAACTGATGTAGAAATATTACACCTTGGTATGACATTAGTGTTGTAGCAGAGACATGTCACATTCTACTGATGTAGTAATATTACACCTTGGTATGACATTTGTGTTGTAGCAGAGATACGACACATTTAACTGATGTAGAAATATTACACCTTGGTATGACATTAGTGTTGTAGCAGAGACATGTCACATTCTACTGATGTAGTAATATTACACCTTGGTATGACATTTGTGTTGTAGCAGAGACACGTCACAGTCTACTGATGTAGTAATATTACACCTTGGTATGACATTTGTGTTGTAGCAGAGACACGTCACATTCTACTGGTGGTATGACATTTGTGTTGTATCAGAGATACGTCACAGTTCACTGATGTAGTAATATTACACCTTGGTATGACATTTGTGTTCTAGCAGAGACACGTCACATTCTACTGATGGTATGACATTTGGGTTGTATCAGAGATACGTCACAGTCTACTAATGTAGTAATATTACACCTTGGTAAGACATTTGTGTCGTAGCAGAGACACGTCACAGTCTACTGATGTAGTAATATTACACATTTGTATGACGTTTGTTTTGTGGGCAGAGACACGTCACATTCTACTGATGTAATAATATTACACCTTGGTATGACATTTTGTTGTAGAAGAGACACGCCACATTCTACTAATGTAGTAATATTACACCTTTTTAGGACATTTGTGTTGTAGCAGAGACACGTCACATTCTACTGATGTAGTAATATTACACCTTGGTATGACATTTGTGCTGTAGCAGAGATATGTCACAGTCTACTGATGTATTAATATTACACCTAGGTATGAGATTTGTGTTGTAACAGAGACATGTCACATTCTACTGATGTAGTAATATTACACCTTGGTATGACATTTCTGTTGTTGCAGAGACACGTCACAGTCTACTGATGTAGAAATATTATATCTTTATATGACATGTGTGTTGTAGCAGAGAAAGGTCACATTCTAAGGATGTAGTAAAATTACACATTGGTATGACATTTGTGTTGTGTCAGAGATACGTAGCATTTAACTGATGTATTAATACTACACCTTGGTATGATATTTGTGTTGTAGCAGAGACACGTCACAGTCTACTGATCTAGTAATATTACACCTTGGTCTGACATTTGTTTTGTAGCAGAGACATGTCACATTCTACCGATGTTGTAATATTACACATTTGTATGACATTTGTGTTGTAGCAGAGACTTGTCACATTCTACTGATGTAGTAATAATACACCTTGGTATGACATTTGTGTTGTGTCATATATACGTCACATTTAACTGATGTAGTAATATTACACCTTGGTATGGCATTTGTGTTGTATCAGAGACACGTCACAGTCTACTGATGTAGTAATATTACACCTTGGTAAGACATTTGTGTCGTAGTAGAGACACGTCACAGTCTACTGATTTAGTAATATTACACATTTGTATGACATTTTTCGTTGTAGCAGAGACATGTCACAGTCTACTGATGTAGTAATATTTCATCTTTTGTATGACGTTTGTGTTGTAGCAGAGACACGTCACATTCTACTGATGGTATGACATTTGCTTTGTAGCAGAGACACGCCACAGTCTACTGATGTAGTCATAGTACACCCTTATAGGACATGTGTGTTGTAGCAGAGACACGACACATTCTAATGATGTAGTGATATTACACCTTCGTATGACATTGGTGTTGTAGCAGAGACACGTCACAGTCTACTGTTGTAGTAATATTAAACCTTGGTATGACATTTGTGTTGTAGCAGACATACGTCTCATTTAACTGATGTAGTAATATTACACCTTGGTATGACATTTGTGTTGTAGCAAAGACACGTCACATTCTACTGATGTAGTAATATTTCACCTTTATATGACATGTGTGTTGTAGCAGAGACACGTCACATTCTACTGATGTAGTAATATTACACCTTGGTATGACGTTTGTGTTGTAGCAGAGACACGTCACATTCTACTGATGTAGGAATATTACACCTTCGTATGACATTTGTGTTGTAGTAAAGACACGTCACAATCTACTGATGTAGTAATATTTCACATTTATATGGCATGTGTGTTGTAGCAGAGACACGTCACATTCTACTGTTGTAGTAATATTACACCTTTATATCAGATTTATTTTGTGTCAGAGATACGTCACATTTAACTGATGTAGTAATATTACACCTTCGTATGGCATCTGTGTTGTAGCAGAGACACGTCAAAGTCTACTGGTGTAATAATATTACACCTTTGTAAGACATTTGTGTCGTAGTAGAGACACGTCACAGTCTACTGATTTAGTAATATTACACATTTGTATGACATTTTTCGTTGTAGCAGAGACATGTCACAGTCTGCTGATGTAGTAATATTTCACCTTTTGTATGACGTTTGTGTTGTAGCAGAGACACGTCAGAGTCTACTGATGTAATCATATTACACCCTTATATGGCATGTGTGTTGTAGCAGAGACACGTCACAATCTATTGATGTAGTAATATTACACATTTGTATGATATTTGTGTAGTAGCAAATACACGGCACATTCTACTGATGTAGTAATATTACACCTTGGTATGACATTTGTGTTGTAGCAGAAATATGTCACAGTCTAGTGATGTAGTAATATTACACCATGGTAAGACATTTGTTTTGTAGCAGAGACGCGTCCCATTCTACTGATGTAGTAATATTACATCTTTATATGACATGTGAGTTGTAGCAGAGACACGTCACATTCTATTGATGTAGTAATATTACACCTTTATATGTCATTGGTGCTATAGCAGAGACACATCACAATCTACTGATGTAGTAATATTACACCTTTTGTATGACATTTTTCTTGTAGCAGAGACAGGCCACATTGTACTGATGTAGTAATATTACACATTGGTATGACATTTGTGTTGTAGCAGAGACACGTCAACTTTAACTGATCTAGTAATACTACACCTTGATGTGACATTTGTGTTGTAGCAGAGACACGTTACATTCTACTGATGTATAATATTACACCTTGGTATGACATTTGTGTCGTAGCAGAGACTCGTCACATTCTACTGATGTAGTAATATTACACCTTGGTATGACATTTGTGTTGTAGCAGAGATATATCACAGTCTACTGATGTAGTAATATTACACCTTGGTATGACATTTGTGTTGTAGCAGAGATACGACACATTTAACTGATGTAGAAATATTACACCTTGGTATGACATTAGTGTTGTAGCAGAGACATGTCACATTCTACTGATGTAGTAATATTACACCTTAGTATGACATTTGTGTTGTAGCAGAGACACGTCACAGTCTACTGATGTAGTAATATTACACCTTGGTATGACATTTGTGTTGTAGAAGAGACACGTCACATTCTACTGGTGGTATGACATTTGTGTTGTATCAGAGATACGTCACAGTTCACTGATGTAGTAATATTACACCTTGGTATGACATTTGTGTCCTAGCAGAGACACGTCACATTCTACTGATGGTATGACATTTGGGTTGTATCAGAGACACGTCACAGTCTACTGATGTAGTAATATTACACATTTGTATGACATTTGTTTTGTGGGCAGAGACACGTCACATTCTACTCATGTAATAATATTACACCTTGGTATGACATTTTGTTGTAGAAGAGACACGCCACATTCTACTAATGTAGTAATATTACACCTTTTTAGGACATTTGTGTTGTAGCAGAGACACGTCACATTCTACTGATGTAGTAATATTACACCTTGGTATGACATTTGTGTTGTAGCAGAGACACGTCACAGTCTACTGATGTAGTAATATTTCACCTTGGTATGACATATGCGTTGTAGCAGAGATACGTTACAGTCTACTGATGTAGTAATATTACACCTTTATATGACATTTGTGTTGTAGCAGAGACACGTCACATTCTACTGATGTAGGAATATTACACCTTCGTATGACATTTGTGTTGTAGTAAAGACACGTCACAATCTACTGATGTAGTAATATTTCACCTTTATATGGCATGTGTTGTAGCAGAGACACGTCACATTCTACTGTTGTAGTAATATTACACCTTTATATCAGATTTATTTTGTGTCAGAGATACGTCACATTTAACTGATGTAGTAATATTACACCTTGGTATGGCATCTGTGTTGTAGCAGAGACACGTCAAAGTCTACTGGTGTAGTAATATTACACCTTTGTAAGACATTTGTGTCGTAGTAGAGACACGTCACAGTCTACTGATTTAGTAATATTACACATTTGTATGACATTTTTCGTTGTAGCAGAGACATGTCACAGTCTGCTGATGTAGTAATATTTCACCTTTTGTATGACGTTTGTGTTGCAGCAGAGACACGTCACAGTCTACTGATGTAATCATATTACACCCTTATATGGCATGTGTGTTGTAGCAGAGACACGTCACAATCTATTGATGTAGTAATATTACACATTTGTATGATATTTGTGTAGTAGCAAATACACGGCACATTCTACTGATGTAGTAATATTACACCTTGGTATGACATTTGTGTTGTAGCAGAAATATGTCACAGTCTAGTGATGTAGTAATATTACACCATGGTAAGACATTTGTTTTGTAGCAGAGACGCGTCCCATTCTACTGATGTAGTAATATTACATCTTTATATGACATGTGAGTTGTAGCAGAGACACGTCACATTCTATTGATGTAGTAATATTACACCTTTATATGTCATTTGTGCTATAGCAGAGACACATCACAATCTACTGATGTAGTAATATTACACCTTTTGTATGACATTTTTCTTATAGCAGAGACAGGCCACATTGTACTGATGTAGTAATATTACACATTGGTATGACATTTGTGTTGTAGCAGAGACACGTCAACTTTAACTGATCTAGTAATACTACACCTTGATGTGACATTTGTGTGGTAGCAGAGACACGTTACATTTTACTGATGTATAATATTACACCTTGGTATGACATTTGTGTCGTAGCAGAGACTCGTCACATTCTACTGATGTAGTAATATTACACCTTGGTATGACATTTGTGTTGTAGCAGAGATATATCACAGTCTACTGATGTAGTAATATTACACCTTGGTATGACATTTGTGTTGTAGCAGAGATACGACACATTTAACTGATGTAGAAATATTACACCTTGGTATGACATTAGTGTTGTAGCAGAGACATGTCACATTCTACTGATGTAGTAATATTACACCTTGGTATGACATTTGTGTTGCAGCAGAGACACGTCACAGTCTACTGATGTAGTAATATTACACCTTGGTATGACATTTGTGTTGTAGCAGAGACACGTCACATTCTACTGGTGGTATGACATTTGTGTTGTATCAGAGATACGTCACAGTTCACTGATGTAGTAATATTACACCTTGGTATGACATTTGTGTTCTAGCAGAGACACGTCACATTCTACTGATGGTATGACATTTGGGTTGTATCAGAGACACGTCACAGTCTACTGATGTAGTAATATTACACATTTGTATGACATTTGTTTTGTGGGCAGAGACACGTCACATTCTACTGATGTAATAATATTACACCTTGGTATGACATTTTGTTGTAGAAGAGACACGCCACATTCTACTAATGTAGTAATATTACACCTTTTTAGGACATTTGTGTTGTAGCAGAGACACGTCACATTCTACTGATGTAGTAATATTACACCTTGGTATGACATTTGTGTTGTAGCAGAGACACGTCACAGTCTACTGATGTAGTAATATTTCACCTTGGTATGACATATGCGTTGTAGCAGAGATACGTTACAGTCTACTGATGTAGTAATATTACACCTTTATATGACATTTGTGTTGTAGCAGAGACACGTTACATTCTACTTATGTAGTAATATTACACCTTGGTATGCCATTTCTGTTGTAGCAGAGACACGTCACATTCTACAGATGTAGTAATATTACAGCTTGATATGACATTTGTGTTGTATCAGAGATACGTCACATTCTAGTGATGTAGTAATATTACACCTTTATATGACACTTGTGTTGTAGCAGAGACACCTCACAGTCTGCTGATGTATAAATATTACACCTTGGTATGACATTTGTGTTGTAGCAGAGACACCTCACAGTCTACTGATGTAGTAATATTACACCTTGTAATGACATTTGTGTTGTAGCAGAGACACGTCACATTCTTTTGATGGTATGACATTTGTGTTGTATCAGGGATACGTCACAGTCTACTGATGTAGTAATATTACACCTTTGTATGACATTTTTATTGTAGCAGAGACACGTCACATTCTACTGAAGTCGTGATATTACACGTTTATATGACAGGTGTGTTGTTTCAGAGACACGTCACATTCTATTGATGTAGTAATATTACACCTTGGTATGACATATGTGTTGTGTCAGAGATACGTCACATTCTACTGATGTAGTAATATTACACCTTTATATGACATGTATGTTGTAGCAGAGACACGTCACATTCGACTGATGTCGTAATATTACACCATCGTAAGACATTTGTGTTGTATCAGAGATATGTCACAGTCTACTGATGTAGTAATATTACACCTTTGTATGATATTTGTGTTATAGTAGAGACACGTCACATTCTTCTGATGTAGTAATATTACACCTTGATATGACGTTTGTGTTGTAGCAGAAATATGTCACAGTCTACTGATGTAGTGATATTACACCTTGGTATGACATTTTGTTGTAGCAGAGAAATGTCACATTCTACTGATGTAGTAATATTACACCTTTATATGACATGTGTGTTGTAGCAGAGACACGTCACATTCTACTGATGTAGTAATATTAAACCTTTATATCACATTTGTGTTGTAGCAGAGAGATGTCACAGTCTACTGATGTAATAAAATTACACCTTTGTGTGATATTTGTGTTCTAGTATAGACACGTCACATTCTACTAATGTTGTAGTATTACACCTTTGTATGACATTTGTGTTGTAGCAGAAATATGTCACAGTCTACTGATGTAGTAATATTACACCTTGGTATGGCATTTGTGTTGTAGCAAAGACACGTCACAGTCTACTGATGTAGTAATATTACACCTTGGTATGGCATTTGTGTTGTAGCAAAGACACGTCACAGTCTACTGATGTAGTAATATTACACATTTGTATGACATTTGCGTTGTAGCAGAGACAAGTCACAGTCTACCGATGTAGAAATATTATACCATTGTATGACATTTGCGTTGTAGCAGAGATAACTCACAGTCAACTGATCTAGTAATATTACCTCTTGGTATGACATTTATGTTGTAGCAGATATCTTCGCATTTAACTTATGTAGTAATATTACACCTTCGTATGACGTTTGTGTTGTAGCAGAGACATGTCACATTCAACTGATGTAGTAATATTAAACCTTTATATCACATTTGTGTTGTAGCAGAGATACGTCACAGTCTGCTGATGTAGTAATATTACACCTTGGTATGTCATTTGTGTTGTATCAGAGATACGTCACAGTCTACTGATGTAGTAATATTACACCTTGGTATGACATTTGTTTTGTAGCAGAGACACGTCACATTCTACTGATGTAGTAATATTACACCTTGGTATGACATTTGTGTTGTAGTAGAGACACGTCACAGTCTACTGTTATAGTAATATTACACCTTGGTATGACATTTTTTGTTGTAGCAGAGACACGTGAGATTCTACTAATGTAGTAGTAGTACACCTTTATATGACATGTGTGCTGTAGCAGAGATACGTCACATTCTACTGATGTAGTAATATTACACCTTTTGTATGACATTTTTGTTGTAGCAGAGACACGTCACATTCTACTGATGTACTAATATTACACCTATTTAGTACATTTGTGTTGTTTCAGAGACACGTCACATTCTACAGATGTAGTAATATTACACCTTTATATGACATGTATGTTGTAGCAGAGACACGTCACATTCTAGTGATGTAGTAATATTACACCTTGGTATGACGTTTGTTTTTTAGCAGAGACACGTCACATACTACTGATGTAGTAATATTACACCTTTCTATGACAGTTGTGTTGTAGCAGAGACGCGTCACATTCTACTGATGGTATGACATTTGTGTTGTATCAGAGATACGTCACAATATACTGATGTAGTAATATTACACCTTTGTATGAGATTTCTGTTGTAGCAGAGACACCTGACAGTCTACTGATGTAGTAATATTACACCTTTATATGACATGTGTGTGGAAGCAGAGACATATCACATTCTACTGATGTAGTAATATTACACGCTAGTATGACATTTGTGTTGTAGCTGAGACACGTGACAGTCTACTGATATAGTAATATTACACCTTGGTATGACATTTGTGTTGTGTCTGAGATTCGTCACATTGTACTGATGTTTAATATTACACCTTGGTATGACATTTGTGTTGAGGCAAAGACACGTCACAGTCTACTGATGTAGTAATATTACAACTTGGATATGACATATGTGTTGTGTCAGAGATACGTCACATTCTACTGATGTAGTAATATTACACCTTGGTATGACATTTGTGTTGTAGCAGAGACATGTCACATTCGACTGGTGTAGTAATATTACACCTTTGTATGACATGTGTGTTGTAGTAGAGACACATCACATTCTACTGATGTAGTAATATTACACCTTTCTATGACATTTGTGTTTTATCAGAGATACGTCACATGTATCTGATGTACTAATATTACACCTTGGTGTGACATTTCTGTTGTAGCAGAGACACGTCACAGTCTACTGATGTAGTAATATTACCCCTTTATATGACATTTGTGTAGTAGCACAGACACGTCACATTCTACTGATGTAGTAATACTACACCTTTCTTTGACATTTGTGTTGTAGCAGAGACATGTCACAGTCTACTGATGTAGTAATATTACACCTTGGTATGACATTTGTGTTGTAGCAGAGACATGTCACAGTCTACCGATGTAGTAATATTACACCTTTTGTATGACATTTGTGTTGTAGCAGAAACACCTCACAGTCTGCTGATGTAGTAATATTACACCATGGTATGACATTTGTGTTGTAGCAGGGACACCTCACAGTCTGCTGACGTATTAATATTACACCTTGGTATGACATTTGTGTTGTAGCAGAGACACGTCACATTCTACTGATGTAGTAATATTCAACCTTTATATCACAGTTGTGTTGTAGCAGAGATATGTCTGAGTCTACTGTTGTTGTAATATTACACCTTTATATGACATTTGTGTTGTAGCAGAGATATGTCACAGTCTACTGATGTAATAATATTAAACCTTTGTATGACATTTGTGTTGTAGTAGAGACACGTCACAATCTAATGATGTATTAATATTACACCTTGGTTTGACATTTGTGTCGTAGAACAGACACGTCACATTCTACTAATGGTATGACATTTGTGTTGTATCAGAGATACGTCACATTCTACTGATGTAGTAATATTACACCTTGGTATGACATTTGTGTTGTAGCAGAGACACCTCACAGTCTACTGATTTAGTAATATTACACCTTGGTATGACATTTGTGTTGTAGCAGATATCTTCACATTTAACTGATGTAGTAATATTACACCTTCGTATGACGTTTGTGTTGTAGCAGAGGCATGTCACATTCAACTGATGTAGTAATATTAAACCTTTATATCACATTTGTGTTGTAGCAGAGATACGTCACAGTTTGCTGATGTAGTAATATTACACCTTGGTATGACATTTGTGTTGTATCAGAGATACGTCACAGTCTACTGATGTAGTAATATTACACCTTGGTATGACATTTGTGTTGTAGCAGAGACACGTCGCATTCTACTGATGTAGTAATATTACACCTTGGTATGACATTGGTTTTGTAGCAGAGACACGTCACATTCTACTGATGTAGTAATATTACACCTTGGTATGACATTTGTGTTGTAGCAGAGACACGTGACATTCTACTAATGTAATAATAGTACACCTTTATATGACATGTGTGCTGTAGCAGAGATACGTCACATTCTACTGATGTAGTAATATTACACCTTTTGTATGACATTTTTGTTGTAGCAGAGACACGTCACATTCTACTGATGTAGTAATAATACACCTTTGTATGACATTTGTGTTTTATCAGAGATACGTCACATGTATCTGATGTAGTAATATTACACCTTGGTGTGACATTTTTGTTGTAACATAGACATGTGACATTCTACTGATGTAGTAATATGACACCTTGATATGATGTTTGTGTTGTAGAAGAGACACGTCACATTCCACTGATGTAATAATATTACACCTTGGTATGACATTTCTGTTGTAGCAGAGAAACGTCAAATTCTACTGATGGTCTGACATTTGTGTTGTAGCAGGTATACGTCACAGTCTACTGATGTAGTAATATTTCACCTTTGTATGACCTTTTTGTTGTAGCAGAGACGCGTCACATTCTACTGATGTAGTAATATTGCACCTTTATATGACTTGTGTGTAGTAGCATAGACAAGTCACATTCTACTGATGTATTAATATTACACATTTATGTGTCATTTGTGCTATAGCCGTGACACGTCACATTCTACTGATGTAATAATATTACACCTTTTGTATGACATTTTTCTTGTAGAAGAGACACGTCACATTGTACTGATGTAGTAATATTACACATTTTTATGACATTTGTGTTGTAGCAGAGAGAAGTCACATTCTACTGATGTAGTAATATTACACCTTTATATGTCATTTGTGCTATAGCAGAGGCACGTCACATTCTACTAATGCTGCAGTATTACACCTTGGTATGACATTTGTGTTGTAGCAGAAATATTTCACAGTCTACTGATGTAGTAATATTACACCTTGGTATGACATTTGTGTTGTAGCAAAGACACGTCACAGTCTACTGATGTAGTAATATTTCACCTTGGTATGACATATGCGTTGTAGCAGAGATACGTCACAGTCTACTGATGTAGAAATATTACACCTTGGTATGACATTTGTGTTGTAGCAGAGACACGTCACATGCTACTTATGTAGTATTATGACACCTTGGTATGACATTTGTGTTGTATCAGAGATACGTCACATTCTACTGATGTAGTAATATTACAGCTTGATATGACATTTGTGTTGTATCAGAGATACGTCACATTCTACTGATGTAGTAATATTACACCTTTATATGACACTTGTGTTGTAGCAGAGACACCTCACAGTCTGCTGATGTAGCAATATTACACCATGGTATGAAATTTTTGTTGTAGCAGAGAAACGTCACATTCTACTGATGTAGTAATATTACACCTTTATATGACATTTGTGTTGTAGCAAAAATATGTCACAGTCTACTGATGTAGTAATATTACACCTTTATATGACATTTGTGTTGTAGCAGAGACACGTCACAGTCTACTGATGTAGTAATATTACACCTTTATATGACATTTGTGTCGTAGCAGAGATATGTCACAGTCTACTTATGTAATAATATTACACCTTTGTATGACATTTGTGTTGTAGTAGAGACACGTCACATTCTACTGATGTAGTAATATTACACCTTGGTATGATATTTGTGTTGTAGCACAGACACGTCACATTCTACTAATGGTATGACATTTGTGTTGTATCAGAGATACGTCACATTCTACTGATGTAGTAATATTACACCTTGGTATGACATTTGCGTTTTAGCAGAGACACGTCACTGTCTACTGATGTAGGAATATTACACCTTTATATGACATTTGTGTAGTAGCAGAGGCACGTCACATTCTAGTGATGTAGTAATATTACACCTTTGTATGACATTTGTGTTGTAGCAGAGACACTTCACAGTCTACTGATTTAGTAATATTACACCTTGTTATGACATTTTTGTTGTAGCAGAGACATCTCACATTCTACTGATGTAGTAATATTACACCTTGATATGACGTTTGTGTTGTAGAAGAGACACGTCACATTCTACTGATGCAGTAATATTACACCTTGGTATGACATTTGTGTTGTAGCAGAGACACGTCACATTCTACTGAAGTAGTAATGTTACACGTTTATCTGACATGTGTGTTGTTTCAGAGACACGTCACATTCTATTGATGTAGTAATATTACACCTTGGTATGACATGTATGTTGTAGCAGAGACACGTCACATTCGACTGATGTTGTAATATTACACCATTGTAAGACATTTGTGTTGTATCAGAGATATGTCACAGTCTACTGATGTAGTAATATTACACCTTTGTATGATATTTGTGTTATAGTAGAGACACGTCACATTCTACTGATGTAGTAGTATTACACCTTGATATGACGTTTGTGTTGTAGCAGAAATATGTCACAGTATACTGATGTAGTAATATTACACCTTGTTATGACATTTTTGTTGTAGCAAAGACACGTCACAGTCTACTGATGTAGTAATATTACACCTTGTTATGACATTTTTGTTGTAGCTGAGAAACGTAACATTCTACTGATGTAGTAATATTACACCTTTATATGACATGTGTGTTGTAGCAGAGACACGTCACATTCTACTGATGTAGTAATATTAAACCTGTATATCACATTTGTGTTGTAGCACAGAGATGTCACAGTCTACTGACGTAATAATATTACACCTTTGTATGATATTTGTGTTCTAGTAGAGACACGTCACATTCTACTAATGCTGCAGTATTACACCTTGGTATGACATTTGTGTTGTAGCAGAAATATTTCACAGTCTACTGATGTAGTAATATTACACCTTGGTATGGCATTTGTGTTGTAGCAAAGACACGTCACAGTCTACTGATGTAGTAATATTACACCTTGGTATGGCATTTGTGTTGTAGCAAAGACACGTCACATTCTACTGATGTAGTAATATTACACCTTGGTATGACATTTGTTTTGTAGCAGAGACACGTCACATTCTACTTATGTAGTAATATTACACCTTGGTATGACATTTGTGTTGTAGCGCTAGACACGTCACATTCTACTGATGTAGTAATATTACACCTTTATATGACATTTGTGTAGTAGAAGAGACACGTCACATTCTACTGATATAGTAATATTACACCTTTGTATGACATTTGAGTTGTATCAGAGACCCCTCACAGTCTACTGATGTAGTAATATTACACCTTGGTATGACATTTGTGTTGTACCAGAGACACCTCACAGTCTACTGATGTAGCAATATTACACCTTGGTATGACATTTGTGTTGTAGCAGAGACACGTCACATTCTACTGATGTAGTAATATTACGCCTTGGTATGACATTTGTGTCGTAGCAGGGATATGTCAGAGTCTACTAATGTAGTAATATTACACCTTGGCATGACATTTGTGTTGTAGCAGAGACACCTCACAGTCTACTAATGTAGTAATATTACACCTTTGTATGACATGTGTGTTTTAGCAGAGACACGTCACATTCTACTGATGTAGTAATATTACACTTAGGTATGACATTTTTGTTGTAGCAGAGACACGTCACAGTCTACTGATGTAGTAATATTACACCTTTATATGACATTTGTGTTGTAGCAGAGACACGTCACAGTATATTGATGTAGTAATATTACACCTTGGTAAACCTTAGGATTTCTTGACATAAGAAGAATGATACAGAGAAACAAATATTACTGAAATGTGTTTCTAGTGTGTTGTACGAGATCGACTGAGAAGTTCATAGGCTGACCAAGATACTCTCATGGAATGAACAAATGAGGTATATTTTTTATAATAGTCCCTAGAAAAAAACAATTCAGTTATTGATAAGAAGAGTTGAAATTAATGCATTCAAGATTTCACAGCTCTAACATCACTCATTCATAGAATGGCCAAGCTATTCTCATGGAATGACCAAATAAGGTTTATTTTTCAATATCGTCCCTAGAAAGAAACAATGCAGTTTTTAATAAGAATAAGAAGAGTTGAAATTAATGCATGTAGATTTCACAGCCCTAACATCACTCCTTCATATGCTGACCAATATACTCTGATGGAATGATCAAATGAGGTATATTTTCAACATCGTCTCTGGAAAGAAATATTGCTATTATTAATAAGTGCGGTGGATTGGCAGTATCGGTAGAGTGCCGGACGCCATGCTTTGCAGCATAGAGTTACGCCCCTTTATAGTCTGAGTTCAAATCCCGCCGAGCTTAACTTTACCTTTCATCCTTACGGGGTCGATAAAATAAAGTACCAGCAATGCACTGGGCTAATTGCTGGCCTTGTGTCAAATGTAGAAATAATTATTAATAAGTGTTGAAATTAATGCATGTAAGATTTCACAGCACTATCATCAT
The DNA here is from genome assembly GCA_964016885.1 of Eledone cirrhosa. Lineage (NCBI taxonomy): Eukaryota > Metazoa > Mollusca > Cephalopoda > Octopoda > Eledonidae > Eledone > Eledone cirrhosa. Next base: position 408,247,660 of record OZ024741.1, on the reverse strand, counting down.
CTCTATAGTCAGCCTATGAACGATTCAGCCGACCCTCGTACAAACTTTGCTAGGAAACAGACTGTTGGTGTAAAGTTGTGATTGTTGTCTCGCCTAATAGCAACAAATAAGGCTATGGTCAGAGAAGGGCTTGATCTCATCACTGCCAACTCCATAAATACCTTAAATCCAGATATTATTGATTGGGTCTTTTCGGTCGACAATTCGCCCCTCATCTACACAAAATCTGGCGTGTCAGAATATGTCATAATTTATCGCTTTATTACAAAATCATTAGATTATAATTACACATACCAAATTACACGCATTTGGAAAATAATATTTAATGATAAAACTAGTAATTAAATTTAATAGGAAATCTGTTTTATAAAATAGAGCCGGATTAAGCTAGAAAAATGTATTGATATCTCTCGTGTCCATAAATATCTCCGTTTCTTCAATATTGTGACTTTTTGAATTATTGCATGTTGCTTTAGTAATGATCGCTTATATATTCAAAATAAACAAAGTAAACATCGGCAAGGGAATTTATTGGTATCACCATGACTCATCTAACATACAATACCGACTTTGCCTTAATTAGCCACATCGAAGTTAATATCTGTTGTCCTGACAACGTTACACATGTTAGGCATAAATAGTAACATTTGTTTCGTCATTCTGCGTAGAATTCTACACGAGATTACCGCTGCGGTACTTTAACTAATTATGCAAGGAAGCTAACAATACTGCCATCTAGACTACAATGTAGCCTGGAATCCATCCTATCAGCCATCCAGCCAAGAAACCAGCCATCCTGCCATCCATAATCCAGACATCCATACATCCACCCAATAAACCAGCTAACCTTCCAGTTACCCAACCATCCACTTAATAAACCAGCTAACCTTCCAGTTACCCAACCATCCAGCCAACAAATCAGCTAACCTTCCAGTTACCCATCCATTCAGCCAACAAACCAGCCAGCACCTCAAGTTATCCACCCAGCCAATTAACCAGCTAACCTTCCAGTTACCCAGCCACGCAACAAACCTGCTAACCTTCCAGTTACCCAGCCATCCACCCAACAAACCAGCTAACCTTCCAGTTACCTAGCCATATACCCAACAAACCTGCTAACCTTTCAGTACCCAGCCATCCATCCAACAAACCTGCTAACCTTCCGGTTATCCAGCCATCCACCCAAAAAACCTGTTAACCTTCCGGTACCCAGCCATCCACCCAAGAAACCTGCTAACCTTCCAGTAACTCAGCCATCCAGCCAACAAAACTATTAACCTTCCAGTTACCCAGCCATCGACCCAACAAAACTGTTAACCTTCCAGATAGCCATCCATCCACCCAACAAACCTGTTAACCTTCCAGTTACTCAGCCATCCACCCAACAAACCTGTTAACCTTCCAGTTACCCAGCCATCCACCCAACAAACCCGCTAAGTTCCAGTTACTCAGCCATCCACCCAACAAACCTGCTAAGTTCCAGTTACTCAGCCATCCACCCAACAAACATGCTATCCTTCCAGTTGCCCAGCCATCCACTCAACAAGCCTGCCATCCTTCCAGTTACCCAGCCATCCACCCAACAAACCTGCTATCCTTCCAGTTATCCAGCCATACACCCAACAAACCTGCTAACCTTCCAGTAACCCAGCCATCCACCCAACACACCTGCTATCCTTCCAGTTACCCAGCCATCCACCCAACAAACCTGCTAACCTTCCAGTTACCCAGCCATCCACCCAACAAACCTGCTAACCTTCCAGTTACCCAGCCATCCACCCAACAAACCTGCTAACCTTCCAGTTACTCAGCCATCCACCCAACAAACCTGTTAACCTTCCAGTTACTCAGCCATCCACCCAACAAACCTGCTAAACTTCCAGTTACTCAGCCATCCACCCAACAAATCTGTTAACCTTCCAGTTACTCAGCCATCCACCCAACAAACCTGCTAAACTTCCAGTTACCCATGAATCCACCCAACAAAGCTGTTAACCTTCCAGTTACACAGCCATCCACCCAACTTACCTGTTAACCTTCCAGTTACCCAGCCATCCACCCAACAAACCTGTTAATCTTCCAGTTACCCAGCCATCCACCCAACAAACCTGCTAACCTTCCAGTTACCCAGGAATCCACCCAACAAAACTGTTAACCTTCCAGTTACTCAGCCATCCACCCAACAAACTGCTATCCTCCCAGTTACCCAGCCATCCACCCAACAAACCTGTTAACCTTCCAGTTACTCAGCCATCCACCCAACAAACCTGTTAACCTTCCAGTTACTCAGCCATCCACCCAACAAACCTATTAACCTTCCAGTTACTCAGCCATCCAACCAACAAACCTGCTAAACTTCCAGTTACTCAGCCATCCACCCAACAAACCTGTTAACCTTCCAGTTACACAGCCATCCACCCAACAAACCTGGTAACCTTCCAGTTACCCAGCCATCCACCCAACAAACCTGTTAATCTTCCAGTTACCCAGCCACCCACCAAACAAACCTGTTAACCTACCAGTGACTCAGCCATCCACCCAACAAAACTGTTAACCTTCCAGTTACTCAGCCATCCACCCAACAAACCTGTTAACCTTCCAGTTACTCAGCCATCCACCCAACAAACCTGCTAACCTTCCAGTTACTCAGCCATCCACCCAACAAACCTGTTAACCTTCCAGTTACCCAGCCATCCACCCAACAAACCTGTAACCTTCCAGTTACCCAGCCATCCACCCAACTTACCTGTTAACCTTCCAGTTACCCAGCCATCCACCCAACAAAACTGTTAATCTTCCAGTTACCCAGCCACCCACCAAACAAACCTGTTAACCTACCAGTTGCTCAGCCATCCACCCAACAAATCTGCTAACCTTCCAGTTACTCAGCCATCCACCCAACAAACCTGTTAAACTTCCAGTTACCCAGCCATCCACCCAACAAACCTGCTAAACTTCCAGGTACCCAGCCATCCACCCAACAAACCTGCTACTCTTCCAAATAGCCAGCCATCCACCCAACAAAACTGCTAACCTAACAGTTACTCAGCCACCCACCCAACAAAACCTGCTAACCTTCCAGTTACCCAGCCATCCACCCAACAAACCAGCTAACCTTCCAGTTACCTAGCCATCTACCCAACAAACCGGCTAACCTTTCAGTACCCAGCCATCCACCCAACAAACCTGCTAACCTTCCAGTAACCCAGCCATGCACCCAACAAACATGCTAAACTTCTAGTTACCCAGGCATCCATCCAACAAATCTGCTAACCTTCCAGTTACCCAGCCCTCCATCCAAAAAACCTGTTAAACTTCCGGTACCCAGCCATCCACCCAACAAACCTGCTAACCTTCCAGTTACCCAGCCATCCAGCCAACAAACCTATTAACCTTCCAGTTACCCAGCCATCCACCCAACAAACCTGTTAATCTTCCAGTTACCCAGCCATCCAACCAACTTACCTGTTAACCTTCCAGTTACCCAGCCATCCACCCAACAAACCTGTTAATCTTCCAGTTACCCAGCCATCCACCCAACAAACCTGTTAATCTTCCAGTTACCCAGTCACCCACCAAACAAACCTGTTAACCTTCCAGTTACTCAGCCATCCACCCAACAGAACTGTTAACCTTCCAGTTACCCAACCATCCACCCAACAAACCTGCTAATCTTCCAGTTACCCAGCCATCCACCCAACAAACCTGCTAATCTTCCACATACCCAGCCATCCACCCAACAAAACTGCTAACCTTCCAGTTACTCAGCCATCCACCCAACAAACCTGCTAATCTTCCAGTTACCCAGCCATCCACCCAACAAACCTAGCTAAACTTCCAGTTACCTAGCCATCTACCCAACAATCCTGCTAACCTTTCAGTACCCAGCCATCCATCCAACAAACCTGCTAACCTTCCAGTTACCCAGCCATCCACCCAACAAACCTGCTAACCTTCCAGTAACCCAGCCATGCACCCAACAAACCTGCTAAACTTCCAGTTACCCAGGTATCCACCCAACAAATCTGCTAACCTTCCAGTTACCCAGCCCTCCACCCAAAAAACCTGTTAACCTTCCGGTACCCAGCCATCCACCCAACAAACCTGCTAACCTTCCAGTTACCCAGCCATCCAGCCAACAAACCTATTAACCTTCCAGTTACCCAGTCATCCACCCAACAAACCTGTTAAACTTCCAGTTACCCAGCCATCCACCCAACTTACTTGTTAACCTTCCAGTTACCCAGCCATCCACCCAACAAACCTGTTAATCTTCCAGTTACCCAGCCATCCACCCAACAAACCTGCTAACCTTCCAGTTACTCAGCCATCCACCCAACAAATCTGTTAACCTTCCAGTTACTCAGCCATCCACCCAACAAAACTGCTAAACTTCCAGTTACCCAGCCATCCACTCAACAAAACTGCTAATCTTCGAGTTACCCAGCCATCCACCCAACAAACCTGTTAACCTTCCAGTTACTCAGCCATCCACCCAACAATCCTGCTAATCTTCCAGTTACCCATGATACCACCCAACAAAACTGTTAACCTTCCAGTTACTCAGCCATCCACCCAACAAACCTGCTAAGTTCCAGTTACCCATCCATCCACCCAACAAACCTGCTAACCTTCCAGTTACCCAGCCATCCACCCAACAAACCTATTAACCTTCCAGTTACTCAGCCATCCACCCAACAAACCTATTAACCTTCCAGTTACTCAGCCATCCACCCAACAAACCAGTTAACCTTCCAGTTACTCAGCCATCCACCCAACAAACCTGCTAACCTTCCAGTTACCAAGGAATCCACCCAACAAAACTGTTAACCTTCCAGTTACTGAGCCATCCACCCAACAAAACTGCTAACCTTCCAGTTACCCAGCCATCCACCCAACAAATCTATTAACCTGCCAGTTACTCAGCCATCCACCCAACAAACCTATTAACCTTCCAGTTACTCAGCCATCCACCCAACAAACCTATTAACCTTCCAGTTACTCAGCCATCCACCCAACAAACCTATTAACCTTCCAGTTAACCAGCCATCCACCCAACAAACCTGTAAACCTTTCAGTTACCCAGCCATCCACCCAACAAACCTGTTAACCTTCCAGTTACCCAGCATTCCACCCAACTTACCTGTTAACCTTCAAGTTACCCAGCCATCCACCCAACAAACCTGTTAATCTTCCAGTTACTCAGCCATCCACCCAACAAATCTGTTAACCTTCCAGTTACTCAGCCATCCACCCAACAAACCTGTTAGCCTTCCAGTTACTCAGCCATCCACCCAACAAATCTGTTAACCTTCCAGTTACTCAGCCATCCACCCAACAAACCTGCTAAACTTCCAGTACCCAGCCATCCACCCAACAAAGCTGTTAACCTTCCAGTTACCCAGCCATCCACCCAACTTACCTGTTAACCTTCCAGTTACCCAGCCATCCACCCAACAAACCTGTTAATCTACCAGTTACCCAGCCATCCACCCAACAAACCTGCTAACCTTCCAGTTACCCAGGAATCCACCCAACAAAACTGTTAACATTCCAGTTACTCAGCCATCCACCCAACAAACCTGCTATCCTCCCAGTTACCCAGCCATCCACCCAACAAACCTGTTAACCTTCCAGTTACTCAGCCATCCACCCTACAAACCTGTTAACCTTCCAGTTACTCAGCCATCCACCCAACAAACCTGTTAACCCTCCAGTTACTCAGCCATCCACCCAACAAACCTGCTAAACTTCCAGTTACTCAGCCATCCACCCAACAAACCTGTTAACCTTCCAGTTACACAGCCATCCACCCAACAAACCTGTTAACCTTCCAGTTACCCAGCCATCCACCCAACTTACCTGTTAACCTTCCAGTTACCCAGCCATCCACCCAACAAACCTGTTAATCTTCCAGTTACCCAGCCACCCACCAAACAAACCTGTTAACCTACCAGTGACTCAGCCATCCACCCAACAAAACTGTTAACCTTTAGGTTACTCAGCCATCCACCCAACAAACCTGTTAACCTTCCAGTTACTCAGCCATCCACCCAACAAACCTGCTAACCTTCCAGTTACTCAGTCATCCACCCAACAAACCTGTTAACCTTCCAGTTACCCAGCCACATCCACCCAACAAACCTGTTAACCTTCCAGTTACCCAGCCATCCACCCAACTTAGCTGTTAACCTTCCAGTTACCCAGCTATCCACCCAACAAACCTGTTAATCTTCCAGTTACCCAGCCACCCACCAAACAAACCTGTTAACCTACCAGTTACTCAGCCATCCACCCAACAAACCAGCTAACCTTCCAGTTACCTAGCCATCTACCCAACAATCCTGCTAACCTTTCAGTACCCAGCCATCCATCCAACAAACCTGCTAACCTTCCAGTTACCCAGCCATCCACCCAACAAACCTGCTAACCTTCCAGTAACCCAGCCATGCCCCCGACAAACCTGCTAAACTTCCAGTTACCCAGGTATCCACCCAACAAATCTGCTAAACTTCCAGTTACCCAGCCCTCCACCCAAAAAACCTGTTAACCTTCCGGTACCCAGCCATCCACCCAACAAACCTGCTAACCTTCCAGTTACTCAGCCATCCAGCCAACAAACCTATTAACCTTCCAGTTACCCAGCCATCCACCCAACAAAACTGTTAACCTTCCAGTTACCCAGCCATCCACCCAACTTACCTGTTAACCTTCCAGTTACCCAGCCATCCACCCAACAAACCTGTTAATCTTCCAGTTACCCAGCCATCCACCCAACAAACCTGCTAACCTTCCAGTTACCCAGCCATCCACCCAACAAATCTGTTAACCTTCCAGTTACTCAGCCATCCACCCAACAAACCTGCTAAACTTCCTGTTACCCAGCCATCCACTCAACAAACCTGCTAATCTTCGAGTTACCCAGCCATCCACCCAACAAACCTGTTAACCTTCCAGTTACTCAGCCATCCACCCAACAATCCTGCTAACCTTCCAGTTACCCATGAATCCACCCAACAAAACTGTTAACCTTCCAGTTACCCAGCCATTCACCCAACAAACCTATTAACCTTCCAGTTACTCAGCCATCCACCCAACAAACCTATTAACCTTCCAGTTACTCAGCCATCCACCCAACAAACCTATTAACCTTCCAGTTAACCAGCCATCCACCCAACAAACCTGTAAACCTTCCAGTTACCCAGCCATCCACCCAACAAACCTGTTAACCTTCCAGTTAACCAGCATTCCACCCAACTTAACTGTTAACCTTCCAGTTACCCAGCCATCCACCCAACAAACCTGTTAATCTTCCAGTTAACCAGCCACCCACCAAACAAACCTGTTAACCTACCAGTTACTCAGCCATCCACCCAACAAACCTGCTAACCTTCCAGTTACTCAGCCATCCACCCAACATATCTGTTAACCTTCCAGTTACTCTGCCATCCACCCAACAGACCTGTTAAACTTCCAGTTACCCAGCCATCCACCCAACAAACCTGCTAACCTTCCAGTAACCCAGCCATGCACCCAACAAACCTGCTAAACTTCCAAGTACCCAGGCATCCACCCAACAAATCTGCTAACCTTCCAGTTACCCAGCCCTCCACCCAAAAAACCTGTTAACCATCCGGTACCCAGCCATCCACCCAACAAACCTGCTAACCTTCCAGTTACCCAGCCATCCAGCCAACAAACCTATTAACCTTCCAGTTACCCAGCCATTCACCCAACAAACCTATTAACCTTCCAGTTACTCAGCCATCCACCCAACAAACCTATTAACCTTCCAGTTACTCAGCCATCCACCCAACAAACCTATTAACCTTCCAGTTAACCAGCCATCCACCCAACAAACCTGTAAACCTTCCAGTTACCCAGCCATCCACCCAACAAACCTGTTAACCTTCCAGTTAACCAGCATTCCACCCAACTTAACTGTTAACCTTCCAGTTACCCAGCCATCCACCCAACAAACCTGTTAATCTTCCAGTTAACCAGCCACCCACCAAACAAACCTGTTAACCTACCAGTTACTCAGCCATCCACCCAACAAACCTGCTAACCTTCCAGTTACTCAGCCATCCACCCAACATACCTGTTAACCTTCCAGTTACTCTGCCATCCACCCAACAGACCTGTTAAACTTCCAGTTACCCAGCCATCCACCCAACAAACCTGCTAACCTTCCAGTAACCCAGCCATGCACCCAACAAACCTGCTAAACTTCCAAGTACCCAGGCATCCACCCAACAAATCTGCTAACCTTCCAGTTACCCAGCCCTCCACCCAAAAAACCTGTTAACCATCCGGTACCCAGCCATGCACCCAACAAACCTGCTAACCTTCCAGTTACCCAGCCATCCAGCCAACAAACCTATTAACCTTCCAGTTACCCAGCCATCCACCCAACAAACCTGTTAAGCTTCCAGTTACCCAGCCATCCACCCAACAAACCTGTTAACCTTCCAGTTACTCAGCCATCCACCCAACAGACCTGTTAACCTCCCAGTTACCCAGCCATCCACCCAACAAACCTGCTAATCTTCCAGTTACCCAGCAATCCACCCAACAAACCTGCTAATCTTCCAAATACCCAGCCATCCACCCAACAAAACTGCTAACCTTCCAGTTACACAGCCATCCACCCAACAAACCTGCTAACCTTCCAGTTACCCAGCCATCCACCCAACAAACCATCTAACCTTCCAGTTACCTAGCCATCTACCCAACAAACCTGTTAACCTTCCAGTTACCTAGCCATCTACCCAACAATCCTGCTAACCTTTCAGTACCCAGCCATCCATCCAACAAACCTGCTAACCTTCCAGTAACCCTGCCATCCACCCAACAAACCTGCTAACCTTCCAGTAACCCAGCCATCCACCCAACAAACCTGTTAATCTTCCAGTTACCCAGCCATCCATCCAACAAACCTGCTAACCTTCCAGTTACCCAGCCATCCACCCAACAAACCTGTTAACCTTCCAGTTACTCAGCCATCCACCCAACAAACCTGCTAAACTTCCAGTTACCCAGCCATCCACTCAACAAACCTGTTAACCTTCCAGTTACTCAGCCATCCACCCATCAATCCTGCTAACCTTCCAGTTACCCATGAATCCACCCAACAAAACTGTTAACCTTCCAGTTACCCAGCCATTCACCCAACAAACCTATTAACCTTCCAGTTACTCAGCCATCCACCCAACAAACCTATTAACCTTCCAGTTACTCAGCCATCCACCCAACAAACCTATTAACCTTCCAGTTAACCAGCCATCCACCCAACAAACCTGTAAACCTTCCAGTTACCCAGCCATCCACCCAACAAACCTGTTAACCTTCCAGTTACCCAGCATTCCACCCAACTTAACTGTTAACCTTCCAGTTACCCAGCCATCCACCCAACAAACCTGTTAATCTTCCAGTTAACCAGCCACCCACCAAACAAACCTGTTAACCTACCAGTTACTCAGCCATCCACCCAACAAACCTGCTAACCTACCAGTTACTCAGCCATCCACCCAACAAACCTGTTAACCTTCCAGTTACTCTGCCATCCACCCAACAAACCTGCTAACCTTCCAGTTACCCAGGCATCCACACAACAAATCTGCTAATCTTCGAGTTACCCAGCCATCCACCCAACAAACCTGTTAACCTTCCAGTTACTCAGCCATCCACCCATCAATCCTGCTAACCTTCCAGTTACCCAGGCATCCACCCAACAAATCTGCTAACCTTCCAGTTACCCAGCCCTCCACCCAAAAAACCTGTTAACCATCCGGTACCCAGCCATCCACCCAACAAACCTGCTAACCTTCCAGTTACCCAGCCATCCAGCCAACAAACCTATTAACCTTCCAGTTACCCAGCCATCCACCCAACAAACCTGCTAACCTACCAGTTACTCAGCCATCCACCCAACAAACCTGTTAACCTTCCAGTTACTCTGCCATCCACCCAACAGACCTGTTAAACTTCCAGTTACCCAGCCATCCACCCAACAAACCTGCTAACCTTCCAGTAACCCAGCCATGCACCCAACAAACCTGCTAAACTTCCAAGTACCCAGGCATCCACCCAACAAATCTGCTAACCTTCCAGTTACCCAGCCCTCCACCCAAAAAACCTGTTAACCATCCGGTACCCAGCCGTCCACCCAACAAACCTGCTGACCTTCCAGTTACCCAGCCATCCACCCAACAAACCTATTAACCTTCCAGTTACCCAGCCATCCACCCAACAAACCTGTTAAGCTTCCAGTTACCCAGCCATCCACCCAACAAACCTGTTAACCTTCCAGTTACTCAGCCATCCACCCAACAGACCTGTTAACCTCCCAGTTACCCAGCCATCCACCCAACAAACCTGCTAATCTTCCAGTTACCCAGCAATCCACCCAACAAACCTGCTAATCTTCCAAATACCCAGCCATCCACCCAACAAAACTGCTAACCTTCCAGTTACTCAGCCATCCACCCAACAAACCTGCTAACCTTCCAGTTACCCAGCCATCCACCCAACAAACCATCTAACCTTCCAGTTACCTAGCCATCTACCCAATAATCCTGCTAACCTTTCAGTACCCAGCCATCCACCCAACAAAACTGCTAACCTTCCAGTTACCCAGCCATCCACCCAACAAATCTATTAACCTGCCAGTTACTCAGCCATCCACCCAACAAACCTATTAACCTTCCAGTTACTCAGCCATCCACCCAACAAACCTATTAATCTTCCAGTTACTCAGCCATCCACCCAACAAACCTATTAACCTTCCAGTTAACCAGCCATCCACCCAACAAACCTGTTAACCTTCCAGTTACCCAGCATTCCACCCAACTTACCTGTTAACCTTCCAGTTACCCAGCCATCCACCCAACAAACCTGTTAATCTTCCAGGTAACCAGCCACCCACCAAACAAACCTGTTAACCTACCAGTGACTCAGCCATCCACCCAACAAAACTGTTAACCTTCCAGTTACTCAGCCATCCACCCAACAAAACTGTTAACCTTCCAGTTACTCAGCCATCCACCCAACAAACCTGCTAACCTTCCAGTTACTCAGCCATCCACCCAACAAACCTGTTAACCTTCCAGTTACCCAGCCATCCACCCAACAAACCTGTTAACCTTCCAGTTACCCTGCCATCCACCCAACCTACCTGTTAACCTTCCAGTTACCCAGCCATCCACCCAACAAACCTGTTAATCTTCCAGTTACCCAGCCACCCACCAAACAAACCTGTTAACCTACCAGTTACTCAGCCATCCACCCAACAAACCTGCTAACATTCCAGTTACTCAGCCATCCACCCAATATACCTGTTAACCTTCCAGTTCCTCAGCCATCCACCCAACAGACCTGTTAAACTTCCAGTTACCCAGCCATCCACCCAACAAACCTGCTAATCTTCCAGGTACCCAGCCATCCACCCAACAAACCTGCTAATCTTCCAAATACCCAGCCATCCACCCAACAAAACTGCTAACCTTCCAGTTACTCAGCCATCCACCCAACAAACCTGCTAATCTTCCAGGTACCCAGCCATCCACCCAACAAACCTGCTAATCTTCCAAATACCCAGCCATCCAACCAACAAACCTGCTAACCTTCCAGTTACCCAGCCATCCACCCAACAAACCAGCTAAACTTCCAGTTACCTAGCCATCTACCCAACAAACCGGCTAACCTTTCAATACCCAGCCATCCATCCAACAAACCTGCTAACTTTCCAGTTACCCAGCCATCCACCCAACAAACCTGCTAACCTTCCAGTTACCCAGGCATCCACACAACAAATCTGCTAATCTTCGAGTTACCCAGCCATCCACCCAACAAACCTGTTAACCTTCCAGTTACTCAGCCATCCACCCATCAATCCTGCTAACCTTCCAGTTACCCAGGCATCCACCCAACAAATCTGCTAACCTTCCAGTTACCCAGCCCTCCACCCAAAAAACCTGTTAACCATCCGGTACCCAGCCATCCACCCAACAAACCTGCTAACCTTCCAGTTACCCAGCCATCCAGCCAACAAACCTATTAACCTTCCAGTTACCCAGCCATCCACCCAACAAACCTGTTAAGCTTCCAGTTACCCAGCCATCCACCCAACAAACCTGTTAACCTTCCAGTTACTCAGCCATCCACCCAACAGACCTGTTAACCTCCCAGTTACCCAGCCATCCACCCAACAAACCTGCTAATCTTCCAGTTACCCAGCAATCCACCCAACAAACCTGCTAATCTTCCAAATACCCAGCCATCCACCCAACAAAACTGCTAACCTTCCAGTTACTCAGCCATCCACCCAACAAACCTGCTAACCTTCCAGTTACCCAGCCATCCACCCAACAAACCATCTAACCTTCCAGTTACCTAGCCATCTACCCAACAAACCTGTTAACCTTCCAGTTACCTAGCCATCTACCCAACAATCCTGCTAACCTTTCAGTACCCAGCCATCCATCCAACAAACCTGCTAACCTTCCAGTTACCCTGCCATCCACCCAACAAACCTGCTAACCTTCCAGTAACCCAGCCATCCACCCAACAAACCTGTTAATCTTCCAGTTACCCAGCCATCCATCCAACAAACCTGCTAACCTTCCAGTTACCCAGCCATCCACCCAACAAACCTGTTAACCTTCCAGTTACTCAGCCATCCACCCAACAAACCTGCTAAACTTCCAGTTACCCAGCCATCCACTCAACAAACCTGCTAATCTTCGAGTTAGCCAGCCATCCACCCAACAAACCTGTTAACCTTCCAGTTACTCAGCCATCCACCCATCAATCCTGCTAACCTTCCAGTTACCCATGAATCCACCCAACAAAACTGTTAACCTTCCAGTTACCCAGCCATTCACCCAACAAACCTATTAACCTTCCAGTTACTCAGCCATCCACCCAACAAACCTATTAACCTTCCAGTTACTCAGCCATCCACCCAACAAACCTATTAACCTTCCAGTTAACCAGCCATCCACCCAACAAACCTGTAAACCTTCCAGTTACCCAGCCATCCACCCAACAAACCTGTTAACCTTCCAGTTACCCAGCATTCCACCCAACTTAACTGTTAACCTTCCAGTTACCCAGCCATCCACCCAACAAACCTGTTAACCTTCCAGTTAACCAGCCACCCACCAAACAAACCTGTTAACCTACCAGTTACTCAGCCATCCACCCAACAAACCTGCTAACCTTCCAGTTACTCAGCCATCCACCCAACATACCTGTTAACCTTCCAGTTACTCTGCCATCCACCCAACAGACCTGTTAAACTTCCAGTTACCCAGCCATCCACCCAACAAACCTGCTAACCTTGCAGTAACCCAGCCATGCACCCAACAAACCTGCTAAACTTCCAAGTACCCAGGCATCCACCCAACACATCTGCTAACCTTCCAGTTACCCAGCCCTCCACCCAAAAAACCTGTTAACCTTCCGGTACCCAGCCATCCACCCAACAAACCTGCTAACCTTCCAGTTACTCAGCCATCCAGCCAACAAACCTATTAACCTTCCAGTTACCCAGCCATCCACCCAACAAAACTGTTAACCTTCCAGTTACCCAGCCATCCACCCAACTTACCTGTTAACCTTCCAGTTACCCAGCCATCCACCCAACAAACCTGTTAATCTTCCAGTTACCCAGCCATCCACCCAACAAACCTGCTAACCTTCCAGTTACCCAGCCATCCACCCAACAAATCTGTTAACCTTCCAGTTACTCAGCCATCCACCCAACAAACCTGCTAAACTTCCAGTTACCCAGCCATCCACTCAACAAACCTGCTAATCTTCGAGTTACCCAGCCATCCACCCAACAAACCTGTTAACCTTCCAGTTACTCAGCCATCCACCCAACAATCCTGCTAACCTTCCAGTTACCCATGAATCCACCCAACAAAACTGTTAACCTTCCAGTTACCCAGCCATTCACCCAACAAACCTATTAACCTTCCAGTTACTCAGCCATCCACCCAACAAACCTATTAACCTTCCAGTTACTCAGCCATCCACCCAACAAACCTATTAACCTTCCAGTTAACCAGCCATCCACCCAACAAACCTGTAAACCTTCCAGTTACCCAGCCATCCACCCAACAAACCTGTTAACCTTCCAGTTAACCAGCATTCCACCCAACTTAACTGTTAACCTTCCAGTTACCCAGCCATCCACCCAACAAACCTGTTAATCTTCCAGTTAACCAGCCACCCACCAAACAAACCTGTTAACCTACCAGTTACTCAGCCATCCACCCAACAAACCTGCTAACCTTCCAGTTACTCAGCCATCCACCCAACATACCTGTTAACCTTCCAGTTACTCTGCCATCCACCCAACAGACCTGTTAAACTTCCAGTTACCCAGCCATCCACCCAACAAACCTGCTAACCTTCCAGTAACCCAGCCATGCACCCAACAAACCTGCTAAACTTCCAAGTACCCAGGCATCCACCCAACAAATCTGCTAACCTTCCAGTTACCCAGCCCTCCACCCAAAAAACCTGTTAACCATCCGGTACCCAGCCATCCACCCAACAAACCTGCTAACCTTCCAGTTACCCAGCCATCCAGCCAACAAACCTATTAACCTTCCAGTTACCCAGCCATCCACCCAACAAACCTGTTAAGCTTCCAGTTACCCAGCCATCCACCCAACAAACCTGTTAACCTTCCAGTTACTCAGCCATCCACCCAACAGACCTGTTAACCTCCCAGTTACCCAGCCATCCACCCAACAAACCTGCTAATCTACCAGTTACCCAGCAATCCACCCAACAAACCTGCTAATCTTCCAAATACCCAGCCATCCACCCAACAAAACTGCTAACCTTCCAGTTACACAGCCATCCACCCAACAGACCTGTTAACCTCCCAGTTACCCAGCCATCCACCCAACAAACCTGCTAATCTTCCAGTTACCCAGCAATCCACCCAACAAACCTGCTAATCTTCCAAATACCCAGCCATCCACCCAACAAAACTGCTAACCTTCCAGTTACTCAGCCATCCACCCAACAAACCTGCTAACCTTCCAGTTACCCAGCCATCCACCCAACAAACCATCTAACCTTCCAGTTACCTAGCCATCTACCCAACAAACCTGTTAACCTTCCAGTTACCTAGCCATCTACCCAACAATCCTGCTAACCTTTCAGTACCCAGCCATCCATCCAACAAACCTGCTAACCTTCCAGTTACCCTGCCATCCACCCAACAAACCTGCTAACCTTCCAGTAACCCAGCCATCCACCCAACAAACCTGTTAATCTTCCAGTTACCCAGCCATCCATCCAACAAACCTGCTAACCTTCCAGTTACCCAGCCATCCACCCAACAAACCTGTTAACCTTCCAGTTACTCAGCCATCCACCCAACAAACCTGCTAAACTTCCAGTTACCCAGCCATCCACTCAACAAACCTGCTAATCTTCGAGTTAGCCAGCCATCCACCCAACAAACCTGTTAACCTTCCAGTTACTCAGCCATCCACCCATCAATCCTGCTAACCTTCCAGTTACCCATGAATCCACCCAACAAAACTGTTAACCTTCCAGTTACCCAGCCATTCACCCAACAAACCTATTAACCTTCCAGTTACTCAGCCATCCACCCAACAAACCTATTAACCTTCCAGTTACTCAGCCATCCACCCAACAAACCTATTAACCTTCCAGTTAACCAGCCATCCACCCAACAAACCTGTAAACCTTCCAGTTACCCAGCCATCCACCCAACAAACCTGTTAACCTTCCAGTTACCCAGCATTCCACCCAACTTAACTGTTAACCTTCCAGTTACCCAGCCATCCACCCAACAAACCTGTTAACCTTCCAGTTAACCAGCCACCCACCAAACAAACCTGTTAACCTACCAGTTACTCAGCCATCCACCCAACAAACCTGCTAACCTTCCAGTTACTCAGCCATCCACCCAACATACCTGTTAACCTTCCAGTTACTCTGCCATCCACCCAACAGACCTGTTAAACTTCCAGTTACCCAGCCATCCACCCAACAAACCTGCTAACCTTGCAGTAACCCAGCCATGCACCCAACAAACCTGCTAAACTTCCAAGTACCCAGGCATCCACCCAACAAATCTGCTAACCTTCCAGTTACCCAGCCCTCCACCCAAAAAACCTGTTAACCTTCCGGTACCCAGCCATCCACCCAACAAACCTGCTAACCTTCCAGTTACTCAGCCATCCAGCCAACAAACCTATTAACCTTCCAGTTACCCAGCCATCCACCCAACAAAACTGTTAACCTTCCAGTTACCCAGCCATCCACCCAACTTACCTGTTAACCTTCCAGTTACCCAGCCATCCACCCAACAAACCTGTTAATCTTCCAGTTACCCAGCCATCCACCCAACAAACCTGCTAACCTTCCAGTTACCCAGCCATCCACCCAACAAATCTGTTAACCTTCCAGTTACTCAGCCATCCACCCAACAAACCTGCTAAACTTCCAGTTACCCAGCCATCCACTCAACAAACCTGCTAATCTTCGAGTTACCCAGCCATCCACCCAACAAACCTGTTAACCTTCCAGTTACTCAGCCATCCACCCAACAATCCTGCTGACCTTCCAGTTACCCATGAATCCACCCAACAAAACTGTTAACCTTCCAGTTACCCAGCCATTCACCCAACAAACCTATTAACCTTCCAGTTACTCAGCCATCCACCCAACAAACCTATTAACCTTCCAGTTACTCAGCCATCCACCCAACAAACCTATTAACCTTCCAGTTAACCAGCCATCCACCCAACAAACCTGTAAACCTTCCAGTTACCCAGCCATCCACCCAACAAACCTGTTAACCTTCCAGTTAACCAGCATTCCACCCAACTTAACTGTTAACCTTCCAGTTACCCAGCCATCCACCCAACAAACCTGTTAATCTTCCAGTTAACCAGCCACCCACCAAACAAACCTGTTAACCTACCAGTTACTCAGCCATCCACCCAACAAACCTGCTAACCTTCCAGTTACTCAGCCATCCACCCAACATACCTGTTAACCTTCCAGTTACTCTGCCATCCACCCAACAGACCTGTTAAACTTCCAGTTACCCAGCCATCCACCCAACAAACCTGCTAACCTTCCAGTAACCCAGCCATGCACCCAACAAACCTGCTAAACTTCCAAGTACCCAGGCATCCACCCAACAAATCTGCTAACCTTCCAGTTACCCAGCCCTCCACCCAAAAAACCTGTTAACCATCCGGTACCCAGCCATCCACCCAACAAACCTGCTAACCTTCCAGTTACCCAGCCATCCAGCCAACAAACCTATTAACCTTCCAGTTACCCAGCCATCCACCCAACAAACCTGTTAAGCTTCCAGTTACCCAGCCATCCACCCAACAAACCTGTTAACCTTCCAGTTACTCAGCCATCCACCCAACAGACCTGTTAACCTCCCAGTTACCCAGCCATCCACCCAACAAACCTGCTAATCTACCAGTTACCCAGCAATCCACCCAACAAACCTGCTAATCTTCCAAATACCCAGCCATCCACCCAACAAAACTGCTAACCTTCCAGTTACACAGCCATCCACCCAACAGACCTGTTAACCTCCCAGTTACCCAGCCATCCACCCAACAAACCTGCTAATCTTCCAGTTACCCAGCAATCCACCCAACAAACCTGCTAATCTTCCAAATACCCAGCCATCCACCCAACAAAACTGCTAACCTTCCAGTTACTCAGCCATCCACCCAACAAACCTGCTAACCTTCCAGTTACCCAGCCATCCACCCAACAAACCATCTAACCTTCCAGTTACCTAGCCATCTACCCAACAAACCTGTTAACCTTCCAGTTACCTAGCCATCTACCCAACAATCCTGCTAACCTTTCAGTACCCAGCCATCCATCCAACAAACCTGCTAACCTTCCAGTTACCCTGCCATCCACCCAACAAACCTGCTAACCTTCCAGTAACCCAGCCATCCACCCAACAAACCTGTTAATCTTCCAGTTACCCAGCCATCCATCCAACAAACCTGCTAACCTTCCAGTTACCCAGCCATCCACCCAACAAACCTGTTAACCTTCCAGTTACTCAGCCATCCACCCAACAAACCTGCTAAACTTCCAGTTACCCAGCCATCCACTCAACAAACCTGCTAATCTTCGAGTTAGCCAGCCATCCACCCAACAAACCTGTTAACCTTCCAGTTACTCAGCCATCCACCCATCAATCCTGCTAACCTTCCAGTTACCCATGAATCCACCCAACAAAACTGTTAACCTTCCAGTTACCCAGCCATTCACCCAACAAACCTATTAACCTTCCAGTTACTCAGCCATCCACCCAACAAACCTATTAACCTTCCAGTTACTCAGCCATCCACCCAACAAACCTATTAACCTTCCAGTTAACCAGCCATCCACCCAACAAACCTGTAAACCTTCCAGTTACCCAGCCATCCACCCAACAAACCTGTTAACCTTCCAGTTACCCAGCATTCCACCCAACTTAACTGTTAACCTTCCAGTTACCCAGCCATCCACCCAACAAACCTGTTAACCTTCCAGTTAACCAGCCACCCACCAAACAAACCTGTTAACCTACCAGTTACTCAGCCATCCACCCAACAAACCTGCTAACCTTCCAGTTACTCAGCCATCCACCCAACATACCTGTTAACCTTCCAGTTACTCTGCCATCCACCCAACAGACCTGTTAAACTTCCAGTTACCCAGCCATCCACCCAACAAACCTGCTAACCTTCCAGTAACCCAGCCATGCACCCAACAAACCTGCTAAACTTCCAAGTACCCAGGCATCCACCCAACAAATCTGCTAACCTTCCAGTTACCCAGCCCTCCACCCAAAAAACCTGTTAACCTTCCGGTACCCAGCCATCCACCCAACAAACCTGCTAACCTTCCAGTTACTCAGCCATCCAGCCAACAAACCTATTAACCTTCCAGTTACCCAGCCATCCACCCAACAAAACTGTTAACCTTCCAGTTACCCAGCCATCCACCCAACTTACCTGTTAACCTTCCAGTTACCCAGCCATCCACCCAACAAACCTGTTAATCTTCCAGTTACCCAGCCATCCACCCAACAAACCTGCTAACCTTCCAGTTACCCAGCCATCCACCCAACAAATCTGTTAACCTTCCAGTTACTCAGCCATCCACCCAACAAACTTGCTAAACTTCCAGTTACCCAGCCATCCACTCAACAAACCTGCTAATCTTCGAGTTACCCAGCCATCCACCCAACAAACCTGTTAACCTTCCAGTTACTCAGCCATCCACCCAACAATCCTGCTAACCTTCCAGTTACCCATGAATCCACCCAACAAAACTGTTAACCTTCCAGTTACCCAGCCATTCACCCAACAAACCTATTAACCTTCCAGTTACTCAGCCATCCACCCAACAAACCTATTAACCTTCCAGTTACTCAGCCATCCACCCAACAAACCTATTAACCTTCCAGTTAACCAGCCATCCACCCAACAAACCTGTAAACCTTCCAGTTACCCAGCCATCCACCCAACAAACCTGTTAACCTTCCAGTTAACCAGCATTCCACCCAACTTAACTGTTAACCTTCCAGTTACCCAGCCATCCACCCAACAAACCTGTTAATCTTCCAGTTAACCAGCCACCCACCAAACAAACCTGTTAACCTACCAGTTACTCAGCCATCCACCCAACAAACCTGCTAACCTTCCAGTTACTCAGCCATCCACCCAACATACCTGTTAACCTTCCAGTTACTCTGCCATCCACCCAACAGACCTGTTAAACTTCCAGTTACCCAGCCATCCACCCAACAAACCTGCTAACCTTCCAGTAACCCAGCCATGCACCCAACAAACCTGCTAAACTTCCAAGTACCCAGGCATCCACCCAACAAATCTGCTAACCTTCCAGTTACCCAGCCCTCCACCCAAAAAACCTGTTAACCATCCGGTACCCAGCCATCCACCCAACAAACCTGCTAACCTTCCAGTTACCCAGCCATCCAGCCAACAAACCTATTAACCTTCCAGTTACCCAGCCATCCACCCAACAAACCTGTTAAGCTTCCAGTTACCCAGCCATCCACCCAACAAACCTGTTAACCTTCCAGTTACTCAGCCATCCACCCAACAGACCTGTTAACCTCCCAGTTACCCAGCCATCCACCCAACAAACCTGCTAATCTTCCAGTTACCCAGCAATCCACCCAACAAACCTGCTAATCTTCCAAATACCCAGCCATCCACCCAACAAAACTGCTAACCTTCCAGTTACACAGCCATCCACCCAACAAACCTGCTAACCTTCCAGTTACCCAGCCATCCACCCAACAAACCATCTAACCTTCCAGTTACCTAGCCATCTACCCAACAAACCTGTTAACCTTCCAGTTACCTAGCCATCTACCCAACAATCCTGCTAACCTTTCAGTACCCAGCCATCCATCCAACAAACCTGCTAACCTTCCAGTAACCCTGCCATCCACCCAACAAACCTGCTAACCTTCCAGTAACCCAGCCATCCACCCAACAAACCTGTTAATCTTCCAGTTACCCAGCCATCCATCCAACAAACCTGCTAACCTTCCAGTTACCCAGCCATCCACCCAACAAACCTGTTAACCTTCCAGTTACTCAGCCATCCACCCAACAAACCTGCTAAACTTCCAGTTACCCAGCCATCCACTCAACAAACCTGCTAATCTTCGAGTTAGCCAGCCATCCACCCAACAAACCTGTTAACCTTCCAGTTACTCAGCCATCCACCCATCAATCCTGCTAACCTTCCAGTTACCCATGAATCCACCCAACAAAACTGTTAACCTTCCAGTTACCCAGCCATTCACCCAACAAACCTATTAACCTTCCAGTTACTCAGCCATCCACCCAACAGACCTATTAACCTTCCAGTTACTCAGCCATCCACCCAACAAACCTATTAACCTTCCAGTTAACCAGCCATCCACCCAACAAACCTGTAAACCTTCCAGTTACCCAGCCATCCACCCAACAAACCTGTTAACC
Organism: Eledone cirrhosa; assembly: GCA_964016885.1. Taxonomy (NCBI): domain Eukaryota; kingdom Metazoa; phylum Mollusca; class Cephalopoda; order Octopoda; family Eledonidae; genus Eledone; species Eledone cirrhosa. Next base: position 408,226,607 of record OZ024741.1, on the reverse strand, counting down.
TTCCAGTTACCCAGCATTCCACCCAACTTAACTGTTAACCTTCCAGTTACCCAGCCATCCACCCAACAAACCTGTTAATCTTCCAGTTAACCAGCCACCCACCAAACAAACCTGTTAACCTACCAGTTACTCAGCCATCCACCCAACAAACCTGCTAACCTACCAGTTACTCAGCCATCCACCCAACAAACCTGTTAACCTTCCAGTTACTCTGCCATCCACCCAACAGACCTGTTAAACTTCCAGTTACCCAGCCATCCACCCAACAAACCTGCTAACCTTCCAGTAACCCAGCCATGCACCCAACAAACCTGCTAAACTTCCAAGTACCCAGGCATCCACCCAACACATCTGCTAACCTTCCAGTTACCCAGCCCTCCACCCAAAAAACCTGTTAACCATCCGGTACCCAGCCATCCACCCAACAAACCTGCTGACCTTCCAGTTACCCAGCCATCCACCCAACAAACCTATTAACCTTCCAGTTACCCAGCCATCCACCCAACAAACCTGTTAAGCTTCCAGTTACCCAGCCATCCACCCAACAAACCTGTTAACCTTCCAGTTACTCAGCCATCCACCGAACAGACCTGTTAACCTCCCAGTTACCCAGCCATCCACCCAACAAACCTGCTAATCTTCCAGTTACCCAGCAATCCACCCAACAAACCTGCTAATCTTCCAAATACCCAGCCATCCACCCAACAAAACTGCTAACCTTCCAGTTACTCAGCCATCCACCCAACAAACCTGCTAACCTTCCAGTTACCCAGCCATCCACCCAACAAACCATCTAACCTTCCAGTTACCTAGCCATCTACCCAACAATCCTGCTAACCTTTCAGTACCCATCCATCCATCCAACAAACCTGCTAACCTTCCAGTTACCCAGCCATCCACCCAACAAACCTGCTAACCTTCCAGTAACCCAGCCATGCACCCAACAAACCTGCTAAACTTCCAGTTACCCAGGTATCCACCCAACAAATCTGCTAACCTTCCAGTTGCCCAGCCCTCCACCCAAAAAACCTGTTAACCTTCCGGTAACCAGCCATCCGCCCAACAAACCTGCTAACCTTCCAGTCACCCAGCCATCCAGCCAACAAACCTATTAACCTTCCAGTTACCCAGCCATCCACCCAACAAACCTGTTAACCTTCCAGTTACCCAGCCATCCACCCAACTTACCTGTTAACCTTCCAGTTACCCAGCCATCCACCCAACAAACCTGTTAATCTTCCAGTTACACAGCCATCCACCCAACAAACCTGCTAACCTTCCAGTTACCCAGCCATCCACCCAACAAACCTGTTAACCTTCCAGTTACTCAGCCATCCACCCAACAAACCTGCTAAACTTCCAGTTACCCAGCCATCCACTCAACAAACCTGCTAATCTTCGAGTTACCCAGCCATCCACCCAACATACCTATTAACCTTCCAGTTACTCAGCCATCCACCCAACAAACCTGTTAACCTTCCAGTTACTCAGCCATCCACCCAACAATCCTGCTAACCTTCCAGTTACCCAGCCATCCACCCAACAAAACTGTTAACCTTCCAGTTACTCAGCCATCCACCCAACAAACCTGCTAAGTTCCAGTTACCCATCCATCCACCCAACAAACCTGCTAACCTTCCAGTTACCCAGCCATCCACCCAACAAACCTATTAACCTTCCAGTTACTCAGCCATCCACCCAACAAACCTGTTAACCTTCCAGTTACTCAGCCATCCACCCAACAAACCTGCTAAACTTCCAGTTACCCAGGAATCCACCCAACAAAACTGTTAACCTTCCAGTTACTCAGCCATCCACCCAACAAAACTGCTAACCTTCCAGTTACCCAGCCATCCACCCAACAAATCTATTAACCTGCCAGTTACTCAGCCATCCACCCAACAAACCTATTAACCTTCCAGTTACTCAGCCATCCACCCAACAAACCTATTAATCTTCCAGTTACTCAGCCATCCACCCAACAAACCTATTAACCTTCCAGTTAACCAGCCATCCACCCAACAAACCTGTTAACCTTCCAGTTACCCAGCATTCCACCCAACTTACCTGTTAACCTTCCAGTTACCCAGCCATCCACCCAACAAACCTGTTAATCTTCCAGGTAACCAGCCACCCACCAAACAAACCTGTTAACCTACCAGTGACTCAGCCATCCACCCAACAAAACTGTTAACCTTCCAGTTACTCAGCCATCCACCCAACAAACCTGCTAACCTTCCAGTTACTCAGCCATCCACCCAACAAACCTGTTAACCTTCCAGTTACCCAGCCATCCACCCAACAAACCTGTTAACCTTCCAGTTACCCTGCCATCCACCCAACAAACCTGTTAATCTTCCAGGTAACCAGCCACCCACCAAACAAACCTGTTAACCTACCAGTGACTCAGCCATCCACCCAACAAAACTGTTAACCTTCCAGTTACTCAGCCATCCACCCAACAAACCTGCTAACCTTCCAGTTACTCAGCCATCCACCCAACAAACCTGTTAACCTTCCAGTTACCCAGCCATCCACCCAACAAACCTGTTAACCTTCCAGTTACCCTGCCATCCACCCAACAAACCTGTTAATCTTCCAGGTAACCAGCCACCCACCAAACAAACCTGTTAACCTACCAGTGACTCAGCCATCCACCCAACAAAACTGTTAACCTTCCAGTTACTCAGCCATCCACCCAACAAACCTGCTAACCTTCCAGTTACTCAGCCATCCACCCAACAAACCTGTTAACCTTCCAGTTACCCAGCCATCCACCCAACAAACCTGTTAACCTTCCAGTTACCCTGCCATCCACCCAACAAACCTGTTAATCTTCCAGGTAACCAGCCACCCACCAAACAAACCTGTTAACCTACCAGTGACTCAGCCATCCACCCAACAAAACTGTTAACCTTCCAGTTACTCAGCCATCCACCCAACAAACCTGCTAACCTTCCAGTTACTCAGCCATCCACCCAACAAACCTGTTAACCTTCCAGTTACCCAGCCATCCACCCAACAAACCTGTTAACCTTCCAGTTACCCTGCCATCCACCCAACAAACCTGTTAATCTTCCAGGTAACCAGCCACCCACCAAACAAACCTGTTAACCTACCAGTGACTCAGCCATCCACCCAACAAAACTGTTAACCTTCCAGTTACTCAGCCATCCACCCAACAAACCTGCTAACCTTCCAGTTACTCAGCCATCCACCCAACAAACCTGTTAACCTTCCAGTTACCCAGCCATCCACCCAACAAACCTGTTAACCTTCCAGTTACCCTGCCATCCACCCAACCTACCTGTTAACCTTCCAGTTACCCAGCCATCCACCCAACAAACCTGTTAATCTTCCAGTTACCCAGCCACCCACCAAACAAACCTGTTAACCTACCAGTTACTCAGCCATCCACCCAACAAACCTGCTAACATTCCAGTTACTCAGCCATCCACCCAACATACCTGTTAACCTTCCAGTTCCTCAGCCATCCACCCAACAGACCTGTTAAACTTCCAGTTACCCAGCCATCCACCCAACAAACCTGCTAATCTTCCAGGTACCCAGCCATCCACCCAACAAACCTGCTAATCTTCCAAATACCCAGCCATCCACCCAACAAAACTGCTAACCTTCCAGTTACTCAGCCATCCACCCAACAAACCTGCTAACCTTCCAGTTACCCAGCCATCCACCCAACAAACCATCTAACCTTCCAGTTACCTAGCCATCTACCCAACAAACCTGTTAACCTTCCAGTTACCTAGCCATCTACCCAACAATCCTGCTAACCTTTCAGTACCCATGAATCCACCCAACAAACCTGCTAACCTTCCAGTTACCCAGCCATCCACCCAACAAACCAGCTAAACTTCCAGTTACCTAGCCATCTACCCAACAAACCGGCTAACCTTTCAATACCCAGCCATCCATCCAATAAACCTGCTAACTTTCCAGTTACCCAGCCATCCACCCAACAAACCTGCTAATCTTCCAGTATCCCAGCCATGCACCCAACAAACCTGCTAAACTTCCAGTTACCCAGGCATCCACACAACAAATCTGCTAATCTTCGAGTTACCCAGCCATCCACCCAACAAACCTGTTAACCTTCCAGTTACTCAGCCATCCACCCATCAATCCTGCTAACCTTCCAGTTACCCAGGCATCCACCCAACAAATCTGCTAACCTTCCAGTTACCCAGCCCTCCACCCAAAAAACCTGTTAACCATCCGGTACCCAGCCATCCACCCAACAAACCTGCTAACCTTCCAGTTACCCAGCCATCCAGCCAACAAACCTATTAACCTTCCAGTTACCCAGCCATCCACCCAACAAACCTGTTAAGCTTCCAGTTACCCAGCCATCCACCCAACAAACCTGTTAACCTTCCAGTTACTCAGCCATCCACCCAACAGACCTGTTAACCTCCCAGTTACCCAGCCATCCACCCAACAAACCTGCTAATCTTCCAGTTACCCAGCAATCCACCCAACAAACCTGCTAATCTTCCAAATACCCAGCCATCCACCCAACAAAACTGCTAACCTTCCAGTTACTCAGCCATCCACCCAACAAACCTGCTAACCTTCCAGTTACACAGCCATCCACCCAACAAACCATCTAACCTTCCAGTTACCTAGCCATCTACCCAACAAACCTGTTAACCTTCCAGTTACCTAGCCATCTACCCAACAATCCTGCTAACCTTTCAGTACCCAGCCATCCATCCAACAAACCTGCTAACCTTCCAGTTACCCTGCCATCCACCCAACAAACCTGCTAAACTTCCAGTAACCCAGCCATCCACCCAACAAACCTGTTAATCTTCCAGTTACCCAGCCATCCATCCAACAAACCTGCTAACCTTCCAGTTACCCAGCCATCCACCCAACAAACCTGTTAACCTTCCAGTTACTCAGCCATCCACCCAACAAACCTGCTAAACTTCCAGTTACCCAGCCATCCACTCAACAAACCTGCTAATCTTCGAGTTAGCCAGCCATCCACCCAACAAACCTGTTAACCTTCCAGTTACTCAGCCATCCACCCATCAATCCTGCTAACCTTCCAGTTACCCAGGAATCCACCCAACAAAACTGTTAACCTTCCAGTTACCCAGCCATTCACCCAACAAACCTATTAACCTTCCAGTTACTCAGCCATCCACCCAACAAACCTATTAACCTTCCAGTTACTCAGCCATCCACCCAACAAACCTATTAACCTTCCAGTTAACCAGCCATCCACCCAACAAACCTGTAAACCTTCCAGTTACCCAGCCATCCACCCAACAAACCTGTTAACCTTCCAGTTACCCAGCATTCCACCCAACTTAACTGTTAACCTTCCAGTTACCCAGCCATCCACCCAACAAACCTGTTAATCTTCCAGTTAACCAGCCACCCACCAAACAAACCTGTTAACCTACCAGTTACTCAGCCATCCACCCAACAAACCTGCTAACCTTCCAGTTACTCAGCCATCCACCCAACATACCTGTTAACCTTCCAGTTACTCTGCCATCCACCCAACAGACCTGTTAAACTTCCAGTTACCCAGCCATCCACCCAACAAACCTGCTAACCTTCCAGTAACCCAGCCATGCACCCAACAAACCTGCTAAACTTCCAAGTACCCAGGCATCCACCCAACAAATCTGCTAACCTTCCAGTTACCCAGCCCTCCACCCAAAAAACCTGTTAACCATCCGGTACCCAGCCATCCACCCAACAAACCTGCTAACCTTCCAGTTACGCAGCCATCCAGCCAACAAACCTATTAACCTTCCAGTTACCCAGCCATCCACCCAACAAACCTGTTAAGCTTCCAGTTACCCAGCCATACACCCAACAAACCTGTTAACCTTCCAGTTACTCAGCCATCCACCCAACAGACCTGTTAACCTCCCAGTTACCCAGCCATCCACCCAACAAACCTGCTAATCTTCCAGTTACCCAGCAATCCACCCAACAAACCTGCTAATCTTCCAAATACCCAGCCATCCACCCAACAAAACTGCTAACCTTCCAGTTACTCAGCCATCCACCCAACAAACCTGCTAACCTTCCAGTTACCCAGCCATCCACCCAACAAACCATCTAACCTTCCAGTTACCTAGCCATCTACCCAACAATCCTGCTAACCTTTCAGTACCCAGCCATCCATCCAACAAACCTGCTAACCTTCCAGTTACCCAGCCATCCACCCAACAAACCTGCTAACCTTCCAGTAACCCAGCCATGCACCCAACAAACCTGCTAAACTTCCAGTTACCCAGGTATCCACCCAACAAATCTGCTAACCTTCCAGTTGCCCAGCCCTCCACCCAAAAAACCTGTTAACCTTCCGGTAACCAGCCATCCGCCCAACAAACCTGCTAACCTTCCAGTCACCCAGCCATCCAGCCAACAAACCTATTAACCTTCCAGTTACCCAGCCATCCACCCAACAAACCTGTTAACCTTCCAGTTACCCAGCCATCCACCCAACTTACCTGTTAACCTTCCAGTTACCCAGCCATCCACCCAACAAACCTGTTAATCTTCCAGTTACACAGCCATCCACCCAACAAACCTGCTAACCTTCCAGTTACCCAGCCATCCACCCAACAAACCTGTTAACCTTCCAGTTACTCAGCCATCCACCCAACAAACCTGCTAAACTTCCAGTTACCCAGCCATCCACTCAACAAACCTGCTAATCTTCGAGTTACCCAGCCATCCACCCAACATACCTATTAACCTTCCAGTTACTCAGCCATCCACCCAACAAACCTGTTAACCTTCCAGTTACTCAGCCATCCACCCAACAATCCTGCTAACCTTCCAGTTACCCAGCCATCCACCCAACAAAACTGTTAACCTTCCAGTTACTCAGCCATCCACCCAACAAACCTGCTAAGTTCCAGTTACCCATCCATCCACCCAACAAACCTGCTAACCTTCCAGTTACCCAGCCATCCACCCAACAAACCTATTAACCTTCCAGTTACTCAGCCATCCACCCAACAAACCTGTTAACCTTCCAGTTACTCAGCCATCCACCCAACAAACCTGCTAAACTTCCAGTTACCCAGGAATCCACCCAACAAAACTGTTAACCTTCCAGTTACTCAGCCATCCACCCAACAAAACTGCTAACCTTCCAGTTACCCAGCCATCCACCCAACAAATCTATTAACCTGCCAGTTACTCAGCCATCCACCCAACAAACCTATTAACCTTCCAGTTACTCAGCCATCCACCCAACAAACCTATTAATCTTCCAGTTACTCAGCCATCCACCCAACAAACCTATTAACCTTCCAGTTAACCAGCCATCCACCCAACAAACCTGTTAACCTTCCAGTTACCCAGCATTCCACCCAACTTACCTGTTAACCTTCCAGTTACCCAGCCATCCACCCAACAAACCTGTTAATCTTCCAGTTAACCAGCCACCCACCAAACAAACCTGTTAACCTACCAGTGACTCAGCCATCCACCCAACAAAACTGTTAACCTTCCAGTTACTCAGCCATCCACCCAACAAAACTGTTAACCTTCCAGTTACTCAGCCATCCACCCAACAAACCTGCTAACCTTCCAGTTACTCAGCCATCCACCCAACAAACCTGTTAACCTTCCAGTTACCCAGCCATCCACCCAACAAACCTGTTAACCTTCCAGTTACCCTGCCATCCACCCAACCTACCTGTTAACCTTCCAGTTACCCAGCCATCCACCCAACAAACCTGTTAATCTTCCAGTTACCCAGCCACCCACCAAACAAACCTGCTAATCTTCCAGGTACCCAGCCATCCACCCAACAAACCTGCTAATCTTCCAAATACCCAGCCATCCACCCAACAAAACTGCTAACCTTCCAGTTACCCAGCCATCCACCCAACAAACCAGCTAAACTTCCAGTTACCTAGCCATCTACCCAACAAACCGGCTAACCTTTCAATACCCAGCCATCCATCCAACAAACCTGCTAAACTTCCAGTTACCCAGGCATCCACCCAAGAAATCTGCAAACCTTCCAGTTACCCAGCCCTCCACCCAAAAAACCTGTTAACATTCCGGTACCCAGCCATCCACCCAACAAACCTGCTAACCTTCCAGTTACCCAGCCATCCAGCCAACAAACCTATTAACCTTCCAGTTACCCAGCCATCCACCCAACAAACCTGTTAATCTTCCAGTTACCCAGCCATCCACCCAACAAACCTGTTAACCTTCCAGTTACCCAGTCACCCACCAAACAAACCTGTTAACCTACCAGTTACTCAGCCATCCACCCAACAAACCTGTTGACCTTCCAGTTACTCAGCCATCCACACAACAAACCTGCTAACCTTCCAGTTACCCAGCCACCCACCCAACAAACCAGCTAACCTTCCAGTTACCTAGCATCTAGCCAACAAACCTGCTAACCTTTCATACCCAGCCATCCATCCAACAAACCTGCTAACCTTCCAGTTACCCAGCCATCAACCCAACAAACCTGCTAACCTTCCAGTAACCCAGCCATGCACCCAACAAAACTGCTAAACTTCCAGTTACCCAGGCATCCACCCAACAAATCTGCTAACCTTCCAGTTACCCAGCCCTCCACCCAAAAAACCTGTTAACCTTCCGGTACCCAGCCATCCACCCAACAAACCTGCTAACCTTCCAGTTACCCAGCCATCCAGCCAACAAACCTATTAACCTTCCAGTTACCCAGCCATCCACCCAACAAACCTGTTAACCTTCCAGTTACCCAGCCATCCACCCAACAAATCTGTTAACCTTCCAGTTACTCAGCCATCCACCCAACATACCTGTTAACCTCCCAGTTACCCAGCCATCCACCCAACAAACCTGCTAATCTTCCAGTTACCCAGCCACCCACCCAACAAACCTGCTAATCTTCCAGTTACCCAGCCATCCACCCAACAAAACTGCTAACCTTCCAGTTACCCAGCCCTCCACCCAAAAAACCTGTTAACCTTCCGGTACCCAGCCATCCACCCAACAAACCTGCTAACCTTCCAGTTACGCAGCCATCCAGCCAACAAACCTATTAACCTTCCAGTTACCCAGCCATCCACCCAACAAATCTGTTAATCTTCCAGTTACCCAGCCATCCACCCAACAAACCTGTTAACCTTCCAGTTACCCAGTCACCCACCAAACAAACCTGTTAACCTTCCAGTTACTCAGCCATCCACCCAACAGACCTGTTAACCTCCCAGTTACCCAGCCATCCACCCAACAAACCTGCTAATCTTCCAGTTACCCAGCCATCTACCCAACAAACCTGCTAATCTTCCAAATACCCAGCCATCCACCCAACAAACCTGCTAATCTTCGAGTTACCCAGCCATCCACCCAACAAACCTGTTAACCTACCAGTTACTCAGCCATCCACCCAACAAACCTGCTAACCTTCCAGTTACTCAGCCATCCACCCAACATACCTGTTAACCTTCCAGTTACTCTGCCATCCACCCAACAGACCTGTTAAACTTCCAGTTACCCAGCCATCCACCCAACAAACCTGCTAACCTTCCAGTAACCCAGCCATGCACCCAACAAACCTGCTAAACTTCCAAGTACCCAGGCATCCACCCAACAAATCTGCTAACCTTCCAGTTACCCAGCCCTCCACCCAAAAAACCTGTTAACCATCCGGTACCCAGCCATCCACCCAACAAACCTGCTAACCTTCCAGTTACCCAGCCATCCAGCCAACAAACCTATTAACCTTCCAGTTACCCAGCCATCCACCCAACAAACCTGTTAAGCTTCCAGTTACCCAGCCATCCACCCAACAAACCTGTTAACCTTCCAGTTACTCAGCCATCCACCCAACAGACCTGTTAACCTCCCAGTTACCCAGCCATCCACCCAACAAACCTGCTAATCTTCCAGTTACCCAGCAATCCACCCAACAAACCTGCTAATCTTCCAAATACCCAGCCATCCACCCAACAAAACTGCTAACCTTCCAGTTACTCAGCCATCCACCCAACAAACCTGCTAACCTTCCAGTTACCCAGCCATCCACCCAACAAACCATCTAACCTTCCAGTTACCTAGCCATCTACCCAACAAACCTGTTAACCTTCCAGTTACCTAGCCATCTACCCAACAATCCTGCTAACCTTTCAGTACCCAGCCATCCATCCAACAAACCTGCTAACCTTCCAGTAACCCAGCCATCCACCCAACAAACCTGTTAATCTTCCAGTTACCCAGCCATCCACCCAACAAACCTGTAAACCTTCCAGTTACCCAGCCATCCACCCAACAATCCTGCTAACCTTCCAGTTACCCATGAATCCACCCAACAAACCTGTTAACCTTCCAGTTACCCAGCCATTCACCCAACAAACCTATTAACCTTCCAGTTACTCAGCCATCCACCCAACAAATCTATTAACCTTCCAGTTACTCAGCCATCCACCCAACAAACCTATTAACCTTCCAGTTAACCAGCCATCCACCCAACAAACCTGTAAACCTTCCAGTTACCCAGCCATCCACCCAACAAACCTGTGAACCTTCCAGTTACCCAGCATTCCACCCAACTTAACTGTTAACCTTCCAGTTACCCAGCCATCCACCCAACAAACCTGTTAATCTTCCAGTTAACCAGCCACCCACCAAACAAACCTGTTAACCTACCAGTTACTCAGCCATCCACCCAACAAACCTGCTAACCTTCCAGTTACTCAGCCATCCACCCAACAAACCTGTTAATCTTCCAGTTAACCAGCCACCCACCAAACAAACCTGTTAACCTTCCAGTTACTCAGCCATCCACCCAACAGAACTGTTAACCTTCCAGTTACCCAACCATCCACCCAACAAACCTGCTAATCTTCCAGTTACCCAGCCATCCACCCAACAAACCTGCTAATCTTCCACATACCCAGCCATCCACCCAACAAAACTGCTAACCTTCCAGTTACTCAGCCATCCACCCAACAAACCTGCTAATCTTCCAGTTACCCAGCCATCCACCCAACAAACCTAGCTAAACTTCCAGTTACCTAGCCATCTACCCAACAATCCTGCTAACCTTTCAGTACCCAGCCATCCATCCAACAAACCTGCTAACCTTCCAGTTACCCAGCCATCCACCCAACAAACCTGCTAACCTTCCAGTAACCCAGCCATGCACCCAACAAACCTGCTAAACTTCCAGTTACCCAGGTATCCACCCAACAAATCTGCTAACCTTCCAGTTACCCAGCCCTCCACCCAAAAAACCTGTTAACCTTCCGGTACCCAGCCATCCACCCAACAAACCTGCTAACCTTCCAGTTACCCAGCCATCCAGCCAACAAACCTATTAACCTTCCAGTTACCCAGCCATCCACCCAACAAACCTGTTAAACTTCCAGTTACCCAGCCATCCACCCAACTTACCTGTTAACCTTCCAGTTACCCAGCCATCCACCCAACAAACCTGTTAATCTTCCAGTTACCCAGCCATCCACCCAACAAACCTGCTAACCTTCCAGTTACTCAGCCATCCACCCAACAAACCTGTTAACCTTCTAGTTACTCAGCCATCCACCCAACAAAACTGCTAAACTTCCAGTTACCCAGCCATCCACTCAACAAAACTGCTAATCTTCGAGTTACCCAGCCATCCACCCAACAAACCTGTTCACCTTCCAGTTACTCAGCCATCCACCCAACAATCCTGCTAATCTTCCAGTTACCCATGATACCACCCAACAAAACTGTTAACCTTCCAGTTACTCAGCCATCCACCCAACAAACCTGCTAAGTTCCAGTTACCCATCCATCCACCCAACAAACCTGCTAACCTTCCAGTTACCCAGCCATCCACCCAACAAACCTATTAACCTTCCAGTTACTCAGCCATCCACCCAACAAACCTATTAACCTTCCAGTTACTCAGCCATCCACCCAACAAACCTATTAACCTTCCAGTTAACCAGCCATCCACCCAACAAACCTGTAAACCTTCCAGTTACCCAGCCATCCACCCAACAAACCTGTTAACCTTCCAGTTACCCAGCATTCCACCCAACTTACCTGTTAACCTTCCAGTTACCCAGCCATCCACCCAACAAACCTGTTAATCTTCCAGTTACTCAGCCATCCACCCAACAAATCTGTTAACCTTCCAGTTACTCAGCCATCCACCCAACAAACCTGTTAGCCTTCCAGTTACTCAGCCATCCACCCAACAAATCTGTTAACCTTCCAGTTACTCAGCCATCCACCCAACAAACCTGCTAAACTTCCAATACCCAGCCATCCACCCAACAAAGCTGTTAACCTTCCAGTTACCCAGCCATCCACCCAACTTACCTGTTAACCTTCCAGTTACCCAGCCATCCACCCAACAAACCTGTTAATCTTCCAGTTACCCAGCCATCCACCCAACAAACCTGCTAACCTTCCAGTTACCCAGGAATCAACCCAACAAAACTGTTAACCTTCCAGTTACTCAGCCATCCACCCAACAAACCTGCTATCCTCCCAGTTACCCAGCCATCCACCCAACAAACCTGTTAACCTTCCAGTTACTCAGCCATCCACCCTACAACCTGTTAACCTTCCAGTTACTAAGCCATCCACCCAACAAACCTGTTAACCCTCCAGTTACTCAGCCATCCACCCAACAAACCTGCTAAACTTCCAGTTACTCAGCCATCCACCCAACAAACCTGTTAACCTTCCAGTTACACAGCCATCCACCCAACAAACCTGTTAACCTTCCAGTTACCCAGCCATCCACCCAACTTACCTGTTAACCTTCCAGTTACCCAGCCATCCACCCAACAAACCTGTTAATCTTCCAGTTACCCAGCCACCCACCAAACAAACCTGTTAACCTACCAGTGACTCAGCCATCCACCCAACAAAACTGTTAACCTTCCAGTTACTCAGCCATCCACCCAACAAACCTGTTAACCTTCCAGTTACTCAGCCATCCACCCAACAAACCTGCTAACCTTCCAGTTACTCAGCCATCCACCCAACAAACCTGTTAACCTTCCAGTTACCCAGCCACATCCACCCAACAAACCTGCTAATCTTCCAAATACCCAGCCATCCACCCAACAAACCTGCTAATCTTCGAGTTACCCAGCCATCCACCCAACAAACCTGTTAACCTACCATTTACTCAGCCATCCACCCAACAAACCAGCTAACCTTCCAGTTACCTAGCCATCTACCCAACAATCCTGCTAACCTTTCAGTACCCAGCCATCCATCCAACAAACCTGCTAACCTTCCAGTTACCCAGCCATCCACCCAACAAACCTGCTAACCTTCCAGTAACCCAGCCATGCCCCCGACAAACCTGCTAAACTTCCAGTTACCCAGGTATCCACCCAACAAATCTGCTAAACTTCCAGTTACCCAGCCCTCCACCCAAAAAACCTGTTAACCTTCCGGTACCCAGCCATCCACCCAACAAACCTGCTAACCTTCCAGTTACTCAGCCATCCAGCCAACAAACCTATTAACCTTCCAGTTACCCAGCCATCCACCCAACAAAACTGTTAACCTTCCAGTTACCCAGCCATCCACCCAACTTACCTGTTAACCTTCCAGTTACCCAGCCATCCACCCAACAAACCTGTTAATCTTCCAGTTACCCAGCCATCCACCCAACAAACCTGCTAACCTTCCAGTTACCCAGCCATCCACCCAACAAACCTGTTAACCTTCCAGTTACTCAGCCATCCACCCAACAAACCAGCTAAACTTCCAGTTACCCAGCCATCCACTCAACAAACCTGCTAATCTTCGAGTTACCCAGCCATCCACCCAACAAACCTGTTAACCTTCCAGTTACTCAGCCATCCACCCAACAATCCTGCTAACCTTCCAGTTACCCATGAATCCACCCAACAAAACTGTTAACCTTCCAGTTACCCAGCCATTCACCCAACAAACCTATTAACCTTCCAGTTACTCAGCCATCCACCCAACAAACCTATTAACCTTCCAGTTACTTAGCCATCCACCCAACAAACCTATTAACCTTCCAGTTAACCAGCCATCCACCCAACAAACCTGTAAACCTTCCAGTCACCCAGCCATCCACCCAACAAACCTGTTAACCTTCCAGTTACCCAGCATTCCAACCAACTTAATTGTTAACCTTCCAGTTACCCAGCCATCCACCCAACAAACCTGTTAATCTTCCAGTTAACCAGCCACCCAACAAACAAACCTGTTAACCTACCAGTTACTCAGCCATCCACCCAACAAACCTGCTAACCTTCCAGTTACTCAGCCATCCACCCAACATACCTGTTAACCTTCCAGTTACTCTGCCATCCACCCAACAGACCTGTTAAACTTCCAGTTACCCAGCCATCCACCCAACAAACCTGCTAACCTTCCAGTAACCCAGCCATGCACCCAACAAACCTGCTAAACTTCCAAGTACCCAGGCATCCACCCAACAAATCTGCTAACCTTCCAGTTACCCAGCCCTCCACCCAAAAAACCTGTTAACCATCCGGTACCCAGCCATCCACCCAACAAACCTGCTAACCTTCCAGTTACCCAGCCATCCAGCCAACAAACCTATTAACCTTCCAGTTACCCAGCCATCCACCCAACAAACCTGTTAAGCTTCCAGTTACCCAGCCATCCACCCAACAAACCTGTTAACCTTCCAGTTACTCAGCCATCCACCCAACATACCTGTTAACCTCCCAGTTACCCAGCCATCCACCCAACAATCCTGCTAATCTTCCAGTTACCCAGCAATCCACCCAACAAACCTGCTAATCCTCCAAATACCCAGCCATCCACCCAACAAAACTGCTAACCTTCCAGTTACTCAGCCATCCACCCAACAAACCTGCTAACCTTCCAGTTACCCAGCCATCCACCCAACAAACCATCTAACCTTCCAGTTACCTAGCCATCTACCCAACAAACCTGTTAACCTTCCAGTTACCTAGCCATCTACCCAACAATCCTGCTAACATTTCAGTACCCAGCCATCCATCCAACAAACCTGCTAACCTTCCAGTTACCCTGCCATCCACCCAACAAACCTGCTAACCTTCCAGTAACCCAGCCATCCACCCAACAAACCTGTTAATCTTCCAGTTACCCAGCCATCCAACCAACAAACCTGCTAACCTTCCAGTTACCCAGCCATCCACCCAACAAACCTGTTAACCTTCCAGTTACTCAGCCATCCACCCAACAAACCTGCTAAACTTCCAGTTACCCAGCCATCCACTCAACAAACCTGCTAATCTTCGAGTTACCCAGCCATCCACCCAACAAACCTGTTAACCTTCCAGTTACTCAGCCATCCACCCATCAATCCTGCTAACCTTCCAGTTACCCATGAATCCACCCAACAAAACTGTTAACCTTCCAGTTACCCAGCCATTCACCCAACAAACCTATTAACCTTCCAGTTACTCAGCCATCCACCCAACAAACCTATTAACCTTCCAGTTACTCAGCCATCCACCCAACAAACCTATTAACCTTCCAGTTAACCAGCCATCAACCCAACAAACCTGTAAACCTTCCAGTTACCCAGCCATCCACCCAACAAACCTGTTAACCTTCCAGTTACCCAGCATTCCACCCAACTTAACTGTTAACCTTCCAGTTGCCCAGCCATCCACCCAACAAACCTGTTAATCTTCCACTTAACCAGCCACCCACCAAACAAACCTGTTAACCTACCAGTTACTCAGCCATCCACCCAACAAACCTGCTAACCTTCCAGTTACTCAGCCATCCACCCAACATACCTGTTAACCTTCCAGTTACTCTGCCATCCACCCAACAGACCTGTTAAACTTCCAGTTACCCAGCCATCCACCCAACAAACCTGCTAACCTTCCAGTAACCCAGCCATGCACCCAACAAACCTGCTAAACTTCCAAGTACCCAGGCATCCACCCAACAAATCTGCTAACCTTCCAGTTACCCAGCCCTCCACCCAAAAAACCTGTTAACCATCCGGTACCCAGCCATCCACCCAACAAACCTGCTAACCTTCCAGTTACCCAGCCATCCAGCCAACAAACCTATTAACCTTCCAGTTACCCAGCCATCCACCCAACAAACCTGTTAAGCTTCCAGTTACCCAGCCATCCACCCAACAAACCTGTTAACCTTCCAGTTACTCAGCCATCCACCCAACAGACCTGTTAACCTCCCAGTTACCCAGCCATCCACCCAACAAATCTGCTAATCTTCCAGTTACCCAGCAATCCACCCAACAAACCTGCTAATCTTCCAAATACCCAGCCATCCACCCAACAAAACTGCTAACCTTCCAGTTACTCAGCCATCCACCCAACAAAACTGCTAACCTTCCAGTTACCCAGCCATCCACCCAACAAACCATCTAACCTTCCAGTTACCTAGCCATCTACCCAACAATCCTGCTAACCTTTCAGTACCCAGCCATCCATCCAACAAACCTGCTAACCTTCCAGTTACCCAGCCATCCACCCAACAAACCTGCTAACCTTCCAGTAACCCAGCCATGCACCCAACAAACCTGCTAAACTTCCAGTTACCCAGGTATCCACCCAACAAATCTGCTAACCTTCCAGTTGCCCAGCCCTCCACCCAAAAAACCTGTTAACCTTCCGGTAACCAGCCATCCACCCAACAAACCTGCTAACCTTCCAGTCCCCCAGCCATCCAGCCAACAAACCTATTAACCTTCCAGTTACCCAGCCATCCACCCAACAAACCTGTTAACCTTCCAGTTACCCAGCCATCCACCCAACTTACCTGTTAACCTTCCAGTTACCCAGCCATCCACCCAACAAACCTGTTAATCTTCCAGTTACACAGCCATCCACCCAACAAACCTGCTAACCTTCCAGTCACCCAGCCATCCACCCAACAAACCTGTTACCTTCCAGTTACTCAGCCATCCACCCGACAAACCTGCTAAACTTCCAGTTACCCAGCCATCCACTCAACAAACATGCTAATCTTCGAGTTACCCAGCCATCCACCCAACATACCTATTAACCTTCCAGTTACTCAGCCATCCACCCAACAAACCTGTTAACCTTCCAGTTACTCAGCCATCCACCCAACAATCCTGCTAACCTTCCAGTTACCCATGAATCCACCCAACAAAACTGTTAACCTTCCAGTTACTCAGCCATCCACCCAACAAACCTGCTAAGTTCCAGTTACCCATCCATCCACCCAACAAACCTGCTAACCTTCCAGTTACCCAGCCATCCACCCAACAAACCTATTAACCTTCCAGTTACTCAGCCATCCACCCAACAAACCTGTTAACCTTCCAGTTACTCAGCCATCCACCCAACAAACCTGCTAACCTTCCAGTTACCCAGGAATCCACCCAACAAAACTGTTAACCTTCCAGTTACTCAGCCATCCACCCAACAAAACTGCTAACCTTCCAGTTACCCAGCCATCCACCCAACAAATCTATTAACCTGCCAGTTACTCAGCCATCCACCCAACAAACCTATTAACCTTCCAGTTACTCAGCCATCCACCCAACAAACCTATTAATCTTTCAGTTACTCAGCCATCCACCCAACAAACCTATTAACCTTCCAGTTAACCAGCCATCCACCCAACAAACCAGTTAACCTTCCAGTTACCCAGCATTCCACCCAACTTACCTGTTAACCTTCCAAATACCCAGCCATCCACCCAACAAACCTGTTAATCTTCCAGTTAACCAGCCACCCACCAAACAAACCTGTTAACCTACCAGTGACTCAGCCATCCACCCAACAAAACTGTTAACCTTCCAGTTACTCAGCCATCCACCCAACAAAACTGTTAACCTTCCAGTTACTCAGCCATCCACCCAACAAACCTGCTAACCTTCCAGTTACTCAGCCATCCACCCAACAAACCTGTTAACCTTCCAGTTACCCAGCCATCCACCCAACAAACCTGTTAACCTTCCAGTTACCCAACCATCCACCCAACTTACCTGTTAACCTTCCAGTTACCCAGCCATCCACCCAACAAACCTGTTAATCTTCCAGTTACCCAGCCACCCACCAAACAAACCTGTTAACCTACCAGTTACTCAGCCATCCACCCAACAAACCTGCTAACCTTCCAGTTACTCAGCCATCCACCCAACATACCTGTTAACCTTCCAGTTACTCAGCCATCCACCCAACAGACCTGTTAAACTTCCAGTTACCCAGCCATCCACCCAACAAACCTGCTAATCTTCCAGGTACCCAGCCATCCACCCAACAAACCTGCTAATCTTCCAGTTACCCAGCCATCCACCCAACAAAACTGCTAACCTTCCAGTTACTCAGCCATCCACCCAACAAACCTGCTAACCTTCCAGTTACCCAGCCATCCACCCAACAAACCAGCTAAACTTCCAGTTACCTAGCCATCTACCCAACAAACCTGCTAACCTTTCAATACCCAGCCATCCATCCAACAAACCTGCTAACTTTCCAGTTACCCAGCCATCCACCCAACAAACCTGCTAATCTTCCAGTAACCCAGCCATGCACCCAACAAACCTGCTAAACTTCCAGTTACCCAGGCATCCACCCAAGAAATCTGCAAACCTTCCAGTTACCCAGCCCTCCACCCAAAAAACCTGTTAACCTTCCGGTACCCAGCCATCCACCCAACAAACCTGCTAACCTTCCAGTTACCCAGCCATCCAGCCAACAAACCTATTAACCTTCCAGTTACCCAGCCATCCACCCAACAAACCTGTTAATCTTCCAGTTACCCAGCCATCCACCCAACAAACCTGTTAACCTTCCAGTTACCCAGTCACCCACCAAACAAACCTGTTAACCTACCAGTTACCCAGCCATCCACCCAACAAACCTGTTAACCTACCAGTTACTCAGCCATCCACCCAACAAACCTGTTGACCTTCCAGTTACTCAGCCATCCACACAACAAACCTGCTAACCTTCCAGTTACCCAGCCACCCACCCAACAAACCAGCTAACCTTCCAGTTACCTAGCATCTAGCCAACAAACCTGCTAACCTTTCAGTACCCAGCCATCCATCCAACAAACCTGCTAACCTTCCAGTTACCCAGCCATCAACCCAACAAACCTGCTAACCTTCCAGTAACCCAGCCATGCACCCAACAAAACTGCTAAACTTCCAGTTACCCAGGCATCCACCCAACAAATCTGCTAACCTACCAGTTACCCAGCCCTCCACCCAAAAAACCTGTTAACCTTCCGGTACCCAGCCATCCACCCAACAAACCTGCTAACCTTCCAGTTACCCAGCCATCCAGCCAACAAACCTATTAACCTTCCAGTTACCCAGCCATCCACCCAACAAACCTGTTAACCTTCCAGTTACCCAGCCATCCACCCAACAAATCTGTTAACCTTCCAGTTACTCAGCCATCCACCCAACAGACCTGTTAACCTCCCAGTTACCCAGCCATCCACCCAACAAACCTGCTAATCTTCCAGTTACCCAGCCACCCACCCAACAAACCTGCTAATCTTCCAGTTACCCAGCCATCCACCCAACAAAACTGCTAACCTTCCAGTTACTCAGCCATCCACCCAACAAACCTGCTAAACTTCCAGTTACCCAGGCATCCACCCAAGAAATCTGCAAACCTTCCAGTTACCCAGCCCTCCACCCAAAAAACCTGTTAACCTTCCGGTACCCAGCCATCCACCCAACAAACCTGCTAACCTTCCAGTTACCCAGCCATCCAGCCAACAAACCTATTAACCTTCCAGTTACCCAGCCATCCACCCAACAAACCTGTTAATCTTCCAGTTACCCAGCCATCCACCCAACAAACCTGTTAACCTTCCAGTTACCCAGTCACCCACCAAACAAACCTGTTAACCTACCAGTTACTCAGCCATCCACCCAACAAACCTGTTGACCTTCCAGTTACTCAGCCATCCACACAACAAACCTGCTAACCTTCCAGTTACCCAGCCACCCACCCAACAAACCAGCTAACCTTCCAGTTACCTAGCATCTAGCCAACAAACCTGCTAACCTTCCAGTTACCCAGCCATCAACCCAACAAACCTGCTAACCTTCCAGTAACCCAGCCATGCACCCAACAAAACTGCTAAACTTCCAGTTACCCAGGCATCCACCCAACAAATCTGCTAACCTTCCAGTTACCCAGCCCTCCACCCAAAAAACCTGTTAACCTTCCGGTACCCAGCCATCCACCCAACAAACCTGCTAACCTTCCAGTTACCCAGCCATCCAGCCAACAAACCTATTAACCTTCCAGTTACCCAGCCATCCACCCAACAAACCTGTTAACCTTCCAGTTACCCAGCCATCCACCCAACAGACCTGTTAACCTCCCAGTTACCCAGCCATCCACCCAACAAACCTGCTAATCTTCCAGTTACCCAGCCACCCACCCAACATACCTGCTATTCTTCCAGTTACCCAGCCATCCACCCAACAAAACTGCTAACCTTCCAGTTACCCAGCCCTCCACCCAAAAAACCTGTTAACATTCCGGTACCCAGCCATCCACGCAACAAACCTGCTAACCTTCCAGTTACGCAGCCATCCAGCCAACAAACCTATTAACCTTCCAGTTACCCAGCCATCCACCCAACAAATCTGTTAATCTTCCAGTTACCCAGCCATCCACCCAACAAACCTGTTAACCTTCCAGTTACCCAGTCACCCACCAAACAAACCTGTTAACCTTCCAGTTACTCAGCCATCCACCCAACAGACCTGTTAACCTCCCAGTTACCCAGCCATCCACCCAACAAACCTGCTAATCTTCCAGTTACCCAGCCTACCACCCAACAAACCTGCTAATCTTCCAAATACCCAGCCATCCACCCAACAAACCTGCTAATCTTCGAGTTACCCAGCCATCCACCCAACAAACCTGTTAACCTACCAGTTACTCAGCCATCCACCCAACAAACCTGCTAACCTTCCAGTTACTCAGCCATCCACCCAACAAACCTGTTAACCTTCCAGTTACTCAGCCATCCACCCAACAGAACTGTTAACCTTCCAGTTACCCAGCCATCCACCCAACAAACCTGCTAATCTTCCAGTTACCCAGCCATCCACCCAACAAACCTGCTAATCTTCCACATACCCAGCCATCCACCCAACAAAACTGCTAACCTTCCAGTTACTCAGCCATCCACCCAACAAACCTGCTAACCTTCCAGTTACCCAGCCATCCACCCAACAAACCAGCTAACCTTCCAGTTACCTAGCCATCTACCCAACAATCCTGCTAACCTTTCAGTACCCAGCCATCCATCCAACAAACCTGCTAACCTTCCAGTTACCCTGCCATCCACCCAACAAACCTGCTAACCTTCCAGTAACCCAGCCATGCACCCAACAAACCTGCTAAACTTCCAGTTACCCAGGTATCCACCCAACAAATCTGCTAACCTTCCAGTTACCCAGCCCTCCACACAAAAAACCTGTTAACCTTCCGGTACTCAGCCATCCACCCAACAAACCTGCTAACCTTCCAGTTACCCAGCCATCCAGCCAACAAACCTATTAACCTTCCAGTTACCCAGCCATCCACCCAACAAACCTGTTAACCTTACAGTTACCCAGCCATCCACCCAACTTACCTGTTAACCTTCCAGTTACCCAGCCATCCACCCAACAAACCTGTTAATCTTCCAGTTACCCAGCCATCCACCCAACAAAACTGCTAACCTTCCAGTTACTCAGCCATCCACCCAACAAACCTGCTAACCTTCCAGTTACCCAGCCATCCACCCAACAAACCAGCTAACCTTCCAGTTACCTAGCCATCTACCCAACAATCCTGCTAACCTTTCAGTACCCAGCCATCCATCCAACAAACCTGCTAACCTTCCAGTTACCCTGCCATCCACCCAACAAACCTGCTAACCTTCCAGTAACCCTGCCATGCACCCAACAAACCTGTTAAACTTCCAGTTACCCAGCCATCCACCCAACAAACCTGCTAATCTTCCAGTTACTCAGCCATCCACCCAACAAACCTGTTAACCTTCCAGTTACTCAGCCATCCACCCAACAAACCTGCTAACCTTCCAGTTACCCAGGAATCCACCCAACAAAACTGTTAACCTTCCAGTTACTCAGCCATCCACCCAACAAAACTGCTAACCTTCCAGTTACCCAGCCATCCACCCAACAAATCTATTAACCTGCCAGTTACTCAGCCATCCACCCAACAAACCTATTAACCTTCCAGTTACTCAGCCATCCACCCAACAAACCTATTAATCTTCCAGTTACTCAGCCATCCACCCAACAAACCTATTAACCTTCCAGTTAACCAGCCATCCACCCAACAAACCAGTTAACCTTCCAGTTACCCAGCATTCCACCCAACTTACCTGTTAACCTTCCAAATACCCAGCCATCCACCCAACAAACCTGTTAATCTTCCAGTTAACCAGCCACCCACCAAACAAACCTGTTAACCTATCAGTGACTCAGCCATCCACCCAACAAAACTGTTAACCTTCCAGTTACTCAGCCATCCACCCAACAAAACTGTTAACCTTCCAGTTACTCAGCCATCCACCCAACAAACCTGCTAACCTTCCAGTTACTCAGCCATCCACCCAACAAACCTGTTAACCTTCCAGTTACCCAGCCATCCACCCAACAAACCTGTTAACCTTCCAGTTACCCAACCATCCACCCAACTTACCTGTTAACCTTCCAGTTACCCAGCCATCCACCCAACAAACCTGTTAATCTTCCAGTTACCCAGCCACCCACCAAACAAACCTGTTAACCTACCAGTTACTCAGCCATCCACCCAACAAACCTGCTAACCTTCCAGTTACTCAGCCATCCACCCAACATACCTGTTAACCTTCCAGTTACTCAGCCATCCACCCAACAGACCTGTTAAACTTCCAGTTACCCAGCCATCCACCCAACAAACCTGCTAATCTTCCAGGTACCCAGCCATCCACCCAACAAACCTGCTAATCTTCCAGTTACCCAGCCATCCACCCAACAAAACTGCTAACCTTCCAGTTACTCAGCCATCCACCCAACAAACCTGCTAACCTTCCAGTTACCCAGCCATCCACCCAACAAACCAGCTAAACTTCCAGTTACCTAGCCATCTACCCAACAAACCTGCTAACCTTTCAATACCCAGCCATCCATCCAATAAACCTGCTAACTTTCCAGTTGCCCAGCCATCCACCCAACAAACCTGCTAATCTTCCAGTAACCCAGCCATGCACCCAACAAACCTGCTAAACTTCCAGTTACCCAGGCATCCACCCAAGAAATCTGCAAACCTTCCAGTTACCCAGCCCTCCACCCAAAAAACCTGTTAACCTTCCGGTACCCAGCCATCCACCCAACAAACCTGCTAACCTTCCAGTTACCCAGCCATCCAGCCAACAAACCTATTAACCTTCCAGTTACCCAGCCATCCACCCAACAAACCTGTTAACCTTCCAGTTACCCAGCCATCCACCCAACAAATCTGTTAACCTTCCAGTTACTCAGCCATCCACCCAACAGACCTGTTAACCTCCCAGTTACCCAGCCATCCACCCAACAAACCTGCTAATCTTCCAGTTACCCAGCCACCCACCCAACAAACCTGCTAATCTTCCAGTTACCCAGCCATCCACCCAACAAAACTGCTAACCTTCCAGTTACTCAGCCATCCACCCAACAAACCTGCTAACCTTCCAGTTACCCAGCCATCCACCCAACAAACCAGCTAAACTTCCAGTTACCTAGCCATCTACCCAACAAACCTGCTAACCTTTCAATACCCAGCCATCCATCCAACAAACCTGCTAACTTTCCAGTTACCCAGCCATCCACCCAACAAACCTGCTAACCTTCCAGTAACCCAGCCATGCACCCAACAAAACTGCTAAACTTCCAGTTACCCAGGCATCCACCCAACAAATCTGCTAACCTTCCAGTTACCCAGCCCTCCACCCAAAAAACCTGTTAACCTTCCGGTACCCAGCCATCCACCCAACAAACCTGCTAACCTTCCAGTTACCCAGCCATCCAGCCAACAAACCTATTAACCTTCCAGTTACCCAGCCATCCACCCAACAAACCTGTTAACCTTCCAGTTACCCAGCCATCCACCCAACAGACCTGTTAACCTCCCAGTTACCCAGCCATCCACCCAACAAACCTGCTAATCTTCCAGTTACCCAGCCACCCACCCAACATACCTGCTATTCTTCCAGTTACCCAGCCATCCACCCAACAAAACTGCTAACCTTCCAGTTACCCAGCCCTCCACCCAAAAAACCTGTTAACATTCCGGTACCCAGCCATCCACGCAACAAACCTGCTAACCTTCCAGTTACGCAGCCATCCAGCCAACAAACCTATTAACCTTCCAGTTACCCAGCCATCCACCCAACAAATCTGTTAATCTTCCAGTTACCCAGCCATCCACCCAACAAACCTGTTAACCTTCCAGTTACCCAGTCACCCACCAAACAAACCTGTTAACCTTCCAGTTACTCAGCCATCCACCCAACAGACCTGTTAACCTCCCAGTTACCCAGCCATCCACCCAACAAACCTGCTAATCTTCCAGTTACCCAGCCTACCACCCAACAAACCTGCTAATCTTCCAAATACCCAGCCATCCACCCAACAAACCTGCTAATCTTCGAGTTACCCAGCCATCCACCCAACAAACCTGTTAACCTACCAGTTACTCAGCCATCCACCCAACAAACCTGCTAACCTTCCAGTTACTCAGCCATCCACCCAACAAACCTGTTAACCTTCCAGTTACTCAGCCATCCACCCAACAGAACTGTTAACCTTCCAGTTACCCAGCCATCCACCCAACAAACCTGCTAATCTTCCAGTTACCCAGCCATCCACCCAACAAACCTGCTAATCTTCCACATACCCAGCCATCCACCCAACAAAACTGCTAACCTTCCAGTTACTCAGCCATCCACCCAACAAACCTGCTAACCTTCCAGTTACCCAGCCATCCACCCAACAAACCAGCTAACCTTCCAGTTACCTAGCCATCTACCCAACAATCCTGCTAACCTTTCAGTACCCAGCCATCCATCCAACAAACCTGCTAACCTTCCAGTTACCCTGCCATCCACCCAACAAACCTGCTAACCTTCCAGTAACCCAGCCATGCACCCAACAAACCTGCTAAACTTCCAGTTACCCAGGTATCCACCCAACAAATCTGCTAACCTTCCAGTTACCCAGCCCTCCACACAAAAAACCTGTTAACCTTCCGGTACTCAGCCATCCACCCAACAAACCTGCTAACCTTCCAGTTACCCAGCCATCCAGCCAACAAACCTATTAACCTTCCAGTTACCCAGCCATCCACCCAACAAACCTGTTAACCTTACAGTTACCCAGCCATCCACCCAACTTACCTGTTAACCTTCCAGTTACCCAGCCATCCACCCAACAAACCTGTTAATCTTCCAGTTACCCAGCCATCCACCCAACAAAACTGCTAACCTTCCAGTTACTCAGCCATCCACCCAACAAACCTGCTAACCTTCCAGTTACCCAGCCATCCACCCAACAAACCAGCTAACCTTCCAGTTACCTAGCCATCTACCCAACAATCCTGCTAACCTTTCAGTACCCAGCCATCCATCCAACAAACCTGCTAACCTTCCAGTTACCCTGCCATCCACCCAACAAACCTGCTAACCTTCCAGTAACCCTGCCATGCACCCAACAAACCTGTTAAACTTCCAGTTACCCAGCCATCCACCCAACAAACCTGCTAATCTTCCAGTTACTCAGCCATCCACCCAACAAACCTGTTAACCTTCCAGTTACTCAGCCATCCACCCAACAAACCTGCTAACCTTCCAGTTACCCAGGAATCCACCCAACAAAACTGTTAACCTTCCAGTTACTCAGCCATCCACCCAACAAAACTGCTAACCTTCCAGTTACCCAGCCATCCACCCAACAAATCTATTAACCTGCCAGTTACTCAGCCATCCACCCAACAAACCTATTAACCTTCCAGTTACTCAGCCATCCACCCAACAAACCTATTAATCTTCCAGTTACTCAGCCATCCACCCAACAAACCTATTAACCTTCCAGTTAACCAGCCATCCACCCAACAAACCAGTTAACCTTCCAGTTACCCAGCATTCCACCCAACTTACCTGTTAACCTTCCAAATACCCAGCCATCCACCCAACAAACCTGTTAATCTTCCAGTTAACCAGCCACCCACCAAACAAACCTGTTAACCTATCAGTGACTCAGCCATCCACCCAACAAAACTGTTAACCTTCCAGTTACTCAGCCATCCACCCAACAAAACTGTTAACCTTCCAGTTACTCAGCCATCCACCCAACAAACCTGCTAACCTTCCAGTTACTCAGCCATCCACCCAACAAACCTGTTAACCTTCCAGTTACCCAGCCATCCACCCAACAAACCTGTTAACCTTCCAGTTACCCAACCATCCACCCAACTTACCTGTTAACCTTCCAGTTACCCAGCCATCCACCCAACAAACCTGTTAATCTTCCAGTTACCCAGCCACCCACCAAACAAACCTGTTAACCTACCAGTTACTCAGCCATCCACCCAACAAACCTGCTAACCTTCCAGTTACTCAGCCATCCACCCAACATACCTGTTAACCTTCCAGTTACTCAGCCATCCACCCAACAGACCTGTTAAACTTCCAGTTACCCAGCCATCCACCCAACAAACCTGCTAATCTTCCAGGTACCCAGCCATCCACCCAACAAACCTGCTAATCTTCCAGTTACCCAGCCATCCACCCAACAAAACTGCTAACCTTCCAGTTACTCAGCCATCCACCCAACAAACCTGCTAACCTTCCAGTTACCCAGCCATCCACCCAACAAACCAGCTAAACTTCCAGTTACCTAGCCATCTACCCAACAAACCTGCTAACCTTTCAATACCCAGCCATCCATCCAATAAACCTGCTAACTTTCCAGTTGCCCAGCCATCCACCCAACAAACCTGCTAATCTTCCAGTAACCCAGCCATGCACCCAACAAACCTGCTAAACTTCCAGTTACCCAGGCATCCACCCAAGAAATCTGCAAACCTTCCAGTTACCCAGCCCTCCACCCAAAAAACCTGTTAACCTTCCGGTACCCAGCCATCCACCCAACAAACCTGCTAACCTTCCAGTTACCCAGCCATCCAGCCAACAAACCTATTAACCTTCCAGTTACCCAGCCATCCACCCAACAAACCTGTTAACCTTCCAGTTACCCAGCCATCCACCCAACAAATCTGTTAACCTTCCAGTTACTCAGCCATCCACCCAACAGACCTGTTAACCTCCCAGTTACCCAGCCATCCACCCAACAAACCTGCTAATCTTCCAGTTACCCAGCCACCCACCCAACAAACCTGCTAATCTTCCAGTTACCCAGCCATCCACCCAACAAAACTGCTAACCTTCCAGTTACTCAGCCATCCACCCAACAAACCTGCTAACCTTCCAGTTACCCAGCCATCCACCCAACAAACCAGCTAAACTTCCAGTTACCTAGCCATCTACCCAACAAACCTGCTAACCTTTCAATACCCAGCCATCCATCCAACAAACCTGCTAACTTTCCAGTTACCCAGCCATCCACCCAACAAACCTGCTAATCTTCCAGTAACCCAGCCATGCACCCAACAAACCTGCTAAACTTCCAGTTACCCAGGCATCCACCCAAGAAATCTGCAAACCTTCCAGTTACCCAGCCCTCCACCCAAAAAACCTGTTAACCTTCCGGTACCCAGCCATCCACCCAACAAACCTGCTAACCTTCCAGTTACCCAGCCATCCAGCCAACAAACCTATTAACCTTCCAGTTACCCAGCCATCCACCCAACAAACCTGTTAATCTTCCAGTTACCCAGCCATCCACCCAACAAACCTGTTAACCTTCCAGTTACCCAGTCACCCACCAAACAAACCTGTTAACCTACCAGTTACTCAGCCATCCACCCAACAAACCTGTTGACCTTCCAGTTACTCAGCCATCCACACAACAAACCTGCTAACCTTCCAGTTACCCAGCCACCCACCCAACAAACCAGCTAACCTTCCAGTTACCTAGCATCTAGCCAACAAACCTGCTAACCTTCCAGTTACCCAGCCATCAACCCAACAAACCTGCTAACCTTCCAGTAACCCAGCCATGCACCCAACAAAACTGCTAAACTTCCAGTTACCCAGGCATCCACCCAACAAATCTGCTAACCTTCCAGTTACCCAGCCCTCCACCCAAAAAACCTGTTAACCTTCCGGTACCCAGCCATCCACCCAACAAACCTGCTAACCTTCCAGTTACCCAGCCATCCAGCCAACAAACCTATTAACCTTCCAGTTACCCAGCCATCCACCCAACAAACCTGTTAACCTTCCAGTTACCCAGCCATCCACCCAACAGACCTGTTAACCTCCCAGTTACCCAGCCATCCACCCAACAAACCTGCTAATCTTCCAGTTACCCAGCCACCCACCCAACAAACCTGCTATTCTTCCAGTTACCCAGCCATCCACCCAACAAAACTGCTAACCTTCCAGTTACCCAGCCCTCCACCCAAAAAACCTGTTAACATTCCGGTACCCAGCCATCCACGCAACAAACCTGCTAACCTTCCAGTTACGCAGCCATCCAGCCAACAAACCTATTAACCTTCCAGTTACCCAGCCATCCACCCAACAAATCTGTTAATCTTCCAGTTACCCAGCCATCCACCCAACAAACCTGTTAACCTTCCAGTTACCCAGTCACCCACCAAACAAACCTGTTAACCTTCCAGTTACTCAGCCATCCACCCAACAGACCTGTTAACCTCCAAGTTACCCAGCCATCCACCCAACAAACCTGCTAATCTTCCAGTTACCCAGCCTACCACCCAACAAACCTGCTAATCTTCCAAATACCCAGCCATCCACCCAACAAACCTGCTAATCTTCGAGTTACCCAGCCATCCACCCAACAAACCTGTTAACCTACCAGTTACTCAGCCATCCACCCAACAAACCTGCTAACCTTCCAGTTACTCAGCCATCCACCCAACAAACCTGTTATCCTTCCAGTTACTCAGCCATCCACCCAACAGAACTGTTAACCTTCCAGTTACCCAGCCATCCACCCAACAAACCTGCTAATCTTCCAGTTACCCAGCCATCCACCCAACAAACCTGCTAATCTTCCACATACCCAGCCATCCACCCAACAAAACTGCTAACCTTCCAGTTACTCAGCCATCCACCCAACAAACCTGCTAACCTTCCAGTTACCCAGCCATCCACCCAACAAACCAGCTAACCTTCCAGTTACCTAGCCATCTACCCAACAATCCTGCTAACCTTTCAGTACCCAGCCATCCATCCAACAAACCTGCTAACCTTCCAGTTACCCTGCCATCCACCCAACAAACCTGCTAACCTTCCAGTAACCCAGCCATGCACCCAACAAACCTGCTAAACTTCCAGTTACCCAGGTATCCACCCAACAAATCTGCTAACCTTCCAGTTACCCAGCCCTCCACACAAAAAACCTGTTAACCTTCCGGTACTCAGCCATCCACCCAACAAACCTGCTAACCTTCCAGTTACCCAGCCATCCAGCCAACAAACCTATTAACCTTCCAGTTACCCAGCCATCCACCCAACAAACCTGTTAACCTTACAGTTACCCAGCCATCCACCCAACTTACCTGTTAACCTTCCAGTTACCCAGCCATCCACCCAACAAACCTGTTAATCTTCCAGTTACCCAGCCATCCACCCAACAAAACTGCTAACCTTCCAGTTACTCAGCCATCCACCCAACAAACCTGCTAACCTTCCAGTTACCCAGCCATCCACCCAACAAACCAGCTAACCTTCCAGTTACCTAGCCATCTACCCAACAATCCTGCTAACCTTTCAGTACCCAGCCATCCATCCAACAAACCTGCTAACCTTCCAGTTACCCTGCCATCCACCCAACAAACCTGCTAACCTTCCAGTAACCCAGCCATGCACCCAACAAACCTGTTAAACTTCCAGTTACCCAGCCATCCACCCAACAAACCTGCTAATCTTCCAGGTACCCAGCCATCCACCCAACAAACCTGCTAATCTTCCAAATACCCAGCCATCCACCCAACAAAACTGCTAACCTTCCAGTTACTCAGCCATTCACCCAACAAACCTGCTAACCTTCCAGTTACCCAGCCATCCACCCAACAAACCAGCTAAACTTCCAGTTACCTAGCCATCTACCCAACAAACCTGCTAACCTTTCAATACCCAGCCAACCACCCAACAAAGCTGTTAATCTTCCAGTTACCCAGCCATCCACCCAACAAACCTGTTAACCTTCCAGTTACCCAGTCACCCACCAAACAAACCTGTTAACCTACCAGTTACTCAGCCATCCACCCAACAAACCTGTTGACCTTCCAGTTACTCAGCCATCCACACAACAAACCTGCTAACCTTCCAGTTACCCAGCCATCCACCCAACAAACCTGTTAACCTTCCAGTTACCCAGCCATCCACCCAACAAACCTGTTAACCTTCCAGTTACTCAGCCATCCACCCAACAAACCTGTTGACCTTCCAGTTACTCAGCCATCCACACAACAAACCTGCTAACCTTCCAGTTACCCAGCCATCCACCCAACAAACCTGTTAACCTTCCAGTTACCCAGCCATCCACCCAACAAACCTGTTAACCTTCCAGTTACCCAGCCATCCACCCAACAAACCAGCTAACCTTCCAGTTACCTAGCATATAGCCAACAAACCTGCTAACCTTTCAGTACCCAGCCATCCATCCAACAAACCTGCTAACCTTCCAGTTACCCAGCCATCAACCCAACAAACCTGCTAACCTTCCAGTAACCCAGCCATGCACCCAACAAAACTGCTAAACTTCCAGTTACCCAGCCCTCCACCCAAAAAACCTGTTAACCTTCCGGTACCCAGCCATCCACCCAACAAACCTGCTAACCTTCCAGTTACCCAGCCAACAAACCTATTAACCTTCCAGTTACCCAGCCATCCACCCAACAAACCTGTTAACCTTCCAGTTACCCAGCCATCCACCCAACAAATCTGTTAACCTTCCAGTTACTCAGCCATCCACCCAACAGACCTGTTAACCTCCCAGTTACCCAGCCATCCACCCAACAAACCTGCTAATCTTCCAGTTACCCAGCCACCCACACAACAAACCTGCTAATCTTCCAGTTACCCAGCCATCCACCCAACAAAACTGCTAACCTTCCAGTTACCCAGCCCTCCACCCAAAAAACCTTTTAACCTTCCGGTACCCAGCCATCCACCCAACAAACCTGCTAACCTTCCAGTTACGCAGCCATCCAGCCAACAAACCTATTAACCTTCCAGTTACCCAACCATCCACCCAACAAATCTGTTAACCTTCCAGTTACTCAGCCATCCACCCAACAGACCTGTTAACCTCCCAGTTACCCAGCCATCCACCCAACAAACCTGCTAATCTTCCAGTTACACAGCCATCCACCCAACAAACCTGCTAATCTTCCAAATACCCAGCCATCCACCCAACAAACCTGCTAATCTTCGAGTTACCCAGCCATCCACCCAACAAACCTGTTAACCTACCAGTTACTCAGCCATCCACCCAACAAACCTGCTAACCTTCCAGTTACTCAGCCATCCACCCAACAAACCTGTTAACCTTCCAGTTACTCAGCCATCCACCCAACAGAACTGTTAACCTTCCAGTTACCCAGCCATCCACCCAACAAACCTGCTAATCTTCCAGTTACCCAGCCATCCACCCAACAAACCTGCTAATCTTCCACATACCCAGCCATCCACCCAACAAAACTGCTAACCTTCCAGTTACTCAGCCATCCACCCAACAAACCTGCTAACCTTCCAGTTACCCAGCCATCCACCCAACAAACCAGCTAACCTTCCAGTTACCTAGCCATCTACCCAACAATCCTGCTAACCTTTCAGTACCCAGCCATCCATCCAACAAACCTGCTAACCTTCCAGTTACCCTGTCATCCACCCAACAAACCTGCTAACCTTCCAGTAACCCAGCCATGCACCCAACAAACCTGCTAAACTTCCAGTTACCCAGGTATCCACCCAACAAATCTGCTAACCTTCCAGTTACCCAGCCCTCCACACAAAAAACCTGTTAACCTTCCGGTACTCAGCCATCCACCCAACAAACCTGCTAACCTTCCAGTTACCCAGCCATCCAGCCAACAAACCTATTAACCTTCCAGTTACCCAGCCATCCACCCAACAAACCTGTTAACCTTACAGTTACCCAGCCATCCACCCAACTTACCTGTTAACCTTCCAGTTACCCAGCCATCCACCCAACAAACCTGTTAATCTTCCAGTTACCCAGCCATCCACCCAACAAAACTGCTAACCTTCCAGTTACTCAGCCATCCACCCAACAAACCTGCTAACCTTCCAGTTACCCAGCCATCCACCCAACAAACCAGCTAACCTTCCAGTTACCTAGCCATCTACCCAACAATCCTGCTAACCTTTCAGTACCCAGCCATCCATCCAACAAACCTGCTAACCTTCCAGTTACCCTGCCATCCACCCAACAAACCTGCTAACCTTCCAGTAACCCAGCCATGCACCCAACAAACCTGTTAAACTTCCAGTTACCCAGCCATCCACCCAACAAACCTGCTAATCTTCCAGGTACCCAGCCATCCACCCAACAAACCTGCTAATCTTCCAAATACCCAGCCATCCACCCAACAAAACTGCTAACCTTCCAGTTACTCAGCCATTCACCCAACAAACCTGCTAACCTTCCAGTTACCCAGCCATCCACCCAACAAACCAGCTAAACTTCCAGTTACCTAGCCATCTACCCAACAAACCTGCTAACCTTTCAATACCCAGCCAACCACCCAACAAAGCTGTTAATCTTCCAGTTACCCAGCCATCCACCCAACAAACCTGTTAACCTTCCAGTTACCCAGTCACCCACCAAACAAACCTGTTAACCTACCAGTTACTCAGCCATCCACCCAACAAACCTGTTGACCTTCCAGTTACTCAGCCATCCACACAACAAACCTGCTAACCTTCCAGTTACCCAGCCATCCACCCAACAAACCTGTTAACCTTCCAGTTACCCAGCCATCCACCCAACAAACCTGTTAACCTTCCAGTTACTCAGCCATCCACCCAACAAACCTGTTGACCTTCCAGTTACTCAGCCATCCACACAACAAACCTGCTAACCTTCCAGTTACCCAGCCATCCACCCAACAAACCTGTTAACCTTCCAGTTACCCAGCCATCCACCCAACAAACCTGTTAACCTTCCAGTTACCCAGCCATCCACCCAACAAACCAGCTAACCTTCCAGTTACCTAGCATATAGCCAACAAACCTGCTAACCTTTCAGTACCCAGCCATCCATCCAACAAACCTGCTAACCTTCCAGTTACCCAGCCATCAACCCAACAAACCTGCTAACCTTCCAGTAACCCAGCCATGCACCCAACAAAACTGCTAAACTTCCAGTTACCCAGCCCTCCACCCAAAAAACCTGTTAACCTTCCGGTACCCAGCCATCCACCCAACAAACCTGCTAACCTTCCAGTTACCCAGCCAACAAACCTATTAACCTTCCAGTTACCCAGCCATCCACCCAACAAACCTGTTAACCTTCCAGTTACCCAGCCATCCACCCAACAAATCTGTTAACCTTCCAGTTACTCAGCCATCCACCCAACAGACCTGTTAACCTCCCAGTTACCCAGCCATCCACCCAACAAACCTGCTAATCTTCCAGTTACCCAGCCACCCACACAACAAACCTGCTAATCTTCCAGTTACCCAGCCATCCACCCAACAAAACTGCTAACCTTCCAGTTACCCAGCCCTCCACCCAAAAAACCTTTTAACCTTCCGGTACCCAGCCATCCACCCAACAAACCTGCTAACCTTCCAGTTACGCAGCCATCCAGCCAACAAACCTATTAACCTTCCAGTTACCCAACCATCCACCCAACAAATCTGTTAACCTTCCAGTTACTCAGCCATCCACCCAACAGACCTGTTAACCTCCCAGTTACCCAGCCATCCACCCAACAAACCTGCTAATCTTCCAGTTACACAGCCATCCACCCAACAAACCTGCTAATCTTCCAAATACCCAGCCATCCACCCAACAAACCTGCTAATCTTCGAGTTACCCAGCCATCCACCCAACAAACCTGTTAACCTACCAGTTACTCAGCCATCCACCCAACAAACCTGCTAACCTTCCAGTTACTCAGCCATCCACCCAACAAACCTGTTAACCTTCCAGTTACTCAGCCATCCACCCAACAGAACTGTTAACCTTCCAGTTACCCAGCCATCCACCCAACAAACCTGCTAATCTTCCAGTTACCCAGCCATCCACCCAACAAACCTGCTAATCTTCCACATACCCAGCCATCCACCCAACAAAACTGCTAACCTTCCAGTTACTCAGCCATCCACCCAACAAAACTGCTAACCTTCCAGTTACCCAGCCATCCACCCAACAAACCAGCTAACCTTCCAGTTACCTAGCCATCTACCCAACAATCCTGCTAACCTTTCAGTACCCAGCCATCCATCCAACAAACCTGCTAACCTTCCAGTTACCCTGCCATCCACCCAACAAACCTGCTAACCTTCCAGTAACCCAGCCATGCACCCAACAAACCTGCTAAACTTCCAGTTACCCAGGTATCCACCCAACAAATCTGCTAACCTTCCAGTTACCCAGCCCTCCACCCCAAAAAAAAGTCAACCTTCCGGTACCCAGCCATCCACCCAACAAACCTGCTAACCTTCCAGTTACCCAGCCATCCAGCCAACAAACCTATTAACCTTCCAGTTACCCAGCCATCCACCCAACAAACCTGTTAACCTTACAGTTACCCAGCCATCCACCCAACTTACCTGTTAACCTTCCAGTTACCCAGCCATCCACCCAACAAACCTGTTAATCTTCCAGTTACCCAGCCATCCACCCAACAAAACTGCTAACCTTCCAGTTACTCAGCCATCCACCCAACAAACCTGCTAAACTTCCAGTTACCCAGCCATCCACCCAACAAACCAGCTAACCTTCCAGTTACCTAGCCATCTACCCAACAATCCTGCTAACCTTTCAGTACCCAGCCATCCATCCAACAAACCTGCTAACCTTCCAGTTACCCTGCCATCCACCCAACAAACCTGCTAACCTTCCAGTAACCCAGCCATGCACCCAACAAACCTGCTAAACTTCCAGTTACCCAGGTATCCACCCACCAAATCTGCTAACCTTCCAGTTACCCAGCCCTCCACCCAAAAAACCTGTTAACCTTCCGGTACCCAGCCATCCACCCAACAAACCTGCTAACCTTCCAGTTACCCAGCCATCCAGCCAACAAACCTATTAACCTTCCAGTTACCCAGCCATCCACCCAACAAACCTGTTAACCTTACAGTTACCCAGCCATCCACCCAACTTACCTGTTAACCTTCCAGTTACCCAGCCATCCACGCAACAAAGCTGTTAATCTTCCAGTTACCCAGCCATCCACCCAACAAACCTGCTAACCTTCCAGTTACCCAGCCATCCACCAAACAAACCTGTTAACCTTCCAGTTACTCAGCCATCCACCCAACAAACCTGCAAAACTTCCAGTTACCCAGCCATCCACTCAACAAACCTGCTAATCTTCGAATTACCCAGCCATCCACCCAACAAACCTGTTAACCTTCCAGTTACTCAGCCATCCACCCAACAATCCTGCTAACCTTCCAGTTACCCATGAATCCACCCAACAAAACTGTTAACCTTCCAGTTACCCAGCCATCCACCCAACAAACCTATTAACCTTCCAGTTACTCAGCCATCCACCCAACAAACCTATTAACCTTCCAGTTACTCAGCCATCCACCCAACAAACCTATTAACCTTCCAGTTAACCAGCCATCCACCCAACAAACCTGCTAACCTTCCAGTCACCCAGGAATCTACCCAACAAAACTGTTAACCTACCAGTTACTCAGCCATCCACCCAACAAACCTGCTAACCTTCCAGTTACTCAGCCATCCACCCAACATACCTGTTAACCTTCCAGTTACTCAGCCATCCACCCAACAGACCTGTTAACCTTCCAGTTACCCAGCCATCCATCCAACAAACCTGCTAACCATCCAGTTACCCAGCCATCCACCCAACAAACCTGCTAACCTTCCAGTAACCCAGCCATGCACCCAACAAACCTACTATACTTCCAGTTACCCAGGCATCCACCCAACAAATCTGCTAACCTTCCAGTTACCCAGCCCTCCACCCAAAAAACCTGTTAACCTTCCAGTTACCCAGCCATCCAGCCAACAAACCTGCTAACATTCCAGTTACCCAGCCATCTAGCCAACAAACCTTTTAACCTTCCAGTTACCCAGCCATCCACCCAACAAACCTGTTAAGCTTCCAGTTACCCAGCCATCCACCCAACAAACCTGTCAACCTTCCAGTTACTCAGCCATCCACCCAACAGACCTGTTAAACTCCCAGTTACCCAGCCATCCACCCAAAAAACCTGCTAATCTTCCAGTTACCCAGCCATCCACCCAAC
The DNA here is from genome assembly GCA_964016885.1 of Eledone cirrhosa. Lineage (NCBI taxonomy): Eukaryota > Metazoa > Mollusca > Cephalopoda > Octopoda > Eledonidae > Eledone > Eledone cirrhosa. The sequence continues at coordinate 408,189,995 of OZ024741.1, read as the reverse complement.
AAACCTGCTAATCTTCCAAATACCCAGCCATCCGCCCAACAAAACTGCTAACCTTCCAGTGACTCAGCCATCCACCCAACAAACCTTCTAACCTTCCAGTTACCCAGCCATCCACCCAACAAACCATCTAACCTTCCAGTTACCTAGCCATCTACCCAACAATCCTGCTAACCTTTCAGTACCCAGCCATCCATCCAACAAACCTGCTAACCTTCCAGTTACCCAGCCATCCACCCAAAAAAACCGCTAACCTTCCAGTTACCCAGCCATCCACCCAACAAACCTGCTAACCTTCCAGTTACTCAGCCATCCACCCAACAAACCTATTAACCTTCCAGTTACCCAGCCATCCACCCAACAAACCTGTTAACCTTCCAGTTACTCAGCCATCCACCCAACTTACCTGTTAACCTTCCAGTTACCCAGCCATCCACCCAACCAACCTGTTAATCTTCCAGTTACCCAGCCATCCACCCAACAAACCTGCTAACCTTCCAGTTACCCAGCCATCCACCCAACAAACCTGTTAACCTTCCAGTTACTCAGCCATCCACTCAACAAACCTGCTAATCTTCGAGTTACCCAGCCATCCACCCAACAAACCTGTTAACCTTCCAGTTACTCAGCCATCCACCCAACAAACCTGCTAACCTTCCAGTTACCCAGGAATCCACCCAACAAAACTGTTAACCTTCCAGTTACTCAGCCATCCACCCAACAAAACTGCTAAGCTTCCAGTTACCCAGCCATCCACCCAACAAATCTATTAACCTGCCAGTTACTCAGCCATCCACCCAACAAACCTATTAACCTTCCAGTTACTCAGCCATCCACCCAACAAACCTATTAACCTTCCAGTTAACCAGCCATCCACCCAACAAACCTGTAAACCTTCCAGTTACCCAGCCATCCACCCAACAAACCTGTTAACCTTCCAGTTACCCAGCATTCCACCCAACTTAACTGTTAACCTTCCAGTTACCTAGCCATCCACCCAACAAACCTGTTAATCTTCCAGTTAACCAGCCACCCACCAAACAAACCTGTTAACCTACCAGTGACTCAGCCATCCACCCAACAAAACTGTTAACCTTCCAGTTACTCAGCCATCCACCCAACAAACCTGTTAACGTTCCAGTTACTCAGCCATCCACCCAACAAACCTGCGAACCTTCCAGTTACTCAGCCATCCACCCAACAAACCTGTTAACCTTCCAGTTACCCAGCCATCCACCCAACAAACCTGTTAACCTTCCAGTTACCCAGCCATCGACCCAACTTACCTGTTAACCTTCCAGTTACCCAGCCATCCACCCAACAAACCTGTTAATCTTCCAGTTATCCAGCCACCCACCAAACAAACCTGTTAACCTACCAGTTACTCAGCCATCCACCCAACAAACCTGCTAACCTTCCAGTTACTCAGCCATCCACCCAACAGACCTGTTAAACTTCCAGTTACCCAGCCATCCACCCAACAAACCTGCTAATCTTCCAGGTACCCAGCCATCCACCCAACAAAACTGCTAATCTTCCAAATACCCAGCCATCCACCCAACAAAACTGCTAACCTTCCAGCACTCAGCCATCCACCCAACAAACCTGCTAACCTTCCAGTTACCCAGCCATCCACCCAACAAACCAGCTAAACTTCCAGTTACCTAGCCATCCACCCAACAAACCTGTTAATCTTCCAGTTATCCAGCCACCCACCAAACAAACCTGTTAACCTACCAGTTACTCAGCCATCCACCCAACAAACCTGCTAACCTTCCAGTTACTCAGCCATCCACCCAACATACCTGTTAACCTTCCAGTTACTCAGCCATCCACCCAACAAACCTGCTATCCTCCCAGTTACCCAACCATCCACCCAACAAACCTGTTAACCTTCCAGTTACTCAGCCATCCACCCTACAAACCTGTTAACCTTCCAGTTACTCAGCCATCCACCCAACAAACCTGTTAACCTTCCAGTTACTCAGCCATCCACCCAACAAACCTGCTAAACTTCCAGTTACTCAGCCATCCACCCAACAAACCTGTTAACCTTCCAGTTATACAGCCATCCACCCAACAAACCTGTTAACCTTCCAGTTAGCCAGCCATCCACCCAACTTACCTGTTAACCTTCCAGTTACCCAGCCATCCACCCAACAAACCTGTTAATCTTCCAGTTATCCAGCCCCGCACCAAACAAACCTGTTAACCTACCAGTGACTCAGCCATCCACCCAACAAAACTGTTAACCTTCCAGTTACTCAGCCATCCACCCAACAAACCTGTTAACCTTCCAGTTACTCAGCCATCCACCCAACAAACCTGCTAACCTTCCAGTTACTCAGCCATCCACCCAACAAACCTGTTAACCTTCCAGTTACCCAGCCACATCCACCCAACAAACCTGTTAACCTTCCAGTTACCCAGCCATCCACCCAACTTACCTGTTAACCTTCCAGTTACCCAGCCATCCACCCAACAAACCTGTTAATCTTCCAGTTACCCAGCCACCCACCAAACAAACCTGTTAACCTTCCAGTTACTCAGCCATCCACCCAACAGAACTGTTAACCTTCCAGTTACCAAGCTATCCACCCAACAAACCTGCTAATCTTCCAGTTACCCAGCCATCCACCCAACAAACCTGCTAATCTTCCACAAACCCAGCCATCCACCCAACAAAACTGCTAACCTTCCAGTTACTCAGCCATCCACCCAACAAACCTGCTAACCTTCCAGTTACCCAGCCATCCACTCAACAAACCAGCTAACCTTCCAGTTACCTAGCCATCTACCCAACAATCCTGCTAACCTTTCAGTACCCAGCCATCCATCCAACAAACCTGCTAACCTTCCAGTTACCCAGCCATCCACCCAACAAACCTGCTAACCTTCCAGTAACCCAGCCATGCCCCCGACAAACCTTCTAAACTTCCAGTTACCCAGGTATCCACCCAACAAATCTGCTAAACTTCCAGTTACCCAGCCCTCCACCCAAAAAACCTGTTAACCTTCCGGTACCCAGCCATCCACCCAACAAACCTGCTAACCTTCCAGTTACTCAGCCATCCAGCCAACAAACCTATTAACCTTCCAGTTACCCAGCCATCCACCCAACAAAACTGTTAACCTTCCAGTTACCCAGCCATCCACCCAACTTACCTGTTAACCTTCCAGTTACCCACCATCCACCCAACAAACCTGTTAATCTTCCAGTTACCCAGCCATCCACCCAACAAACCTGCTAACCTTCCAGTTACCCAGCCATCCACCCAACAAACCTGTTAACCTTCCAGTTACTCAGCCATCCACCCATCAAACCTGCTAAACTTCCAGATACCCAGCCATCCACTCAACAAACCTGCTAATCTTCGAGTTACCCAGCCATCCACCCAACAAACCTGTTAACCTTCCAGTTACTCAGCCATCCACCCAACAATCCTGCTAACCTTCCAGTTACCCATGAATCCACCCAACAAAACTGTTAACCTTCCAGTTACCCAGCCATCGACCCAACAAACCTATTAACCTTCCAGTTACTCAGCCATCCACCCAACAAACCTATTAACCTTCCAGTTACTCAGCCATCCACCCAACAAACCTATTAACCTTCCAGTTAACCAGCCATCCACCCAACAAACCTGCTAATCTTCGAGTTACCCAGCCATCCACCCAACAAACCTGTTAACCTTCCAGTTACTCAGCCATCCACCCAACAAACCTGCTAACCTTCCAGTTACCCAGGAATCCACCCAACAAAACTGTTAACCTTCCAGTTACTCAGCCATCCACCCAACAAAACTGCTAACCTTCCAGTTACCCAGCCATCCACCCAACAAATCTATTAACCTGCCAGTTACTCAGCCATCCACCCAACAAACCTATTAACCTTCCAGTTACTCAGCCATCCACCCAACAAACCTATTAACCTTCCAGTTAACCAGCCATCCACCCAACAAACCTGTAAACCTTCCAGTTACCCAGCCATCCACCCAACAAACCTGTTAACCTTCCAGTTACCCAGCATTCCACCCAACTTAACTGTTAACCTTCCAGTTACCTAGCCATCCACCCAACAAACCTGTTAATCTTCCAGTTAACCAGCCACCCACCAAACAAACCTGTTAACCTACCAGTGACTCAGCCATCCACCCAACAAAACTGTTAACCTTCCAGTTACTCAGCCATCCACCCAACAAACCTGTTAACGTTCCAGTTACTCAGCCATCCACCCAACAAACCTGCGAACCTTCCAGTTACTCAGCCATCCACCCAACAAACCTGTTAACCTTCCAGTTACCCAGCCATCCACCCAACAAACCTGTTAACCTTCCAGTTACCCAGCCATCGACCCAACTTACCTGTTAACCTTCCAGTTACCCAGCCATCCACCCAACAAACCTGTTAATCTTCCAGTTATCCAGCCACCCACCAAACAAACCTGTTAACCTACCAGTTACTCAGCCATCCACCCAACAAACCTGCTAACCTTCCAGTTACTCAGCCATCCACCCAACATACCTGTTAACCTTCCAGTTACTCAGCCATCCACCCAACAGACCTGTTAAACTTCCAGTTACCCAGCCATCCACCCAACAAAGCTGCTAATCTTCCAGGTACCCAGCCATCCACCCAACAAAACTGCTAATCTTCCAAATACCCAGCCATCCACCCAACAAAACTGCTAACCTTCCAGCACTCAGCCATCCACCCAACAAACCTGCTAACCTTCCAGTTACCCAGCCATCCACCCAACAAACCAGCTAAACTTCCAGTTACCTAGCCATCCACCCAACAAACCTGTTAATCTTCCAGTTATCCAGCCACCCACCAAACAAACCTGTTAACCTACCAGTTACTCAGCCATCCACCCAACAAACCTGCTAACCTTCCAGTTACTCAGCCATCCACCCAACATACCTGTTAACCTTCCAGTTACTCAGCCATCCACCCAACAAACCTGCTATCCTCCCAGTTACCCAACCATCCACCCAACAAACCTGTTAACCTTCCAGTTACTCAGCCATCCACCCTACAAACCTGTTAACCTTCCAGTTACTCAGCCATCCATCCAACAAACCTGCTAACCTTCCAGTTACTCAGCCATCCACCCAACAAACCTGCTAAACTTCCAGTTACTCAGCCATCCACCCAACAAACCTGTTAACCTTCCAGTTACACAGCCATCCACCCAACAAACCTGTTAACCTTCCAGTTACCCAGCCATCCACCCAACTTACCTGTTAACCTTCCAGTTACCCAGCCATCCACCCAACAAACCTGTTAATCTTCCAGTTACCCAGCCACGCACCAAACAAACCTGTTAACCTACCAGTGACTCAGCCATCCACCCAACAAAACTGTTAACCTTCCAGTTACTCAGCCATCCACCCAACAAACCTGTTAACCTTCCAGTTACTCAGCCATCCACCCAACAAACCTGCTAACCTTCCAGTTACTCAGCCATCCACCCAACAAACCTGTTAACCTTCCAGTTACCCAGCCACATCCACCCAACAAACCTGTTAACCTTCTAGTTACCCAGCCATCCACCCAACTTACCTGTTAACCTTCCAGTTACCCAGCCATCCACCCAACAAACCTGTTAATCTTCCAGTTACCCAGCCACCCACCAAACAAACCTGTTAACCTACCAGTTACTCAGCCATCCACCCAACAAACCTGCTAACCTTCCAGTTACTCAGCCATCCACCCAACAAACCTGTTAACCTTCCAGTTACTCAGCCATCCACCCAACAGAACTGTTAACCTTCCAGTTACCAAGCCATCCACCCAACAAACCTGCTAATCTTCCAGTTACCCAGCCATCCACCCAACAAACCTGCTAATCTTCCACAAACCCAGCCATCCACCCAACAAAACTGCTAACCTTCCAGTTACTCAGCCATCCACCCAACAAACCTGCTAACCTTCCAGTTACCCAGCCATCCACTCAACAAACCAGCTAACCTTCCAGTTACCTAGCCATCTACCCAACAATCCTGCTAACCTTTCAGTACCCAGCCATCCATCCAACAAACCTGCTAACCTTCCAGTTACCCAGCCATCCACCCAACAAACCTGCTAACCTTCCAGTAACCCAGCCATGCCCCCGACAAACCTGCTAAACTTCCAGTTACCCAGGTATCCACCCAACAAATCTGCTAAACTTCCAGTTACCCAGCCCTCCACCCAAAAAACCTGTTAACCTTCCGGTACCCAGCCATCCACCCAACAAACCTGCTAACCTTCCAGTTACTCAGCCATCCAGCCAACAAACCTATTAACCTTCCAGTTACCCAGCCATCAACCCAACAAAACTGTTAACCTTCCAGTTACCCAGCCATCCACCCAACTTACCTGTTAACCTTCCAGTTACCCACCATCCACCCAACAAACCTGTTAATCTTCCAGTTACCCAGCCATCCACCCAACAAACCTGCTAACCTTCCAGTTACCCAGCCATCCACCCAACAAACCTGTTAACCTTCCAGTTACTCAGCCATCCACCCATCAAACCTGCTAAACTTCCAGTTACCCAGCCATCCACTCAACAAACCTGCTAATCTTCGAGTTACCCAGCCATCCACCCAACAAACCTGTTAACCTTCCAGTTACTCAGCCATCCACCCAACAATCCTGCTAACCTTCCAGTTACCCATGAATCCACCCAACAAAACTGTTAACCTTCCAGTTACCCAGCCATCCACCCAACAAACCTATTAACCTTCCAGTTACTCAGCCATCCACCCAACAAACCTATTAACCTTCCAGTTACTCAGCCATCCACCCAACAAACCTATTAACCTTCCAGTTAACCAGCCATCCACCCAACAAACCTGTAAACCTTCCAGTTACCCAGCCATCCACCCAACAAACCTGTTAACCTTCCAGTTACCCAGCATTCCACCCAACTTAACTGTTAACCTTCCAGTTACCCAGCCATCCACCCAACAAACCTGTTAATCTTCCAGTTAACCAGCCACCCACCAAACAAACCTGTTAACCTACCAGTGACTCAGCCATCCACCCAAAAACCTGTTAACCTTCCAGTTACTCAGCGATCCACCCAACAAACCTGTTAACCTTCCAGTTACTCAGCCATCCACCCAAAAAAACTGTTAACCTTCCAGTTACTCAGCGATCCACCCAACAAACCTGTTAACCTTCCAGTTACTCAGCGATCCACCCAACAAACCTGTTAACCTTCCAGTTACTCAGCCATCCACCCAACAAACCTGCTAACCTTCCAGTTACTCAGCCATCCACCCAACAAACCTGTTAACCTTCCAGTTACCCAGCCATCCACCCAACAAACCTGTTAACCTTCCAGTTACCCAGCCATCCACCCAACTTACCTGTTAACCTTCCAGTTACCCAGCCATCCACCCAACAAACCTGTTAATCTTCCAGTTACCCAGCCACCCACCAAACAAACCTGTTAACCTACCAGTTACTCAGCCATCCACCCAACAAACCTGCTAACCTTCCAGTTACTCAGCCATCCACCCAACATACCTGTTAACCTTCCAGTTACTCTGCCATCCACCCAACAGACCTGTTAAACTTCCAGTTACCCAGCCATCCGCCCAACAAACCTGCTAACCTTCCAGTAACCCAGCCATGCACCCAACAAACCTGCTAAACTTCCAAGCACCCAGGCATCCACCCAACAAATCTGCTAACCTTCCAGTTACCCAGCCCTCCACCCAAAAAACCTGTTAACCATCTGGTACCCAGCCATCCACCCAACAAACCTGCTAACCTTCCAGTTACCCAGCCATCCAGCCAACAAACCTATTAACCTTCCAGTTACCCAGCCATCCACCCAACAAACCTGTTAAGCTTCCAGTTACCCAGCCATCCACCCAACAAAACTGTTAACCTTCCAGTTACTCAGCCATCCACCCAACAGACCTGTTAACCTCCCAGTTACCCAGCCATCCACCCAACAAACCTGCTAATCTTCCAGTTACCCAGCAATCCACCCAACAAACCTGCTAATCTTCCAAATACCCAGCCATCCACCCAACAAAACTGCTAACCTTCCAGTTACTCAGCCATCCACCCAACAAACCTGCTAACCTTCCAGTTACCCAGACATCCACCCAACAAACCATCTAACCTTCCAGTTACCTAGCCATCTACCCAACAATCCTGCTAACCTTTCATACCCAGCCATCCATCCAACAAACCTGCTAACCTTCCAGTTACCCAGCCATCCACCCAACAAACCTGCTAACCTTCCAGTAATCCAGCCATGCACCCAACAAACCTGCTAAACTTCAAGTTACCCAGGTATCCACCCAACAGATCTGCTATCCTTCCAGTTGCCCAGCCCTCCACCCAAAAAACCTGTTAACCTTCCGGTAACCAGCCATCCACCCAACAAACCGGCTAACCTTCCAGTCACCCAGCCATCCAGCCAACAAACCTATTAACCTTCCAGTTACCCAGCCATCCACCCAACAAACCTGTTAACCTTCCAGTTACCCAGCCATCCACCCAACTTACCTGTTAACCTTCCAGTTACCCAGCCATCCACCCAACAAACCTGTTAATCTTCCAGTTACCCAGCCATCCACCCAACAAACCTGCTAACCTTCCAGTTACCCAGCCATCCACCCAACAAACCTGTTAACCTTCCAGTTACTCAGCCATCCACCCAACAAACCTGCTAAACTTCCTGTTACCCAGCCATCCACTCAACAAACCTGCTAATCTTCGAGTTACCCAGCCATCCACCCAACAAACCTGTTAACCTTCCAGTTACTCAGCCATCCACCCAACAAACCTGCTAAACTTCCTGTCACCCAGCCATCCACTCAACAAACCTGCTAATCTTCGAGTTACCCAGCCATCCACCCAACAAACCTGTTAACCTTCCAGTTACTCAGCCATCCACCCAACAAACCTGCTAACCTTCCAGTTACCCAGCCATCCACCCAACAAACCTGTTAACCTTCCAGTTACTCAGCCATCCACCCAACAAACCTGCTAAACTTCCAGTTACCCAGCCATCCACTCAACAAACCTGCTAATCTTCGAGTTACCCAGCCATCCACCCAACATACCTATTAACCTTCCAGTTACTCAGCCATCCACCCAACAAACCTGTTAACCTTCCAGTTACTCAGCCATCCACCCAACAAACCTGCTAACCTTCCAGTTACCCAGGAATCCACCCAACAAAACTGTTAACCTTCCAGTTACTCAGCCATCCACCCAACAAAACTGCTAACCTTCCAGTTACCCAGCCATCCACCCAACAAATCTATTAACCTGCCAGTTACTCAGCCATCCACCCAACAAACCTATTAACCTTCCAGTTACTCAGCCATCCACCCAACAAACCTATTAACCTTCCAGTTACTCAGCCATCCACCCAACAAACCTATTAACCTTCCAGTTAACCAGCCATCCACCCAACAAACCTGTTAACCTTCCAGTTACTCAGCCATCCACCCAACAGAACTGTTAACCTTCCAGTTACCCAGCCATCCACCCAACAAACCTGCTAATCTTCCAGTTACCCAGCCATCCACCCAACAAACCTGCTAATCTTCCAAATACCCAGCCATCCACCCAACAAAACTGCTAACCTTCCAGTTACTCAGCCATCCACCCAACAAATCTGCTAACCTTCCAGTTACCCAGCCATCCACCCAACAAACCAGCTAACCTTCCAGTTACCTAGCCATCTACCCAACAATCCTGCTAACCTTTCAGTACCCAGCCATCCATCCAACAAACCTGCTAACCTTCCAGTTACTCTGCCATCCACCCAACAAACCTGCTAACCTTCCAGTAACCCAGCCATGCACCCAACAAACCTGCTAAACTTCCAGTTACCCCGGTATCCACCCAACAATTCTGCTAACCTTCCAGTTACCCAGCCCTCCACCCAAAAAACCTGTTAACCTTCCGGTACCCAGCCATCCACCCAACAAACCTGCTAACCTTCCAGTTACCCAGCCATCCAGCCAACAAACCTATTAACCTTCCAGTTACCCAGCCATCCACCCAACAAACCTGTTAACCTTCCAGTTACCCAGCCATCCACCCAACTTACCTGTTAACCTTCCAGTTACCCAGCCATCCACCCAACAAACCTGTTAATCTTCCAGTTACCCAGCCATCCACCCAACAAACCTGCTAACCTTCCAGTTACCCAGCCATCCACCCAACAAACCTGTTAACCTTCCAGTTACTCAGCCATCCACCCAACAAACCTGCTAAACTTCCTGTTACCCAGCCATCCACTCAACAAACCTGCTAATCTTCGAGTTACCCAGCCATCCACCCAACAAACCTGTTAACCTTCCAGTTACTCAGCCATCCACCCAACAATCCTGCTAACCTTCCAGTTACCCATGAATCCACCCAACAAAACTGTTAACCTTCCAGTTACCCAGCCATCCACCCAACAAACCTATTAACCTTCCAGTTACTCAGCCATCCACCCAACAAACCTATTAACCTTCCAGTTACTCAGCCATCCACCCAACAAACCTATTAACCTTCCAGTTACCCAGCCATCCACCCAACAAACCTGTTAACCTTCCAGTTACTCAGCCATGCACCCATCAAACCTGCTAAACTTCCAGTTACCCAGCCATCCACTCAACAAACCTGCTAAACTTCGAGTTACCCAGCCATCCACCCAACAAACCTGTTAACCTTCCAGTTACTCAGCCATCCACCCAACAATCCTGCTAACCTTCCAGTTACCCATGAATCCACCCAACAAAACTGTTAACCTTCCAGTTACCCAGCCATCCACCCAACAAACCTATTAACCTTCCAGTTACTCAGCCATCCACCCAACAAACCTATTAACCTTCCAGTTACTCAGCCATCCACCCAACAAACCTATTAACCTTCCAGTTAACCAGCCATCCACCCAACAAACCTGTAAACCTTCCAGTTACCCAGCCATCCACCCAACAAACCTGTTAACCTTCCAGTTACCCAGCATTCCACCCAACTTAACTGTTAACCTTCCAGTTACCCAGCCATCCACCCAACAAACCTGTTAATCTTCCAGTTAACCAGCCACCCACCAAACAAACCTGTTAACCTACCAGTGACTCAGCCATCCACCCAAAAAAACTGTTAACCTTCCAGTTACTCAGCAATCCACCCAACAAACCTGTTAACCTTCCAGTTACTCAGCCATCCACCCAAAAAAACTGTTAACCTTCCAGTTACTCAGCGATCCACCCAACAAACCTGTTAACCTTCCAGTTACTCAGCGATCCACCCAACAAACCTGTTAACCTTCCAGTTACTCAGCCATCCACCCAACAAACCTGCTAACCTTCCAGTTACTCAGCCATCCACCCAACAAACCTGTTAACCTTCCAGTTACCCAGCCATCCACCCAACAAACCTGTTAACCTTCCAGTTACCCAGCCATCCACCCAACTTACCTGTTAACCTTCCAGTTACCCAGCCATCCACCCAACAAACCTGTTAATCTTCCAGTTACCCAGCCACCCACCAAACAAACCTGTTAACCTACCAGTTACTCAGCCATCCACCCAACAAACCTGCTAACCTTCCAGTTACTCAGCCATCCACCCAACATACCTGTTAACCTTCCAGTTACTCTGCCATCCACCCAACAGACCTGTTAAACTTCCAGTTACCCAGCCATCCGCCCAACAAACCTGCTAACCTTCCAGTAACCCAGCCATGCACCCAACAAACCTGCTAAACTTCCAAGCACCCAGGCATCCACCCAACAAATCTGCTAACCTTCCAGTTACCCAGCCCTCCACCCAAAAAACCTGTTAACCATCCGGTACCCAGCCATCCACCCAACAAACCTGCTAACCTTCCAGTTACCCAGCCATCCAGCCAACAAACCTATTAACCTTCCAGTTACCCAGCCATCCACCCAACAAACCTGTTAAGCTTCCAGTTACCCAGCCATCCACCCAACAAACCTGTTAACCTTCCAGTTACTCAGCCATCCACCCAACAGACCTGTTAACCTCCCAGTTACCCAGCCATCCACCCAACAAACCTGCTAATCTTCCAGTTACCCAGCAATCCACCCAACAAACCTGCTAATCTTCCAAATACCCAGCCATCCACCCAACAAAACTGCTAACCTTCCAGTTACTCAGCCATCCACCCAACAAACCTGCTAACCTTCCAGTTACCCAGACATCCACCCAACAAACCATGTAACCTTCCAGTTACCTAGCCATCTACCCAACAATCCTGCTAACCTTTCAGTACCCAGCCATCCATCCAACAAACCTGCTAACCTTCCAGTTACCCAGCCATCCACCCAACAAACCTGCTAACCTTCCAGTAATCCAGCCATGCACCCAACAAACCTGCTAAACTTCAAGTTACCCAGGTATCCACCCAACAGATCTGCTATCCTTCCAGTTGCCCAGCCATCCACCCAAAAAACCTGTTAACCTTCCGGTAACCAGCCATCCACCCAACAAACCGGCTAACCTTCCAGTCACCCAGCCATCCAGCCAACAAACCTATTAACCTTCCAGTTACCCAGCCATCCACCCAACAAACCTGTTAACCTTCCAGTTACCCAACCATCCACCCAACTTACCTGTTAACCTTCCAGTTACCCAGCCATCCACCCAACAAACCTGTTAATCTTCCAGTTACCCAGCCATCCACCCAACAAACCTGCTAACCTTCCAGTTACCCAGCCATCCACCCAACAAACCTGTTAACCTTCCAGTTACTCAGCCATCCACCCAACAAACCTGCTAAACTTCCAGTTACCCAGCCATCCACTCAACAAACCTGCTAATCTTCGAGTTACCCAGCCATCCACCCAACATACCTATTAACCTTCCAGTTACTCAGCCATCCACCCAACAAACCTGTTAACCTTCCAGTTACTCAGCCATCCACCCAACAAACCTGCTAACCTTCCAGTTACCCAGGAATCCACCCAACAAAACTGTTAACCTTCCAGTTACTCAGCCATCCACCGAACAAAACTGCTAACCTTCCAGTTACCCAGCCATCCACCCAACAAATCTATTAACCTGCCAGTTACTCAGCCATCCACCCAACAAACCTATTAACCTTCCAGTTACTCAGCCATCCACCCAACAAACCTATTAACCTTCCAGTTACTCAGCCATCCACCCAACAAACCTATTAACCTTCCAGTTAACCAGCCATCCACCCAACAAACCTGTAAACCTTCCAGTTACCCAGCCATCCACCCAACAAATCTGTTAACCTTCCAGTTACCCAGCATTCCACCCAACTTACCTGTTAACCTTCCAGTTACCCAGCCATCCACCCAACAAACCTGTTAATCTTCCAGTTAACCAGCCACCCACCAAACAAACCTGTTAACCTACCAGTGACTCAGCCATCCACCCAACAAACCTGCTAATCTTCCAGTTACCCAGCCATCCACCCATCAAACCTGTTAATCTTCCAGTTACCCAGCCATCCACCCAACAAACCTGCTAACCTTCCAGTTACCCAGCCATCCACCCAACAAACCTGTTAACCTTCCAGTTACTCAGCCATCCACCCAACAAACCTGCTAACCTTCCAGTTACCCAGCCATCCACCCAACAAACCTGCTAATCTACGAGTTACCCAGCCATCTACCCAACAAACCTGTTAACCTTCCAGTTACTCAGCCATCCACCGAACAATCCTGCTAAGTTCCAGTTACCCATCCATCCACCCAACAAACCTACTAACCTTCCAGTTACCCAGCCATCCACCCAACAAACCTATTAACCTTCCAGTTACTCAGCCATCCGCCGAACAAACCTATTAACCTTCCAGTTACTCAGCCATCCACCCAACAAAACTGTTAACCTTCCAGTTACTCAGCCATCCACCCAACAAACCTGCTAACCTTCCAGTTACCCAGCCATCCAGCCAACAAACCTGCTAACCTTCCAGTTACCCAGGAATCCATCCAACAAAACTGTTAACCTTCCAGTTACTCAGCCATCCACCCAACAAAACTGCTAACCTTCCAGATACCCAGCCATCCACCCAACAAATCTGTTAACCTGCCAGTTACTCAGCCATCCACCCAACAAACCTATTAACCTTCCAGTTACTCAGCCATCCACCCAACAAACCTATTAACCTTCCAGTTACTCAGCCATCCACCCAACAAACCTGTTAACCTTCCAGTTACTCAGCCATCCACCCAACAAACCTGCTAACCTTCCAGTTACCCAGCCATCCACCAAACAAACCTGCTAATCTTCCAGTTACCCAGCCATCCACCCAACAAACCTGCTAACCTTCCAGTTACCCAGCCATCCACCCAACAAACCTGTTAACCTTCCAGTATCTCAGTCATCCACCCAACAAATCTGCTAAACTTCCAGTTACCCAGCCATCCACTCAACAAACCTGCTAATCTTCGAGTTACCCAGCCATCCACCCAACAAACCTGTTAACCTTCCAGTTACTCAGCCATCCACCCAACAATCCTGCTAACCTTCCAGTTACCCATGAATCCACCCAACAAAACTGTCAACCTTCCAGTTACTCAGCCATCCACCCAACAAACCTGCTAAGTTCCAGTTACCCATCCATCCACCCAACAAACCTGCTAACCTTCCAGTTAACCAGCCATCCACCCAACAAACCTGTAAACCTTCCAGTTACCCAGCCATCCACCCAACAAACCTGTTAACCTTCCAGTTACCCAGCATTCCACCCAACTTACCTGTTAACCTTCCAGTTACCCAGCCATCCACCCAACAAACCTGTTAATCTTCCAGTTAACCAGCCACCCACCAAACAAACCTGTTAACCTACCAGTTACTCAGCCATCCACCCAACAAAACTGTTAACCTTCCAGTTACTCAGCCATCCACCCAACAAACCTGCTAACCTTCCAGTTACTCAGCCATCCACCCAACAAACCTGTTAACCTTCCAGTTACCCAGCCATCCACCCAACAAACCTGTTAATCTTCCAGTTACTCAGCCATCCACCCAACAAACCTGTTAATCTTCCAGTTACTCAGCCATCCACCCAACAAACCTGCTAACCTTCCAGTTACCCAGGAATCCACCCAACAAAACTGTTAACCTTCCAGTTACTCAGCCATCCACCCAACAAAATTGCTAACCTTCCAGTTACCCAGCCATCCACCCAACAAACCTGCTAATCTTCCAGGTACCCAGCCATCCACCCAACAAAACTGCTAATCTTCCAAATACCCAGCCATCCACCCAACAAAACTGCTAACCTTCCAGCACTCAGCCATCCACCCAACAAACCAGCTAAACTTCCAGTTACCTAGCCATCCACCCAACAAACCTGTTAATCTTCCAGTTATCCAGCCACCCACCAAACAAACCTGTTAACCTACCAGTTACTCAGCCATCCACCCAACAAACCTGCTAACCTTCCAGTTACTCAGCCATCCACCCAACATACCTGTTAACCTTCCAGTTACTCAGCCATCCACCCAACAAACCTGCTATCCTCCCAGTTACCCAACCATCCACCCAACAAACCTGTTAACCTTCCAGTTACTCAGCCATCCACCCTACAAACCTGTTAACCTTCCAGTTACTCAGCCATCCACCCAACAAACCTGTTAACCTTCCAGTTACTCAGCCATCCACCCAACAAACCTGCTAAACTTCCAGTTACTCAGCCATCCACCCAACAAACCTGTTAACCTTCCAGTTACACAGCCATCCACCCAACAAACCTGTTAACCTTCCAGTTACCCAGCCATCCACCCAACTTACCTGTTAACCTTCCAGTTACCCAGCCATCCACCCAACAAACCTGTTAATCTTCCAGTTACCCAGCCACCCACCAAACAAACCTGTTAACCTACCAGTTACTCAGCCATCCACCCAACAAACCTGCTAACCTTCCAGTTACTCAGCCATCCACCCAACAAACCTGTTAACCTTCCAGTTACTCAGCCATCCACCCAACAGAACTGTTAACCTTCCAGTTACCAAGCCATCCACCCAACAAACCTGCTAATCTTCCAGTTACCCAGCCATCCACCCAACAAACCTGCTAATCTTCCACAAACCCAGCCATCCACCCAACAAAACTGCTAACCTTCCAGTTACTCAGCCATCCACCCAACAAACCTGCTAACCTTCCAGTTACCCAGCCATCCACTCAACAAACCAGCTAACCTTCCAGTTACCTAGCCATCTACCCAACAATCCTGCTAACCTTTCAGTACCCAGCCATCCATCCAACAAACCTGCTAACCTTCCAGTTATCCAGCCATCCACCCAACAAACCTGCTAACCTTCCAGTAACCCAGCCATGCCCCCGACAAACCTGCTAAACTTCCAGTTACCCAGGTATCCACCCAACAAATCTGCTAAACTTCCAGTTACCCAGCCCTCCACCCAAAAAACCTGTTAACCTTCCGGTACCCAACCATCCACCCAACAAACCTGCTAACCTTCCAGTTACTCAGCCATCCAGCCAACAAACCTATTAACCTTCCAGTTACCCAGCCATCCACCCAACAAAACTGTTAACCTTCCAGTTACCCAGCCATCCACCCAACTTACCTGTTAACCTTCCAGTTACCCACCATCCACCCAACAAACCTGTTAATCTTCCAGTTACCCAGCCATCCACCCAACAAACCTGCTAACCTTCCAGTTACCCAGCCATCCACCCAACAAACCTGTTAACCTTCCAGTTACTCAGCCATCCACCCATCAAACCTGCTAAACTTCCAGTTACCCAGCCATCCACTCAACAAACCTGCTAATCTTCGAGTTACCCAGCCATCCACCCAACAAACCTGTTAACCTTCCAGTTACTCAGCCATCCACCCAACAATCCTGCTAACCTTCCAGTTACCCATGAATCCACCCAACAAAACTGTTAACCTTCCAGTTACCCAGCCATCCACCCAACAAACCTATTAACCTTCCAGTTACTCAGCCATCCACCCAACAAACCTATTAACCTTCCAGTTACTCAGCCATCCACCCAACAAACCTATTAACCTTCCAGTTAACCAGCCATCCACCCAACAAACCTGTAAACCTTCCAGTTACCCAGCCATCCACCCAACAAACCTGTTAACCTTCCTGTTACCCAGCATTCCACCCAACTTAACTGTTAACCTTCCAGTTACCCAGCCATCCACCCAACAAACCTGTTAATCTTCCAGTTAACCAGCCACCCACCAAACAAACCTGTTAACCTACCAGTGACTCAGCCATCCACCCAAAAAAACTGTTAACCTTCCAGTTACTCAGCGATCCACCCAACAAACCTGTTAACCTTCCAGTTACTCAGCCATCCACCCAAAAAAACTGTTAACCTTCCAGTTACTCAGCGATCCACCCAACAAACCTGTTAACCTTCCAGTTACTCAGCGATCCACCCAACAAACCTGTTAACCTTCCAGTTACTCAGCCATCCACCCAACAAACCTGCTAACCTTCCAGTTACTCAGCCATCCACCCAACAAACCTGTTAACCTTCCAGTTACCCAGCCATCCACCCAACAAACCTGTTAACCTTCCAGTTACCCAGCCATCCACCCAACTTACCTGTTAACCTTCCAGTTACCCAGCCATCCACCCAACAAACCTGTTAATCTTCCAGTTACCCAGCCACCCACCAAACAAACCTGTTAACCTACCAGTTACTCAGCCATCCACCCAACAAACCTGCTAACCTTCCAGTTACTCAGCCATCCACCCAACATACCTGTTAACCTTCCAGTTACTCTGCCATCCACCCAACAGACCTGTTAAACTTCCAGTTACCCAGCCATCCGCCCAACAAACCTGCTAACCTTCCAGTAACCCAGCCATGCACCCAACAAACCTGCTAAACTTCCAAGCACCCAGGCATCCACCCAACAAATCTGCTAACCTTCCAGTTACCCAGCCCTCCACCCAAAAAACCTGTTAACCATCCGGTACCCAGCCATCCACCCAACAAACCTGCTAACCTTCCAGTTACCCAGGCATCCAGCCAACAAACCTATTAACCTTCCAGTTACCCAGCCATCCACCCAACAAACCTGTTAAGCTTCCAGTTACCCAGCCATCCACCCAACAAACTGTTAACCTTCCAGTTACTCAGCCATCCACCCAACAGACCTGTTAACCTCCCAGTTACCCAGCCATCCACCCAACAAACCTGCTAATCTTCCAGTTACCCAGCAATCCACCCAACAAACCTGCTAATCTTCCAAATACCCAGCCATCCACCCAACAAAACTGCTAACCTTCCAGTTACTCAGCCATCCACCCAACAAACCTGCTAACCTTCCAGTTACCCAGACATCCACCCAACACACCATCTAACCTTCCAGTTACCTAGCCATCTACCCAACAATCCTGCTAACCTTTCAGTACCCAGCCATCCATCCAACAAACCTGCTAACCTTCCAGTTACCCAGCCATCCACCCAACAAACCTGCTAACCTTCCAGTAATCCAGCCATGCACCCAACAAACCTGCTAAACTTCAAGTTACCCAGATATCCACCCAACAGATCTGCTATCCTTCCAGTTGCCCAGCCCTCCACCCAAAAAACCTGTTAACCTTCCGGTAACCAGCCATCCACCCAACAAACCGGCTAACCTTCCAGTCACCCAGCCATCCAGCCAACAAACCTATTAACCTTCCAGTTACCCAGCCATCCACCCAACAAACCTGTTAACCTTCCAGTTACCCAGCCATCCACCCAACTTACCTGTTAACCTTCCAGTTACCCAGCCATCCACCCAACAAACCTGTTAATCTTCCAGTTACCCAGCCATCCACCCAACAAACCTGCTAACCTTCCAGTTACCCAGCCATCCACCCAACAAACCTGTTAACCTTCCAGTTACTCAGCCATCCACCCAACAAACCTGCTAAACTTCCAGTTACCCAGCCATCCACTCAACAAACCTGCTAATCTTCGAGTTACCCAGCCATCCACCCAACATACCTATTAACCTTCCAGTTACTCAGCCATCCACCCAACAAACCTGTTAACCTTCCAGTTACTCAGCCATCCACCCAACAAACCTGCTAACCTTCCAGTTACCCAGGAATCCACCCAACAAAACTGTTAACCTTCCAGTTACTCAGCCATCCACCCAACAAAACTGCTAACCTTCCAGTTACCCAGCCATCCACCCAACAAATCTATTAACCTGCCAGTTACTCAGCCATCCACCCAACAAACCTATTAACCTTCCAGTTACTCAGCCATCCACCCAACAAACCTATTAACCTTCCAGTTACTCAGCCATCCACCCAACAAACCTATTAACCTTCCAGTTAACCAGCCATCCACCCAACAAACCTGTTAACCTTCCAGTTACTCAGCCATCCACCCAACAGAACTGTTAACCTTCCAGTTACCCAGCCATCAACCCAACAAACCTGCTAATCTTCCAGTTACCCAGCCATCCACCCAACAAACCTGCTAATCTTCCAAATACCCAGCCATCCACCCAACAAAACTGCTAACCTTCCAGTTACTCAGCCATCCACCCAACAAATCTGCTAACCTTCCAGTTACCCAGCCATCCACCCAACAAACCAGCTAACCTTCCAGTTACCTAGCCATCTACCCAACAATCCTGCTAACCTTTCAGTACCCAGCCATCCATCCAACAAACCTGCTAACCTTCCAGTTACTCTGCCATCCACCCAACAAACCTGCTAAACTTCCAGTTACCCCGGTATCCACCCAACAATTCTGCTAACCTTCCAGTTACCCAGCCCTCCACCCAAAAAACCTGTTAACCTTCCGGTACCCAGCCATCCACCCAACAAACCTGCTAACCTTCCAGTTACCCAGCCATCCAGCCAACAAACCTATTAACCTTCCAGTTACCCAGCCATCCACCCAACAAACCTGTTAACCTTCCAGTTACCCAGCCATCCACCCAACTTACCTGTTAACCTTCCAGTTACCCAGCCATCCACCCAACAAACCTGTTAATCTTCCAGTTACCCAGCCATCCACCCAACAAACCTGCTAACCTTCCAGTTACCCAGCCATCCACCCAACAAACCTGTTAACCTTCCAGTTACTCAGCCATCCACCCAACAAACCTGCTAAACTTCCTGTTACCCAGCCATCCACTCAACAAACCTGCTAATCTTCGAGTTACCCCGCCATCCACCCAACAAACCTGTTAACCTTCCAGTTACTCAGCCATCCACCCAACAAACCTGCTAAACTTCCAGTTACCCAGCCATCCACTCAACAAACCTGCTAATCTTCGAGTTACCCAGCCATCCACCCAACATACCTATTAACCTTCCAGTTACTCAGCCATCCACCCAACAAACCTGTTAACCTTCCAGTTACTCAGCCATCCACCCAACAAACCTGCTAACCTTCCAGTTACCCAGGAATCCACCCAACAAAACTGTTAACCTTCCAGTTACTCAGCCATCCACCCAACAAAACTGCTAACCTTCCAGTTACCCAGCCATCCACCCAACAAATCTATTAACCTGCCAGTTACTCAGCCATCCACCCAACAAACCTATTAACCTTCCAGTTACTCAGCCATCCACCCAACAAACCTATTAACCTTCCAGTTACTCAGCCATCCACCCAACAAACCTATTAACCTTCCAGTTAACCAGCCATCCACCCAACAAACCTGTTAACCTTCCAGTTACTCAGCCATCCACCCAACAGAACTCTTAACCTTCCAGTTACCCAGCCATCCACCCAACAAACCTGCTAATCTTCCAGTTACCCAGCCATCCACCCAACAAACCTGCTAATCTTCCAAATACCCAGCCATCCACCCAACAAAACTGCTAACCTTCCAGTTACTCAGCCATCCACCCAACAAATCTGCTAACCTTCCAGTTACCCAGCCATCCACCCAACAAACCAGCTAACCTTCCAGTTACCTAGCCATCTACCCAACAATCCTGCTAACCTTTCAGTACCCAGCCATCCATCCAACAAACCTGCTAACCTTCCAGTTACTCTGCCATCCACCCAACAAACCTGCTAACCTTCCAGTAACCCAGCCATGCACCCAACAAACCTGCTAAACTTCCAGTTACCCCGGTATCCACCCAACAATTCTGCTAACCTTCCAGTTACCCAGCCCTCCACCCAAAAAACCTGTTAAACTTCCGGTACCCAGCCATCCACCCAACAAACCTGCTAACCTTCCAGTTACCCAGCCATCCAGCCAACAAACCTATTAACCTTCCAGTTACCCAGCCATCCACCCAACAAACCTGTTAACCTTCCAGTTACCCAGCCATCCACCCAACTTACCTGTTAACCTTCCAGTTACCCAGCCATCCATCCAACAAACCTGTTAATCTTCCAGTTACCCAGCCATCCACCCAACAAACCTGCTAACCTTCCAGTTACCCAGCCATCCACCCAACAAACCTGTTAACCTTCCAGTTACTCAGCCATCCACCCAACAAACCTGCTAAACTTCCTGTTACCCAGCCATCCACTCAACAAACCTGCTAATCTTCGAGTTACCCAGCCATCCACCCAACAAACCTGTTAACCTTCCAGTTACTCAGCCATCCACCCAACAATCCTGCTAACCTTCCAGTTACCCATGAATCCACCCAACAAAACTGTTAACCTTCCAGTTACCCAGCCATCCACCCAACAAACCTATTAACCTTCCAGTTACTCAGCCATCCACCCAACAAACCTATTAACCTTCCAGTTACTCAGCCATCCACCCTATAAACCTATTAACCTTCCAGTTACCCAGCCATCCACCCAACAAACCTGTTAACCTTCCAGTTACTCAGCCATCCACCCATCAAACCTGCTAAACTTCCAGTTACCCAGCCATCCACTCAACAAACCTGCTAATCTTCGAGTTACCCAGCCATCCACCCAACAAACCTGTTAACCTTCCAGTTACTCAGCCATCCACCCAACAATTCTGCTAACCTTCCAGTTACCCATGAATCCACCCAACAAAACTGTTAACCTTCCAGTTACCCAGCCATCCACCCAACAAACCTATTAACCTTCCAGTTACTCAGCCATCCACCCAACAAACCTATTAACCTTCCAGTTACTCAGCCATCCACCCAACAAACCTATTAACCTTCCAGTTAACCAGCCATCCACCCAACAAACCTGTAAACCTTCCAGTTACCCAGCCATCCACCCAACAAACCTGTTAACCTTCCAGTTACCCAGCATTCCACCCAACTTAACTGTTAACCTTCCAGTTACCCAGCCATCCACCCAACAAACCTGTTAATCTTCCAGTTAACCAGCCACCCACCAAACAAACCTGTTAACCTACCAGTGACTCAGCCATCCACCCAAAAAAACTGTTAACCTTCCAGTTACTCAGCGATCCACCCAACAAACCTGTTAACCTTCCAGTTACTCAGCCATCCACCCAAAAAAACTGTTAACCTTCCAGTTACTCAGCCATCCACCCAACAAACCTGCTAACCTTCCAGTTACTCAGCCATCCACCCAACAAACCTGTTAACCTTCCAGTTACCCAGCCATCCACCCAACAAACCTGTTAACCTTCCAGTTACCCAGCCATCCACCCAACTTACCTGTTAACCTTCCAGTTACCCAGCCATCCACCCAACAAACCTGTTAATCTTCCAGTTACCCAGCCACCCACCAAACAAACCTGTTAACCTACCAGTTACTCAGCCATCCACCCAACAAACCTGCTAACCTTCCAGTTACTCAGCCATCCACCCAACATACCTGTTAACCTTCCAGTTACTCTGCCATCCACCCAACAGACCTGTTAAACTTCCAGTTACCCAGCCATCCGCCCAACAAACCTGCTAACCTTCCAGTAACCCAGCCATGCACCCAACAAACCTGCTAAACTTCCAAGCACCCAGGCATCCACCCAACAAATCTGCTAACCTTCCAGTTACCCAGCCCTCCACCCAAAAAACCTGTTAACCATCCCGTACCCAGCCATCCACCCAACAAACCTGCTAACCTTCCAGTTACCCAGCCATCCAGCCAACAAACCTATTAACCTTCCAGTTACCCAGCCATCCACCCAACAAACCTGTTAAGCTTCCAGTTACCCAGCCATCCACCCAACAAACCTGTTAACCTTCCAGTTACTCAGCCATCCACCCAACAGACCTGTTAACCTCCCAGTTACCCAGCCATCCACCCAACAAACCTGCTAATCTTCCAGTTACCCAGCAATCCACCCAACAAACCTGCTAATCTTCCAAATACCCAGCCATCCACCCAACAAAACTGCTAACCTTCCAGTTACTCAGCCATCCACCCAATAAACCTGCTAACCTTCCAGTTACCCAGACATCCACCCAACAAACCATCTAACCTTCCAGTTACCTAGCCATCTACCCAACAATCCTGCTAACCTTTCAGTACCCAGCCATCCATCCAACAAACCTGCTAACCTTCCAGTTACCCAGCCATCCACCCAACAAACCTGCTAACCTTCCAGTAATCCAGCCATGCACCCAACAAACCTGCTAAACTTCAAGTTACCCAGGTATCCACCCAACAGATCTGCTATCCTTCCAGTTGCCCAGCCATCCACCCAAAAAACCTGTTAACCTTCCGGTAACCAGCCATCCACCCAACAAACCGGCTAACCTTCCAGTCACCCAGCCATCCAGCCAACAAACCTATTAACCTTCCAGTTACCCAGCCATCCACCCAACAAACCTGTTAACCTTCCAGTTACCCAGCCATCCACCCAACTTACCTGTTAACCTTCCAGTTACCCAGCCATCCACCCAACAAACCTGTTAATCTTCCAGTTACCCAGCCATCCACCCAACAAACCTGCTAACCTTCCAGTTACCCAGCGATCCACCCAACAAACCTGTTAACCTTCCAGTTACTCAGCCATCCACCCAACAAACCTGCTAAACTTCCAGTTACCCAGCCATCCACTCAACAAACCTGCTAATCTTCGAGTTACCCAGCCATCCACCCAACATACCTATTAACCTTCCAGTTACTCAGCCATCCACCCAACAAACCTGTTAACCTTCCAGTTACTCAGCCATCCACCCAACAAACCTGCTAACCTTCCAGTTACCCAGGAATCCACCCAACAAAACTGTTAACCTTCCAGTTACTCAGCCATCCACCGAACAAAACTGCTAACCTTCCAGTTACCCAGCCATCCACCCAACAAATCTATTAACCTGCCAGTTACTCAGCCATCCACCCAACAAACCTATTAACCTTCCAGTTACTCAGCCATCCACCCAACAAACCTATTAACCTTCCAGTTACTCAGCCATCCACCCAACAAACCTATTAACCTTCCAGTTAACCAGCCATCCACCCAACAAACCTGTAAACCTTCCAGTTACCCAGCCATCCACCCAACAAACCTGTTAACCTTCCAGTTACCCAGCATTCCACCCAACTTACCTGTTAACCTTCCAGTTACCCAGCCATCCACCCAACAAACCTGTTAATCTTCCAGTTAACCAGCCACCCACCAAACAAACCTGTTAACCTACCAGTGACTCAGCCATCCACCCAACAAAACTGTTAACCTTCCAGTTACTCAGCCATCCACCCAACAAAACAGTTAACCTTCCAGTTACTCAGCCATCCACCCAACAAACCTGCTAACCTTCCAGTTACTCAGCCATCCACCCAACAAACCTGTTAACCTTCCAGTTACCCAGCCATCCACCCAACAAACCTGTTAACCTTCCAGTTACCCAGCCATCCACCCAACTTACCTGTTAACCTTCCAGTTACCCAGCCATCCACCCAACAAACCTGTTAATCTTCCAGTTACCCAGCCACCCACCAAACAAACCTGTTAACCTACCAGTTACTCAGCCATCCACCCAACAAACCTGCTAACCTTCCAGTTACTCAGCCATCCACCCAACATACCTGTTAACCTTCCAGTTACTCTGCCATCCACCCAACAGACCTGTTAAACTTCCAGTTACCCAGCCATCCGCCCAACAAACCTGCTAAACTTCCAGTTACCCAGCCATGCACCCAACAAACCTGCTAAACATCCAGTTACCCAGGCATCCACCCAACAAATCTGCTAACCTTCCAGTTACCCAGCCATCCACCCAAAAAATCTATTAACCTTCCGGTACCCAGCCATCCACCCACCAAACCTGCTAACCTTCCAGTTACCCAGCCATCCAGCCAACAAACCTGCTAATTTTCCAGTTACCCAGCCATCCACCCAACAAACCTGCTAATCTTCCAAATACCCAGCCGTCTAACCAACAAAACTGCTAACCTTCCAGTTACTCAGCCATCCACCCAACAAACCTGCTAACCTTCCAATTACCCAGCCATCCACCCAACAAACCTGCTAACCTTCCAGTAACCCAGCCATGCACCCAACAAACCTGCTAAACTTCCAGTTACCCAGGCATCCACCCAACAAATCTGCTAACCTTCCAGTTACCCAGCCCTCCACCCAAAAACCTGTTAACCTTCCGGTACCCAGCCATCCACCCAACAAATCTGCTAACCTTCCAGTTACCCAGCCTTCCAGCCAACAAACCTTTTAACCTTCCAGTTACCCAGCCATCCACCCAACAAACCTTTTAACCTTCCAGTTACCCAGCCATCCACCCAACTTACCTGTTAACCTTCCAGTTACCCAGCCATCCACCCATCAAACCTGTTAATCTTCCAGTTACCCAGCCATCCACCCAACAAACCTGCTAACCTTCCAGTTACCCAGCCATCCACCCAACAAACCTGTTAACCTTCCAGTTACTCAGCCATCCACCCAACAAACCTGCTAACCTTCCAGTTACCCAGCCATCCACCCAACAAACCTGCTAATCTACGAGTTACCCAGCCATCTACCCAACAAACCTGTTAACCTTCCAGTTACTCAGCCATCCACCGAACAATCCTGCTAAGTTCCAGTTACCCATCCATCCACCCAACAAACCTACTAACCTTCCAGTTACCCAGCCATCCACCCAACAAACCTATTAACCTTCCAGTTACTCAGCCATCCACCGAACAAACCTATTAACCTTCCAGTTACTCAGCCATCCACCCAACAAAACTGTTAACCTTCCAGTTACTCAGCCATCCACCCAACAAACCTGCTAACCTTCCAGTTACCCAGCCATCCAGCCAACAAACCTGCTAACCTTCCAGTTACCCAGGAATCCATCCAACAAAACTGTTAACCTTCCAGTTACTCAGCCATCCACCCAACAAAACTGCTAACCTTCCAGATACCCAGCCATCCACCCAACAAATCTGTTAACCTGCCAGTTACTCAGCCATCCACCCAACAAACCTATTAACCTTCCAGTTACTCAGCCATCCACCCAACAAACCTATTAACCTTCCAGTTACTCAGCCATCCACGCAACAAACCTGTTAACCTTCCAGTTACTCAGCCATCCACCCAACAAACCTGCTAACCTTCCAGTTACCCAGCCATCCACCAAACAAACCTGCTAATCTTCCAGTTACCCAGCCATCCACCCAACAAACCTGCTAACCTTCCAGTTACCCAGCCATCCACCCAACAAACCTGTTAACCTTCCAGTATCTCAGTCATCCACCCAACAAAGCTGCTAAACTTCCAGTTACCCAGCCATCCACTCAACAAACCTGCTAATCTTCGAGTTACCCAGCCATCCACCCAACAAACCTGTTAACCTTCCAGTTACTCAGCCATCCACCCAACAATCCTGCTAACCTTCCAGTTACCCATGAATCCACCCAACAAAACTGTCAACCTTCCAGTTACTCAGCCATCCACCCAACAAACCTGCTAAGTTCCAGTTACCCATCCATCCACCCAACAAACCTGCTAACCTTCCAGTTAACCAGCCATCCACCCAACAAACCTGTAAACCTTCCAGTTACCCAGCCATCCACCCAACAAACCTGTTAACCTTCCAGTTACCCAGCATTCCACCCAACTTACCTGTTAACCTTCCAGTTACCCAGCCATCCACCCAACAAACCTGTTAATCTTCCAGTTAACCAGCCACCCACCAAACAAACCTGTTAACCTACCAGTTACTCAGCCATCCACCCAACAAAACTGTTAACCTTCCAGTTACTCAGCCATCCACCCAACAAACCTGCTAACCTTCCAGTTACTCAGCCATCCACCCAACAAACCTGTTAACCTTCCAGTTACCCAGCCATCCACCCAACAAACCTGTTAATCTTCCAGTTACTCAGCCATCCACCCAACAAACCTGTTAATCTTCCAGTTACTCAGCCATCCACCCAACAAACCTGCTAACCTTCCAGTTACCCAGGAATCCACCCAACAAAACTGTTAACCTTCCAGTTACTCAGCCATCCACCCAACAAAATTGCTAACCTTCCAGTTACCCAGCCATCCACCCAACAAATCTATTAACCTGCCAGTTACTCAGCCATCCACCCAACAAACCTATTAACCTTCCAGTTACTCAGCCATCCACCCAACAAACCTATTAACCTTCCAGTTACTCAGCCATCCACCCAACAAACCTATTAACCTTCCAGTTAACCAGCCAGCCACCCAACAAACCTGTAAACCTTCCAGTTACCCAGCCATCCACCCAACAAACCTGTTAACCTTCCAGTTACCCAGCATTCCACCCAACTTACCTGTTAACCTTCCAGTTACCCAGCCATCCACCCAACAAACCTGTTAATCTTCCAGTTAACCAGCCACCCACCAAACAAACCTGTTAACCTACCAGTGACTCAGCCATCCACCCAACAAAACTGTTAACCTTCCAGTTACTCAGCCATCCACCCAACAAAACTGTTAACCTTCCAGTTACCCAGCCATCCACCCAACAAACCTGTTAACCTTCCAGTTACCCAGCCATCCACCCAACTTACCTGTTAACCTTCCAGTTACACAGCCATCCACCCAACAAACCTGTTAATCTTCCAGTTACCCAGCCATCCACCCAACAAATCTATTAAACTGCCAGTTACTCAGCCATCCACCCAACAAACCTATTAACCTTCCAGTTACTCAGCCATCCATCGAACAAACCTGCTAACCTTCCAGTTACCCAGCCATCCACCCAACAAACCTGCTAATCTTCCAGTAACCCAGCCATGCACCCAACAAACCTGCTAAGCTTCCAGTTACCCAGGCATCCACCCAACAAATCTGCTAACCTTCCAGTTACCCAGCCATCCACCCAAAAAATCTATTAACCTTCCGGTACCCAGCACCACCCACCAAACCTGCTAACCTTCCAAAAACCCAGCCATCCAGCCAACAAACCTATTAACCTTCCAGTTACCCAGCCATCCACCCAACAAACCTGTTAATCTTCCACTTACCCAGACATCCACCCAACAAACCTGTTAACATTCCAGTTACCCAGTCACCCACCAAACAAACCTGTTAACCTACCAGTTACTCAGCCATCCACCCAACAAACCTGTTAACCTTCCAGTTACTCAGCCATCCACACAACAAACCTGCTAATCTTCCAGTTACCCAGCCATCCACCCAACAAACCTGCTAATCTTCCAAATACCCAGCCATTCACCCAACAAACCTGCTAACCTTCCAGTAACCCAGCCATGCACCCAACAAACCTGCTAAACTTCCAGTTACCCAGGCATCCACCCAACAAATCTGCTAACCTTCCAGTTACCCAGCCCTCCACCCAAAAAACCTGTTAACCTTCCGGTACCCAGCCATCCACCCAACAAACCTGCTAACCTTCCAGTTACCCAGCCATCCAGCCAACAAACCTATTAACCTTCCAGTTACCCAGCCATCCACCCAACAAACCTGTTAACCTTCCAGTTACCCAGCCATCCACCCAACAAACCTGTTAAGCTTCCAGTTACTCAGCCATCCAACCAACAGACATGTTAACCTCCCAGTTACCCAGCCATCCACCCAACAAACCTGCTAATCTTCCAGTTACCCAGCCATCCACCCAACAAACCTGCTAATCTTCCAAATACCCAGCCGTCTACCCAACAAAACTGCTAACCTTCCAGTTACTCAGCCATCCACCCAACAAACCTGCTAACCTTCCAATTACCCAGCCATCCACCCAACAAACCTGCTAACCTTCCAGTAACCCAGCCATGCACCCAACAAACCTGCTAAACTTCCAGTTACCCAGGCATCCACCCAACAAATCTGTTAACCTTCCAGTTACCCAGCCATCCACCCAACTTACCTGTTAACCTTCTGGTTACCCAGCCATCCACCCATCAAACCTGTTAATCTTCCAGTTACCCAGCCATCCACCCAACAAACCTGCTAACCTTCTTTTACCCAGCCATCCACCCAACAAACCTGTTAACCTTCCAGTTACTCAGCCATCCACCCAACAAACCTGCTAACCTTCCAGTTACCCAGCCATCCACCCAACAAACCTGCTAATCTTCGAGTTACCCAGCCATCCACCCAACAAACCTGTTAACCTTCCAGTTACTCAGCCATCCACCCAACAATCCTGCTAAGTTCCAGTTACCCATCCATCCACCCAACAAACCTGCTAACCTTCCAGTTACCCAGCCATCCACCCAACAAACCTATTAACCTTCCAGTTACTCAGCCATCCACCCAACAAACCTATTAACCTTCCAGTTACTCAGCCATCCAACCAACAAACCTGTTAACCTTCCAGTTACTCAGCCATCCACCCAACAAACCTGCTAACCTTCCAGTTACCCAGCCATCCACCCAACAAACCTGCTAATCTTCGAGTTACCCAGCCATCCACCCAACAAACCTGCTAACCTTCCAGTTACCCAGGAATCCACCCAACAAAACTGTTAACCTTCCAGTTACTCAGCCATCCACCCAACAAAACTGCTAACCTTCCAGATACCCAGCCATCCACCCAACAAATCTGTTAACCTGCCAGTTACTCAGCCATCCACCCAACAAACCTATTAACCTTCCAGTTACTCAGCCATCCACCCAACAAACCTATTAACCTTCCAGTTACTCAGCCATCCACCCAACAAACCTATTAACCTTCCAGTTAACCAGCCATCCACCCAACAAACCTGTTAACATTCCAGTTACCCAGCCATCCACCCAACTTACCTGGTAACCTTCCAGTTACCCTGCCATCCACCCAACAAACCTGTTAATCTTCCAGTTACCCAGCCACCCACCAAACAAACCTGTTAACCTACCAGTTACTCAGCCATCCACAAAACAAACCTGTTAACCTTCCAGTTACTCAGCCATCCACCCAACAAACCTGCTAACATTCCAGTTACTCAGCCATCCACCCAACACACCTGCTAACCTTCCAGTTACTCAGCCATCCATCCAACAAACCTGTTAACCTTCCAGTTACCCAGCAATCCACCCAACAAACCTGTTAACCTTCCAGTTACCCAGCCATCCACCCAACAAACCAGCTAACCTTCCAGTTACCCAGCCATCCACCCAACAAACCTGTTAATCTTCCAGTTACCCAGCCACCCACCAAACAAACCTGTTAACCTACCTGTTAATCAGCCATCCACCCAACAAACCTGCTAACCTTCCAGTTACCCAGCCATCCACCCAACAAACCTGCTAATCTTCCAGTTACCCAGCCATCCACCCAACAAACCTGCTAATCTTCCAAATACCCAGCCATCCACCCAACAAAACTGCTAACCCTCAAGTTACTCAGCCATCCACCCAACAAACCTGCTAACCTTTCAATACCCAGCCATCCATCCAACAAACCTGCTAACCTTCCAGTTACCCAGCCACCCACCCAACAAACCTGCTAACCTTCCAGTAACCCAGCCATGCACCCAACAAACCTGCTAAACTTCCAGTTACCCAGGCATCCACCCAACAAATCTGCTAACCTTCCACTTACCCAGCCCTCCACCCAAAAAACCTGTTAACCTTCCGGTACCCAGCCATCCACCCAACAAACCTGCTAAGTTCCAGTTACCCATCCATCCACCCAACAAACCTGCTAACCTTCCAGTTACTCAGCCATCCACCCAACAAACCTATTAACCTTCCAGTTACTCAGCCATCCACCCAACAAACCTATAAACCTTCCAGTTAACCAGCCATCCACCCAACAAACCTGTTAACCTTCCAGTTACCCAGCCATCCACCCAACTTACCTGTTAACCTTCCAGTTACCCAGCCATCCACCCAACAAACCTGTTCATCTTCCAGTTACCCAGCCACCCACCAAACAAACCTGTTAACCTACCAGTTACTCAGCCATCCACAAAACAAACCTGTTAACCTTCCAGTTACTCAGCCATCCACCCAACAAATCTGTTAACCTTCCAGTTACTCAGCCATCCACCCAACACACCTGCTAACCTTCCAGTTACTCAGCCATCCACCCAACAAACCTGTTAACCTTCCAGTTACCTAGCAATCCACCCAACAAACCTGTTAACCTTCCAGTTACCCAGCCATCCACCCAAGAAACCAGCTAACCTTCCAGTTACCCAGCCATCCACCCAACAAACCTGTTAATCTTCCAGTTACCCAGCTACCCACCAAACAAACCTGTTAACCTACCTGTTAATCAGCCATCCACCCAACAAACCTGCTAACCTTCCAGTTACCCAGCCATCCACCCAACAAACCTGCTAATCTTCCAGTTACCCAGCCATCCACCCAACAAACCTGCTAATCTTCCAAATACCCAGCCATCCACCCAACAAAACTGCTAACCCTCAAGTTACTCAGCCATCCACCCAACAAACCTGCTAACCTTTCAGTACCCAGCCATCCATCCAACAAACCTGCTAACCTTCCAGTTACCCAGCCACCCACCCAACAAACCTGCTAACCTTCCAGTAACCCAGCCATGCACACAACAAACCTGCTAAACTTCCAGTTACCCAGGCATCCACCCAACAAATCTGCTAACCTTCCAGTTACCCAGCCCTCCACCCAAAAAACCTGTTAACCTTCCGGTACCCAGCCATCCACCGAACAAACCTGCTAAGTTCCAGTTACCCATCCATCCACCCAACAAACCTGCTAACCTTCCAGTTACTCAGCCATCCACCCAACAAAGCTATTAACCTTCCAGTTACTCAGCCATCCGCCCAACAAACCTGCTAACCTTCCAGTTACGCAGGAATCCACCCAACAAAACTGTTAACCTTCCAGTTACTCAGCCATCCACCCAACAAACCTGCTAACCTTCCAGTTACCCAGCCATTCACCCAACAAATCTGTTAACCTGCCAGTTACTCAGCCATCCACCCAACAGAACTGTTAACCTTCCAGTTACCCAGCCATCCACCCAACAAACCTGCTAATCTTCCAGTTACCCAGAAATCCACCCAACAAACCTGCTTATCTTCCAAATACCCTGCGATCCACCCAACAAAACTGCTAACCTTCCAGTTACTCAGCCATCCACCCAACAAACCTGCTAACCTTCCAGTTACCCAGCCATCCACCCAACAAACCAGCTAACCTTCCAGTTACCTAACCATCTACCCAACAAACCTGCTAACCTTTCAGTACCCAGCCATCCATCCAACAAACCTGCTAAACTTCCAGTTACCCAGGCATCCACCCAACAAATCTGCTAACCTTCCAGTTACCCAGCCATCCAGCCAACAAACCTATTAACCTTTCAGTTACCCAGCCATCCACCCAAAAAACCTGTTAACCTTCCAGTTACCCAGCCATCCACCCAACAAACCTGTTAACCTTCCAGTTACTCAGCCATCCACCCAACAGACCTGTTAACCTCCCAGTTACCCAGCCATCCACCCAACAAACCTGCTAATCTTCCAAATACCCAGCCATCCACCCAACAAAACTGCTAACCTTCCAGTTACTCAGCCATCCACCCAACAAACCTGTTAACCTTCCAGTTACCCAGCCATCCACCCAACAAAACAGCTAACCTTCCAGTTACCTAGCCATCTACCCAACAATCCTGCTAACCTTTCAGTAACCAGCCATCCATCCAACAAACCTGCTAACCTTCCAGTTACCCAGCCATCCACCCAACAAACCTGCTAAGCTTCCAGTTACCCAGGCATCCACCCAACAAACATATTAACCTTCCAGTTACTCAGCCATCCACCCAACAAACCTGCTAATCTTTCAAATACCCAGCCATCCACCCAACAGACCTGCTAATCTTCCAGTTACCCAGCCATCCACCCGACAAACCTGCTAACCTTCCAGTTACTCAGCCATCCACCCAACAAACCTGCTAACCTTCCAGTTACCCAGCCATCCACCCAACAAATCTATTAACCTGCCAGTTACTCAGCCATCCACCCAACAAACCTATTAACCTTCCAGTTACTCAGCCATCCACCCAACAAACCTATTAACCTTCCAGTTACTCAGCCATCCACCCAACAAACCTATTAACCTTCCAGTTAACCAGCCATCCACCCAACAAACCTGTAAACCTTCCAGTTACCCAGCCATCCACCCAACAAACCTGTTAACCTTCCAGTTACCCAGCATTCCACCCAACTTACCTGTTAACCTTCCAGTTACCCAGCCATCCACCCAACAAACCTGTTAATCTTCCAGTTAACCAGCCACCCACCAAACAAACCTGTTAACCTACCAGTTACTCAGCCATCCACCCAACAAAACTGTTAACCTTCCAGTTACTCAGCCATCCACCCAACAAAACTGTTAACCTTCCAGTTACTCAGCCATCCACCCAACAAACCTGCTAACCTTCCAGTTACTCAGCCATCCACCCAACAAACCTGCTAACCTTCCAGTTACCCAGCCATCCACCCAACAAAACTGTTAACCTACCAGTTACTCAGCCATCCACCCAACAAACCTGCTAACCTTCCAGTTACTCAGCCATCCACCCAACATACCTGTTAACCTTCCAGGTACCCAGCCATCCACCCAACAAACCTGCTAATCTTCCAAATACCCAGCCATCCACCCAACAAAACTGCTAACCTTCCAGTTACTCAGCCATCCACCCAACAAACCTGCTAACCTTCCAGTTACCCAGCCATCCACCCAACAAACTAGCTAATCTTCCAGTAACCCAGCCATGCACCCAACAAACCTGCTAAACTTCCAGTTACCTAGCCATCCACCCAACAAACCTGCTAACCTTCCAGTTACCTAGCCATCCACCCAACAAACCTGCTAATCTTCCAGTAACCCAGCCATCCACCCAACAAACCTGCTAAACTTCCAGTTACTCAGGCATCCACCCAACAAATCTGCTAACCTTCCAGTTACCCAGCCCTCCACCCCAAAAACCTGTTAACCTTCCGGTACCCAGCCATGCACCCAACAAACCTGCTAACCTTCCAGTTAACCAGCCATCCAGCCAACAAAGCTATTAACCTTCCAGTTACCCAGCCATCCACCCAACAAACCTGTTCATCTTCCAGTTACCCAGTCACCCGCCAAACAAACCTGTTAACCTACCAGTTACTCAGTCATCCACCCAACAAACCTGTTAACCTTCCAGTTACTCAGCCATCCACACAACAAACCTGCTAATCTTCCAGTTACCCAGCCATCCA
The DNA here is from genome assembly GCA_964016885.1 of Eledone cirrhosa. Classification (NCBI taxonomy): domain Eukaryota; kingdom Metazoa; phylum Mollusca; class Cephalopoda; order Octopoda; family Eledonidae; genus Eledone; species Eledone cirrhosa. The sequence goes on along the minus strand of OZ024741.1, from coordinate 408,155,573 downwards.
CCCAACAAACCTGCTAATCTTCCAAATACCCAGCCATCCACCCAACAAAACTGCTAACCTTCCAGATACTCAGCCATCCACCCAACAAACCTGCTAACCTTCCAGTTACCCAGCCATCTAGCCAACAAACCTGCTAACCTTTCAGTACCCAGCCATCCATCCAACAAACCTGCTAACCTTCCAGTTACCCAGCCATCCGCCCAACAAACCTGCTAACCTTCCAGTAACCCAGCCATGCACCCAACAAACCTGCTAAACTTCCAGTTACCCAGCCATCCGCCCAACAAACCTGCTAACCTTCCAGTAACCCAGCCATCCACCCAACAAATCTGCTAAACTTCCAGTTACCCAGCCCTCCACCCAAAAAACCTGTTAACCTTCCGGAACCCAGCCATCCACCCAACAAACCTGCTAACCTTCCAGTTACCCAGCCATCCAGCCAACAAACCTATTAACCTTCCAGTTACCCAGCCATCCACCCAACAAACCTGTTAACCTTCCAGTTACCCAGCCTACCACCCAACAAACCTGTTAACCTTTCAGTTACTCAGCCATCCACCCAACAGACCTGTTAACCTCCCAGTTACCCAGCCATCCACCCAACAAACCTGCTAATCTTTCTGTTACCCAGCCATCCACCCAACAAACCTGCTAATCTTCCAAATACCCAGCCGTCTACCCAACAAAACTGCTAAACTTCCAGTTACTCAGCCATCCACCCAACAAACCTGCTAACCTTCCAGTTACCCAGCCATCCACCCAACAAACCTGCTAACCTTCCAGTAACCCAGCCATGCACCCAACAAACCTGCTAAACTTCCAGTTACCCAGGCATCCACCCAACAAATCTGCTAACCTTCCAGTTACCCAGCCCTCCACCCAAAAAACCTGTTAACCTTCCCGTACCCAGCCATCCACCCAACAAACCTGCTAACCTTCCAGTTACCCAGCCATCCAGCCAACAAACCTATTAACCTTCCAGTTACCCAGCCATCCACCCAACAAACCTGTTAACCTTCCAGTTACCCAGCCATCCACCCAACTTACCTGTTAACCTTCCAGTTACCCAGCCATCCACCCAACAAACCTGTTAATCTTCCAGTTACCCAGCCATCCACCCAACAAACCTGCTAATCTTCCAGTTACCCAGCCATCCACCCAACAAAGCTGTTAACCTTCCAGTTACTCAGCCATCCACCCAACAAACCTGCTAACCTTCCAGTTACCCAGCCATCCACCCAACAAACCTGCTAATCTTCGAGTTACCCAGCCATCCACCCAACAAACCTGTTAACCTTCCAGTTACTCAGCCATCCACCCAACAATCCTGCTAAGTTCCAGTTACCCATCCATCCACCCAACACACCTGCTAATCTTCCAGTTACCCAGCCATCCACCCAACAAACCTATTAACCTTCCAGTTTCTCAGCCATCCACCCAACAAACCTATTAACCTTCCAGTTACTCAGCCATCCACCCAACAAACCTGTTACCCTTCCAGTTACTCAGCCATCCACCCAACAAACCTGCTAACCTTCCAGTTACCCAGGAATCCACCCAACAAAACTGTTAACCTTCCAGTTACTCAGCCATCCACCCAACAAAACTGCTAACCTTCCAGATACCCAGCCATCCACTCAACAAATCTGTTAACCTGCCAGTTACTCAGCCATCCACCCAACAAACCTATTAACCTTCCAGTTACTCAGCCATCCACCCAACAAACCTATTAACCTTCCAGTTACTCAGCCATCCACCCAACAAACCTATTAAACTTCCAGTTAACCAGCCATCCACCCAACAACCCTGTTAACCTTCCAAATACCCAGCCATCCACCCAACACACCTACTAACCTTCCAGTTACCCAGCCATCCACACAACAAACCTTCTAACCTTCCAGTTACCCAGCCATCCACCCAACAAACCTGCTAAACTTCCAGTTACCCAGGCATCCACCCAACAAATCTGCTAAACTTCCAGTTACCCAGCCCTCCACCCAAAAAACCTGTTAACCTTCCGGTACCCAGCCATCCACCCAACAAACCTGCTAAGTTCCAGTTACCCATCCATCTACCCAACAAACCTGCTAAACTTCCAGTTACCCAGCCATCCACCCAACAAACCTATTAACCTTCCAGTTACTCAGCCATCCACCCAACAAACCTATTAACCTTCCAGTTACTCAGCCATCCACCCAACAAACCTGTTAACCTTCCAGTTACTCAGCCATCCACCCAACAAACCTGCTAACCTTCCAGTTACCCAGGAATCCATCCAACAAAACTGTTAACCTTCAAGTTACTCAGCCATCCACCCAACAAACCTGCTAACCTTCCAGTTACCCAGCCATCCACCCAACAAATCTGTTAACCTGCCAGTTACTCAGCCATCCACCCAACAGAACTGTTAACCTTCCAGTTACCCAGCCTTCCACCCAACAAACCTGCTAATCTTCCAGTTACCCAGAAATCCACCCAACAAACCTGATAATCTTCCAAATACCCTGCCATCCACCCAACAAAACTGCTAACCTTCCAGTTACTCAGCCATCCACCCAACAAACCAGCTAACCTTCCAGTTACCTAACCATCTACCCAACAAACCTGCTAACCTTTCAGTACCCAGCCATCCATCCAACAAACCTGCTAACCTTCCAGTTACCCAGCAATCCACCCAACAAACCTGCTAACCTTCCAGTAACCCAGCCATGCACCCAACAAACCTGCTAAACTTCCAGTTACCCAGGCATCCACCCAACAGATCTGCTAACCTTCCAGTTACCCAGCCATCCAGCCAACAAACCTATTAACCTTCCAGTTACCCAGCCATCCACCTAACAAACCTGCTAATCTTCCAGTTACCCAGCCATCCACCCAACAAACCTGCTAATCTTCCAAATACCCAGCCATCCACCCAACAAAACTGCTAACCTTCCAGTTACTCAGCCATCCACCCAACAAACCTGTTAACCTTCCAGTTACCCAGCCATCCACCCAAAAACCAGCTAACCTTCTAGTTACCTAGCATATCTACCCAACAATCCTGCTAACCTTCCAATTACCCAGCCATCCATCCAACAAACCTGCTAACCTTCCAGTTACCCAGCCATCCACCCAACAAACCTGCTAACCTTCCAGTAACCCAGCCCTGCACCCAACAAACCTGCTAAACTTCCAGTTACCCAGGCATCCACCCAACAAACATGCTAACCTTCCAGTTACTCAGCCATCCACCCAACAAACCTGCTAATCTTCCAAATACACAGCCATCCACCCAACAAACCTGCTAATCTTCCAGTTACCCAGCCATCCACCCAACAAACCTGTTAACCTTCCAGTTACTCAGCCATCCACCCAACAAACCTGCTAACCTTCCAGTTACCCAGGAATCCACCCAACAAAACTGTTAACTTTCCAGTTACTCAGCCATCCACCCAACAAACCTGCTAACCTTCCAGTTACCCAGCCATCCACCCAACAAATCTGTTAACCTGCCAGTTACTCAGCCATCCACCCAACAAACCTATTAAACTTCCAGTTACTCAGCCATCCACCCAACAAACCTATTAACCTTCCAGTTACTCAGCCATTCACCCAACAAACCTATTAACCTTCCAGTTACTCAGCCATCCACCCAACTAACCTGTTAACCTTCCAGTTACCCATCCATCCACCCAACAAACCTGTTAATCTTCCAGTTACCCAGCCACCCACCAAACAAACCTGTTAACCTACCAGTTACTCAGCCATCCACACAACAAACCTGTTAACCTTCCAGTTACTCAGCCATCCACCCAACAAACCTGTTAGCCTTCCAGTTACTCAGCCATCCACCCAACAAACCTGCTAACCTTCCAGTTACTCAGCCATCCACCCAACAAACCTGCTACTCTTCCAAATACCCAGCCATCCACCCAACAAACCTGCTACTCTTCCAAATACCCAGCCATCCACCCAACAAAACTGCTAACCCTCCAGTTACTCAGCCATCCACCCAACAAACCTGCTAACCTTCCAGTTACCCAGCCATCCACCCAACAAACCAGCTAACCTTCAAGTTACCTAGCCATCTACCCAACAGACCTGCTAACCTTTCAGTACTCAGCCATCCATCCAACAAACCTGCTAACCTTCCAGTTACCCAGCCACCCACCCAACAAACCTGCTAACCTTCCAGTAACCCAGCCATGCACCCAACAAACCTGCTAAACTTCCAGTTACCCAGGCATCCACCCAACAAAACTGCTAACCTTCCAGTTACCCAGCCTTCCACCCAAAAAACCTGTTAACCTTCCGGTACCCAGCCATCCACCCAACAAACCTGCTAAGTTCCAGTTACCCATCCATCCACCCAACAAACCTGCTAACCTTCCAGCTACCCAGCCATCCACCCAACAAACCTATTAACCTTCCAGTTACTCAGCCATCCACCCAACAAACCTATTAACCTTCCGGTACCCAGCCATCCACCCAACAAACCTGCTAACCTTCCAGTTACCCAGCCATCCAGCCAACAAACCTATTAACCTTCCAGTTACCCAGCCATCCACCCAACAAACCTGTTAACCTTCCAGTTACACAGCCATCCACCCAACTTACCTGTTAACCTTCCAGTTACCCAGCCATCCACCCAACAAAACTGTTAATCTTCCAGTTACCCAGCCATCCACCCAACAAACCTGCTAACCTTCCAGTTACCCAGCCATCCACCCAACAAACCTGCTAAACCTCCAGTTACTCAGCCATCCACCCAACAAACCTATTAACCTTCCAGTTACTCAGCCATCCACCCAACAAACCTATTAAACTTCCAGTTAACCAGCCATCCACCCAACAACCCTGTTAACCTTCCAAATACCCAGCCAGCCACCCAACACACCTACTAACCTTCCAGTTACCCAGCCATCCACACAACAAACCTTCTAACCTTCCAGTTACCCAGCCATCCACCCAACAAACCTGCTAAACTTCCAGTTACCCAGGCATCCACCCAACAAATCTGCTAACCTTCCAGTTACCCAGCCCTCCACCCAAAAAACCTGTTAACCTTCCGGTACCCAGCCATCCACCCAACAAACCTGCTAAGTTCCAGTTAACCATCCATCTACCCAACAAACCTGCTAAACTTCCAGTTACCCAGCCATCCACCCAACAAACCTATTAACCTTCCAGTTACTCAGCCATCCACCCAACAAACCTATTAACCTTCCAGTTACTCAGCCATCCACCCAACAAACCTGTTAACCTTCCAGTTACTCAGCCATCCACCCAACAAACCTGCTAACCTTCCAGTTACCCAGGAATCCATCCAACAAAACTGTTAACCTTCAAGTTACTCAGCCATCCACCCAACAAACCTGCTAACCTTCCAGTTACCCAGCCATCCACCCAACAAATCTGTTAACCTGCCAGTTACTCAGCCATCCACCCAACAGAACTGTTAACCTTCCAGTTACCCAGCCTTCCACCCAACAAACCTGCTAATCTTCCAGTTACCCAGAAATCCACCCAACAAACCTGATAATCTTCCAAATACCCTGCCATCCACCCAACAAAACTGCTAACCTTCCAGTTACTCAGCCATCCACCCAACAAACCAGCTAACCTTCCAGTTACCTAACCATCTACCCAACAAACCTGCTAACCTTTCAGTACCCAGCAATCCACCCAACAAACCTGCTAACCTTCCAGTAACCCAGCCATGCACCCAACAAACCTGCTAAACTTCCAGTTACCCAGGCATCCACCCAACAGATCTGCTAACCTTCCAGTTACCCAGCCATCCAGCCAACAAACCTATTAACCTTCCAGTTACCCAGCCATCCACCCAACAAACCTGTTAACCTTCCAGTTACCCAGCCATCCACCCAACAAACCTGTTAACCTTCCAGTTACTCAGCCATCCACCCAACAGACCTGTTAACCTCCCAGTTACCCAGCTTTCCACCCAACAAACCTGCTAATCTTCCAGTTACCCAGCCATCCACCCAACAAACCTGCTAATCTTCCAAATACCCAGCCATCCACCCAACAAAACTGCTAACCTTCCAGTTACTCAGCCATCCACCCAACAAACCTGTTAACCTTCCAGTTACCCAGCCATCCACCCCAAAACCAGCTAACCTTCTAGTTACCTAGCATATCTACCCAACAATCCTGCTAACCTTCCAATTACCCAGCCATCCATCCAACAAACCTGCTAACCTTCCAGTTACCCAGCCATCCACCCAACAAACCTGCTAACCTTCCAGTAACCCAGCCCTGCACCCAACAAACCTGCTAAACTTCCAGTTACCCAGGCATCCACCCAACAAACATGCTAACCTTCCAGTTACTCAGCCATCCACCCAACAAACCTGCTAATCTTCCAAATACACAGCCATCCACCCAACAAACCTGCTAATCTTCCAGTTACCCAGCCATCCACCCAACAAACCTGTTAACCTTCCAGTTACTCAGCCATCCACCCAACAAACCTGCTAACCTTCCAGTTACCCAGGAATCCACCCAACAAAACTGTTAACTTTCCAGTTACTCAGCCATCCACCCAACAAACCTGCTAACCTTCCAGTTACCCAGCCATCCACCCAACAAATCTGTTAACCTGCCAGTTACTCAGCCATCCACCCAACAAACCTATTAAACTTCCAGTTACTCAGCCATCCACCCAACAAACCTATTAACCTTCCAGTTACTCAGCCATTCACCCAACAAACCTATTAAACTTCCAGTTACTCAGCCATCCACCCAACTAACCTGTTAACCTTCCAGTTACCCAGCCATCCACCCAACTTACCTGTTAACCTTCCAGTTACCCATCCATCCACCCAACAAACCTGTTAATCTTCCAGTTACCCAGCCACCCACCAAACAAACCTGTTAACCTACCAGTTACTCAGCCATCCACACAACAAACCTGTTAACCTTCCAGTTACTCAGCCATCCACCCAACAAACCTGTTAGCCTTCCAGTTACTCAGCCATCCACCCAACAAACCTGCTAACCTTCCAGTTACTCAGCCATCCACCCAACAAACCTGCTACTCTTCCAAATACCCAGCCATCCACCCAACAAACCTGCTACTCTTCCAAATACCCAGCCATCCACCCAACAAAACTGCTAACCCTCCAGTTACTCAGCCATCCACCCAACAAACCTGCTAACCTTCCAGTTACCCAGCCATCCACCCAACAAACCAGCTAACCTTCAAGTTACCTAGCCATCTACCCAACAGACCTGCTAACCTTTCAGTACTCAGCCATCCATCCAACAAACCTGCTAACCTTCCAGTTACCCAGCTACCCACCCAACAAACCTGCTAACCTTCCAGTAACCCAGCCATGCACCCAACAAACCTGCTAAACTTCCAGTTACCCAGGCATCCACCCAACAAAACTGCTAACCTTCCAGTTACCCAGCCTTCCACCCAAAAAACCTGTTAACCTTCCGGTACCCAGCCATCCACCCAACAAACCTGCTAAGTTCCAGTTACCCATCCATCCACCCAACAAACCTGCTAACCTTCCAGCTACCCAGCCATCCACCCAACAAACCTATTAACCTTCCAGTTACTCAGCCATCCACCCAACAAACCTATTAACCTTCCGGTACCCAGCCATCCACCCAACAAACCTGCTAACCTTCCAGTTACCCAGCCATCCAGCCAACAAACCTATTAACCTTCCAGTTGCCCAGCCATCCACCCAACAAACCTGTTAACCTTCCAGTTACACAGCCATCCACCCAACTTACCTGTTAACCTTCCAGTTACCCAGCCATCCACCCAACAAAACTGTTAATCTTCCAGTTACCCAGCCATCCACCCAACAAACCTGCTAACCTTCCAGTTACCCAGCCATCCACCCAACAAACCTGCTAAACTTCCAGTTACTCAGCCATCCACCCAACAAACCTATTAACCTTCCAGTTACTCAGCCATCCACCCAACAAACCTGTTAACCTTCCAGTTACCCAGCCATCCACCCAACAAACCAGCTAACCTTTCAGTAGCCAGCCATCCATCCAACAAACCTGCTAACCATCCAGTTACCCAGCCATCCACCCAACAAACCTGCTAACCTTCCAGTAACCCAGCCATGCACCCAACAAACCTGCTAAACTTCCAATTACCCAGGCATCCACACAACAAATCTGCTAACCTTCCAGTTACCCAGCCATCCACCCAAAAAACCTGTTAACCTTCCGTTACCCAGCCATCCACCCAACAAACCTGCTAACCTTCCAGTTACCCAGCCATCCAGCCAACAAACCTATTAACCTTCCAGTTACCCAGCCATCCACCCAACAAACCTGTTAACCTTCCAGTTACCCAGCCATCCACCCAACAAACCTGTTAACCTTCCAGTTACTCAGCTATCCACCCAACAGACCTGTTAACCTCCCAGTTACCCAGCCATCCACCCAACAAACCTGCTAATCTTCCAGTTACCCAGCCATCCACCCAACAAACCTGCTAATCTTCCAAATACCCAGCCATCCACCCAACAAAACTGCTAACCTTCCAGTTACTCAGCCACCACCCAACAAACCTGCTAACCTTCCAGTTACCCAGCCATCCACCCAACAAACCAGCTAACCTTCCAGTTACCTAGCCATCTACCCAACAATCCTGCTAACCTTTCAGTACCCAGCCATCCATCCAACAAACCTGCTAACCTTCCAGTACCCAGCCATCCACCCAACAAACCTGCTAACCTTCCAGTAACCCAGCCATGCACCCAACAAACCTGCTAAACTTCCAGTTACCCAGGCATCCACCCAACAAATCTGCTAACCTTCCAGTTACCCAGCCCTCCACCCAAAAAACATGTTAACTTTCCGTTACCCAGCCATCCACCCAACAAACCTGCTAACCTTCCAGTTACCCAGCCATCCAGCCAACAAACCTATTAACCTTCCAGTTACCCAGCCATCCACCCATCAAACCTGTTAACCTTTCAGTTACACAGCCATCCACCCAACTTACCTGTTAACCTTCCAGTTACCCAGCCATCCACCCAACAAACCTGTTAATCTTCCAGTTACCCAGCCATCCACCCAACAAACCTGCTAACCTTCCAGTTACCCAGCCATCCACCCAACAAACCTGTTAATCTTCCAGTTACCCAGCCATCCACCCAACAAACCTGCTAACCTTCCAGTTACCCAGCCATCCACCCAACAAACCTGTTAATCTTCCAGTTACCCAGCCATCCACCCAACAAACCTGCTAACCTTCCAGTTACCCAGCCATCCACCCAACAAACCTGCTAAACTTCCAGTTACCCAGCCATCCACCCAACAAACCTGCTAACCTTTCAGTACCCAGCCATCCATCCAACAAACCTGCTAACCTTCCAGTTACCCAGCAATCCACCCAACAAACCTGCTAACCTTCCAGTAACCCAGCCATGCACCCAACAAACCTGCTAAACTTCCAGTTACCCAGGCATCCACCCAACAAATCTGCTAACCTTCCAGTTACCCAGCCATCCAGCCAACAAACCTATTAAACTTCCAGTTACCCAGCCATCCACCCAACAAACCTGTTAACCTTCCAGTTACCCAGCCATCCACCCAACAAACCTGTTAACCTTCTAGTTACTCAGCCATCCACCCAACAGACCTGTTAACCTCCTAGTTACCCAGCCATCTACCCAACAAACCTGCTAATCTTCCAGTTACCCAGCCATCCACCCAACAAACCTGCTAATCTTCCAAATACCCAGCCATCCACCCAACAAAACTGCTAACCTTCCAGTTACTCAGCCATCCACCCAACAAACCTGTTAACCTTCCAGTTACCCAGCCATCCACCCAACAAACCAGCTAACCTTCCAGTTACCTAGCCATCTACCCAATAATCCTGCTAACCTTCCAATTACCCAGCCTTCCATCCAACAAACCTGCTAACCTTCCAGTTACCCAGACATCCACCCAACAAACCTGCTAACCTTCCAGTAACCCAGCCATGCACCCAACAAACCTGCTAAACTTCCAGTTACCCAGGCATCCACCCAACAAACATGTTAACCTTCCAGTTACTCAGCCATCCACCCAACAAACCTGCTAATCTTCCAAATACACAGCCATCCACCCAACAAACCTGCTAATCTTCCAGTTACCCAGCCATCCACCCAACAAACCTGTTAACCTTCCAGTTACTCAGCCATCGACCCAACAAACCTGCTAACCTTCCAGTTACCCAGGAATCCACCCAACAAAACTGTTAACTTTCCAGTTACTCAGCCATCCACCCAACAAACCTGCTAACCTTCCAGTTACCCAGCCATCCACCCAACAAATCTGTTAACCTGCCAGTTACTCAGCCATCCACCCAACAAACCTATTAAACTTCCAGTTACTCAGCCATCCACCCAACAAATCTATTAACCTTCCAGTTACTCAGCCATTCACCCAACAAACCTATTAACCTTCCAGTTACTCAGCCATCCACCCAACAAACCTGTTAACCTTCCAGTTACCCAGCCATCCACCCAACTTATCTGTTAACCTTCCAGTTACCCATCCATTCACCCAACAAACCTGTTAATCTTCCAGTTACCCAGGCACCCACCAAACAAACCTGTTAACCTACCAGTTACTCAGCCATCCACACAACAAACCTGTTAACCTTCCAGTTACTCAGCCATCCACCCAACAAACCTGTTAGCCTTCCAGTTACTCAGCCATCCACCCAACAAACCTGCTAACCTTCCAGTTACTCAGCCATCCACCCAACAAACCTGCTACTCTTCCAAATACCCAGCCATCCACCCCACAAACCTGCTACTCTTCCAAATACCCAGCCATCCACCCAACAAAACTGCTAACCCTTCAGTTACTCAGCCATCCACCCAACAAACCTGCTAACCTTCCAGTTACTCAGCCATCCACCCAACAAACCTATTAACCTTCCAGTTAGCCAGCCATCCACCCAAAAACCTGCTAACCTTCCAGTTACCCAGCCATCCACCCAACAAACCTGTTAACCTTCCAGTTACTCAGCCATACACCCAACAAACCTGCTAAACTTCCAGTTACCCAGCCATCCACCCAACAAACCTGCTAATCTTCGAGTTACCCAGCCATCTACCCAACAAACCTGCTAACCTTTCAGTACCCAGCCATCCATCCAACAAACCTGCTAACCTTCCAGTTACCCAGCCACCCAACCAACAAACCTGCTAACCTTCCAGTAACCCAGCCATGCACCCAACAAACCTGCTAAACTTCCAGTTACCCAGGCATCCACCCAACAAATCTGCTAACCTTCCAGTTACCCTGCCTTCCACCCAAAAAACCTGTTAATCTTCCGGTACCCAGCCATCCACCCAACAAACCTGCTAAGTTCCAGTTACCCATCCATCCACCCAACAAACCTGCTAACCTTCCAGTTACCCAGCCATCCACCCAACAAACCTATTAACCTTCCAGTTACTCAGCCATCCATACAAACAAAACTGTTAACCTTCCAGTTACTCAGCCATCCACCCAACAAAACTGTTAACCTTCCAGTTACCCAGCCATCCACCCAACAAACCTGTTAACATTCCAGTTACACAGCCATCCACCCAACTTACCTGTTAACCTTCCAGTTACCCAGCCATCCACCCAACAAACCTGTTAATCTTCCAGTTACCCAGCCATCCACCCAACAAACCTGCTAACCTTCCAGTTACCCAGCCATCCACCCAACAAACCTGTTAACCTTCCAGTTACTCAGCCATACACCCAACAAACCTGCTAAACATCCAGTTACTCAGCCATCCACCCAACAAACCTATTAACCTTCCAGTTACTCAGCCATCCACCCAACAAACCTGTTAAACTTCCAGTTACTCAGCCATCCACCCAAAAAACCTGCTAACCTTCCAGTTACCCAGGAATCCACCCAACAAAACTGTTAAACTTGCAGTTACTCAGCCATCCACCCAACAAACCTGCTAATCTTCCAAATACCCTGCCATCCACCCAACAAAACTGCTAACCTTCCAGTTACTTAGCCATCCACCCAACAAACCTGCTAACCTTCCAGTTACCCAGCCATCCACCCAACAAACCAGCTAACATCCAGTTACCTAGCCATCTACCCAACAAACCTGCTAACCTTTCAGTAGCCAGCCATCCATCCAACAAACCTGCTAAACTTCCAGTTAGCCAGGCATCCACCCAACAAATCTGCTAACCTTCCAGTTACCCAGCCATCCACCCAAAAAACCTGTTAACCTTCCGTTACCCAGCCATCCACCCAACAAACCTGCTAACCTTCCAGTTACCCAGACATCCAGCCAACAAACCTATTAACCTTCCAGTTACCTAACCATCTACCCAACAAACCAGCTAACCTTTCAGTACCCAGCCATCCATCCAACAAACCTGCTAACCTTCCAGTTACCCAGCAATCCACCCAACAAACCTGCTAACCTTCCAGTAACCCAGCCATGCACGCAACAAACCTGCTAAACTTCCAGTTACCCAGGCTTCCACCCAACAAATCTGCTAACCTTCCAGTTACCCAGCCATCCAGCCAACAAACCTATTAACCTTCCAGTTACCCAGCCATCCACCCAACAAACCTGTTAACCTTCCAGTTACCCAGCCATCCACCCAACAAACCTGTTAACCTTCCAGTTACTCAGCCATCCACCCAACAGACCTGTTAACCTCCCAGTTACCCAGCCTTCCACCCAACAAACCTGCTAATCTTCCAGTTACCCAGCCATCCACCCAACAAACCTGCTAATCTTCCAAATACCCAGCCATCCACCCAACAAAACTGCTAACCTTCCAGTTACTCAGCCATCCACCCAACAAACCTGTTAACCTTCCAGTTACCCAGCCATCCACCCAAAAACCAGCTAACCTTCTAGTTACCTAGCATATCTACCCAACAATCCTGCTAACCTTCCAATTACCCAGCCATCCATCCAACAAACCTGCTAACCTTCCAGTTACCCAGCCATCCACCCAACAAACCTGCTAACCTTCCAGTAACCCAGCCATGCACCCAACAAACCTGCTAAACTTCCAGTTACCCAGGCATCCACCCAACAAACATGCTAACCTTCCAGTTACTCAGCCATCCACCCAACAAACCTGCTAATCTTCCAAATACACAGCCATCCACCCAACAAACCTGCTAATCTTCCAGTTACTCAGCCATCCACCCAACAAACCTGCTAACCTTCCAGTTACCCAGGAATCCACCCAACAAAACTGTTAACTTTCCAGTTACTCAGCCATCCACCCAACAAACCTATTAAACTTCCAGTTACTCAGCCATCCACCCAACAAACCTATTAACCATCCAGTTACTCAGCCATTCACTCAACAAACCTATTAACCTTCCAGTTACTCAGCCATCCACCCAACAAACCTGTTAACCTTCCAGTTACCCAGCCATCCACCCAACTTACCTGTTAACCTTCCAGTTACCCATCCATCCACCCAACAAACCTGTTAATCTTCCAGTTAGCCAGCCACCCACCAAACAAACCTGTTAACCTACCAGTTACTCAGCCATCCATACAACAAACCTGTTAACCTTCCAGTTACTCAGCCATCCACCCAACAAACCTGTTAGCCTTCCAGTTACTCAGCCATCCACCCAACAAACCTGCTAACCTTCCAGTTACTCAGCCATCCACCCAACAAACCTGCTACTCTTCCAAATACCCAGCCATCCACCCAACAAACCTGCTACTCTTCCAAATACCCAGCCATCCACCCAACAAAACTGCTAACCCTCCAGTTACTCAGCCATCCACCCAACAAACCTGCTAACCTTCCAGTTACCCAGCCATCCACCCAACAAACCAGCTAACCTTCAAGTTACCTAGCCATCTACCCAACAAACCTGCTAACCTTTCAGTACTCAGCCATCCATCCAACAAACCTGCTAACCTTCCAGTTACCCAGCCACCCACCCAACAAACCTGCTAACCTTCCAGTAACCCAGCCATGCACCCAACAAACCTGCTAAACTTCCAGTTACCCAGGCATCCACCCAACAAAACTACTAACCTTCCAGTTACCCAGCCTTCCACCCAAAAAACCTGTTAACCTTCCGGTACCCAGCCATCAACCCAACAAAACTGCTAAGTTCCAGTTACCCATCCATCCACCCAACAAACCTGCTAACCTTCCAGTTACCCAGCCATCCACCCAACAAACATATTAACCTTCCAGTTACTCAGCCATCCACCCAACAAACCTATTAACCTTCCGGTACCCAGCCATCCACCCAACAAACCTGCTAACCTTCCAGTTACCCAGCCATCCAGCCAACAAACCTATTAACCTTCCAGTTACCCAGCCATCCACCCAACAAACCTGTTAACCTTCCAGTTACACAGCCATCCACCCAACTTACCTGTTAACCTTCCAGTTACCCAGCCATCCACCCAACAAACCTGTTAATCTTCCAGTTACCCAGCCATCCACCCAACAAACCTGCTAACCTTCCAGTTACCCAGCCATCCACCCAACAAACCTGCTAACCTTCCAGTAACCCAGCCATGCACCCAACAAACCTGCTAAACTTCCAGTTACCCAGGCATCCACCCAACAAACATGCTAACCTTCCAGTTACTCAGCCATCCACCCAACAAACCTGCTAATCTTCCAAATACACAGCCATCCACCCAACAAACCTGCTAATCTTCCAGTTACTCAGCCATCCACCCAACAAACCTGCTAACCTTCCAGTTACCCAGGAATCCACCCAACAAAACTGTTAACTTTCCAGTTACTCAGCCATCCACCCAACAAACCTATTAAACTTCCAGTTACTCAGCCATCCACCCAACAAACCTATTAACCATCCAGTTACTCAGCCATTCACCCAACAAACCTATTAACCTTCCAGTTACTCAGCCATCCACCCAACAAACCTGTTAACCTTCCAGTTACCCAGCCATCCACCCAACTTACCTGTTAACCTTCCAGTTACCCATCCATCCACCCAACAAACCTGTTAATCTTCCAGTTAGCCAGCCACCCACCAAACAAACCTGTTAACCTACCAGTTACTCAGCCATCCATACAACAAACCTGTTAACCTTCCAGTTACTCAGCCATCCACCCAACAAACCTGTTAGCCTTCCAGTTACTCAGCCATCCACCCAACAAACCTGCTAACCTTCCAGTTACTCAGCCATCCACCCAACAAACCTGCTACTCTTCCAAATACCCAGCCATCCACCCAACAAACCTGCTACTCTTCCAAATACCCAGCCATCCACCCAACAAAACTGCTAACCCTCCAGTTACTCAGCCATCCACCCAACAAACCTGCTAACCTTCCAGTTACCCAGCCATCCACCCAACAAACCAGCTAACCTTCAAGTTACCTAGCCATCTACCCAACAAACCTGCTAACCTTTCAGTACTCAGCCATCCATCCAACAAACCTGCTAACCTTCCAGTTACCCAGCCACCCACCCAACAAACCTGCTAACCTTCCAGTAACCCAGCCATGCACCCAACAAACCTGCTAAACTTCCAGTTACCCAGGCATCCACCCAACAAAACTACTAACCTTCCAGTTACCCAGCCTTCCACCCAAAAAACCTGTTAACCTTCCGGTACCCAGCCATCAACCCAACAAACCTGCTAAGTTCCAGTTACCCATCCATCCACCCAACAAACCTGCTAACCTTCCAAGTACCCAGCCATCCACCCAACAAACATATTAACCTTCCAGTTACTCAGCCATCCACCCAACAAACCTATTAACCTTCCGGTACCCAGCCATCCACCCAACAAACCTGCTAACCTTCCAGTTACCCAGCCATCCAGCCAACAAACTTATTAACCTTCCAGTTACCCAGCCATCCACCCAACAAACCTGTTAACCTTCCAGTTACACAGCCATCCACCCAACTTACCTGTTAACCTTCCAGTTACCCAGCCATCCACCCAACAAACCTGTTAATCTTCCAGTTACCCAGCCATCCACCCAACAAACCTGCTAACCTTCCAGTTACCCAGCCATCCACCCAACAAACTGTTAACCTTCCAGTTACTCAGCCATACACCCAACAAACCTGCTAAACTTCCAGTTACTCAGCCATCCACCCAACAAACCTATTAACCTTCCAGTTACTCAGCCATCCACCCAACAAACCTGTTAACCTTCCAGTTACTCAGCCATCCACCCAACAAACCTGCTAACCTTCCAGTTACCCAGGAATCCACCCAACAAAACTGTTAACCTTGCAGTTACTCAGCCATCCACCCAACAAACCTGCTAACCTTCCAGTTACCCAGCCCTCCACCCAACAAATCTGTTAACCTGCCAGTTACCTAGCCATCTACCCAATAATCCTGCTAACCTTCCAATTACCCAGCCATCCATCCAACAAACCTGCTAACCTTCCAGTTACCCAGACATCCACCCAACAAACCTGCTAACCTTCCAGTAACCCAGCCATGCACCCAACAAACCTGCTAAACTTCCAGTTACCCAGGCATCCACCCAACAAACCTGCTAATCTTCCAAATACACAGCCATCCACCAAACAAACCTGCTAATCTTCCAGTTACCCAGCCATCCACCCAACAAACCTGTTAACCTTCCAGTTACTCAGCCATCGACCCAACAAACCTGCTAACCTACTAGTTACCCAGGAATCCACCCAACAAACCTGCTAATCTTCCAGTTACCCAGAAATCCACCCAACAAACCTGCTAATCTTCCAAATACCCTGCCATCCACCCAACAAAACTGCTAACCTTCCAGTTACTCAGCCATCCACCCAACAAACCTGCTAACCTTCCAGTTACCCAGCCATCCACCCAACAAACCAGCTAACATCCAGTTACCTAGCCATCTACCCAACAAACCTGCTAACCTTTCAGTAGCCAGCCATCCATCCAACAAACCTGCTAACCATCCAGTTACCCAGCCATCCACCCAACAAACCTGCTAACCTTCCAGTAACCCAGCCATGCACCCAACAAACCTGCTAAACTTCCAGTTACCCAGGCATCCACCCAACAAATCTGCTAACCTTCCAGTTACCCAGCCATCCACCCAAAAAACCTGTTAACCTTCCGTTACCCAGCCATCCACCCAACAAACCTGCTAACCTTCCAGTTACCCAGCCATCCAGCCAACAAACCTATTAACCTTCCAGTTACCCAGCCATCCACCCAACAAACCTGTTAACCTTCCAGTTACCCAGCCATCCACCCAACAAACCTGTTGACCTTCCAGTTACTCAGCTATCCACCCAACAGACCTGTTAACCTCCCAGTTACCCAGCCATCCACCCAACAAACCTGCTATATCTTCCAGTTACCCAGCCATCCACCCAACAAATCTGCTAACCTTCCAGTTACCCAGCCCTCCACCCAAAAAACATGTTAACCTTCCGTTACCCAGCCATCCACCCAACAAACCTGCTAACCTTCCAGTTACCCAGCCATCCAGCCAACAAACCTATTAACCTTCCAGTTACCCAGCCATCCACCCATCAAACCTGTTAACCTTCAAGTTACACAGCCATCCACCCAACTTACCTGTTAACCTTCCAGTTACCCATGAATCCACCCAACAAATCTGTTAATCTTCCAGTTACCCAGCCATCCACCCAACAAACCTGCTAACCTTCCAGTTACTCAGCCATACACCCAACAAACCTGCTAAACTTCCAGTTACCCAGCCATCCACCCAACAAACCTGCTAACCTTTCAGTACCCAGCCATCCATCCAACAAACCTGCTAACCTTCAAGTTACCCAGCAATCCACCCAACAAACCTGCTAACCTTCCAGTAACCCAGCCATGCACCCAACAAACCTGCTAAACTTCCAGTTACCCAGGCATCCACCCAACAAATCTGCTAACCTTCCAGTTACCCAGCCATCCAGCCAACAAACCTATTAAACTTCCAGTTACCCAGCCATCCACCCAACAAACCTGTTAACCTTCCAGTTACCCAGCCATCCACCCAACAAACCTGTTAACTTTCTAGTTACGCAGCCATCCACCCAACAGACCTGTTAACCTCCTAGTTACCCAGCCATCTACCCAACAAACCTGCTAATCTTCCAGTTACCCAGCCATCCACCCAACAAACCTGCTAATCTTCCAAATACCCAGCCATCCACCCAACAAAACTGCTAACCTTCCAGTTACTCAGCCATCCACCCAACAAACCTGTTAACCTTCCAGTTACCCAGCCATCCACCCAACAAACCAGCTAACCTTCCAGTTACCTAGCCATCTACCCAATAATCCTGCTAACCTTCCAATTACCCAGCCATCCATCCAACAAACCTGCTAACCTTCCAGTTACCCAGACATCCACCCAACAAACCTGCTAACCTTCCAGTAACCCAGCCATGCACCCAACAAACCTGCTAAACTTCCAGTTACCCAGGCATCCACCCAACAAACCTGCTAATCTTCCAAATACACAGCCATCCACCAAACAAACCTGCTAATCTTCCAGTTACCCAGCCATCCACCCAACAAACCTGTTAACCTTCCAGTTACTCAGCCATCGACCCAACAAACCTGCTAACCTACTAGTTACCCAGGAATCCACCCAACAAAACTGTTAACTTTCCAGTTACTCAGCCATCCACCCAACAAACCTGCTAACCTTGCAGTTACCCAGCCATCCACCCAACAAATCTGTTAACCTGCCAGTTACTCAGCCATCCACCCAACAAACCTATTAAACTTCCAGTTACTCAGCCATCCACCCAACAAACCTATTAACCTTCCAGTTACTCAGCCATTCACCCAACAAACCTATTAACCTTCCAGTTACTCAGCCATCCACCCAACAAACCTGCTACTCTTCCAAATACCCAGCCATCCACCCAACAAACCTGCTACTCTTCCAAATACCCAGCCATCCACCCAACAAAACTGCTAACGCTTCAGTTACTCAGCCATCCACCCAACAAACCTGCTAACCTTCCAGTTACCCAGCCATCCACCCAACAAACCTATTAACCTTCCAGTTAGCCAGCCATCCACCCAAAAACCTGCTAACCTTCCAGTTACCCAGCCATCCACCCAACAAACCTGTTAACCTTCCAGTTACTCAGCCATACACCCAACAAACCTGCTAAACTTCCAGTTACCCAGCCATCCACCCAACAAACCTGCTAATCTTCGAGTTACCCAGCCATCTACCCAACAAACCTGCTAACCTTTCAGTACCCAGCCATCCATCCAACAAACCTGCTAACCTTCCAGTTACCCAGCCACCCAACCAACAAACCTGCTAACCTTCCAGTAACCCAGCCATGCACCCAACAAACCTGCTAAACTTCCAGTTACCCAGGCATCCACCCAACAAATCTGCTAACCTTCCAGTTACCCAGCCTTCCACCCAAAAAACCTGTTAACCTTCCGGTACCCAGCCATCCACCCAACAAACCTGCTAACCTTCCAGTTACCCAGCCATCCAGCCAACAAACCTGCTAACCTTCCAGTTACCCAGCCATCCACCCAACAAACCTATTAACCTTCCAGTTACTCAGCCATCCATACAAACAAAACTGTTAAACTTCCAGTTACTCAGCCATCCACCCAACAAAACTGTTAACCTTCCAGTTACTCAGCCATCCACCCAACAAACCTGTTAACCTTCCAGTTACCCAGGAATCCACCCAACAAAACTGTTAAACTTGCAGTTACTCAGCCATCCACCCAACAAACCTGCTAATCTTCCAAATACCCTGCCATCCACCCAACAAAACTGCTAACCTTCCAGTTACTCAGCCATACACCCAACAAACCTGCTAAACTTCCAGTTACCCAGGCATCCACCCAACAAATCTGCTAACCTTCCAGTTACCCAGCCTTCCACCCAAAAAACCTGTTAACCTTCCGGTACCCAGCCATCCACCCAACAAACCTGCTAACCTTCCAGTTACCCAGCCATCCAGCCAACAAACCTGCTAACCTTCCAGTTACTCAGCCATACACCCAACAAACCTGCTAAACTTCCAGTTACTCAGCCATCCACCCAACAAACCTATTAACCTTCCAGTTACTCAGCCATCCACCCAACAAACCTGTTAACCTTCCAGTTACTCAGCCATCCACCCAACAAACCTGCTAACCTTCCAGTTACCCAGGAATCCACCCAACAAAACTGTTAAACTTGCAGTTACTCAGCCATCCACCCAACAAACCTGCTAATCTTCCAAATACCCTGCCATCCACCCAACAAAACTGCTAACCTTCCAGTTACTCAGCCATCCACCCAACAAACCTGCTAACCTTCCAGTTACCCAGCCATCCACCCAACAAACCAGCTAACATCCAGTTACCTAGCCATCTACCCAACAAACCTGCTAACCTTTCAGTAGCCAGCCATCCATCCAACAAACCTGCTAACCATCCAGTTACCCAGCCATCCACCCAACAAACCTGCTAACCTTCCAGTAACCCAGCCATGCACCCAACAAACCTGCTAAACTTCCAGTTACCCAGGCATCCACCCAACAAATCTGCTAACCTTCCAGTTACCCAGGATCCACCCAAAAAACCTGTAAACCTTCCGTTACCCAGCCATCCACCCAACAAACCTGCTAACCTTCCAGTTACCCAGCCATCCAGCCAACAAACCTATTAACCTTCCAGTTACCCAGCCATCCACCCAACAAACCTGTTAAGCTTCCAGTTACCCAGCCATCCACCCAACAAACCTGTTAACCTTCCAGTTACTCAGCCATCCACCCAACAGACCTGTTAACCTCCCAGTTACCCAGCCATCCACCCAACAAACCTGCTAATCTTCCAGTTACCCAGCCATCCACCCAACAAACCTGCTAATCTTCCAAATACCCAGCCATCCACCCAACAAAACTGCTAACCTTCCAGTTACTCAGCCACCACCCAACAAACCTGCTAACCTTCCAGTTACCCAGCCATCCACCCAACAAACCAGCTAACCTTCCAGTTACCTAGCCATCTACCTAACAATCCTGCTAACCTTTCATTACCCAGCCATCCATCCAACAAACCTGCTAACCTTCCAGTACCCAGCCATCCACCCGACAAACCTGCTAACCTTCCAGTAACCCAGCCATGCACCCAACAAACCTGCTAAACTTCCAGTTACCCAGGCATCCACCCAACAAATCTGCTAACCTTCCAGTTACCCAGCCCTCCACCCAAAAAACCTGTTAACCTTCCGGTACCCAGCCATCCACCCAACAAACCTGCTAACCTTCCAGTTACACAGCCATCCAGCCAACAAACCTATTAACCTTCCAGTTACCCAGCCATCCACCCAACAAACGTGTTAACCTACCAGTTACCCATTCATCCACCCAACAAACCTGCTAACCTTCCAGTTACCCAGCCATCCACCCAACAAACCTGTTAACCTTCCAGTTACTCAGCCATACACCCAACAAACCTGCTAAACTTCCAGTTACCCAGCCATCCACCCAACAAACCTGCTAATCTTCGAGTTACCCAGCCATCCACCCAACAAATCTGCTAACCTTCCAGTTACCCAGCCATCCACCCAACAAATCTGTTAACCTGCCAGTTACTCAGCCATCCACCCAACACACCTATTAAACTTCCAGTTACTCAGCCATCCACCCAACAAACCTATTAACCTTCCAGTTACTCAGCCATCCACCCAACAAACCTATTAACCTTCCAGTTACTCAGCCATCCACCCAACAAACCTATTAACCTTCCAGTTACTCAGCCATCCACCCAACAAACCTGTTAACCTTCCAGTTACCCAGCCATCCACCCAACTTACCTGTTAACCTTCCAGTTACCTATCCATCCACCCAACAAACCTGTTAATCTTCCAGTTACCCAGCCACCCACCAAACAAACCTGTTAACCTACCAGTTACTCAGCCATCCACACAACAAACCTGTTGACCTTCCAGTTACTCAGCCATCCACCCAACAAACCTGTTAGCCTTCCAGTTACTCAGCCATCCACCCAACAAACCTGCTAACCTTCCAGTTACTCAGCCATCCACCCAACAAACCTGTTAACCTTCCAGTTACCCAGCAATCCACCCAACAAACCTGTTAACCTTCCAGTTAACCAGTCATCCACCCAACTTACCTGTTAACCTTCCAGTTACCCAGCCATCCACCCAACAAACCTATTAATCTTCCAGTTACCCAGCCACCCACCAAACAAACCTTTTAACCTACCAGTTACTCAGCCATCCACCCAACAAACCTGCTAACCTTCCAATTACTCAGCCATCCACCCAACAGACCTGTTAACCTTCCAGTTACCCAGCCATCCACCCAACAAACCTGCTAGTCTTCCAAATACCCAGCCATCCACCCAACAAACCTGCTAACCTTCAAGTTACCTAGCCATCTACCCAACAAACCAGCTAACCTTTCAGTACCTAGCCTTCCATCCAACAAAACTGCTAACCTTCCAGTTACCCAGCCACCCACCCAACAAACCTGCTAACCTTCCAGTAACCCAGCCATGCACCCAACAAACCTGCTAAACTTCCAGTTACCCAGGCATCCACCCAACAAATCTGCTAACCTTCCAGTTACCCAGCCCTCCACCCAAAAAACCTGTTAACCTTCCGGTACCCAGCCATCCACCCAACAAACCTGCTAAGTTCCAGTTACCCATCCATCCACCCAACAAACCTGCTAACCTTCCAGTTACCCAGCCATCCACCCAACAAACCTATTAACCTTCCAGTTACTCAGCCATCCACCCAACAAACCTATTAACCTTCCAGTTACTCAGCCATCCACCCAACAAACCTGCTAACCTTCCAGTTACCCAGGAATCCACCCAACAAAACTGTTAAACTTCCAGTTACTCAGCCATCCACCCAACAAACCTGCTAACCTTCCAGTTACCCAGCCATCCACCCAACAAATCTGTTAACCTGCCAGTTACTCAGCCATCCACCCAACAAACCTATTAACCTTCCAGTTACACAGCCATCCACTCAACAAACCTATTAACCTTCCAGTTACTCAGCCATCCACCCAACAAACCTATTAACCTTCCAGTTAGCCAGCCATCCACCCAAAAAACCTGCTAACCTTCCAGTTACCCAGCCATCCACCCAACAAACCTGTTAACCTTCCAGTTACTCAGCCATACACCCAACAAACCTGCTAAACTTCCAGTTACCCAGCCATCCACCCAACAAACCTGCTAATCTTCGAGTTACCCAGCCATCCACCCAACAAACCTGTTAACCTTCCAGTTACCCAGCCATCCACCCAACAAACCTATTAACCTTCCAGTTAGCCAGCCATCCACCCAACAAACCTGCTAACCTTCCAGTTACCCAGCCATCCACCCAACACACCTTTTAACCTTCCAGTTACTCAGCCATCCACCCAACAAACCTATTAACCTTCCAGTTACTCAGCCATCCACTCAACAAACCTGTTAACCTTCCTGTTACCCAGACATCCACCCAACAAACCCGCTAAGTTCCAGTTATCCAGCCAGCCACCCAACAAACCTGCTAACCTTCCAGTTACCCAGCCATCCTCCCAACAAACATGTTAACCTTCCAGTTACTCAGCCATCCACCCAACAAACCTGCTAATCTTCGAGTTACCCAGCCATCCACCCAACAAACCTGCTAATCTTCCAGTTACCCAGCCATCCACCCAACAAACCTGTTAACCTTCCAGTTACTCAGCCATCCACCCAACAAACATGCTAACCTTCCAGTTACCCAGCCATCCACCCAACAAAACTGTTAAACTTCCAGTTACTCAGCCATCCACCCAACAAAACTGCTAACCTTCCAGTTACCCAGCCATCCACCCAACAAACCTGTTAACCTTCCAGTTACTCAGCCATCCACCCAACAAACATGCTAACCTTCCAGTTACCCAGCCATCCACCCAACAAAACTGTTAACCTTCCAGTTACTCAGCCACCCACCAAACAAACCTGTTAACCTACCAGTGACTCAGCCATCCACCCAACACACCTGCTAACCTTCCAGTTACCCAGCCATCCACCCAACAAAACTGTTAACCTTCCAGTTACTCAGCCATCCACCCAACAAACCTATTAACCTTCCAGTTACTCAGCCATCCACCCAACAAACCTGTTAACCTTTCAGTTACCCAGGAATCCTCCCAACAAAACCGTTAACCTTCCAGTTACTCAGCCATCCACCCAACAAACCTGCTAACCTCCCAGTTACCCATCCATCCACCCAACAAACCTTCTAACCTTCCAGTTACTCAGCCATCCACCCAACAAACCTATTAACCTTCCAGTTACCCAGCCATCCACCCAACAAACCCGCTAAGTTCCAGTTACTCAGCCATCCACCCAACAAACCTGCTAAGTTCCAGTTACCCATCCATCTACCCAACAAACCTGCTAACCTTCCAGTTACCCAGCCATCCACCCAACAAACCTATTAACCTTCCAGTTACTCTGCCATCCAACCAACAAACCTATTAACCTTCCAGTTACCCAGCCATCCACCCAACAAACCTGTTAACCTTCCAGTTACTCAGCCATCCACCCAACAAACCTATTAACCTTCCAGTTACTCAGCCATCCACCCAACAAACCTGCTAATTTCCAGTACTCAGCCATCCACCCAACAAAACTTCTAACCTTCCAGTTACTCAGCCATCCACCCAACAAAACCGCTAACCTTCCAGTTAACCAGCCATCCACCCAAGAAACCTGCTAACCTTCCAGTTACTCAGCCATCCACCCAACAAACCTGCGAATCTTCCAGTTACTCAGCCATCCACCCAACAAACCTGCTAACCTTCCAGTTACCCAGCCATCCACCCAACAAACCTGTTAACCTTCCAGTTACTCAGCCATCAACCCAACAAACCCGCTAAGTTCCAGTTTCCCAGCCATCCGCCCAACAACCCTGTTAAACTTCCATTTACCCAGCCATCCACCCAACAAACCTGCTAACCTTCCAGTTACCCAGCCATCCACCAACAAACCCGCTAAGTTCCAGTTACTCAGCCATCCACCCAACAAAACTGCTAACCTTCCATTTACCCAGCATCCACCCAACAAACCTGCTAAACTTCCAGTTACCCAGCCATCCACCCAACGTACCTGTTAACCTTCCAGTTACCCAGCCATCCACCCAACAAACCTGTTAATCTCCCAGTTACTCAGCCATCCACCCAACAAACCTGCTAACCTTCCAGTTGCTCAGCCATCAACCCAACAAACATGTTAACCTTCCAGTTACTCAGCCATCCACCCAACAAACCTGCTAATCTTCCAGTTACCCAGCCATCCACCCAACAAACCTGTTAACCTTCCAGTTACCCAGCCATCCACCCAACAACCTGCTAATCTTCCAGTTACCCAGCCATCCACCCAACAAACCTGCTAACCTTCCAGTTACCCAGGAATCCACCCAACAAAACTGTTAACCTTCCAGTTACTCAGCCATCCACCCAACAAACCTGCTAAGTTCCAGTTACCCATCCATCCACCCAACAAACCTGCTAACCTTCCAGTTACCCAGCCATCCACCCAACACAACTTTTAACCTTCCAGTTACTCAGCCATCCACCCAACAAACCTATTAACCTTCCAGTTACTCAGCCATCCACTCAACAAACCTGTTAACCTTCCTGTTACCCAGACATCCACCCAACAAACCCGCTAAGTTCCAGTTATCCAGCCAGCCACCCAACAAACCTACTAACCTTCCAGTTACCCAGCCATCCTCCCAACAAACATTTTAACCTTCCAGTTACTCAGCCATCCACCCAACAAACCTGCTAATCTTCGAGTTACCCAGCCATCCACCCAACAAACCTGCTAATCTTCCAGTTACCCAGCCATCCACCCAACAAACCTGTTAACCTACCAGTTACTCAGCCATCCACCCAACAAACATGCTAACCTTCCAGTTACCCAGCCATCCACCCAACAAAACTGTTAAACTTCCAGTTACTCAGCCATCCACCCAACAAACCTGCTAACCTTCCAGTTACCCAGCCATCCACCCAACAAACCTGTTAACCTTCCAGTTACTCAGCCATCCACCCAACAAACATGCTAACCTTCCAGTTACCCAGCCATCCACCCAACAAAACTGTTAACCTTCCAGTTACTCAGCCACCCACCAAACAAACCTGTTAACCTACCAGTGACTCAGCCATCCACCCAACAAACCTGCTAACCTTCCAGTTACCCAGCCATCCACCCAACAAACCTATTAACCTTCCAGTTACTCAGCCATCCACCCAACAAACCTGTTAACCTTTCAGTTACCCAGGAATCCACACAACAAAACTGTTAACCTTCCAGTTACTCAGCCATCCACCCAACAAACCTGCTAACCTCCCAGTTACCCATCCATCCACCCAACAAACCTTCTAACCTTCCAGTTACTCAGCCATCCACCCAACAAACCTATTAACCTTCCAGTTACCCAGCCATGCACCCAACAAACCCGCTAAGTTCCAGTTACTCAGCCATCCACCCAACAAACCTGCTAAGTTCCAGTTACCCATCCATCTACCCAAAAACCTGCTAACCTTCCAGTTACCCAGCCATCCACCCAACAAACCTATTAACCTTCCAGTTACTCTGCCATCCACCCAACAAACCTATTAACCTTCCAGTTACCCAGCCATCCACCCAACAAACCCGCTAAGTTCCAGTTACTCAGCCATCCACCCAACAAAACTGCTAACCTTCCATTTACCCAGCATCCACCCAACAAACCTGCTAAACTTCCAGTTACCCAGCCATCCACCCAACGTACCTGTTAACCTTCCAGTTACCCAGCCATCCACCCAACAAACCTGTTAATCTCCCAGTTACTCAGCCATCCACCCAATAAACCTGCTAACCTTGCAGTTACCCAGGAATGCACCCAACAAAACTGTTAACCTTCCAGTTACACAGCCATCCACCCAACAAACCTGTTAACCTTCCAGTTACTCAGCCATCCACCCAACAAACCTGCTAACCTTCCAGTTGCTCAGCCATCAACCCAACAAACCTGTTAACCTTCCAGTTACTCAGCCATCCACCCAGCAAACCTGCTAAACTTCCATTACCCAGCCATCCACTCAACAAACCTGTTAACCTTCCAGTTACCCAGCCATCCACCCAACTTACCTGTTAACCTTCCAGTTACCCAGCCATCCACCCAACAACCTGCTAATCTTCCAGTTACCCAGCCATCCACCCAATAAACCTGCTAACCTTCCAGTTACCCAGCCATCCACCCAACAAACCTGTTAATCTCCCAGTTACTCAGCCATCCACCCAACAAACCTGCTAACCTTCCAGTTGCTCAGCCATCAACCCAACAAACATGTTAACCTTCCAGTTACTCAGCCATCCACCCAACAAACCTGCTAATCTTCCAGTTACCCAGCCATCCACCCAACAAACCTGTTAACCTTCCAGTTACCCAGCCATCCACCCAACAACCTGCTAATCTTCCAGTTACCCAGCCATCCACCCAACAAACCTGCTAACCTTCCAGTTACCCAGGAATCCACCCAACAAAACTGTTAACCTTCCAGTTACTCAGCCATCCACCCAACAAACCTGCTAAGTTCCAGTTACCCATCCATCCACCCAACAAACCTGCTAACCTTCCAGTTACCCAGCCATCCACCCAACACAACTTTTAACCTTCCAGTTACTCAGCCATCCACCCAACAAACCTATTAACCTTCCAGTTACTCAGCCATCCACTCAACAAACCTGTTAACCTTCCTGTTACCCAGACATCCACCCAACAAACCCGCTAAGTTCCAGTTATCCAGCCAGCCACCCAACAAACCTACTAACCTTCCAGTTACCCAGCCATCCTCCCAACAAACATTTTAACCTTCCAGTTACTCAGCCATCCACCCAACAAACCTGCTAATCTTCGAGTTACCCAGCCATCCACCCAACAAACCTGCTAATCTTCCAGTTACCCAGCCATCCACCCAACAAACCTGTTAACCTACCAGTTACTCAGCCATCCACCCAACAAACATGCTAACCTTCCAGTTACCCAGCCATCCACCCAACAAAACTGTTAAACTTCCAGTTACTCAGCCATCCACCCAACAAACCTGCTAACCTTCCAGTTACCCAGCCATCCACCCAACAAACCTGTTAACCTTCCAGTTACTCAGCCATCCACCCAACAAACATGCTAACCTTCCAGTTACTCAGCCATCCACCCAACAAAACTGTTAACCTTCCAGTTACTCAGCCACCCACCAAACAAACCTGTTAACCTACCAGTGACTCAGCCATCCACCCAACAAACCTGCTAACCTTCCAGTTACCCAGCCATCCACCCAACAAACCTATTAACCTTCCAGTTACTCAGCCATCCACCCAACAAACCTGTTAACCTTTCAGTTACCCAGGAATCCACACAACAAAACTGTTAACCTTCCAGTTACTCAGCCATCCACCCAACAAACCTGCTAACCTCCCAGTTACCCATCCATCCACCCAACAAACCTTCTAACCTTCCAGTTACTCAGCCATCCACCCAACAAACCTATTAACCTTCCAGTTACCCAGCCATGCACCCAACAAACCCGCTAAGTTCCAGTTACTCAGCCATCCACCCAACAAACCTGCTAAGTTCCAGTTACCCATCCATCTACCCAAAAACCTGCTAACCTTCCAGTTACCCAGCCATCCACCCAACAAACCTATTAACCTTCCAGTTACTCAGCCATCCACCCAACAAAACTGCTAACCTTCCATTTACCCAGCATCCACCCAACAAACCTGCTAAACTTCCAGTTACCCAGCCATCCACCCAACGTACCTGTTAACCTTCCAGTTACCCAGCCATCCACCCAACAAACCTGTTAATCTCCCAGTTACTCAGCCATCCACCCAATAAACCTGCTAACCTTGCAGTTACCCAGGAATGCACCCAACAAAACTGCTAACCTTCCAGTTACACAGCCATCCACCCAACAAACCTGTTAACCTTCCAGTTACTCAGCCATCCACCCAACAAACCTGCTAACCTTCCAGTTGCTCAGCCATCAACCCAACAAACCTGTTAACCTTCCAGTTACTCAGCCATCCACCCAGCAAACCTGCTAAACTTCCATTACCCAGCCATCCACTCAACAAACCTGTTAACCTTCCAGTTACCCAGCCATCCACCCAACTTACCTGTTAACCTTCCAGTTACCCAGCCATCCACCCAACAACCTGCTAATCATCCAGTTACCCAGCCATCCACCCAATAAACCTGCTAACCTTCCAGTTACCCAGGAATCCACCCAACAAAACTGTTAACCTTCCAGTTACTCAGCCATCCACCCAACAAACCTGCTAAGTTCCAGTTACCCATCCATCCACCCAACAAACCTGCTAACCTTCCAGTTACCCAGCCATCCACCCAACACACCTTTTAACCTTCCAGTTACTCAGCCATCCACCCAACAAACCTATTAACCTTCCAGTTACTCAGCCATCCACTCAACAAACCTGTTAACCTTCCTGTTACCCAGACATCCACCCAACAAACCCGCTAAGTTCCAGTTATCCAGCCAGCCACCCAACAAACCTGCTAACCTTCCAGTTACCCAGCCATCCTCCCAACAAACATGTTAACCTTCCAGTTACTCAGCCATCCACCCAACAAACCTGCTAACCTTCGAGTTACCCAGCCATCCACCCAACAAACCTGCTAATCTTCCAGTTACCCAGCCATCCACCCAACAAACCTGTTAACCTACCAGTTACTCAGCCATCCACCCAACAAACATGCTAACCTTCCAGTTACCCAGCCATCCACCCAACAAAACTGTTAAACTTCCAGTTACCCAGCCATCCACCCAACAAACCTGCTAACCTTCCAGTTACCCAGCCATCCACCCAACAAACCTGTTAACCTTCCAGTTACTCAGCCATCCACCCAACAAACATGCTAACCTTCCAGTTACCCAGCCATCCACCCAACAAAACTGTTAACCTTCCAGTTACTCAGCCACCCACCAAACAAACCTGTTAACCTACCAGTGACTCAGCCATCCACCCAACAAACCTGCTAACCTTCCAGTTACCCAGCCATCCACCCAACAAACCTATTAACCTTCCAGTTACTCAGCCATCCACCCAACAAACCTGTTAACCTTTCAGTTACCCAGGAATCCACCCAACAAAACTGTTAACCTTCCAGTTACTCAGCCATCCACCCAACAAACCTGCTAACCTCCCAGTTACCCATCCATCAACCCAACAAACCTTCTAACCTTCCAGTTACTCAGCCATCCACCCAACAAACCTATTAACCTTCCAGTTACCCAGCCATGCACCCAACAAACCCGCTAAGTTCCAGTTACTCAGCCATCCATCCAACAAACCTGCTAAGTTCCAGTTACCCATCCATCTACCCAACAAACCTGCTAACCTTCCAGTTACCCAGCCATCCACCCAACAAACCTATTAACCTTCCAGTTACTCTGCCATCCACCCAACAAACCTATTAACCTTCCAGTTACCCAGCCATCCACCCAACAAACCCGCTAAGTTCCAGTTACTCAGCCATCCACCCAACAAAACTGCTAACCTTCCATTTACCCAGCATCCACCCAACAAACCTGCTAAACTTCCAGTTACCCAGCCATCCACCCAACGTACCTGTTAACCTTCCAGTTACCCAGCCATCCACCCAACAAACCTGTTAATCTTCCAGTTACCCAGCCATCCACCCAACAAACCTGCTAACCTTCCAGTTGCTCAGCCATCCACCCAACAAACCTGCTAACCTTCCAGTTGCTCAGCCATCCACCCAACAAAACTGTTAACCTTCCAGTTACTCAGCCATCCACCCAACAAACCTGCTAAACTTCCAGTACCCAGCCATCCACCCAACAAACCTGTTAACCTTCCAGTTACCCAGCCATCCACCCAACTTAACTGTTAACCTTCCAGTTACCCAGCCATCCACCCAACAAACCTGCTAACCTTCCAGTTACCCAGGAATCCACCCAACAAAACTGTTAACCTTCCAGTTACTCAGCCATCCACCCAACAAACCTGCTAAGTTCCAGTTACCCATCCATCCACCCAACAAACCTGCTAACCTTCCAGTTACCCAGCCATCCACCCAACACACCTTTTAACCTTTCAGTTACTCAGCCATCCCCCCAACAAAACGATTAACCTTCCAGTTACTCAGCCATCCACTCAACAAACCTGTTAACCTTCCAGTTACCCAGCCATCCACCCAACAAACCCGCTAAGTTCCAGTTACTCAGCCATCCACCCAACAAACCTGCTAAGTTCCAGTTATCCAGCCAGCCACGCAATAAACCTGCTAACCTTCCAGTTACCCAGTCATCCACCCAACAAATATGTTAACCTTCCAGTTACTCAGCCATCCACCCAACACACCTGCTAATCTTCCAAATACCCAGCCATCCACCCAACAAACCTGCTAGTCTTCCAGTTACCCAGCCATCCACCCAACAAACCTGTTAACCTTCCATTTACTCAGCCATCCACCCAACAAACCTGCTAACCTTCCAGTTACCCAGCCATCCACCCAACAAAACTGTTAACCTTCCAGTTACTCAGCCAGCCACCCAACAAAACTGCTAACCTTCCAGTTACGCAGCCATCCACCCAAAAAACCTATTAACCTTCCAGTTACCCTGGAATACACCCAACAAAACTGTTAACCTTCCAGTTACTCAGCCATCCATCCAACAAACCTGCTAACCTTGCAGTTACCCAGACATCCACCCAAAAAACCTGTTAACCTTCCAGTTACTCAGCCATCCACCCAACAAACCTATTAACCTTCCAGTTACTCAGCCATCCACCCAACAAACCTATTAACCTTCCAGTTACTCAGCCATCCACCCAACAAACCTATTAACCTTCCAGTTACCCAGCCATCCACCCAACAAAACTGTTAACCTTCCAGTTACTCAGCCATCCACCCAACAAACCTCTTAACCTTCCAGTTGCTCAGCCATCCACCCAACAAACCTATTAACCTTCCAGTTACCCAGCCATCCACCCAACAAACATGTTAACCTTCCAGTTACTCAGCCATCCACCCAACAAACCTGTTAACCATTGCAGTTACTCACCCATCCACCCAACAAACCTATTAACCTTCCAGTTACTCAGCCATCCACCCAACAAACCTGTTAACCTTCCAGTTACTCAGCCATCAACCCAACAAACCTGCTAACCTTCCAGTTACCCAGGAATCTACCCAACAAAACTGTTAACCTTCCAGTTACTCAGTCATCCACCCAACAAACCTGCTAACCTTCCAGTTACTCAGCCATCCACCCAACAAACCTGTTAACCGTGCAGTTACTCAGCCATCCACCCAACAAACCTATTAACCTTCCAGTTACTCAGCCATCCACCCAACAAACCTATTAACCTTCCAGTTACCCAGCCATCCACCCAACAAACCTGTTAAACTTCCAGTTACTCAGCCATCCACCCAACAAACCTATTAACCTTCCTGTTACTCAGCCATCCACCCAACAAACCTATTAACCTTCCAGTTACTCAGCCATCCACCCAACAAACCTGCTAATTTCCAGTACTCGGCCATCCACCCAACAAAACTTCTAACCTTCCAGTTACTCAGCCATCCACCCAACAAAACCGCTAACCTTCCAGTTAACCAGCCATCCACCCAAGAAACCTGCTAACCTTCCAGTTACTCAGCCATCCACCCAACAAACCTGCGAATCTTCCAGTTACTCAGCCATCCACCCAACAAACCTGCTAACCTTCCAGTTACCCAGCCATCCACCCAACAAACCTGTTAACCTTCCAGTTACTCAGCCATCAACCCAACAATCCCGCTAAGTTCCAGTTTCCCAGCCATCCGCCCAACAACCCTGTTAAACTTCCAGATACCCAGCCATCCACCCAACAAACCTGCTAACCTTCCAGTTACCCAGCCATCCACCCCACAAATCTGTTAACCTTTCAGTTACCCAGCCATCCACCCAACAAATCTCCTAACCTTCCAGTTACCCAATCATGCACCCAACAAAACTGTTAACATTCCAGTTACCCAGCCATCCACCCAACAAACCTGCTCACCTTCCAGTTACCCACAACATTCACCTAACAAACCTGCAAACCTTTCAGTTACCCAGCCAACCACCCAACATACCTGTTAACCTTCCAGTTACCCAGCCATCCACCCAACAAACGTTCTAACCTTCCAGTTACCCAGCCATCCACCCCACAAACATGTTAACCTACCAGTTACCCAGGCATTCACCCAACAAACCTGCTAACCTTTCAGTTACACAGCCATACGCCCAACAAACGTTCTAACCTTCCAGTTACCCAGCCATCCACCCCACAAACATGTTAACCTACCAGTTACCCAGGCATTCACCCAACAAACCTGCTAACCTTTCAGTTACACAGCCATACGCCCAACAAACCTGTTAACCTTCCAGTTGCCCAGCCATCCAACCCACAAAAATGTTAATCTTCCAGTTACCCAGCCATCCACCCAACAAACCAGCTAACCTTCAAGTTACCTAGCCATCTACCCAACAAACCTGCTAACCTTTCAGAACCCAGCCATCCATCCAACAAACCTGCTAACCTTCCAGTTACCCAGCCATTCACCCAACAAACCTGCTAACCTTCCAGTAACCCAGCCATGCACCCAACAAACCTGCTAAACTTCCAGTTACCCAGGCATCCACCCAACAAATCTGCTAACCTTCCAGTTACCCAGCCATCCACCCGACAAACCTTATAACCTTCCAGTTACCCAGCCATCCACACAACTTACCTGTTATCCTTCCAGTTACCCAGCCATCCACCCAACAAATCTGTTAATATTCCAGTTACCCAGCCATGAACACAACAAACCTGCTAACCTTCCAGTTAAACAACCATCCACCCAACAAACCTGTTAACCTTCCAGTTACTCAGCCATCCACCCAACAAACCTGTTAAACTTCCAGTTACCCAGCCATCCACCCAACAAAACTGCTAATCTTCCAGTTACCCAGCCATCCACCCAACAAAACTGTTAACCTTCCAGTTACTCAGCCATCCACCCAACAAAACTGCTAACCTTCCAGTTACCCATGAATCCACCCAACAAAACTGTTAACCTTCCAGTTACTCAGCCATCCACCCAACAAACCTGCTAAGTTCCAGTTACCCATCCATCCACTCAACAATGCTGCTAACCTTCCAGTTACTCAGCCATCCACCCAACAAACCTATTAACCTTCCAGTTACTCAGTCATCCACCCAACAAACCTATTAACCTTCCAGTTACTCAGCCATCAACCCAACAAACCTGCTAACCTTCCAGTTACCCAGGAATACACCCAACAAAACTGTTAACCTTCCAGTTACTCAGCCATCCACCCAACAAACCTGTTAACCTTCCAGTTACTCAGCCATCCACCCAACAAACCTTTTAACCTTTCAGTTACTCAGCCATCCCCCCAACAAAACTATTAACCTTCCAGTTACTCAGCCATCCACTCAACAAACCTGTTAACCTTCCAGTTACCCAGCCATCCACCCAACAAACCCGCTAAGTTCCAGTTACTCAGCCATCCACCCAACAAACCTGCTAAGTTCCAGTTATCCAGCCAGCCACCCAACAAACCTGCTAACCTTCCAGTTACCCAGTCATCCACCCAACAAATATGTTAACCTTCCAGTTACTCAGCCATCCACCCAACACACCTGCTAATCTTCCAGTTACCCAGCCATCCACCCAACAAACCTGCTAATCTTCCAGTTACCCAGCCATCCACCCAACAAACCTGTTAACCTTCCAGTTACTCAGCCATCCACCCAACAAACCTGCTAACCTTCCAGTTACCCAGCCATCCACGCAACAAAACTGTTAACCTTCCAGTTACTCAGCCAGCCACCCAACAAAACTGCTAACCTTCCAGTTACGCAGCCATCCACCCAAAAAACCTATTAACCTTCCAGTTACCCTGGAATACACCCAACAAAACTGTTAACCTTCCAGTTACTCAGCCATCCATCCAACAAACCTGCTAACCTTGCAGTTACCCAGACATCCACCCAAAAAACCTGTTAACCTTCCAGTTACTCAGCCATCCACCCAACAAACCTATTAACCTTCCAGTTACTCAGCCATCCACCCAACAAACCTATTAACCTTCCAGTTACTCAGCCATCCACCCAACAAACCTATTAACCTTCCAGTTACCCAGCCATCCACCCAACAAAACTGTTAACCTTCCAGTTACTCAGCCATCCACCCAACAAACCTCTTAACCTTCCAGTTGCTCAGCCATCCACCCAACAAACCTATTAACCTTCCAGTTACCCAGCCATCCACCCAACAAACATGTTAACCTTCCAGTTACTCAGCCATCCACCCAACAAACCTGTTAACCATTGCAGTTACTCAGCCATCCACCCAACAAACCTATTAACCTTCCAGTTACTCAGCCATCCACCCAACAAACCTGTTAACCTTCCAGTTACTCAGCCATCAACCCAACAAACCTGCCAACCTTCCAGTTACCCAGGAATCTACCCAACAAAACTGTTAACCTTCCAGTTACTCAGTCATCCACCCAACAAACCTGCTAACCTTCCAGTTACTCAGCCATCCACCCAACAAACCTGTTAACCGTGCAGTTACTCAGCCATCCACCCAACAAACCTGTTAACCTTCCAGTTACTCAGCCATCCACCCAACAAACCTATTAACCTTCCAGTTACTCAGCCATCCACCCAACAAACCTATTAACCTTCCAGTTACTCAGCCATCCACCCAACAAACCTGCTAATTTCCAGTACTCGGCCATCCACTCAACAAAACTTCTAACCTTCCAGTTACTCAGCCATCCACCCAACAAAACCGCTAACCTTCCAGTTAACCAGCCATCCACCCAAGAAACCTGCAAACCTTCCAGTTACTCAGCCATCCACCCAACAAACCTGCGAATCTTCCAGTTACTCAGCCATCCACCCAACAAACCTGCTAACCTTCCAGTTACCCAGCCATCCACCCAACAAACCTGTTAACCTTCCAGTTACTCAGCCATCAACCCAACAATCCCGCTAAGTTCCAGTTTCCCAGCCATCCGCCCAACAACCCTGTTAAACTTCCAGATACCCAGCCATCCACCCAACAAACCTGCTAACCTTCCAGTTACCCAGCCATCCACCCCACAAACCTGTTAACCTTTCAGTTACCCAGCCATCCACCCAACAAATCTCCTAACCTTCCAGTTAGCCAATCATGCACCCAACAAAACTGTTAACATTCCAGTTACCCAGCCATCCACCCAACAAACCTGCTCACCTTCCAGTTACCCACAACATTCACCTAACAAACCTGCAAACCTTTCAGTTACCCAGCCAACCACCCAACATACCTGTTAACCTTCCAGTTACCCAGCCATCCACCCAACAAACGTTCTAACCTTCCAGTTACCCAGCCATCCACCCCACAAACATGTTAACCTACCAGTTACCCAGGCATTCACCCAACAAACCTGCTAACCTTTCAGTTACACAGCCATACGCCCAACAAACGTTCTAACCTTCCAGTTACCCAGCCATCCACCCCACAAACATGTTAACCTACCAGTTACCCAGGCATTCACCCAACAAACCTGCTAACCTTTCAGTTACACAGCCATACGCCCAACAAACCTGTTAACCTTCCAGTTGCCCAGCCATCCACCCCACAAAAATGTTAATCTTCCAGTTACCCAGCCATCCACCCAACAAACCAGCTAACCTTCAAGTTACCTAGCCATCTACCCAACAAACCTGCTAACCTTTCAGAACCCAGCCATCCATCCAACAAACCTGCTAACCTTCCAGTTACCCAGCCATTCACCCAACAAACCTGCTAACCTTCCAGTAACCCAGCCATGCACCCAACAAACCTGCTAAACTTCCAGTTACCCAGGCATCCACCCAACAAATCTGCTAACCTTCCAGTTACCCAGCCCTCCACCCAAAAAACCTGTTAACATTCCGGTACCCAGCCATCCACCCAACAAACCTGCTAACCTTCCAGATACCCAGCCATCCAGCCAACAAACCTATTAACCTTCCAGTTACCCAGCCATCCACCCGACAAACCTTATAACCTTCCAGTTACCCAGCCATCCACACAACTTACCTGTTATCCTTCCAGTTACCCAGCCATCCACCCAACAAATCTGTTAATATTCCAGTTACCCAGCCATGAACACAACAAACCTGCTAACCTTCCAGTTAAACAACCATCCACCCAACAAACCTGTTAACCTTCCAGTTACTCAGCCATCCACCCAACAAACCTGTTAAACTTCCAGTTACCCAGCCATCCACCCAACAAAACTGCTAATCTTCCAGTTACCCAGCCATCCACCCAACAAACCTGTTAACCTTCCAGTTACTCAGCTATCCACCCAACAAACCTGCTAACCTTCCAGTTACCCATGAATCCACCCAACAAAACTGTTAACCTTCCAGTTACTCAGCCATCCACCCAACAAACCTGCTAAGTTCCAGTTACCCATCCATCCACTCAACAATGCTGCTAACCTTCCAGTTACTCAGCCATCCACCCAACAAACCTATTAACCTTCCAGTTACTCAGTCATCCACCCAACAAACCTATTAACCTTCCAGTTACTCAGCCATCAACCCAACAAACCTGCTAACCTTCCAGTTACCCAGGAATACACCCAACAAAACTGTTAACCTTCCAGTTACTCAGCCATCCACCCAACAAACCTGCTAACCTTACAGTTACCCAGACATCCACCCAACAAACCTGTTAACCTTCCAGTTACTCAGCCATCCACCCAACAAACCTGTTAACCTTCCAGTTACTCAGCCATCGACCCAACAAACCTATTAACCTTCCAGTTACTCAGCCGTCCACCCAACAAAACTATTAACCTTCCAGTTACCCAGCCATCCACCCAACAAACCTGTTAACCTTCCAGTTACTCAGCCATCCACCCAACAAACCTATTAACCTTCCAGTTACTCAGCCATCCACCCAACAAACCTATTAACCTTCCAGTTACTCAGCCATCCACCCAACAAAACTGTTAACCTTCCAGTTACTCAGCCATCCACCCAACAAACCTGCTAACCTTCCAGTCACCCAGGAATCTACCCAACAAAACTGTTAACCTTCCAGTTACTCAGTCATCCACCCAACAAACCTGCTAACCTTCCAGTTACCCAGCCATCCACCCAACAACCTTTTAACCTTCCAGTTACTCAGCCATCCACCCAACAAACCTGTTAACCTTCCAGTTACACAGCCATCCTCCCAACAAACCTGTTAACCTTCCAGTTACTCAGCCATCCACCCAACAAACCTGCTAACCTTCCAGTTGCTCAGCCATCAACCCAACAAACCTGTTAACCTTCCAGTTACTCAGCGATCCACCCAGCAAACCTGCTTAACTACCATTACCCAGCCATCCACTCAACAAACCTGTTAACCTTCCAGTTACCCAGCCATCTACCCAACTTACCTGTTAACCTTCCAGTTACCCAGCCATCCACCCAACAAACCTGTTAATCTTCCAGTTACCCAGCCATCCACCCAACAAACCTGCTAACCTTCCAGTTACCCAGGAATCCACCCAACAAAACTGTTAACCTTCCAGTTACTCAGCCATCCACCCAACAAACCTGCTAAGTTCCAGTTACCCATCCATCCACCCAACAAACCTGCTAACCTTCCAGTTACCCAGCCATCCACCCAACACACCTTTTTACCTTCCAGTTACTCAGCCATCCATCCAACAAACCTGTTAACCTTCCAGTTACCCAGCCATCCACCCAACAAACCCGCTAAGTTCCAGTTATCCAGCCAGCCACGCAACAAACCCGCTAATCTTCCAGTTACCCAGCCATCCACCCGACAAACCCGCTAACTTTCCAGTTACCCAGCCATCCTCCCAACAAACATGCTAACCTTCCAGTTACCCAGCCATCCACCCAACAAACCTGTTAATCTTCCAGTTACTCAGCCATCCACCCAACAAACCTTCTAATCTTCCAAATACCCAGCCATCCACCCAACAAACCTGCTAATCTTCCAGTTACCCAGCCATCCACCCAACAAACCTGTTAACCTTCCAGTTACCCAGTCATCCACCCAACAAACCTGTTAACCTTCCAGTTACCCAGCCATCCACCCCACAAACCTGTTAACCTTCCAGTTACCCAGCCATCCTCCCAACAAACATGTTAACCTTCCAGTTACCCAGTCATCCACCCAACAAACCTGTTAACCTTCCAGTTACCCAGCCATCCACCCCACAAACATGTTAACCTTCCAGTTACTCAGCCATCCACCCAACAAACCTGTTAACCTTCCAGTTACTCAGCCATCCACCCAACAAACATGCTAACCTTCCAGTTACCCATCCATCTACCCAACAAACCTGCTAACCTTCCAGTTACCCAGCCATCCACCCAACAAACCTGTTAACCTTCCAGTTACCCAGTCATCCACCCAACAAACCTGTTAACCTTCCAGTTACCCAGCCATCCACCCCACAAACCTGTTAATCTTCCAGTTATCCAGCCATCCACCCCACAAACCTGTTAACCCTCCAGTTACCCAGCCATCCACCCCACAAACCTGTTAATCTTCCAGTTTACCAGCCATCCACCCAACAAACCTGTTAATCTTCCAGTTACCCAGCCACCACCCAACAAACCTGTTAACCTTCCAGTTACCCAGTCATCCACCCAACAAACCTGTTAACCTTCCAGTTACCCAGCCATCCACCCCACAAACCTGTTAATCTTCCAGTTATCCAGCCATCCACCCCACAAACCTGTTAACCCTCCAGTTACCCAGCCATCCACCCCACAAATCTGTTAATCTTCCAGTTATCCAGCCATCCACCCCGCAAACCTGTTAACCCTCCAGTTACC
Source organism: Eledone cirrhosa (assembly GCA_964016885.1). Taxonomy (NCBI): domain Eukaryota; kingdom Metazoa; phylum Mollusca; class Cephalopoda; order Octopoda; family Eledonidae; genus Eledone; species Eledone cirrhosa. Next base: position 408,115,694 of record OZ024741.1, on the reverse strand, counting down.
CAGCCATCCACCCCACAAACCTGTTAATCTTCCAGTTATCCAGCCATCCACCCAACAAACCTGTTAACCTACCAGTTACTCAGCCATCCACCCCACAAACCTGTTAACCTTCCAGTTACCCAGGAATTTACCCAACGAAACTGCTCTCCTTCCAGTTACCCAGCCTTCCACCCAACAAATCTGTTAACCTTCCAGTTACCCAGCCATCCACCCCACAAACCTGTTAACCTTCCAGTTACCCAGGAATTTACCCAACGAAACTGCTCTCCTTCCAGTTACCCAGCCATCCACCCAACAAATCTGTTAACCTTCCAGTTAACCACCCACCGGCTAAACAAACATGTTAACCTTCCAGTTACCCAGTCATCCACCCAACAAACCTGCTAACCTTCCAGTATCCAGCCATCTACCACACAAACCTATTAAGCTTCCAGTTACCCAGCCATCCACCCAACAAGCTTGCTAACTTTCTAGTTACCCAGCCATCCACCCAACTTAACTGTTAACATTCCAGTTACTCAGCCATCCACCCAACAAACCTGCTAACCTTCCAGTTACCCAGCCATCCACCCAAGAAAACTTTAAAACTTCCAGTTACGCAGCCACCCACCCCACAAACCTTTTAACCTTCCAATTACCCAGCCACCCACCCAACAAACACGCTAAGTTTCAGTTACTCAGCCATCCACCCAACAAACCTGCTAACCTTCCAGTTACCCAGCCATCCGCCCAACAACCCTGTTAACCTTCCAGTTACTCAGCCATCCACCCAACAAACCTGTTAACCTTCCAGTTACCCAGCCATCCACCCAACAAACCCGCTAAGTTCCAGTTATCCAGCCAGCCACCCAACAAACCCGCTAACCTTCCAGTTACCCAGCCATCCACCCGACAAACCCGCTAACCTTCCAGTTACCCAGCCATCCTCCCAACAAACATGCTAACCTTCCAGTTACCCAGCCATCCACCCAACAAACCTGTTAATCTTCCAGTTACTCAGCCATCCACCCAACAAACCTTCTAATCTTCCAAACACCCAGCCATCCACCCAACAAACCTGCTAATCTTCCAGTTACCCAGCCATCCACCCAACAAACCTGTTAACCTTCCAGTTACCCAGTCATCCACCCAACAAACCTGTTAACCTTCCAGTTACCCAGCCATCCACCCCACAAACCTGTTAACCTTCCAGTTACCCAGCCATCCTCCCAACAAACATGTTAACCTTCCAGTTACCCAGTCATCCACCCAACAAACCTGTTAACCTTCCAGTTACCCAGCCATCCACCCCACAAACATGTTAACCTTCCAGTTACTCAGCCATCCACCCAACAAACCTGTTAACCTTCCAGTTACTCAGCCATCCACCCAACAAACATGCTAACCTTCCAGTTACCCATCCATCTACCCAACAAACCTGCTAACCTTCCAGTTACCCAGCCATCCACCCAACAAACCTGTTAACCTTCCAGTTACCCAGTCATCCACCCAACAAACCTGTTAACCTTCCAGTTACCCGGCCATCCACCCCACAAACCTGTAAATCTTCCAGTTATCCAGCCATCCACCCCACAAACCTGTTAACCCTCCAGTTACCCAGCCATCCACCGCACAAACCTGTTAATCTTCCAGTTACCCAGCCATCCACCCAACAAACCTGCTAACCTCCAGTTACCCAGCCACCACCCAACAAACCTGTTAACCTTCCAGTTACCCAGCCATCCACCCCACAAACCTGTTAATCTTCCAGTTATCCAGCCATCCACCCAACAAACCTGTTAACCTACCAGTTACTCAGCCATCCACCCCACAAACCTGTTAACCTTCCAGTTACCCAGGAATTTACCCAACGAAACTGCTCTCCTTCCAGTTACCCAGCCTTCCACCCAACAAATCTGTTAACCTTCCAGTTACCCAGCCATCCACCCCACAAACCTGTTAACCTTCCAGTTACCCAGGAATTTACCCAACGAAAATGCTCTCCTTCTAGTTACCCAGCCTTCCACCCAACAAATCTGTTTACCTTCCAGTTAACCAGCCACCGGCCCAACAAACATGTTAACCTTCCAGTTACCCAGCCATCCACCCCACAAACCTGTTAACCTTCCAGTTACCCAGCCATCCTCCCAACAAACATGTTAACCTTCCAGTTACCCAGTCATCCACCCAACAAACCTGTTAACCTTCCAGTTACCCAGCCATCCACCCCACAAACATGTTAACCTTCCAGTTACTCAGCCATCCAACCAACAAACCTGTTAACCTTCCAGTTACTCAGCCATCCACCCAACAAACATGCTAACCTTCCAGTTACCCATCCATCTACCCAACAAACCTGCTAACCTTCCAGTTACCCAGCCATCCACCCAACAAACCTGTTAACCTTCCAGTTACCCAGTCATCCACCCAACAAACCTGTTAACCTTCCAGTTACCCAGCCATCCACCCCACAAACCTGTTAATCTTCCAGTTATCCAGCCATCCACCCCACAAACCTGTTAACCCTCCAGTTACCCAGCCATCCACCCCACAAACCTGTTAATCTTCCAGTTTACCAGCCATCCACCCAACAAACCTGCTAACCTTCCAGTTACCCAGCCACCACCCAACTAACCTGTTAACCTTCCAGTTACCCAGTCATCCACCCAACAAACCTGTTAACCTTCCAGTTACCCAGCCATCCACCCCACAAACCTGTTAATCTTCCAGTTATCCAGCCATCCACCCCACAAACCTGTTAACCCTCCAGTTACCCAGCCATCCACCCCACAAATCTGTTAATCTTCCAGTTATCCAGCCATCCACCCCGCAAACCTGTTAACCCTCCAGTTACCCAGCCATCCACCCCACAAACCTGTTAATCTTCCAGTTATCCAGCCATCCACCCAACAAACCTGTTAACCTACCAGTTACTCAGCCATCCACCCCACAAACCTGTTAACCTTCCAGTTACCCAGGAATTTACCCAACGAAACTGCTCTCCTTCCAGTTACCCAGCCTTCCACCCAACAAATCTGTTAACCTTCCAGTTACCCAGCCATCCACCCCACAAACCTGTTAACCTTCCAGTTACCCAGGAATTTACCCAACGAAACTGCTCTCCTTCCAGTTACCCAGCCATCCACCCAACAAATCTGTTAACCTTCCAGTTAACCAGCCACCGGCTAAACAAACATGTTAACCTTCCAGTTACCCAGTCATCCACCCAACAAACCTGCTAACCTTCCAGTATCCAGCCATCTACCACACAAACCTATTAAGCTTCCAGTTACCCAGCCATCCACCCAACAAGCTTGCTAACTTTCTAGTTACCCAGCCATCCACCCAACTTAACTGTTAACATTCCAGTTACTCAGCCATCCACCCAACAAACCTGCTAACCTTCCAGTTACCCAGCCATCCACCCAAGAAAACTTTTAAACTTCCAGTTACGCAGCCACCCACCCCACAAACCTTTTAACCTTCCAATTACCCAGCCACCCACCCAACAAACACGCTAAGTTTCAGTTACTCAGCCATCCACCCAACAAACCTGCTAACCTTCCAGTTACCCAGCCATCCGCCCAACAACCCTGTTAACCTTCCAGTTACTCAGCCATCCACCCAACAAACCTGTTAACCTTCCAGTTACCCAGCCATCCACCCAACAAACCCGCTAAGTTCCAGTTATCCAGCCAGCCACCCAACAAACCCGCTAACCTTCCAGTTACCCAGCCATCCACCCGACAAACCCGCTAACCTTCCAGTTACCCAGCCATCCTCCCAACAAACATGCTAACCTTCCAGTTACCCAGCCATCCACCCAACAAACCTGTTAATCTTCCAGTTACTCAGCCATCCACCCAACAAACCTTCTAATCTTCCAAACACCCAGCCATCCACCCAACAAACCTGCTAATCTTCCAGTTACCCAGCCATCCACCCAACAAACCTGTTAACCTTCCAGTTACTCAGTCATCCACCCAACAAACCTGCTAACCTTCCAGTTACCCAGCCATCCACCCAACAACCTTTTAACCTTCCAGTTACTCAGCCATCCACCCAACAAACCTGTTAACCTTCCAGTTACACAGCCATCCTCCCAACAAACCTGTTAACCTTCCAGTTACTCAGCCATCCACCCAACAAACCTGCTAACCTTCCAGTTGCTCAGCCATCAACCCAACAAACCTGTTAACCTTCCAGTTACTCAGCCATCCACCCAGCAAACCTGCTTAACTACCATTACCCAGCCATCCACTCAACAAACCTGTTAACCTTCCAGTTACCCAGCCATCTACCCAACTTACCTGTTAACCTTCCAGTTACCCAGCCATCCACCCAACAAACCTGTTAATCTTCCAGTTACCCAGCCATCCACCCAACAAACCTGCTAACCTTCCAGTTACCCAGGAATCCACCCAACAAAACTGTTAACCTTCCAGTTACTCAGCCATCCACCCAACAAACCTGCTAAGTTCCAGTTACCCATCCATCCACCCAACAAACCTGCTAACCTTCCAGTTACCCAGCCATCCACCCAACACACCTTTTTACCTTCCAGTTACTCAGCCATCCATCCAACAAACCTGTTAACCTTCCAGTTACCCAGCCATCCACCCAACAAACCCGCTAAGTTCCAGTTATCCAGCCAGCCACGCAACAAACCCGCTAATCTTCCAGTTACCCAGCCATCCACCCGACAAACCCGCTAACTTTCCAGTTACCCAGCCATCCTCCCAACAAACATGCTAACCTTCCAGTTACCCAGCCATCCACCCAACAAACCTGTTAATCTTCCAGTTACTCAGCCATCCACCCAACAAACCTTCTAATCTTCCAAATACCCAGCCATCCACCCAACAAACCTGCTAATCTTCCAGTTACCCAGCCATCCACCCAACAAACCTGTTAACCTTCCAGTTACCCAGTCATCCACCCAACAAACCTGTTAACCTTCCAGTTACCCAGCCATCCACCCCACAAACCTGTTAACCTTCCAGTTACCCAGCCATCCTCCCAACAAACATGTTAACCTTCCAGTTACCCAGTCATCCACCCAACAAACCTGTTAACCTTCCAGTTACCCAGCCATCCACCCCACAAACATGTTAACCTTCCAGTTACTCAGCCATCCACCCAACAAACCTGTTAACCTTCCAGTTACTCAGCCATCCACCCAACAAACATGCTAACCTTCCAGTTACCCATCCATCTACCCAACAAACCTGCTAACCTTCCAGTTACCCAGCCATCCACCCAACAAACCTGTTAACCTTCCAGTTACCCAGTCATCCACCCAACAAACCTGTTAACCTTCCAGTTACCCAGCCATCCACCCCACAAACCTGTTAATCTTCCAGTTATCCAGCCATCCACCCCACAAACCTGTTAACCCTCCAGTTACCCAGCCATCCACCCCACAAACCTGTTAATCTTCCAGTTTACCAGCCATCCACCCAACAAACCTGTTAATCTTCCAGTTACCCAGCCACCACCCAACAAACCTGTTAACCTTCCAGTTACCCAGTCATCCACCCAACAAACCTGTTAACCTTCCAGTTACCCAGCCATCCACCCCACAAACCTGTTAATCTTCCAGTTATCCAGCCATCCACCCCACAAACCTGTTAACCCTCCAGTTACCCAGCCATCCACCCCACAAATCTGTTAATCTTCCAGTTATCCAGCCATCCACCCCGCAAACCTGTTAACCCTCCAGTTACCCAGCCATCCACCCCACAAACCTGTTAATCTTCCAGTTATCCAGCCATCCACCCAACAAACCTGTTAACCTACCAGTTACTCAGCCATCCACCCCACAAACCTGTTAACCTTCCAGTTACCCAGGAATTTACCCAACGAAACTGCTCTCCTTCCAGTTACCCAGCCTTCCACCCAACAAATCTGTTAACCTTCCAGTTACCCAGCCATCCACCCCACAAACCTGTTAACCTTCCAGTTACCCAGGAATTTACCCAACGAAACTGCTCTCCTTCCAGTTACCCAGCCATCCACCCAACAAATCTGTTAACCTTCCAGTTAACCACCCACCGGCTAAACAAACATGTTAACCTTCCAGTTACCCAGTCATCCACCCAACAAACCTGCTAACCTTCCAGTATCCAGCCATCTACCACACAAACCTATTAAGCTTCCAGTTACCCAGCCATCCACCCAACAAGCTTGCTAACTTTCTAGTTACCCAGCCATCCACCCAACTTAACTGTTAACATTCCAGTTACTCAGCCATCCACCCAACAAACCTGCTAACCTTCCAGTTACCCAGCCATCCACCCAAGAAAACTTTAAAACTTCCAGTTACGCAGCCACCCACCCCACAAACCTTTTAACCTTCCAATTACCCAGCCACCCACCCAACAAACACGCTAAGTTTCAGTTACTCAGCCATCCACCCAACAAACCTGCTAACCTTCCAGTTACCCAGCCATCCGCCCAACAACCCTGTTAACCTTCCAGTTACTCAGCCATCCACCCAACAAACCTGTTAACCTTCCAGTTACCCAGCCATCCACCCAACAAACCCGCTAAGTTCCAGTTATCCAGCCAGCCACCCAACAAACCCGCTAACCTTCCAGTTACCCAGCCATCCACCCGACAAACCCGCTAACCTTCCAGTTACCCAGCCATCCTCCCAACAAACATGCTAACCTTCCAGTTACCCAGCCATCCACCCAACAAACCTGTTAATCTTCCAGTTACTCAGCCATCCACCCAACAAACCTTCTAATCTTCCAAACACCCAGCCATCCACCCAACAAACCTGCTAATCTTCCAGTTACCCAGCCATCCACCCAACAAACCTGTTAACCTTCCAGTTACCCAGTCATCCACCCAACAAACCTGTTAACCTTCCAGTTACCCAGCCATCCACCCCACAAACCTGTTAACCTTCCAGTTACCCAGCCATCCTCCCAACAAACATGTTAACCTTCCAGTTACCCAGTCATCCACCCAACAAACCTGTTAACCTTCCAGTTACCCAGCCATCCACCCCACAAACATGTTAACCTTCCAGTTACTCAGCCATCCACCCAACAAACCTGTTAACCTTCCAGTTACTCAGCCATCCACCCAACAAACATGCTAACCTTCCAGTTACCCATCCATCTACCCAACAAACCTGCTAACCTTCCAGTTACCCAGCCATCCACCCAACAAACCTGTTAACCTTCCAGTTACCCAGTCATCCACCCAACAAACCTGTTAACCTTCCAGTTACCCGGCCATCCACCCCACAAACCTGTAAATCTTCCAGTTATCCAGCCATCCACCCCACAAACCTGTTAACCCTCCAGTTACCCAGCCATCCACCGCACAAACCTGTTAATCTTCCAGTTACCCAGCCATCCACCCAACAAACCTGCTAACCTCCAGTTACCCAGCCACCACCCAACAAACCTGTTAACCTTCCAGTTACCCAGCCATCCACCCCACAAACCTGTTAATCTTCCAGTTATCCAGCCATCCACCCAACAAACCTGTTAACCTACCAGTTACTCAGCCATCCACCCCACAAACCTGTTAACCTTCCAGTTACCCAGGAATTTACCCAACGAAACTGCTCTCCTTCCAGTTACCCAGCCTTCCACCCAACAAATCTGTTAACCTTCCAGTTACCCAGCCATCCACCCCACAAACCTGTTAACCTTCCAGTTACCCAGGAATTTACCCAACGAAAATGCTCTCCTTCCAGTTACCCAGCCTTCCACCCAACAAATCTGTTTACCTTCCAGTTAACCAGCCACCGGCCCAACAAACATGTTAACCTTCCAGTTACCCAGCCATCCACCCCACAAACCTGTTAACCTTCCAGTTACCCAGCCATCCTCCCAACAAACATGTTAACCTTCCAGTTACCCAGTCATCCACCCAACAAACCTGTTAACCTTCCAGTTACCCAGCCATCCACCCCACAAACATGTTAACCTTCCAGTTACTCAGCCATCCAACCAACAAACCTGTTAACCTTCCAGTTACTCAGCCATCCACCCAACAAACATGCTAACCTTCCAGTTACCCATCCATCTACCCAACAAACCTGCTAACCTTCCAGTTACCCAGCCATCCACCCAACAAACCTGTTAACCTTCCAGTTACCCAGTCATCCACCCAACAAACCTGTTAACCTTCCAGTTACCCAGCCATCCACCCCACAAACCTGTTAATCTTCCAGTTATCCAGCCATCCACCCCACAAACCTGTTAACCCTCCAGTTACCCAGCCATCCACCCCACAAACCTGTTAATCTTCCAGTTTACCAGCCATCCACCCAACAAACCTGCTAACCTTCCAGTTACCCAGCCACCACCCAACTAACCTGTTAACCTTCCAGTTACCCAGTCATCCACCCAACAAACCTGTTAACCTTCCAGTTACCCAGCCATCCACCCCACAAACCTGTTAATCTTCCAGTTATCCAGCCATCCACCCCACAAACCTGTTAACCCTCCAGTTACCCAGCCATCCACCCCACAAATCTGTTAATCTTCCAGTTATCCAGCCATCCACCCCGCAAACCTGTTAACCCTCCAGTTACCCAGCCATCCACCCCACAAACCTGTTAATCTTCCAGTTATCCAGCCATCCACCCAACAAACCTGTTAACCTACCAGTTACTCAGCCATCCACCCCACAAACCTGTTAACCTTCCAGTTACCCAGGAATTTACCCAACGAAACTGCTCTCCTTCCAGTTACCCAGCCTTCCACCCAACAAATCTGTTAACCTTCCAGTTACCCAGCCATCCACCCCACAAACCTGTTAACCTTCCAGTTACCCAGGAATTTACCCAACGAAACTGCTCTCCTTCCAGTTACCCAGCCATCCACCCAACAAATCTGTTAACCTTCCAGTTAACCAGCCACCGGCTAAACAAACATGTTAACCTTCCAGTTACCCAGTCATCCACCCAACAAACCTGCTAACCTTCCAGTATCCAGCCATCTACCACACAAACCTATTAAGCTTCCAGTTACCCAGCCATCCACCCAACAAGCTTGCTAACTTTCTAGTTACCCAGCCATCCACCCAACTTAACTGTTAACATTCCAGTTACTCAGCCATCCACCCAACAAACCTGCTAACCTTCCAGTTACCCAGCCATCCACCCAAGAAAACTTTTAAACTTCCAGTTACGCAGCCACCCACCCCACAAACCTTTTAACCTTCCAATTACCCAGCCACCCACCCAACAAACACGCTAAGTTTCAGTTACTCAGCCATCCACCCAACAAACCTGCTAACCTTCCAGTTACCCAGCCATCCGCCCAACAACCCTGTTAACCTTCCAGTTACTCAGCCATCCACCCAACAAACCTGTTAACCTTCCAGTTACCCAGCCATCCACCCAACAAACCCGCTAAGTTCCAGTTATCCAGCCAGCCACCCAACAAACCCGCTAACCTTCCAGTTACCCAGCCATCCACCCGACAAACCCGCTAACCTTCCAGTTACCCAGCCATCCTCCCAACAAACATGCTAACCTTCCAGTTACCCAGCCATCCACCCAACAAACCTGTTAATCTTCCAGTTACTCAGCCATCCACCCAACAAACCTTCTAATCTTCCAAACACCCAGCCATCCACCCAACAAACCTGCTAATCTTCCAGTTACCCAGCCATCCACCCAACAAACCTGTTAACCTTCCAGTTACCCAGTCATCCACCCAACAAACCTGTTAACCTTCCAGTTACCCAGCCATCCACCCCACAAACCTGTTAACCTTCCAGTTACCCAGCCATCCTCCCAACAAACATGTTAACCTTCCAGTTACCCAGTCATCCACCCAACAAACCTGTTAACCTTCCAGTTACCCAGCCATCCACCCCACAAACATGTTAACCTTCCAGTTACTCAGCCATCCACCCAACAAACCTGTTAACCTTCCAGTTACTCAGCCATCCACCCAACAAACATGCTAACCTTCCAGTTACCCATCCATCTACCCAACAAACCTGCTAACCTTCCAGTTACCCAGCCATCCACCCAACAAACCTGTTAACCTTCCAGTTACCCAGTCATCCACCCAACAAACCTGTTAACCTTCCAGTTACCCGGCCATCCACCCCACAAACCTGTTAATCTTCCAGTTATCCAGCCATCCACCCCACAAACCTGTTAACCCTCCAGTTACCCAGCCATCCACCGCACAAACCTGTTAATCTTCCAGTTACCCAGCCATCCACCCAACAAACCTGCTAACCTTCCAGTTACCCAGCCACCACCCAACAAACCTGTTAACCTTCCAGTTACCCAGTCATCCACCCAACAAACCTGTTAACCTTCCAGTTACCCAGCCATCCACCCCACAAACCTGTTAATCTTCCAGTTATCCAGCCATCCACCCCACAAACCTGTTAACCCTCCAGTTACCCAGCCATCCACCCCACAAACCTGTTAATCTTCCAGTTATCCAGCCATCCACCCCGCAAACCTGTTAACCCTCCAGTTACCCAGCCATCCACCCCACAAACCTGTTAATCTTCCAGTTATCCAGCCATCCACCCAACAAACCTGTTAACCTACCAGTTACTCAGCCATCCACCCCACAAACCTGTTAACCTTCCAGTTACCCAGGAATTTACCCAACGAAACTGCTCTCCTTCCAGTTACCCAGCCTTCCACCCAACAAATCTGTTAACCTTCCAGTTACCCAGCCATCCACCCCACAAACCTGTTAACCTTCCAGTTACCCAGGAATTTACCCAACGAAACTGCTCTCCTTCCAGTTACCCAGCCTTCCACCCAACAAATCTGTTAACCTTCCAGTTAACCAGCCACCGGCCCAACAAACATGTTAACCTTCCAGTTACCCAGTCATCCACCCAACAAACCTGCTAACCTTCCAGTATCCAGCCATCTACCACACAAACCTATTAAGCTTCCAGTTACCCAGCCATCCACCCAACAAGCTTGCTAACTTTCTAGTTACTCAGCCATCCACCCAACTTACCTGTTAACATTCCAGTTACTCAGCCATCCACCCAACAAACCTGCTAACCTTCCAGTTACCCAGCCATCCACCCAAGAAAACTTTTAACCTTCCAGTTACGCAGCCACCCACCCCACAAACCTTTTAACCTTCCAATTACCCAGCCACCCACCCAACAAACACGCTAAGTTGCAGTTACTCAGCCATCCACCCAACAAACCTGCTAACCTTCCAGTTACCCAGCCATCCGCCCAACAACCCTGTTAACCTTCCAAATACCCAGCCATCCACCCAACACACCTGCTAACCTTCCAGTTACCCAGCCATCCACCCAACAAACCTTCTAACCTTCCAGTTACCCAGCCATCCACCCAACAAACCTGCTAACCTTCCAGTTACCCAGCCATCCACCCAACAAACCTGCTAACCTTCCAGTTACCCAGGCATCCACCCTACAAACCTTCTAACCTTCCAGTTACCCAGCCATCCACCCAACAAACCTGCTAACCTTCCAGTTACCCAGCCATTCACCCAACAAACCTGCTAACCTTCTAGTTACCCAGCCATCCACCCAACAAACCTTCTAACCTTCCAGTTACCCAGCCATCCACCCAACAAACCTGCTAACCTTCCAGTTACCCAGCCATCCACCCAACAAACCTTCTAACCTTCCAGTTACCCAGCCATCCACCCAACAAACCTGCTAACCTTCCAGTTACACAGTAATCCACCCAACACACCTGCTGACCTTCCAGTTACCCAGCCATCCACCCAACTTACCTGCTAACCTTCCAGTTATCCAGCCATCCACCCAACAAACCTGCTAACCTTCTAGTTACCCAGCCATCCACCCAACAAACCTTCTAACCTTCCAGTTACCCAGCCATCCCCCCAACAAACCTGCTAACCTTCCAGTTACCCAGCCATCCACCCAACAAAACTTCTAACCTTCCAGTTACCCAGCCATCCATCCAACAAACCTGCTAACCTTCCAGTTACACAGCCATCCACCCAACAAACCTGCTAACCTTCCAGTTACCCAGCCATCCACCCAACAAACCTTCTAAGCTTCCAGTTACCCAGCCATCCACCCATCAAATCTGTTAACCTTCCAGTTACCCAGCCATTCACCCAACAAACCTTCTAACCTTCCAGTTACCCAGCCATCCATCCAACAAACCTGCTAACCTTCCAGTTACCCAACCATTCACCCAACAAACCTGCTAACCTTCCAGTTACCCCCACCATTCACCTAACAAACCTGCTCACCTTCCAGTTACCCAGCCATTCACCCAACATACCTTCTAACCTCCAGTTACCCAGCCATCCACCCAACAAACCTGCTAACCTTCCAGTTACCCAGCCATCCACCCAACAAACCTGCTAAACTTCCAGTTACCCAGCCATCCACCCAACAAACCAGTTTACCTTCCAGTTACTCAGCCATCCACCCAACAAACCTATTAACCTTCCAGTTACTCAGTCATCCACCCAACAAACCTATTAACCTTCCAGTTACTCAGCCATCAACCCAACAAACCTGCTAACCTTCCAGTTACCCAGGAATACACCCAACAAAACTGTTAACCTTCCAGTTACTCAGCCATCCACCCAACAAACCTGCTAACCTTACAGTTACCCAGACATCCACCCAACAAACCTGTTAACCTTCCAGTTACTCAGCCATCCACCCAACAAACCTGTTAACCTTCCAGTTACTCAGCCATCCACCCAACAAACCTATTAACCTTCCAGTTACTCAGCCGTCCACCCAACAAAACTATTAACCTTCCAGTTACCCAGCCATCCACCCAACAAACCTGTTAACCTTCCAGTTACTCAGCCATCCACCCAACAAACCTATTAACCTTCCAGTTACTCAGCCATCCACCCAACAAACCTATTAACCTTCCAGTTACTCAGCCATCCACCCAACAAAACTGTTAACCTTCCAGTTACTCAGCCATCCACCCAACAAACCTGCTAACCTTCCAGTCACCCAGGAATCTACCCAACAAAACTGTTAACCTTCCAGTTACTCAGTCATCCACCCAACAAACCTGCTAACCTTCCAGTTACCCAGCCATCCACCCAACAAACCTTTTAACCTTCCAGTTACTCAGCCATCCACCCAACAAACCTGTTAACCTTCCAGTTACACAGCCATCCTCCCAACAAACCTGTTAACCTTCCAGTTACTCAGCCATCCACCCAACAAACCTGCTAACCTTCCAGTTGCTCAGCCATCAACCCAACAAACCTGTTAACCTTCCAGTTACTCAGCCATCCACCCAGCAAACCTGCTAAACTTCCATTACCCAGCCATCCACTCAACAAACCTGTTAACCTTCCAGTTACCCAGCCATCCACCCAACTTACCTGTTAACCTTCCAGTTACCCAGCCATCCACCCAACAAACCTGTTAATCTTCCAGTTACCCAGCCATCCACCCAACAAACCTGCTAACCTTCCAGTTACCCAGGAATCCACCCAACAAAACTGTTAACCTTCCAGTTACTCAGCCATCCACCCAACAAACCTGCTAAGTTCCAGTTACCCATCCATCCACCCAACAAACCTGCTAACCTTCCAGTTACCCAGCCATCCACCCAACACACCTTTTTACCTTCCAGTTACTCAGCCATCCATCCAACAAACCTGTTAACCTTCCAGTTACCCAGCCATCCACCCAACAAACCCGCTAAGTTCCAGATATCCAGCCAGCCACCCAACAAACCCGCTAATCTTCCAGTTACCCAGCCAGCCACCCGACAAACCCGCTAACTTTCCTGTTACCCAGCCATCCTCCCAAAAAACATGCTAACCTTCCAGTTACCCAGCCATCCACCCAACAAACCTGTTAATCTTCCAGTTACTCAGCCATCCACCCAACAAACCTTCTAATCTTCCAAATACCCAGCCATCCACCCAACAAACCTGCTAATCTTCCAGTTACCCAGCCATCCACCCAACAAACCTGTTAACCTTCCAGTTACCCAGTCATCCACCCAACAAACCTGTTAACCTTCCAGTTACCCAGCCATCCACCCCACAAACCTGTTAACCTTCCAGTTACCCAGCCATCCTCCCAACAAACATGTTAACCTTCCAGTTACCCAGTCATCCACCCAACAAACCTGTTAACCTTCCAGTTACCCAGCCATCCACCCCACAAACATGTTAACCTTCCAGTTACTCAGCCATCCACCCAACAAACCTGTTAACCTTCCAGTTACTCAGCCATCCACCCAACAAACATGCTAACCTTCCAGTTACCCATCCATCTACCCAACAAACCTGCTAACCTTCCAGTTACCCAGCCATCCACCCAACAAACCTGTTAACCTTCCAGTTACCCAGTCATCCACCCAACAAACCTGTTAACCTTCCAGTTACCCAGCCATCCACCCCACAAACCTGTTAATCTTCCAGTTATCCAGCCATCCACCCCACAAACCTGTTAACCCTCCAGTTACCCAGCCATCCACCCCACAAACCTGTTAATCTTCCAGTTTACCAGCCATCCACCCAACAAACCTGCTAACCTTCCAGTTACCCAGCCACCACCCAACAAACCTGTTAACCTTCCAGTTACCCAGTCATCCACCCAACAAACCTGTTAACCTTCCAGTTACCCAGCCATCCACCCCACAAACCTGTTAATCTTCCAGTTATCCAGCCATCCACCCCACAAACCTGTTAACCCTCCAGTTACCCAGCCATCCACCCCACAAATCTGTTAATCTTCCAGTTATCCAGCCATCCACCCCGCAAACCTGTGAACCCTCCAGTTACCCAGCCATCCACCCCACAAACCTGTTAATCTTCCAGTTATCCAGCCATCCACCCAACAAACCTGTTAACCTACCAGTTACTCAGCCATCCACCCCACAAACCTGTTAACCTTCCAGTTACCCAGGAATTTACCCAACGAAACTGCTCTCCTTCCAGTTACCCAGCCTTCCACCCAACAAATCTGTTAACCTTCCAGTTACCCAGCCATCCACCCCACAAACCTGTTAACCTTCCAGTTACCCAGGAATTTACCCAACGAAACTGCTCTCCTTCCAGTTACCCAGCCATTCACCCAACAAATCTGTTAACCTTCCAGTTAACCAGCCACCGGCTAAACAAACATGTTAACCTTCCAGTTACCCAGTCATCCACCCAACAAACCTGCTAACCTTCCAGTATCCAGCCATCTACCACACAAACCTATTAAGCTTCCAGTTACCCAGCCATCCACCCAACAAGCTTGCTAACTTTCTAGTTACCCAGCCATCCACCCAACTTAACTGTTAACATTCCAGTTACTCAGCCATCCACCCAACAAACCTGCTAACCTTCCAGTTACCCAGCCATCCACCCAAGAAAACTTTTAACCTTCCAGTTACGCAGCCACCCTCCCCACAAACCTTTTAACCTTCCAATTACCCAGCCACCCACCCAACAAACACGCTAAGTTTCAGTTATCCAGCAATCCACCCAACAAACCTGCTAACCTTCCAGTTACCCAGCCATCCGCCCAACAACCCTGTTAACCTTCCAGTTACTCAGCCATCCACCCAACAAACCTGTTAACCTTCCAGTTACCCAGCCATCCACCCAACAAACCCGCTAAGTTCCAGTTATCCAGCCAGCCACCCAACAAACCCGCTAACCTTCCAGTTACCCAGCCATCCACCCGACAAACCCGCTAACCTTCCAGTTACCCAGCCATCCTCCCAACAAACATGCTAACCTTCCAGTTACCCAGCCATCCACCCAACAAACCTGTTAATCTTCCAGTTACTCAGCCATCCACCCAACAAACCTTCTAATCTTCCAAACACCCAGCCATCCACCCAACAAACCTGCTAATCTTCCAGTTACCCAGCCATCCACCCAACAAACCTGTTAACCTTCCAGTTACCCAGTCATCCACCCAACAAACCTGTTAACCTTCCAGTTACCCAGCCATCCACCCCACAAACCTGTTAACCTTCCAGTTACCCAGCCATCCTCCCAACAAACATGTTAACCTTCCAGTTACCCAGTCATCCACCCAACAAACCTGTTAACCTTCCAGTTACCCAGCCATCCACCCCACAAACATGTTAACCTTCCAGTTACTCAGCCATCCACCCAACAAACCTGTTAACCTTCCAGTTACTCAGCCATCCACCCAACAAACATGCTAACCTTCCAGTTACCCATCCATCTACCCAACAAACCTGCTAACCTTCCAGTTACCCAGCCATCCACCCAACAAACCTGTTAACCTTCCAGTTACCCAGTCATCCACCCAACAAACCTGTTAACCTTCCAGTTACCCGGCCATCCACCCCACAAACATGTTAACCTTCCAGTTACTCAGCCATCCACCCAACAAACCTGTTAAACTTCCAGTTACTCAGCCATCCACCCAACAAACATGCTAACCTTCCAGTTACCCATCCATCTACCCAACAAACCTGCTAACCTTCCAGTTACCCAGCCATCCACCCAACAAACCTGTTAACCTTCCAGTTACCCAGTCATCCACCCAACAAACCTGTTAACCTTCCAGTTAGCCGGCCATCCACCCCACAAACCTGTTAATCTTCCAGTTATCCAGCCATCCACCCCACAAACCTGTTAACCCTCCAGTTACCCAGCCATCCACCCCACAAACCTGTTAATCTTCCAGTTACCCAGCCATCCACCCAACAAACCTGCTAACCTTCCAGTTACCCAGCCACCACCCAACAAACCTGTTAACCTTCCAGTTACCCAGTCATCCACCCAACAAACCTGTTAACCTTCCAGTTACCCAGCCATCCACCCCACAAACCTGTTAATCTTCCAGTTATCCAGCCATCCACCCCACAAACCTGTTAACCCTCCAGTTACCCAGCCATCCACCCCACAAACCTGTTAATCTTCCAGTTATCCAGCCATCCACCCCGCAAACCTGTTAACCCTCCAGTTACCCAGCCATCCACCCCACAAACCTGTTAATCTTCCAGTTATCCAGCCATCCACCCAACAAACCTGTTAACCTACCAGTTACTCAGCCATCCACCCCACAAACCTGTTAACCTTCCAGTTACCCAGGAATTTACCCAACGAAACTGCTCTCCTTCCAGTTACCCAGCCTTCCACCCAACAAATCTGTTAACCTTTCAGTTACCCAGCCATCCACCCCACAAACCTGTTAACCTTCCAGTTACACAGGAATTTACCCAACTAAATTGCTCTCCTTCCAGTTACCCAGCCTTCCACCCAACAAATCTGTTAACCTTCCAGTTAACCAGCCACCACCCAACAAACCTGTTAACCTTCCAGTTACCCAGTCATCCACCCAACAAACCTGTTAACCTTCCAGTTACCCAGCCATCCACCCCACAAACCTGTTAATCTTCCAGTTATCCAGCCATCCACCCCACAAACCTGTTAACCCTCCAGTTACCCAGCCATCCACCCCACAAACCTGTTAATCTTCCAGTTATCCAGCCATCCACCCCGCAAACCTGTTAACCCTCCAGTTACCCAGCCATCCACCCCACAAACCTGTTAATCTTCCAGTTATCCAGCCATCCACCCAACAAACCTGTTAACCTACCAGTTACTCAGCCATCCACCCCACAAACCTGTTAACCTTCCAGTTACACAGGAATTTACCCAACGAAACTGCTCTCCTTCCAGTTACCCAGCCTTCCACCCAACAAATCTGTTAACCTTCCAGTTACCCAGCCATCCACCCCACAAACCTGTTAACCTTCCAGTTACCCAGGAATTTACCCAACGAAACTGCTCTCCTTCCAGTTACCCAGCCTTCCACCCAACAAATCTGTTAACCTTCCAGTTAACCAGCCACCGGCCCAACAAACATGTTAACCTTCCAGTTACCCAGTCATCCACCCAACAAACCTGCTAACCTTCCAGTATCCAGCCATCTACCACACAAACCTATTAAGCTTCCAGTTACCCAGCCATCCACCCAACAAGCTTGCTAACTTTCTAGTTACCCAGCCATCCACCCAACTTACCTGTTAACCTTCCAGTTATCCAGCCATCCACCCAACAAACCTGCTAACCTTCTAGTTACCCAGCCATCCACCCAACAAACCTTCTAACCTTCCAGTTACCCAGCCATCCCCCCAACAAACCTGCTAACCTTCCAGTTACCCAGCCATCCACCCAACAAAACTTCTAACCTTCCAGTTACCCAGCCATCCACCCAACAAACCTGCTAACCTTCCAGTTACACAGCCATCCACCCAACAAACCTGCTAACCTTCCAGTTACCCAGCCATCCACACAACAAACCTTCTAAGCTTCCAGTTACCCAGCCATCCACCCATCAAATTTGTTAACCTTCCAGTTACCCAGCCATTCACCCAACAAACCTTCTAACCTTCCAGTTACCCAGCCATCCATCCAACAAACCTGCTAACCTTCCAGTTACCCAACCATTCACCCAACAAACCTGCTAACCTTCCAGTTACCCCCACCATTCACCTAACAAACCTGCTCACCTTCCAGTTACCCAGCCATTCACCCAACATACCTTCTAACCTCCAGTTACCCAGCCATCCACCCAACAAACCTGCTAACCTTCCAGTTACCCAGCCATCCACCCAAAAAACCTGCTAAACTTCCAGTTACCCAGCCATCCACCCAACAAACCTGTTTACCTTCCAGTTACTCAGCCATCCACCCAACAAACCTATTAACCTTCCAGTTACTCAGTCATCCACCCAACAAACCTATTAACCTTCCAGTTACTCAGCCATCAACCCAACAAACCTGCTAACCTTCCAGTTACCCAGGAATACACCCAACAAAACTGTTAACCTTCCAGTTACTCAGCCATCCACCCAACAAACCTGCTAACCTTACAGTTACCCAGACATCCACCCAACAAACCTGTTAACCTTCCAGTTACTCAGCCATCCACCCAACAAACCTGTTAACCTTCCAGTTACTCAGCCATCCACCCAACAAACCTATTAACCTTCCAGTTACTCAGCCGTCCACCCAACAAAACTATTAACCTTCCAGTTACCCAGCCATCCACCCAACAAACCTGTTAACCTTCCAGTTACTCAGCCATCCACCCAACAAACCTATTAACCTTCCAGTTACTCAGCCATCCACCCAACAAACCTATTAACCTTCCAGTTACTCAGCCATCCACCCAACAAACCTGCTAACCTTCCAGTCACCCAGGAATCTACCCAACAAAACTGTTAACCTTCCAGTTACTCAGTCATCCACCCAACAAACCTGCTAACCTTCCAGTTACCCAGCCATCCACCCAACAAACCTTTTAACCTTCCAGTTACTCAGCCATCCACCCAACAAACCTGTTAACCTTCCAGTTACACAGCCATCCTCCCAACAAACCTGTTAACCTTCCAGTTACTCAGCCATCCACCCAACAAACCTGCTAACCTTCCAGTTGCTCAGCCATCAACCCAACAAACCTGTTAACCTTCCAGTTACTCAGCCATCCACCCAGCAAACCTGCTAAACTTCCATTACCCAGCCATCCACTCAACAAACCTGTTAACCTTCCAGTTACCCAGCCATCCACCCAACTTTCCTGTTAACCTTCCAGTTACCCAGCCATCCACCCAACAAACCTGTTAATCTTCCAGTTACCCAGCCATCCACCCAACAAACCTGCTAACCTTCCAGTTACCCAGGAATCCACCCAACAAAACTGTTAACCTTCCAGTTACTCAGCCATCCACCCAACAAACCTGCTAAGTTCCAGTTACCCATCCATCCACCCAACAAACCTGCTAACCTTCCAGTTACCCAGCCATCCACCCAACACACCTTTTTACCTTCCAGTTACTCAGCCATCCATCCAACAAACCTGTTAACCTTCCAGTTACCCAGCCATCCACCCAACAAACCCGCTAAGTTCCAGTTATCCAGCCAGCCACCCAACAAACCCGCTAATCTTCCAGTTACCCAGCCAGCCACCCGACAAACCCGCTAACTTTCCAGTTACCCAGCTATCCTCCCAAAAAACATGCTAACCTTCCAGTTACCCAGCCATCCACCCAACAAACCTGTTAATCTTCCAGTTACTCAGCCATCCACCCAACAAACCTTCTAATCTTCCAAATACCCAGCCATCCACCCAACAAACCTGCTAATCTTCCAGTTACCCAGCCATCCACCCAACAAACCTGTTAACCTTCCAGTTACCCAGTCATCCACCCAACAAACCTGTTAACCTTCCAGTTACCCAGCCATCCACCCCACAAACCTGTTAACCTTCCAGTTACCCAGCCATCCTCCCAACAAACATGTTAACCTTCCAGTTACCCAGTCATCCACCCAACAAACCTGCTAAGTTCCAGTTATCCAGCCAGCCACCCAACAAACCCGCTAACCTTCCAGTTACCCAGCCATCCACCCGACAAACCCGCTAACCTTCCAGTTACCCAGCCATCCTCCCAACAAACATGCTAACCTTCCAGTTACCCAGCCATCCACCCAACAAACCTGTTAATCTTCCAGTTACTCGGCCATCCACCCAACAAACCTTCTAATCTTCCAAACACCCAGCCATCCACCCAACAAACCTGCTAATCTTCCAGTTACCCAGCCATCCACCCAACAAACCTGTTAACCTTCCAGTTACCCAGTCATCCACCCAACAAACCTGTTAACCTTCCAGTTACCCAGCCATCCACCCCACAAACCTGTTAACCTTCCAGTTACCCAGCCATCCTCCCAACAAACATGTTAACCTTCCAGTTACCCAGTCATCCACCCAACAAACCTGTTAACCTTCCAGTTACCCAGCCATCCACCCCACAAAATGTTAACCTTCCAGTTACTCAGCCATCCACCCAACAAACCTGTTAATCTTCCAGTTACTCAGCCATCCACCCAACAAACATGCTAACCTTCCAGTTACCCATCCATCTACCCAACAAACCTGCTAACCTTCCAGTTACCCAGCCATCCACCCAACAAACCTGTTAACCTTCCAGTTACCCAGTCATCCACCCAACAAACCTGTTAACCTTCCAGTTACCCGGCCATCCACCCCACAAACCTGTTAATCTTCCAGTTATCCAGCCATCCACCCCACAAACCTGTTAACCCTCCAGTTACCCAGCCATCCACCCCACAAACCTGTTAATCTTCCAGTTACCCAGCCATCCACCCAACAAACCTGCTAACCTTCCAGTTACCCAGCCACCACCCAACAAACCTGTTAACCTTCCAGTTACCCAGTCATCCACCCAACAAACCTGTTAACCTTCCAGTTACCCAGCCATCCACCCCACAAACCTGTTAATCTTCCAGTTATCCAGCCATCCACCCCACAAACCTGTTAACCCTCCAGTTACCCAGCCATCCACCCCACAAACCTGTTAATCTTCCAGTTATCCAGCCATCCACCCCGCAAACCTGTTAACCCTCCAGTTACCCAACCATCCACCCCACAAACCTGTTAATCTTCCAGTTATCCAGCCATCCACCCAACAAACCTGTTAACCTACCAGTTAATCAGCCATCCACCCCACAAACCTGTTAACCTTCCAGTTACCCAGGAATTTACCCAACGAAACTGCTCTCCTTCCAGTTACCCAGCCTTCCACCCAACAAATCTGTTAACCTTCCAGTTACCCAGCCATCCACCCCACAAACCTGTTAACCTTCCAGTTACCCAGGAATTTACCCAACGAAACTGCTCTCCTTCCAGTTACCCAGCCTTCCACCCAACAAATCTGTTAACCTTCCAGTTAACCAGCCACCGGCCCAACAAACATGTTAACCTTCCAGTTACCCAGTCATCCACCCAACAAACCTGCTAACCTTCCAGTATCCAGCCATCTACCACACAAACCTATTAAGCTTCCAGTTACCCAGCCATCCACCCAACAAGCTTGCTAACTTTCTAGTTACCCAGCCATCCACCCAACTTACCTGTTAACATTCCAGTTACTCAGCCATCCACCCAACAAACCTGCTAACCTTCCAGTTACCCAGCCATCCACCCAAGAAAACTTTTAACCTTCCAGTTACGCAGCCACCCACCCCACAAACCTTTTAACCTTCCAATTACCCAGCCACCCACCCAACAAACACGCTAAGTTTCAGTTACTCAGCCATCCACCCAACAAACCTGCTAACCTTCCAGTTACCCAGCCATCCGCCCAACAACCCTGTTAACCTTCCAAATACCCAGCCATCCACCCAACACACCTGCTAACCTTCCAGTTACCCAGCCATCCACCCAACAAACCTTCTAACCTTCCAGTTACCCAGCCATCCACCCAACAAACCTGCTAACCTTCCAGTTACCCAGCCATCCACCCAACAAACCTGCTAACCTTCCAGTTACCCAGGCATCCACCCTACAAACCTTCTAACCTTCCAGTTACCCAGCCATCCACCCAACAAACCTGCTAACCTTCCAGTTACCCAGCCATTCACCCAACAAACCTGCTAACCTTCTAGTTACCCAGCCATCCACCCAACAAACCTTCTAACCTTCCAGTTACCGAGCCATCCACCCAACAAACCTGCTAACCTTCCAGTTACCCAGCCATCCACCCAACAAACCTTCTAACCTTCCAGTTACCCAGCCATCCACCCAACAAACCTGCTAACCTTCCAGTTACACAGTAATCCACCCAACACACCTGCTGACCTTCCAGTTACCCAGCCATCCACCCAACTTACCTGCTAACCTTCCAGTTATCCAGCCATCCACCCAACAAACCTGCTAACCTTCTAGTTACCCAGCCATCCACCCAACAAACCTTCTAACCTTCCAGTTACCCAGCCATCCCCCCAACAAACCTGCTAACCTTCCAGTTACCCAGCCATCCACCCAACAAAACTTCTAACCTTCCAGTTACCCAGCCATCCACCCAACAAACCTGCTAACCTTCCAGTTACACAGCCATCCACCCAACAAACCTGCTAACCTTCCAGTTACCCAGCCATCCACCCAACAAACCTTCTAAGCTTCCAGTTACCCAGCCATCCACACATCAAATCTGTTAACCTTCCAGTTACCCAGCCATTCACCCAACAAACCTTCTAACCTTCCAGTTACCCAGCCATCCATCCAACAAACCTGCTAACCTTCCAGTTACCCAACCATTCACCCAACAAACCTGCTAACCTTCCAGTTACCCCCACCATTCACCTAACAAACCTTCTCACCTTCCAGTTACCCAGCCATTCACCCAACATACCTTCTAACCTCCAGTTACCCAGCCATCCACCCAACAAACCTGCTAACCTTCCAGTTACCCAGCCATCCACCCAACAAACCTGCTAAACTTCCAGTTACCCAGCCATCCACCCAACAAACCTGTTTACCTTCCAGTTACTCAGCCATCCACTCAACAAACCTGTTATCTTTCCAGTTACCAAGCATTCTACCCAACAGTCCTGTTAACCTTCCAGTTACCCAGCCATCCACCCAACATATCTGCTCACCTTCCAGTTACTCAGCCATCCACCCAACAAACCCGCTAACCTTCCAGTTACCCAGCCACCCTCCCAACAAACCTGTTAACCTTCCAGTTACCCAGCCATCCACCCAACAAACCTGCTAAGTTCCAGTTACTCAGAGATCCACCCAATAAACCTTCTAACCTTCCAGTTACCCAGCCATCCACCCAACAAACCTGCTAACCATCCAGTACCCAGCCATCTACCACACAAACCTGCTAACCTTCCAGTACCCAGCCATCCGCCCAACAACCCTGTTAACCTTCCAGTCACCCAGCCATCCACCCAACAAACCTGCTAACCTTCCAGTTACCCAGCCTTCCGCCCAACAACCCTGTTAAACTTCCAGTTACCCAGCCATCCACCCAACTTACCTGCTAACCTTCCAGTTACCCAGCCATCCACCCAACAAACCTGCTAACCTTCTAGTTACCCAGCCATCCACCCAACAAACCTTCTAACCTTCCAGTTACCCATCCATCCACCCATCAAACCTGCTAACCTTCCAGTTACCCAGCCATCCACCCAACAAACCTTCTAACCTTCCAGTTACCCAGCCATCCACCCAACAAACCTGCTAACCTTCCAGTTACACAGCCATCCACCCAACAAACCTGCTAACCTTCCAGTTACCCAGCCATCCACCCACCAAACCTTCTAAGCTTCCAGTTACCCAGCCATCCACCCATCAAATCTGTTAACCTTCCAGTTACCCAGCCATCCATCCAACAAACCTGCTAACCTTCCAGTTACCCAACCATTCACCCAACAAACCTGCTAACCTTCCAGTTACCCCCACCATTCACCTAACAAACCTGCTCACCTTCCAGTTACCCAGCCATTCACCCAACATACCTTCTAACCTCCAGTTACCCAGCCATCCACCCAACAAACCTGCTAACCTTCCAGTTACCCAGCCATCCACCCAACAAACCTGCTAACCTGCCAGTTACCCAGCCATCCACCCAACAAACCTGTTTACCTTCCAGTTACTCAGCCATCCACTCAACAAACCTGTTATCTTTCCAGTTACCAAGCATTCTACCCAACAGACCTGTTAACCTTCCAGTTACCCAGCCATCCACCCAACATATCTGCTCACCTTCCAGTTACTCAGCCATCCACCCAACAAACCCACTAACCTTCCAGTTACCCAGCCACCCTCCCAACAAACCTGTTAACCTTCCAGTTACCCAGCCATCCACCCAACAAACCTGCTAAGTTCCAGTTACTCAGAGATCCACCCAATAAACCTTCTAACCTTCCAGTTACCCAGCCATCCACCCAACAAACCTGCTAACCATCCAGTACCCAGCCATCTACCACACAAACCTGCTAACCTTCCAGTACCCAGCCATCCACCCAACAAACCTGCTAACCTTCCAGTTACCCAGCCATCCGCCCAACAACCCTGTTAAACTTCCAGTTACCCAGCCATCCACCCAACAACCTGCTAACCTTCTAGTTACTCAGCCATCCACTCAATAAACCTGTTAACCTTCCAGTTACCCTGCCTTCCGCCCAACACACCTTCTAACCTTCCATTAACCCAGCCATCCACCCAAGAAGCCAGCAAGCCCTCCAGGCTCACAGCCAGTCAAACGGACGACCAACAAGCCAAACAAACAAGCAGCCAGACACTCTTCCCCACCACACACTCACACATACACGTTTATACACATACAAACACCACACACACAGACATCCCCCCAGACCAGACATTTAAGCTATTCACTCATGAAAATATCACATATCAAACCCACATTTATACAATATTTCTCAAATATCATCGATTCTTATGTTGTCATGACCCTACAACGATATGAAAGCCTCTACATGATTGTCCGGCCGTTTCCTCTTCGTACCGGTCACGGCCGAGACCTCAGACGTGCTTAGAACCCGTACTGCCGAGCTCCTCCGCAAGATCAGAACGTCATCAGTCCGTCTGATGACGGAGCCCCGCACGTGGGGTGGCTGTTGTAGCGTGTGTCGCTGGCAACGGTCCTGTCCGTGGGGCGCAGCTCCAAAAGCACCGCGCCCTAGGCCTAGAGTCCATCACCCTCCACATTCCCCCTTCCATTCTTCTGTGGGCCTAGAACCCCTGCTGTTTCCTTCATTTACCGTTTTTAAATAATTGTAGTGTTATTTGAAATAGATTTGTTCATGATTTTTTTTTCATTTAATAAAAAGGTATTGCCACGATATCATTTTTCTAGCAGAGTTACGTCCTTTGTGACCTTACTTCAAATACCGCCGAGGTTAACTTTGCCTTTCATCCTTACGGGATCGATGAAATAAAGTACCAGTAATGTACTGGAGTAATTGCTGGCCTTGTTCCGAAAGTAGAAACAATTATTATGAGTGTGTATTGTTATAGTTGTTGTTGTTATTGTCACCAGAAGAAACCTATAAGATGACCTATGTTATATTGTTACCGTTGTTGTTGTCACCAGAAGAAACCTATAAGATGACCTATGTTATATTGTTACCGTTGTTGTTGTCACCAGAAGTCAGCTATGTGATAACATATGTTATATTGTTACCGTTGTTGTTGTCACCAGAAGTCAGCTAAGTGATGACCTATGTTATATTGTTGTTGTTGTTGTCAACAGAAGTCAGCTATGTGATGACCTATGTTACATTGTTACCGTTGTTGTTGTCACCAGAAGTCAGCTATGAGATAACATATGTTATATTGTTACCGTTGTTGTTGTCACCAGAAGTCAGCTAAGTGATGACCTATGTTATATTGTTGTTGTTGTTGTCAACAGAAGTCAGCTATGCGATGACCTATGTTATATTGTTACCGCTGTTGTCACCAGAAGTCAGCTATGAGATGTCCTATGTTATATTGTTAACGTTGTTATTGTCACCAGAAGTCAGCTAAGTGATGACCTATGTTATAGTGTTACCGTTGTTGTTGTCACCAGAAGTCAGCTATGCGATGACCTATGTTATCTTGTTACCGTTATTGTTGTCACCAGAAGTCAGCTATGTGATGACCTATGTTATATTGTTGTTGTTGTTGTCAACAGAAGTCAGCTATGAGATGACCTATGTTATATTGTTACCGTTGTTGTCACCAGAAGTCAGCTAAGTGATGACCTATGTTATATTGTTGTTGTTGTTGTCACCAGAAGTCAGCTACGAGATGACCTATGTTATATTGTTCCCGTTGTTGTCTCCAGAAGTCAGCTAAGTGATGACCTATGTTATAGTGTTAACGTTGTTATTGTCACCAGAAGTCAGCTAAGTGATGACCTATGTTATAGTGTTACCGTTGTTGTTGTCACCAGAAGTCAGCTATGTGATGACCTATGTTATATTGTTAACGTTGTTATTGTCACCAGAAGTAAACTATGAGATGACCTATGTTATATTGTTACCGTTGTTGTCACCAGAAGTCAGCTATGTGATGACCTATGTTATATTGTTGTTGTTGTTGTCACCAGAAGTCAGCTATGTGATGACCTATGTTATATTGTTAACGTTGTTATTGTCACCAGAAGTAAACTATGAGATGACCTATGTTATATTGTTACCGTTGTTGTCTCCAGAAGTCAGCTAAGTGATGACCTATGTTATATTGTTGTTGTTGTTGTCACCAGAAGTCAGCTATGTGATGACCTATGTTATATTGTTAACGTTGTTATTGTCACCAGAAGTAAACTATGAGATGACCTATGTTATATTGTTACCGTTGTTGTCTCCAGAAGTCAGCTAAGTGATGACCTATGTTATATTGTTGTTGTTGCAGTCACCAGAAGTCAGCTATGTGATGACGTATGTTATATTGTTAACGTTGTTATTGTCACCAGAAGTAAACTATGAGATGACCTATGTTATATTGTTTCCGTTGTTGTCACCAGAAGTCAGCTATGTGATGACCTATGTTATATTGTTGTTGTTGTTGTCACCAGAAGTCAGCTATGGGATGACCTATGTTATATTGTTACCGCTGTTGTTGTTGTCGCCAGAAGTCAGCTATGTGATGATCTATGTTATATTGTTGTTGTTGTTGTTGTCACCAGAAGTCAGCTATGTGATGACCTATGTTATATTGTTGTTGTTGTTGTCACCAGAAGTCAGCTATGAGATGAGCTACTTTATATTGTTACCGTTGTTGTCACCAGAAGTCAGCTAAGTGATGACCTATGTTATATTGTTACCGTTGTTGTTGTCACCAGAAGTCAGCTAAGTGATGACCTATGTTATATTGTTACCGTTGTTGTTGTCACCAGAAGTCAGCTATGTGATGACCTATGTTATATTGTTACCGTTGTTGTTGTCAGCAGAAGTCAGCTATGAGATGACCTATGTTATATTGTTACCATTGTTGTTGTCACCAGAAGTCAGCTATGTGATGACCTATGTTATATTGTTACCGTTGTTGTTGTCAGCAGAAGTCAGCTATGTGATGACCTATGTTATATTGTTACCATTGTTGTTGTCACCAGAAGTCAGCTATGTGATGACCTATGTTATATTGTTACCGTTGTTGTTGTCACCAGAAGTCAGCTATGAGATGACCTATGTTATATTGTTACCGTTGTTGTTGTCACCAGAAGTCAGCTAAGTGATGACCTATGTTATATTGTTACCGTAGTTGTTGTCAGCAGAAGTCAGCTATGTGATGACCTATGTTATATTGTTACCATTGTTGTTGTCACCAGAAGTCAGCTATGTGATGACCTATGTTATATTGTTACCGTTGTTGTTGTCAGCAGAAGTCAGCTATGAGATGACCTATGTTATATTGTTACCGTTGTTGTTGTCACCAGAAGTCAGCTAAGTGATGACCTATGTTATATTGTTACCGTTGTTGTTGTCACCAGAAGTCAGCTATGTGATGACCTATGTTATATTGTTACCGTTGCTGTTGTCACCAGAAGTCAGCTATGTGATGTCCTATGTTATACTGTTACCGTTGTTGTTGTCACCAGAAGTCAGCTATGTGATGACCTATGTTATATTGTTACCGTTGTTGTTGTCACCAGAAGTCAGCTATCTGATGACCTATGTTATATTGTTACCGTTGTTGTTGTCACCAGAAGTCAGCTATGTGATGACCTATGTTATATTGTTACCTTTGTTGTTGTCACCAGAAATCAGCTATGAGATGACCTATATTATATTGTTGTTGTTGTTTTCACCAGACGTCAGCTATGAGATGACCTATGTTATATTGTTACCGTTGTTGTTGTCACCAGAAGTCAGCTATGAGATGACCTATGTTATGTTGTTACCTTTGTTGTTGTCACCAGAAGTCAGCTATGTGATGACGTATGTTATATTGTTGTCGTTGTTTTCACCAGAAGTCAGCTATGAGATGACCTATGTTATATTGTTACCGTTGTTGTTGTCACCAGAAGTCAGCTATGTGATGACCTATGTTATATTGTTACCGTTGTTGTTGTCACCAGAATTCAGCTATGAGATGACCTATGCTATATTGTTGTTGTTGTCACCAGAAGTCAGCTATGTGATGACCTATGTTATATTGTTGTTGTTGTTGTCACCAGAAGTCAGCTATGTGATGACCTATGTTATATTGTTGTTTTTGTTGTCACCAGAAGTCAGCTATGTGATGACCTATTTTAGATTGTTACCGTTGTTATTGTCACCAGAAGTCAGCTATGAGATGACCTATTCTATATTGTCGTTGTTGTTGTCACCAGAAGTCAGCTATGTGATGACCTATTTTATATTGTTACCGTTGTTGTTGTCACCAGAAGTCAGCTATGGGATGACCTATTTTATATTGTTACCGTTGTTGTTGTCACCAGATGTCAGCTATGAGATGATCTATGCTATATTGTTGTTGTTGTTGTCACCAGAAGTCAGCTATGTGATGACCTATGTTATATTGTTACCGTTGTTGTTGTCACCAGAAGGCAGCTATGAGATTACCTATGTTATATTGTTACCGTTGTTGTTGTCACCAGAAGTCAGCTATGAAATGACCTATGTTATATTGTTACCGTTGTTGTTGTCACCAGATGTCAGATATGCGATGTCCTATGTATATTGTTACCGTTGTTGTTGTCACCAGAAATCAGCTATGTGATGACCTATGTTATATTGTTACCGTTGTTGTTGTCACCAGAAGTCAGCTATGAGATGTCCTATGCTATATTGTTGTTGTTGTTGTCACCAGAAGTCATCTATGAGATGACCTATGTTATATTGTTACCGTTGTTGTTGTCACCAGAAGTCAACTATGAGATGACCTATGCAATATTGTTGTTGTTGTTGTCAGCAGAAGTCAGCTATGTGATGACCTATGTTATATTGTTACCGTTGTTGTTGTCGCCAGAAGTAAACTATGAGATGACCTATGTTATATTGTTACCGTTGTTGTCACCAGAAGTCAGCTATGTGATGACCTATGTTATATTGTTGTTGTTGTTGTCACCAGAAGTCAGCTATGGGATGACCTATGTTATATTGTTACCGCTGTTGTTGTTGTCGCCAGAAGTCAGCTATGTGATGATCTATGTTATATTGTTGTTGTTGTTGTTGTCACCAGAAGTCAGCTATGTGATGACCTATGTTATATTGTTACCGTTGTTGTTGTCAGCAGAAGTCAGCTATGAGATGACCTATGTTATATTGTTACCATTGTTGTTGTCACCAGAAGTCAGCTATGTGATGACCTATGTTATATTGTTACCGTTGTTGTTGTCAGCAGAAGTCAGCTATGTGATGACCTATGTTATATTGTTACCATTGTTGTTGTCACCAGAAGTCAGCTATGTGATGACCTATGTTATATTGTTACCGTTGTTGTTGTCAGCAGAAGTCAGCTATGAGATGACCTATGTTATATTGTTACCGTTGTTGTTGTCACCAGAAGTCAGCTAAGTGATGACCTATGTTATATTGTTACCGTTGTTGTTGTCAGCAGAAGTCAGCTATGTGATGACCTATGTTATATTGTTACCATTGTTGTTGTCACCAGAAGTCAGCTATGTGATGACCTATGTTATATTGTTACCGTTGTTGTTATCAGCAGAAGTCAGCTATGAGATGACCTATGTTATATTGTTACCGTTGTTGTTGTCACCAGAAGTCAGCTAAGTGATGACCTATGTTATATTGTTACCGTTGTTGTTGTCACCAGAAGTCAGCTATGTGATGACCTATGTTATATTGTTACCGTTGCTGTTGTCACCAGAAGTCAGCTATGTGATGTCCTATGTTATACTGTTACCGTTGTTGTTGTCACCAGAAGTCAGCTATGTGATGACCTATGTTATATTGTTACCGTTGTTGTTGTCACCAGAAGTCAGCTATCTGATGACCTATGTTATATTGTTACCGTTGTTGTTGTCACCAGAAGTCAGCTATGTGATGACCTATGTTATATTGTTACCTTTGTTGTTGTCACCAGAAATCAGCTATGAGATGACCTATATTATATTGTTGTTGTTGTTTTCACCAGAAGTCAGCTATGAGATGACCTATGTTATATTGTTACCGTTGTTGTTGTCACCAGAAGTCAGCTATGAGATGACCTATGTTATGTTGTTACCTTTGTTGTTGTCACCAGAAGTCAGCTATGTGATGACGTATGTTATATTGTTGTCGTTGTTTTCACCAGAAGTCAGCTATGAGATGACCTATGTTATATTGTTACCGTTGTTGTTGTCACCAGAAGTCAGCTATGTGATGACCTATGTTATATTGTTATCGTTGTTGTTGTCACCAGAATTCAGCTATGAGATGACCTATGCTATATTGTTGTTGTTGTCACCAGAAGTCAGCTATGTGATGACCTATGTTATATTGTTGTTTTTGTTGTCACCAGAAGTCAGCTATGTGATGACCTATGTTATATTGTTGTTGTTGTTGTCACCAGAAGTCAGCTATGTGATGACCTATTTTAGATTGTTACCGTTGTTATTGTCACCAGAAGTCAGCTATGAGATGACCTATTCTATATTGTCGTTGTTGTTGTCACCAGAAGTCAGCTATGTGATGACCTATTTTATATTGTTACCGTTGTTGTTGTCACCAGAAGTCAGCTATGGGATGACCTATTTTATATTGTTACCGTTGTTGTTGTCACCAGATGTCAGCTATGAGATGATCTATGCTATATTGTTGTTGTTGTTGTCACCAGAAGTCAGCTATGTGATGACCTATGTTATATTGTTACCGTTGTTGTTGTCACCAGAAGGCAGCTATGAGATTACCTATGTTATATTGTTACCGTTGTTGTTGTCACCAGAAGTCAGCTATGAAATGACCTATGTTATATTGTTACCGTTGTTGTTGTCACCAGATGTCAGATATGCGATGTCCTATGTATATTGTTACCGTTGTTGTTGTCACCAGAAATCAGCTATGTGATGACCTATGTTATATTGTTACCGTTGTTGTTGTCACCAGAAGTCAGCTATGAGATGTCCTATGCTATATTGTTGTTGTTGTTGTCACCAGAAGTCATCTATGAGATGACCTATGTTATATTGTTACCGTTGTTGTTGTCACCAGAAGTCAACTATGAGATGACCTATGCAATATTGTTGTTGTTGTTGTCAGCAGAAGTCAGCTATGTGATGACCTATGTTATATTGTTACCGTTGTTGTTGTTGTCGCCAGAAGTCAGCTATGTGATGCCCTATGTTATATTGTTACCGCTCTTGTTGTCACCAGAAGTCAGCTATGTGATGACCTATGTTATATCGTTACCGTTGTTGTTGTCACCAGAAGTCAGCTATGTGATGACCTATGTTATATTGTTACCGATGTTGTTGTCACCAGATGTCAGATATGCGATGTCCTATGTTATATTGTTACCGTTGTTGTTGTCACCAGAAATCAGCTATGAGATGACCTATGTTATATTGTTACCGTTGTTGTTGTCACCAGAAGTCAGATATGTGATGACGTATGTTATATTGTTGTTGTTGTTGTCAGCAGAAGTCAGCTATGTGATGACCTATGTTATATTGTTACCGTTGTTGTTGTCACCAGAAGTCAGCTATGAGATGTCCTATGCTATATTGTTGTTGTTGTTGTCACCAGAAGTCATCTATGAGATGACCTATGTTATATCGTTACCGTTGTTGTTGTCACCATAAGTCAGCTATGAGATGACTTATGCTATATTGTTGTTGTTGTTTTCACCAGAAGTCAGCTATGTGATGACGTATGTTATATTGTTGTTGTTGTTGTCAGCAGAAGTCAGCTATGTGATGACCTATGTTATATTGTTACCGTTGTTGTTGTCACCAGAAGTCAGCTATGAGATGACCTATGCTATATTGTTGTTGTTGTTGTCACCAGAAGTCAGCTATGTGATGACCTATGTTATATTGTTGTTGTTGTTGTCACCAGAAGTCAGCTATGTGATGACCTATGTGATATTGTTGTTGTTGTTGTCACCAAAAGTCAGCTATGAGATGACCTATTTTATATTGTTACCGTTGTTGTTGTCACCAGAAGTCAGCTATGAGATGACCTATGCTATATTGTTGTTGTTGTTGTCACCAGAAGTCAGCTATGTGATGACCTATGTTATATTGTTGTTGTTGTTGTCACCAGAAGTCAGCTATGAGATGACCTATTTTATATTGTTACCGTTGTTGTTGTCACCAGAAGTCAGCTATGAGATGACCTATGCTATATTGTTGTTGTTGTTGTCACCAGAAGTCAGCTATGTGATGACCTATGTTATATTGTTGTTGTTGTTGTCACCAGAAGTCAGCTATGTGATGACCTATGTTATATTGTTGTTGTTGTTGTCACCAGAAGTCAGCTATGAGATGACCTATTTTATATTGTTACCGTTGTTGTTGTCACCAGAAGTCAGCTATGAGATGACCTATGCTATATTGTTGTTGTTGTCACCAGAAGTCAGCTATGAGATGACCTATTTTATATTGTTACCGTTGTTGTTGTCACCAGAAGTCAGCTATGAGATGACCTATGCTATATTGTTGTTGTTGTTGTCACCAGAAGTCAGCTATGTGATGACCTATGTTATATTGTTGTTGTTGTTGTCACCAGAAGTCAGCTATGTGATGACCTATGTTATATTGTTGTTGTTGTTGTCACCAGAAGTCAGCTATGTGATGACCTATGTTATATTGTTACCGTTGTTATTGTCACGAGAAGTCAGCTATGAGATGACCTATGCTATATTGTCGTTGTTGTTGTCACCAGAAGTCATCGAGGTGATGACCTATTTTATATTGTTACCGTTGTTGTTGTCACCAGATGTCAGCTATGTGATGACCTATGTTATATTGTTACCGATGTTGTTGTCACCAGATGTCAGATATGCGATGTCCTATGTTATATTGTTACCGCTCTTGTTGTCACCAGAAGTCAGCTATGTGATGACCTATGTTATATCGTTACCGTTGTTGTTGTCACCAGAAGTCAGCTATGTGATGACCTATGTTATATTGTTGTTGTTGTTGTCACCAGAAGTCATCTATGAGATGACCTATGTTATATTGTTACCGTTGTTGTTGTCACCAGAAGTCAGCTATAAGATGACCTATGCTATATAGTTGTTGTTGTTGTCACCAGACGTCAGCTATGAGATGACCTATTCTATATTGTCGTTGTTGTTGTCACCAGAAGTCAGCTATGTGATGACCTATTTTATATTGTTACCGTTGTTGTTGTCACCAGAAGTCAGCTATGGGATGACCTATTTTATATTGTTACCGTTGTTGTTGTCACCAGATGTCAGCTATGAGATGATCTATGCTATATTGTTGTTGTTGTTGTCACCAGAAGTCAGCTATGTGATGACCTATGTTATATTGTTACCGTTGTTGTTGTCACCAGAAGGCAGCTATGAGATTACCTATGTTATATTGTTACCGTTGTTGTTGTCACCAGAAGTCAGCTATGAAATGACCTATGTTATATTGTTACCGTTGTTGTTGTCACCAGATGTCAGATATGCGATGTCCTATGTATATTGTTACCGTTGTTGTTGTCACCAGAAATCAGCTATGTGATGACCTATGTTATATTGTTACCGTTGTTGTTGTCACCAGAAGTCAGCTATGAGATGTCCTATGCTATATTGTTGTTGTTGTTGTCACCAGAAGTCATCTATGAGATGACCTATGTTATATTGTTACCGTTGTTGTTGTCACCAGAAGTCAACTATGAGATGACCTATGCAATATTGTTGTTGTTGTTGTCAGCAGAAGTCAGCTATGTGATGACCTATGTTATATTGTTACCGTTGTTGTTGTCGCCAGAAGTCAGCTATGTGATGACCTATGTTATATCGTTACCGTTGTTGTTGTCACCAGAAGTCAGCTAAGTGATGACCTATGTTATATTGTTGTTGTTGTTGTCACCAGAAGTCATCTATGAGATGACCTATGTTATATTGTTACCGTTGTTGTTGTCACCAGAAGTCAACTATGAGATGACCTATGCAATATTGTTGTTGTTGTTGTCAGCAGAAGTCAGCTATGTGATGACCTATGTTATATTGTTACCGATGTTGTTGTCACCAGATGTCAGATATGCGATGTCCTATGTTATATTGTTACCGTTGTTGTTGTCACCAGAAATCAGCTATGAGATGACCTATGTTATATTCTTACCGTTGTTGTTGTCACCAGAAGTCAGATATGTGATGACCTATGTTATATTGTTACCGTTGTTGTTGTCACCAGAAGTCAGCTATGAGATGTCCTATGCTATATTGTTGTTGTTGTTGTCACCAGAAGTCAGCTATGTGATGACCTATGTTATATTGTTGTTGTTGTTGTCACCAGAAGTCAGCTATGAGATGACCTATTTTATATTGTTACCGTTGTTGTTGTCACCAGAAGTCAGCTATGAGATGACCTATGCTATATTGTTGTTGTTGTTGTCACCAGAAGTCAGCTATGTGATGACCTATGTTATATTGTTGTTGTTGTTGTCACCAGAAGTCAGCTATGTGATGACCTATGTTATATTGTTGTTGTTGTTGTCACCAGAAGTCAGCTATGAGATGACCTATTTTATATTGTTACCGTTGTTGTTGTCACCAGAAGTCAGCTATGAGATGACCTATGCTATATTGTTGTTGTTGTTGTCACCAGAAGTCAGCTATGTGATGACCTATGTTATATTGTTGTTGTTGTTGTCACCAGAAGTCAGCTATGTGATGACCTATGTTATATTGTTGTTGTTGTTGTCACCAGAAGTCAGCTATGTGATGACCTATGTTATATTGTTACCGTTGTTATTGTCACGAGAAGTCAGCTATGAGATGACCTATGCTATATTGTCGTTGTTGTTGTCACCAGAAGTCATCGAGGTGATGACCTATGTTATATTGTTACCGCTCTTGTTGTCACCAGAAGTCAGCTATGTGATGACCTATGTTATATCGTTACCGTTGTTGTTGTCACCAGAAGTCAGCTATGTGATGACCTATGTTATATTGTTGTTGTTGTTGTCACCAGAAGTCATCTATGAGATGACCTATTTTATATTGTTACCGTTGTTGTTGTCACCAGAAGTCAGCTATAAGATGACCTATGCTATATAGTTGTTGTTGTTGTCACCAGACGTCAGCTATGAGATGACCTATTCTATATTGTCGTTGTTGTTGTCACCAGAAGTCAGCTATGTGATGACCTATTTTATATTGTTACCGTTGTTGTTGTCACCAGAAGTCAGCTATGGGATGACCTATTTTATATTGTTACCGTTGTTGTTGTCACCAGATGTCAGCTATGAGATGATCTATGCTATATTGTTGTTGTTGTTGTCACCAGAAGTCAGCTATGTGATGACCTATGTTATATTGTTACCGTTGTTGTTGTCACCAGAAGGCAGCTATGAGATTACCTATGTTATATTGTTACCGTTGTTGTTGTCACCAGAAGTCAGCTATGAAATGACCTATGTTATATTGTTACCGTTGTTGTTGTCACCAGATGTCAGATATGCGATGTCCTATGTATATTGTTACCGTTGTTGTTGTCACCAGAAATCAGCTATGTGATGACCTATGTTATATTGTTACCGTTGTTGTTGTCACCAGAAGTCAGCTATGAGATGTCCTATGCTATATTGTTGTTGTTGTTGTCACCAGAAGTCATCTATGAGATGACCTATGTTATATTGTTACCGTTGTTGTTGTCACCAGAAGTCAACTATGAGATGACCTATGCAATATTGTTGTTGTTGTTGTCAGCAGAAGTCAGCTATGTGATGACCTATGTTATATTGTTACCGTTGTTGTTGTCGCCAGAAGTCAGCTATGTGATGACCTATGTTATATCGTTACCGTTGTTGTTGTCACCAGAAGTCAGCTAAGTGATGACCTATGTTATATTGTTGTTGTTGTTGTCACCAGAAGTCATCTATGAGATGACCTATGTTATATTTTTACCGTTGTTGTTGTCACCAGAAGTCAACTATGAGATGACATATGCAATATTGTTGTTGTTGTTGTCAGCAGAAGTCAGCTATGTGATGACCTATGTTATATTGTTACCGTTGTTGTTGTTGTCGCCAGAAGTCAGCTATGTGATGCCCTATGTTATATTGTTACCGCTCTTGTTGTCACCAGAAGTCAGCTATGTGATGACCTATGTTATATCGTTACCGTTGTTGTTGCCACCAGAAGTCAGCTATGTGATGACCTATGTTATATTGTTACCGATGTTGTTGTCACCAGATGTCAGATATGCGATGTCCTATGTTATATTGTTACCGTTGTTGTTGTCACCAGAAATCAGCTATGAGATGACCTATGTTATATTGTTACCGTTGTTGTTGTCACCAGAAGTCAGATATGTGATGACCTATGTTATATTGTTACCGTTGTTGTTGTCACCAGAAGTCAGCTATGAGATGTCCTATGCTATATTGTTGTTGTTGTTGTCACCAGAAGTCATCTATGAGATGACCTATGTTATATCGTTACCGTTGTTGTTGTCACCATAAGTCAGCTATGAGATGACTTATGATATATTGTTGTTGTTGTTGTCACGAGAAGTCAGCTATGAGATGACCTATGCTATATTGTTGTTGTTGTTTTCACCAGAAGTCAGCTATGTGATGACGTATGTTATATTGTTGTTGTTGTCAGCAGAAGTCAGCTATGTGATGACCTATGTTATATTGTTACCGTTGTTGTTGTCACCAGAAGTCAGCTATGTGATGACCTATGTTATATTGTTACCGTTGTTGTTGTCACCAGAAGTCATCTATGAGATGACCTATTTTATATTGTTACCGTTGTTGTTTTCACCAGAAGTCAGCTATGAGATGACCTATGCTATATTGTTGTTGTTGTTGTCACCAGAAGTCAGCTATGTGATGACCTATGTTATATTGTTGTTG
Organism: Eledone cirrhosa; assembly: GCA_964016885.1. NCBI lineage: Eukaryota > Metazoa > Mollusca > Cephalopoda > Octopoda > Eledonidae > Eledone > Eledone cirrhosa. The sequence continues at coordinate 408,077,964 of OZ024741.1, read as the reverse complement.
TTGTTGTCACCAGAAGTCAGCTATGTGATGACCTATGTTATATTGTTGTTGTTGTTGTCACCAGAAGTCAGCTATGAGATGACCTATTTTATATTGTTACCGTTGTTGTTGTCTCCAGAAGTCAGCTATGAGATGACCTATGCTATATTGTTGTTGTTGTTGTCACCAGAAGTCAGCTATGTGATGACCTATGTTATATTGTTGTTGTTGTTGTCACCAGAAGTCAGCTATGTGATGACCTATGTTATATTGTTGTTGTTGTTGTCACCAGAAGTCAGCTATGTGATGACCTATGTTATATTGTTGTTGTTGTTGTCACCAGAAGTCAGCTATGAGATGACATATTTTATATTGTTACCGTTGTTGTTGTCACCAGAAGTCAGCTATGAGATGACCTATGCTATATTGTTGTTGTTGTTGTCACCAGAAGTCAGCTATGTGATGACCTATGTTATATTGTTGTTGTTGTTGTCACCAGAAGTCAGCTATGTGATGACCTATGTTATATTGTTGTTGTTGTTGTCACCAGAAGTCAGCTATGTGATGACCTATGTTATATTGTTACCGTTGTTATTGTCACGAGAAGTCAGCTATGAGATGACCTATGCTATATTGTCGTTGTTGTTGTCACCAGAAGTCATCGAGGTGATGACCTATTTTATATTGTTACCGTTGTTGTTGTCACCAGATGTCAGCTATGTGATGACCTATGTTATATTGTTACCGATGTTGTTGTCACCAGATGTCAGATATGCGATGTCCTATGTTATATTGTTACCGCTCTTGTTGTCACCAGAAGTCAGCTATGTGATGACCTATGTTATATCGTTACCGTTGTTGTTGTCACCAGAAGTCAGCTATGTGATGACCTATGTTATATTGTTGTTGTTGTTGTCACCAGAAGTCATCTATGAGATGACCTATTTTATATTGTTACCGTTGTTGTTGTCACCAGAAGTCAGCTATAAGATGACCTATGCTATATAGTTGTTGTTGTTGTCACCAGACGTCAGCTATGAGATGACCTATTCTATATTGTCGTTGTTGTTGTCACCAGAAGTCAGCTATGTGATGACCTATTTTATATTGTTACCGTTGTTGTTGTCACCAGAAGTCAGCTATGGGATGACCTATTTTATATTGTTACCGTTGTTGTTGTCACCAGATGTCAGCTATGAGATGATATATGCTATATTGTTGTTGTTGTTGTCACCAGAAGTCAGCTATGTGATGACCTATGTTATATTGTTACCGTTGTTGTTGTCACCAGAAGGTAGCTATGAGATTACCTATGTTATATTGTTACCGTTGTTGTTGTCACCAGAAGTCAGCTATGAAATGACCTATGTTATATTGTTACCGTTGTTGTTGTCACCAGATGTCAGATATGCGATGTCCTATGTATATTGTTACCGTTGTTGTTGTCACCAGAAATCAGCTATGTGATGACCTATGTTATATTGTTACCGTTGTTGTTGTCACCAGAAGTCAGCTATGAGATGTCCTATGCTATATTGTTGTTGTTGTTGTCACCAGAAGTCATCTATGAGATGACCTATGTTATATTGTTACCGTTGTTGTTGTCACCAGAAGTCAACTATGAGATGACCTATGCAATATTGTTGTTGTTGTTGTCAGCAGAAGTCAGCTATGTGATGACCTATGTTATATTGTTACCGTTGTTGTTGTCGCCAGAAGTCAGCTATGTGATGACCTATGTTATATCGTTACCGTTGTTGTTGTCACCAGAAGTCAGCTAAGTGATGACCTATGTTATATTGTTGTTGTTGTTGTCACCAGAAGTCATCTATGAGATGACCTATGTTATATTTTTACCGTTGTTGTTGTCACCAGAAGTCAACTATGAGATGACATATGCAATATTGTTGTTGTTGTTGTCAGCAGAAGTCAGCTATGTGATGACCTATGTTATATTGTTACCGTTGTTGTTGTTGTCGCCAGAAGTCAGCTATGTGATGCCCTATGTTATATTGTTACCGCTCTTGTTGTCACCAGAAGTCAGCTATGTGATGACCTATGTTATATCGTTACCGTTGTTGTTGTCACCAGAAGTCAGCTATGTGATGACCTATGTTATATTGTTACCGATGTTGTTGTCACCAGATGTCAGATATGCGATGTCCTATGTTATATTGTTACCGTTGTTGTTGTCACCAGAAATCAGCTATGAGATGACCTATGTTATATTGTTACCGTTGTTGTTGTCACCAGAAGTCAGATATGTGATGACCTATGTTATATTGTTACCGTTGTTGTTGTCACCAGAAGTCAGCTATGAGATGTCCTATGCTATATTGTTGTTGTTGTTGTCACCAGAAGTCATCTATGAGATGACCTATGTTATATCGTTACCGTTGTTGTTGTCACCATAAGTCAGCTATGAGATGACTTATGATATATTGTTGTTGTTGTTGTCACGAGAAGTCAGCTATGAGATGACCTATGCTATATTGTTGTTGTTGTTTTCACCAGAAGTCAGCTATGTGATGACGTATGTTATATTGTTGTTGTTGTTGTCAGCAGAAGTCAGCTATGTGATGACCTATGTTATATTGTTACCGTTGTTGTTGTCACCAGAAGTCAGCTATGTGATGACCTATGTTATATTGTTACCGTTGTTGTTGTCACCAGAAGTCAGCTATGAGATGACCTATTTTATATTGTTACCGTTGTTGTTGTCACCAGAAGTCAGCTATGAGATGACCTATGCTATATTGTTGTTGTTGTTGTCACCAGAAGTCAGCTATGTGATGACCTATGTTATATTGTTGTTGTTGTTGTCACCAGAAGTCAGCTATGTGATGACCTATGTTATATTGTTGTTGTTGTTGTCACCAGAAGTCAGCTATGAGATGACCTATTTTATATTGTTACCGTTGTTGTTGTCTCCAGAAGTCAGCTATGAGATGACCTATGCTATATTGTTGTTGTTGTTGTCACCAGAAGTCAGCTATGTGATGACCTATGTTATATTGTTGTTGTTGTTGTCACCAGAAGTCAGCTATGTGATGACCTATGTTATATTGTTGTTGTTGTTGTCACCAGAAGTCAGCTATGAGATGACCTATTTTATATTGTTACCGTTGTTGTTGTCACCAGAAGTCAGCTATGAGATGACCTATGCTATATTGTTGTTGTTGTTGTCACCAGAAGTCAGCTATGTGATGACCTATGTTATATTGTTGTTGTTGTTGTCACCAGAAGTCAGCTATGTGATGACCTATGTTATATTGTTGTTGTTGTTGTCACCAGAAGTCAGCTATGAGATGACCTATTTTATATTGTTACCGTTGTTGTTGTCACCAGAAGTCAGCTATGAGATGACCTATGCTATATTGTTGTTGTTGTTGTCACCAGAAGTCAGCTATGTGATGACCTATGTTATATTGTTGTTGTTGTTGTCACCAGAAGTCAGCTATGTGATGACCTATGTTATATTGTTGTTGTTGTTGTCACCAGAAGTCAGCTATGTGATGACCTATGTTATATTGTTGTTGTTGTTGTCACCAGAAGTCAGCTATGTGATGACCTATGTTATATTGTTACCGTTGTTATTGTCACGAGAAGTCAGCTATGAGATGACCTATGCTATATTGTCGTTGTTGTTGTCACCAGAAGTCATCGAGGTGATGACCTATTTTATATTGTTACCGTTGTTGTTGTCACAAGATGTCAGCTATGTGATGACCTATGTTATATTGTTACCGATGTTGTTGTCACCAGATGTCAGATATGCGATGTCCTATGTTATATTGTTACCGCTCTTGTTGTCACCAGAAGTCAGCTATGTGATGACCTATGTTATATCGTTACCGTTGTTGTTGTCACCAGAAGTCAGCTATGTGATGACCTATGTTATATTGTTGTTGTTGTTGTCACCAGAAGTCATCTATGAGATGACCTATGTTATATTGTTACCGTTGTTGTTGTCACCAGAAGTCAGCTATAAGATGACCTATGCTATATAGTTGTTGTTGTTGTCACCAGACGTCAGCTATGAGATGACCTATTCTATATTGTCGTTGTTGTTGTCACCAGAAGTCAGCTATGTGATGACCTATTTTATATTGTAACCGTTGTTGTTGTCACCAGAAGTCAGCTATGGGATGACCTATTTTATATTGTTACCGTTGTTGTTGTCACCAGATGTCAGCTATGAGATGATCTATGCTATATTGTTGTTGTTGTTGTCACCAGAAGTCAGCTATGTGATGACCTATGTTATATTGTTACCGTTGTTGTTGTCACCAGAAGGCAGCTATGAGATTACCTATGTTATATTGTTACCGTTGTTGTTGTCACCAGAAGTCAGCTATGAAATGACCTATGTTATATTGTTACCGTTGTTGTTGTCACCAGATGTCAGATATGCGATGTCCTATGTATATTGTTACCGTTGTTGTTGTCACCAGAAATCAGCTATGTGATGACCTATGTTATATTGTTACCGTTGTTGTTGTCACCAGAAGTCAGCTATGAGATGTCCTATGCTATATTGTTGTTGTTGTTGTCACCAGAAGTCATCTATGAGATGACCTATGTTATATTGTTACCGTTGTTGTTGTCACCAGAAGTCAACTATGAGATGACCTATGCAATATTGTTGTTGTTGTTGTCAGCAGAAGTCAGCTATGTGATGACCTATGTTATATTGTTATCGTTGTTGTTGTCGCCAGAAGTCAGCTATGTGATGACCTATGTTATATCGTTACCGTTGTTGTTGTCACCAGAAGTCAGCTAAGTGATGACCTATGTTATATTGTTGTTGTTGTTGTCACCAGAAGTCATCTATGAGATGACCTATGTTATATTGTTACCGTTGTTGTTGTCACCAGAAGTCAACTATGAGATGACCTATGCAATAATGTTGTTGTTGTTGTCAGCAGAAGTCAGCTATGTGATGACCTATGTTATATTGTTACCGTTGTTGTTGTTGTCGCCAGAAGTCAGCTATGTGATGCCCTATGTTATATTGTTACCGCTCTTGTTGTCACCAGAAGTCAGCTATGTGATGACCTATGTTATATCGTTACCGTTGTTGTTGTCACCAGAAGTCAGCTATGTGATGACCTATGTTATATTGTTTCCGATGTTGTTGTCACCAGATGTCAGATATGCGATGTCCTATGTTATATTGTTACCGTTGTTGTTGTCACCAGAAATCAGCTATGAGATGACCTATGTTATATTGTTACCGTTGTTGTTGTCACCAGAAGTCAGATATGTGATGACCTATGTTATATTGTTACCGTTGTTGTTGTCACCAGAAGTCAGCTATGAGATGTCCTATGCTATATTGTTGTTGTTGTTGTCACCAGAAGTCAGCTATGTGATGACCTATGTTATATTGTTGTTGTTGTTGTCACCAGAAGTCAGCTATGAGATGACCTATTTTATATTGTTACCGTTGTTGTTGTCACCAGAAGTCAGCTATGAGATGACCTATGCTATATTGTTGTTGTTGTTGTCACCAGAAGTCAGCTATGTGATGACCTATGTTATATTGTTGTCGTTGTTGTCACCAGAAGTCAGCTATGTGATGACCTATGTTATATTGTTGTTGTTGTTGTCACCAGAAGTCAGCTATGAGATGACCTATTTTATATTGTTACCGTTGTTGTTGTCACCAGAAGTCAGCTATGAGATGACCTATGCTATATTGTTGTTGTTGTTGTCACCAGAAGTCAGCTATGTGATGACCTATGTTATATTGTTGTTGTTGTTGTCACCAGAAGTCAGCTATGTGATGACCTATGTTATATTGTTGTTGTTGTTGTCACCAGAAGTCAGCTATGTGATGACCTATGTTATATTGTTACCGTTGTTATTGTCACGAGAAGTCAGCTATGAGATGACCTATGCTATATTGTCGTTGTTGTTGTCACCAGAAGTCATCGAGGTGATGACCTATTTTATATTGTTACCGTTGTTGTTGTCACCAGATGTCAGCTATGTGATGACCTATGTTATATTGTTACCGATGTTGTTGTCACCAGATGTCAGATATGCGATGTCCTATGTTATATTGTTACCGCTCTTGTTGTCACCAGAAGTCAGCTATGTGATGACCTATGTTATATCGTTACCGTTGTTGTTGTCACCAGAAGTCAGCTATGTGATGACCTATGTTATATTGTTGTTGTTGTTGTCACCAGAAGTCATCTATGAGATGACCTATGTTATATTGTTACCGTTGTTGTTGTCTCCAGAAGTCAGCTATAAGATGACCTATGCTATATAGTTGTTGTTGTTGTCACCAGACGTCAGCTATGAGATGACCTATTCTATATTGTCGTTGTTGTTGTCACCAGAAGTCAGCTATGTGATGACCTATTTTATATTGTTACCGTTGTTGTTGTCACCAGAAGTCAGCTATGGGATGACCTATTTTATATTGTTACCGTTGTTGTTGTCACCAGATGTCAGCTATGAGATGATCTATGCTATATTGTTGTTGTTGTTGTCACCAGAAGTCAGCTATGTGATGACCTATGTTATATTGTTACCGTTGTTGTTGTCACCAGAAGGCAGCTATGAGATTACCTATGTTATATTGTTACCGTTGTTGTTGTCACCAGAAGTCAGCTATGAAATGACCTATGTTATATTGTTACCGTTGTTGTTGTCACCAGATGTCAGATATGCGATGTCCTATGTATATTGTTACCGTTGTTGTTGTCACCAGAAATCAGCTATGTGATGACCTATGTTATATTGTTACCGTTGTTGTTGTCACCAGAAGTCAGCTATGAGATGTCCTATGCTATATTGTTGTTGTTGTTGTCACCAGAAGTCATCTATGAGATGACCTATGTTATATTGTTACCGTTGTTGTTGTCACCAGAAGTCAACTATGAGATGACCTATGCAATATTGTTGTTGTTGTTGTCAGCAGAAGTCAGCTATGTGATGACCTATGTTATATTGTTACCGTTGTTGTTGTCGCCAGAAGTCAGCTATGTGATGACCTATGTTATATCGTTACCGTTGTTGTTGTCACCAGAAGTCAGCTAAGTGATGACCTATGTTATATTGTTGTTGTTGTTGTCACCAGAAGTCATCTATGAGATGACCTATGTTATATTGTTACCGTTGTTGTTTTCACCAGAAGTCAACTATGAGATGACCTATGCAATATTGTTGTTGTTGTTGTCAGCAGAAGTCAGCTATGTGATGACCTATGTTATATTGTTACCGTTGTTGTTGTTGTCGCCAGAAGTCAGCTATGTGATGCCCTATGTTATATTGTTACCGCTCTTGTTGTCACCAGAAGTCAGCTATGTGATGACCTATGTTATATCGTTACCGTTGTTGTTGTCACCAGAAGTCAGCTATGTGATGACGTATGTTATATTGTTACCGATGTTGTTGTCACCAGATGTCAGATATGCGATGTCCTATGTTATATTGTTACCGTTGTTGTTGTCACCAGAAATCAGCTATGAGATGACCTATGTTATATTGTTACCGTTGTTGTTGTCACCAGAAATCAGCTATGTGATGACCTATGTTATATTGTTACCGTTGTTGTTGTCACCAGAAGTCAGCTATGAGATGTCCTATGCTATATTGTTGTTGTTGTTGTCACCAGAAGTCATCTATGAGATGACTTATGTTATATTGTTACCGTTGTTGTTGTCACCAGAAGTCAACTATGAGATGACCTATGCAATATTGTTGTTGTTGTTGTCAGCAGAAGTCAGCTATGTGATGACCTATGTTATATTGTTACCGTTGTTGTTGTCGCCAGAAGTCAGCTATGTGATGACCTATGTTATATCGTTACCGTTGTTGTTGTCACCAGAAGTCAGCTAAGTGATGACCTATGTTATATTGTTGTTGTTGTTGTCACCAGAAGTCATCTATGAGATGACCTATGTTATATTGTTACCGTTGTTGTTGTCACCAGAAGTCAACTATGAGATGACCTATGCAATATTGTTGTTGTTGTTGTCAGCAGAAGTCAGCTATGTGATGACCTATGTTATATTGTTACCGTTGTTGTTGTCGCCAGATGTCAGCTATGTGATGCCCTATGTTATATTGTTACCGCTCTTGTTGTCACCAGAAGTCAGCTATGTGATGACCTATGTTATATCGTTACCGTTGTTGTTGTCACCAGAAGTCAGCTATGTGATGACCTATGTTATATTGTTACCGATGTTGTTGTCACCAGATGTCAGATATGCGATGTCCTATGTTATATTGTTACCGTTGTTGTTGTCACCAGAAATCAGCTATGAGATGACCTATGTTATATTGTTACCGTTGTTGTTGTCACCAGAAGTCAGATATGTGATGACCTATGTTATATTGTTACCGTTGTTGTTGTCACCAGAAGTCAGCTATGAGATGTCCTATGCTATATTGTTGTTGTTGTTGTCACCAGAAGTCATCTATGAGATGACCTATGTTATATCGTTACCGTTGTTGTTGTCACCATAAGTCAGCTATGAGATGACTTATGATATATTGTTGTTGTTGTTGTCACGAGAAGTCAGCTATGAGATGACCTATGCTATATTGTTGTTGTTGTTTTCACCAGAAGTCAGCTATGTGATGACGTATGTTATATTGTTGTTGTTGTTGTCAGCAGAAGTCAGCTATGTGATGACCTATGTTATATTGTTACCGTTGTTGTTGTCACCAGAAGTCAGCTATGTGATGACCTATGTTATATTGTTACCGTTGTTGTTGTCACTAGAAGTCAGCTATGAGATGACCTATTTTATATTGTTACCGTTGTTGTTGTCACCAGAAGTCAGCTATGAGATGACCTATGCTATATTGTTGTTGTTGTTGTCACCAGAAGTCAGCTATGTGATGACCTATGTTATATTGTTGTTGTTGTTGTCACCAGAAGTCAGCTATGTGATGACCTATGTTATATTGTTGTTGTTGTTGTCACCAGAAGTCAGCTATGAGATGACCTATTTTATATTGTTACCGTTGTTGTTGTCACCAGAAGTCAGCTATGAGATGACCTATGCTATATTGTTGTTATTGTTGTCACCAGAAGTCAGCTATGTGATGACCTATGTTATATTGTTGTTGTTGTTGTCACCAGAAGTCAGCTATGTGATGACCTATGTTATATTGTTGTTGTTGTTGTCACCAGAAGTCAGCTATGAGATGACCTATTTTATATTGTTACCGTTGTTGTTGTCACCAGAAGTCAGCTATGAGATGACCTATGCTATATTGTTGTTGTTGTTGTCACCAGAAGTCAGCTATGTGATGACCTATGTTATATTGTTGTTGTTGTTGTCACCAGAAGTCAGCTATGTGATGACCTATGTTATATTGTTGTTGTTGTTGTCACCAGAAGTCAGCTATGAGATGACCTATTTTATATTGTTACCGTTGTTGTTGTCACCAGAAGTCAGCTATGAGATGACCTATGCTATATTGTTGTTGTTGTTGTCACCAGAAGTCAGCTATGTGATGACCTATGTTATATTGTTGTTGTTGTTGTCACCAGAAGTCAGCTATGTGATGACCTATGTTATATTGTTGTTGTTGTTGTCACCAGAAGTCAGCTATGAGATGACCTATTTTATATTGTTACCGTTGTTGTTGTCACCAGAAGTCAGCTATGAGATGACCTATGCTATATTGTTGTTGTTGTTGTCACCAGAAGTCAGCTATGTGATGACCTATGTTATATTGTTGTTGTTGTTGTCACCAGAAGTCAGCTATGTGATGACCTATGTTATATTGTTGTTGTTGTTGTCACCAGAAGTCAGCTATGAGATGACCTATTTTATATTGTTACCGTTGTTGTTGTCACCAGAAGTCAGCTATGAGATGACCTATGCTATATTGTTGTTGTTGTTGTCACCAGAAGTCAGCTATGTGATGACCTATGTTATATTGTTGTTGTTGTTGTCACCAGAAGTCAGCTATGTGATGACCTATGTTATATTGTTGTTGTTGTTGTCACCAGAAGTCAGCTATGAGATGACCTATTTTATATTGTTACCGTTGTTGTTGTCACCAGAAGTCAGCTATGAGATGACCTATGCTATATTGTTGTTGTTGTTGTCACCAGAAGTCAGCTATGTGATGACCTATGTTATATTGTTGTTGTTGTTGTCACCAGAAGTCAGCTATGTGATGACCTATGTTATATTGTTGTTGTTGTTGTCACCAGAAGTCAGCTATGAGATGACCTATTTTATATTGTTACCGTTGTTGTTGTCACCAGAAGTCAGCTATGAGATGACCTATGCTATATTGTTGTTGTTGTTGTCACCAGAAGTCAGCTATGTGATGACCTATGTTATATTGTTGTTGTTGTTGTCACCAGAAGTCAGCTATGTGATGACCTATGTTATATTGTTGTTGTTGTTGTCACCAGAAGTCAGCTATGTGATGACCTATGTTATATTGTTACCGTTGTTGTCACCAGAAGTCAGCTATGAGATGGCCTATGCTATATTGTTGTTGTTGTTGTTACCAGAAGTCATCTATGAGATGACCTATGTTATATTGTTACCGTTGTTGTTGTCACCAGAAGTGAACTATGAGATGACCTATGTTATATTGTTACCGTTGTTGTTGTCACCAGAAGTCAGCTATGAGATGAACTATGTTATATTGTTACCGTTGTTGTTGTCACCAGAAGTCAGCTATGTGATGACCTATGCTATATTGTTGTTGTTGTTGTCACCAGAAGTCAGCTATGTGATGACCTATGTTATATTGTTGTTGTTGTTGTCACCAGAAGTCAGCTATGTGATGACCAATGTTATATTGTTGTTGTTGTTGTCACCAGAAGTCAGCTATGTGATGACCTATGTTATATTGTTGTTGTTGTTGTCACCAGAAGTCAGCTATGTGATGACCTATTTTAGATTGTTACCGTTGTTATTGTCACCAGAAGTCAGCTATGAGATGACCTATTCTATATTGTCGTTGTTGTTGTCACCAGAAGTCAGCTATGTGATGACCTATTTTATATTGTTACCGTTGTTGTTGTCACCAGAAGTCAGCTATGTAATGACCTATTTTATATTGTTACCGTTGTTGTTGTCACCAGATGTCAGCTATGTGATGTCCTATGTTATATTGTTACCGTTGTTGTTGTCACCAGAAGTCAGCTATGTGATGACCTATGTTATATTGTTACCGTTGTTGTTGTTGTCACCAGAAGTCAGCTATGTGATGACCTATGTTATATTGTTACCGTTGTTGTTGTCACCAGATGTCAGCTATGTTATGACCTATGTTATATTGTTACCGTTGTTGTTGTCACCAGAAGTCACCTATGAGATGGCCTATGCTATATTGTTGTTGTTGTTGTTACCAGAAGTCATCTATGAGATGACCTATGTTATATTGTTACCGTTGTTGTTGTCACCAGAAGTCAGCTATGTGATGTCCTATTTTATATTGTTACCGTTGTTGTTGTCACCAGAAGTCAGCTATGTGATGACCTATGCTATATTGTTGTTGTTGTTGTCACCAGAAGTCAGCTATGAGATGACCTATGTTATATTGTTACCGTTGTTGTTGTCACCAGAAGTCAGCTATGAGATGACCTATGCTATATTGTTGTTGTTGTTGTCACCAGAAGTCAGCTATGAGATGACCTATGTTATATTGTTACCGTTGTTGTTGTCACCAGAAGTCAGCTATGAGATGACCTATGCTATATTGTTGTTGTTGTTGTCACCAGAAGTCAGCTATGTGATGACCTATGTTATATTGTTGTTGTTGTTGTCACCAGAAGTCAGCTATGTGATGACCTATGTTATATTGTTGTTGTTGTTGTCACCAGAAGTCAGCTATGTGATGACCTATGTTATATTGTTACCGTTGTTATTGTCACGAGAAGTCAGCTATGAGATAACCTATGCTATATTGTCGTTGTTGTTGTCACCAGAAGTCATCGAGGTGATGACCTATTTTATATTGTTACCGTTGTTGTTGTCACCAGAAATCAGCTATGAGATGACCTATGTTATATTGTTACCGTTGTTGTTGTCACCAGAAGTCAGCTATGGGATGACCTATTTTATAATATTACCGTTGTTGTTGTCACCAGAAGTCAGCTATGAGATGACCTATGCTATATTGTTGTTGTTGTTGTCACCAGAAGTCAGCTATGTGATGACCTATGTTATATTGTTACCGTTGTTGTTGTCACCAGAAGTCAGCTATGTGATGACCTATGTTATATTGTTACCGTTGTTGTTGTCACCAGAAGTCAGCTATGTGATGACCTATGTTATATTGTTACCGTTGTTGTTGTCACCAGAAGGCAGCTATTAAATGACCTATGTTATATTATTACCGTTTTTGTTGTCACCAGAAGTCAGCTATGTGATGACCTATGTTATATTGTTACCGATGTTGTTGTCACCAGATGTCAGATATGCGATGTCCTATGTTATATTGTTACCGTTGTTGTTGTCACCAGAAATCAGCTATGAGATGACCTATGTTATATGGTTACCGTTGTTGTGGTCACCAGAAGTCAGATATGTGATGTCCTATGTTATATTGTTACCGTTGTTGTTGTCACCAGATGTCAGCTATGTGATGACCTATGTTATATTGTTGTTGTTGTTGTCACCAGAAGTCAGCTATGAGATGACCTATGTTATATTGTTACCGTTGTTGTTGTTACCAGAAGTCAGCTATGTGATGACCTATGTTATATTGTTGTTGTTGTTGTCACCAGAAGTCAGCTATGAGATGACCTATGTTATATTGTTACCGTTGTTGTTGTCACCAGAAGTCAGCTATGTGATGACCTATGTTATATTGTTGTTGTTGTTGTCACCAGAAGTCAGCTATTTGATGACCTATGTTATATTGTTACCGTTGTTGTTGTCACCAGAAGTCAGCTATGAGATGACCTATGCTATATTGTTGTTGTTGTTGTCACCAGAAGTCAGCTATTTGATGACCTATGTTATATTGTTACCGTTGTTGTTGTCACCAGAAGTCAGCTATGAGAAGACCTATACTATATTGTTGTTGTTGTTGTCACCAGAAGTCATCTATGAGATGACCTATGTTATATTGTTACCGTTGTTGTTGTCACCAGAAGTCAGCTATGAGATGACTTATGCTATATTGTTGTTGTTGTTGTCACCAGAAGTCAGCTATGTGATGACCTATGTTATATTGTTGTCGTTGTTTTCACCAGAAGTCAGCTATGAGATGACCTATGTTATATTGTTACCGTTGTTGTTGCCACCAGAAGTCAGCTATGTGATGACCTATGTTATATTGTTACCGTTGTTGTTGTCACCAGAAGTCAGCTATGTGATGACATATTTTATATTGTTACCGTTGTTGTTGTCACCAGAATTCGGCTATGTGATGAACTATGTTATATTGTTACCATTGTTGTTGTCACCAGAAGTCAACTATGAGATATCCTATGTTATATTGTTACCATTGCTCTTGTCACCAGAAGTCAGCTATGTGATGACCTACGTTATATTGTTAACGTTGTTGTTGTCACCAGAAGTCAGCTATGAGATGACCTATGTTATATTGTTACCGTTGTTGTCACCAGATGTCAGCTATGTGATGACCTATGCTATATTGTTGTTGTTGTTGTCACCAGAAGTCAGCTATGAGATGACCTATGTTATATTGTTACCGCTGTTGTCACCAGAAGTCAGCTATGTGATGATCTATGTTATATTGTTGTTGTTGTTGTCACCAGAAGTCAGCTATGTGATGACCTATGTTATATTGTTGTTGTTGTTGTCACCAGAAGTCAGCTATGAGATGAGCTATGTTATATTGTTACCGTTGTTGTCACCAGAAGTCAGCTATGTGATGACCTATGTTATATTGTTACCGTTGTTGTTGTCACCAGAAGTCAGCAAAGTGATGACCTATGTTATATTGTTACCGTTGTTGTTGTCACCAGAAGTCAGCTATGTGATGACCTATGTTATATTGTTAACGTTGCTGTTGTCACCAGAAGTCAGCTATGTGATGTCCTATGTTATATTGTTACCGTTGTTGTTGTCACCAGAAGTCAGCTATCTGATGACCTATGTTATACTGTTACCGTTGTTGTTGTCACCAGAAGTCAGCTATGAGATGACCTATGTTATATTGTTACCGCTGTTGTCACCAGAAGTCAGCTATGTGATGATCTATGTTATATTGTTGTTGTTGTTGTCACCAGAAGTCAGCTATGTGATGACCTATGTTATATTGTTGTTGTTGTTGTCACCAGAAGTCAGCTATGAGATGAGCTATGTTATATTGTTACCGTTGTTGTCACCAGAAGTCAGCTATGTGATGACCTATGTTATATTGTTACCGTTGTTGTTGTCACCAGAAGTCAGCAAAGTGATGACCTATGTTATATTGTTACCGTTGTTGTTGTCACCAGAAGTCAGCTATGTGATGACCTATGTTATATTGTTAACGTTGCTGTTGTCACCAGAAGTCAGCTATGTGATGTCCTCTGTTATATTGTTACCGTTGTTGTTGTCACCAGATGTCAGCTATGAGATGACTTATGCTATATTGTTGTTGTTGTTGTCACCAGAAGTCAGCTATGTGATGACCTATGTTATATTGTTACCGTTGTTGTCACCAGAATTCAGCTATGAGATGACCTATGTTATATTGTTACCGTTGTTGTTGTCACCAGAAGTCAGCTATGAGATGACCTATGTTATGTTGTTACCTTTGTTGTTGTCACCAGAAGTCAGCTATGTGATGACCTATGTTATATTGTTACCGTTGTTGTTGTAACCAGAAGTCAGCTATGAGATGACCTATGTTATATTGTTACCGTTGTTGTTGTCACCAGAAGTCAGCTATGAGATGACCTATGCTATATTGTTGTTGTTGTTGTCACCAGAAGTCAGCTATGAGATGACCTATGCTATATTGTCGTTGTTGTTGTCACCAGAAGTCATCGAGGTGATGACCTATTTTATATTGTTACCTTTGTTGTTGTCACCAGAAGTCAGCTATGAGATGACCTATGTTATATTGTTGTTGTTGTTGTCACCAGAAGTCAGCTATGTGATGACCTATGTTATATTGTTACCGTTGTTGTTGTCACCAGAAGTCAGCTATGTGATGACCTATGTTATATTGTTACCGTTGTTGTTGTCACCAGAAGTCAGCTATGTGATGACCTATGTTATATTGTTACCTTTGTTGTTGTCACCAGAAGTCAGCTATGAGATGACCTATTCTATATTGTCGTTGTTGTTGTCACCAGAAGTCAGCTATGTGATGACCTATTTTATATTGTTACCGTTGTTGTTGTCACCAGAAGTCAGCTATGTAATGACCTATTTTATATTGTTACCGTTGTTGTTGTCACCAGATGTCAGCTATGTGATGTCCTATGTTATATTGTTACCGTTGTTGTTGTCACCAGAAGTCAGCTATGTGATGACCTATGTTATATTGTTACCGTTGTTGTTGTTGTCACCAGAAGTCAGCTATGTGATGACCTATGTTATATTGTTACCGTTGTTGTTGTCACCAGATGTCAGCTATGTTATGACCTATGTTATATTGTTACCGTTGTTGTTGTCACCAGAAGTCACCTATGAGATGGCCTATGCTATATTGTTGTTGTTGTTGTTACCAGAAGTCATCTATGAGATGACCTATGTTATATTGTTACCGTTGTTGTTGTCACCAGAAGTCAGCTATGTGATGTCCTATTTTATATTGTTACCGTTGTTGTTGTCACCAGAAGTCAGCTATGTGATGACCTATGCTATATTGTTGTTGTTGTGGTCACCAGAAGTCAGCTATGAGATGACCTATGTTATATTGTTACCGTTGTTGTTGTCACCAGAAGTCAGCTATGAGATGACCTATGCTATATTGTTGTTGTTGTTGTCACCAGAAGTCAGCTATGAGATGACCTATGTTATATTGTTACCGTTGTTGTTGTCACCAGAAGTCAGCTATGAGATGACCTATGCTATATTGTTGTTGTGGTTGTCACCAGAAGTCAGCTATGTGATGACCTATGTTATATTGTTGTTGTTGTTGTCACCAGAAGTCAGCTATGTGATGACCTATGTTATATTGTTGTTGTTGTTGTCACCAGAAGTCAGCTATGTGATGACCTATGTTATATTGTTACCGTTGTTATTGTCACGAGAAGTCAGCTATGAGATAACCTATGCTATATTGTCGTTGTTGTTGTCACCAGAAGTCATCGAGGTGATGACCTATTTTATATTGTTACCGTTGTTGTTGTCACCAGAAATCAGCTATGAGATGACCTATGTTATATTGTTACCGTTGTTGTTGTCACCAGAAGTCAGCTATGGGATGACCTATTTTATAATATTACCGTTGTTGTTGTCACCAGAAGTCAGCTATGAGATGACCTATGCTATATTGTTGTTGTTGTTGTCACCAGAAGTCAGCTATGTGATGACCTATGTTATATTGTTACCGTTGTTGTTGTCACCAGAAGTCAGCTATGTGATGACCTATGTTATATTGTTACCGTTGTTGTTGTCACCAGAAGTCAGCTATGTGATGACCTATGTTATATTGTTACCGTTGTTGTTGTCACCAGAAGGCAGCTATTAAATGACCTATGTTATATTATTACCGTTTTTGTTGTCACCAGAAGTCAGCTATGTGATGACCTATGTTATATTGTTACCGATGTTGTTGTCACCAGATGTCAGATATGCGATGTCCTATGTTATATTGTTACCGTTGTTGTTGTCACCAGAAATCAGCTATGAGATGACCTATGTTATATGGTTACCGTTGTTGTGGTCACCAGAAGTCAGATATGTGATGTCCTATGTTATATTGTTACCATTGTTGTTGTCACCAGATGTCAGCTATGTGATGACCTATGTTATATTGTTGTTGTTGTTGTCACCAGAAGTCAGCTATGAGATGACCTATGTTATATTGTTACCGTTGTTGTTGTTACCAGAAGTCAGCTATGTGATGACCTATGTTATATTGTTGTTGTTGTTGTCACCAGAAGTCAGCTATGAGATGACCTATGTTATATTGTTACCGTTGTTGTTGTCACCAGAAGTCAGCTATGTGATGACCTATGTTATATTGTTGTTGTTGTTGTCACCAGAAGTCAGCTATTTGATGACCTATGTTATATTGTTACCGTTGTTGTTGTCACCAGAAGTCAGCTATGAGATGACCTATGCTATATTGTTGTTGTTGTTGTCACCAGAAGTCAGCTATTTGATGACCTATGTTATATTGTTACCGTTGTTGTTGTCACCAGAAGTCAGCTATGAGAAGACCTATGCTATATTGTTGTTGTTGTTGTCACCAGAAGTCATCTATGAGATGACCTATGTTATATTGTTACCGTTGTTGTTGTCACCAGAAGTCAGCTATGAGATGACTTATGCTATATTGTTGTTGTTGTTGTCACCAGAAGTCAGCTATGTGATGACCTATGTTATATTGTTGTCGTTGTTTTCACCAGAAGTCAGCTATGAGATGACCTATGTTATATTGTTACCGTTGTTGTTGCCACCAGAAGTCAGCTATGTGATGACCTATGTTATATTGTTACCGTTGTTGTTGTCACCAGAAGTCAGCTATGTGATGACATATTTTATATTGTTACCGTTGTTGTTGTCACCAGAATTCGGCTATGTGATGAACTATGTTATATTGTTACCATTGTTGTTGTCACCAGAAGTCAACTATGAGATATCCTATGTTATATTGTTACCATTGCTCTTGTCACCAGAAGTCAGCTATGTGATGACCTACGTTATATTGTTAACGTTGTTGTTGTCACCAGAAGTCAGCTATGAGATGACCTATGTTATATTGTTACCGTTGTTGTCACCAGATGTCAGCTATGTGATGACCTATGCTATATTGTTGTTGTTGTTGTCACCAGAAGTCAGCTATGAGATGACCTATGTTATATTGTTACCGCTGTTGTCACCAGAAGTCAGCTATGTGATGATCTATGTTATATTGTTGTTGTTGTTGTCACCAGAAGTCAGCTATGTGATGACCTATGTTATATTGTTGTTGTTGTTGTCACCAGAAGTCAGCTATGAGATGAGCTATGTTATATTGTTACCGTTGTTGTCACCAGAAGTCAGCTATGTGATGACCTATGTTATATTGTTACCGTTGTTGTTGTCACCAGAAGTCAGCAAAGTGATGACCTATGTTATATTGTTACCGTTGTTGTTGTCACCAGAAGTCAGCTATGTGATGACCTATGTTATATTGTTAACGTTGCTGTTGTCACCAGAAGTCAGCTATGTGATGTCCTATGTTATATTGTTACCGTTGTTGTTGTCACCAGAAGTCAGCTATCTGATGACCTATGTTATACTGTTACCGTTGTTGTTGTCACCAGAAGTCAGCTATGAGATGACCTATGTTATATTGTTACCGCTGTTGTCACCAGAAGTCAGCTATGTGATGATCTATGTTATATTGTTGTTGTTGTTGTCACCAGAAGTCAGCTATGTGATGACCTATGTTATATTGTTGTTGTTGTTGTCACCAGAAGTCAGCTATGAGATGAGCTATGTTATATTGTTACCGTTGTTGTCACCAGAAGTCAGCTATGTGATGACCTATGTTATATTGTTACCGTTGTTGTTGTCACCAGAAGTCAGCAAAGTGATGACCTATGTTATATTGTTACCGTTGTTGTTGTCACCAGAAGTCAGCTATGTGATGACCTATGTTATATTGTTAACGTTGCTGTTGTCACCAGAAGTCAGCTATGTGATGTCCTCTGTTATATTGTTACCGTTGTTGTTGTCACCAGAAGTCAGCTATGAGATGACTTATGCTATATTGTTGTTGTTGTTGTCACCAGAAGTCAGCTATGTGATGACCTATGTTATATTGTTACCGTTGTTGTCACCAGAATTCAGCTATGAGATGACCTATGTTATATTGTTACCGTTGTTGTTGTCACCAGAAGTCAGCTATGAGATGACCTATGTTATGTTGTTACCTTTGTTGTTGTCACCAGAAGTCAGCTATGTGATGACCTATGTTATATTGTTACCGTTGTTGTTGTAACCAGAAGTCAGCTATGAGATGACCTATGTTATATTGTTACCGTTGTTGTTGTCACCAGAAGTCAGCTATGAGATGACCTATGCTATATTGTTGTTGTTGTTGTCACCAGAAGTCAGCTATGAGATGACCTATGCTATATTGTCGTTGTTGTTGTCACCAGAAGTCATCGAGGTGATGACCTATTTTATATTGTTACCTTTGTTGTTGTCACCAGAAGTCAGCTATGAGATGACCTATGTTATATTGTTGTTGTTGTTGTCACCAGAAGTCAGCTATGTGATGACCTATGTTATATTGTTACCGTTGTTGTTGTCACCAGAAGTCAGCTATGTGATGACCTATGTTATATTGTTACCGTTGTTGTTGTCACCAGAAGTCAGCTATGAGATGACTTATGTTATATTGTTACCGTTGTTGTTGTCACCAGAAGTCAGCTATGAGATGACCTATGCTATATTGTTGTTGTTGTCACGAGAAGTCAGCTATGAGATGACCTATGCTATATTGTTGTTGTTGTTTTCACCAGAAGTCAGCTATGTGATGACCTATGTTATATTGTTGTTGTTGTTGTCAGCAGAAGTCAGTTATGTGATGACCTATGTTATATTGTTACCGTTGTTGTTGTCACCAGAAGTCAGCTATGTGATGACCTACGTTATATTGTTACCGCTCTTGTTGTCACCAGAAGTCAGCTATGTGATGACCTATGTTATATTGTTACCGTTGTTGTTGTCACCAGAAGTCAGCTATGAGAAGACCTATGCTATATTGTTGTTGTTGTTGTCACCAGAAGTCATCTATGAGATGACCTATGTTATATTGTTACCGTTGTTGTTGTCACCAGAAGTCAGCTATGAGATGACTTATGCTATATTGTTGTTGTTGTTGTCACCAGAAGTCAGCTATGTGATGACCTATGTTATATTGTTACCGTTGTTGTCACCAGAATTCAGCTATGAGATGACCTATGTTATATTGTTACCGTTGTTGTTGTCACCATAAGTCAGCTATGAGATGACCTATGTTATGTTGTTACCTTTGTTGTTGTCACCAGAAGTCAGCTATGTGATGACCTATGTTATATTGTTGTCGTTGTTTTCACCAGAAGTCAGCTATGAGATGACCTATGTTATATTGTTACCGTTGTTGTTGCCACCAGAAGTCAGCTATGTGATGACCTATGTTATATTGTTACCGTTGTTGTTGTCACCAGAAGTCAGCTATGAGATGAGCTATGTTATATTGTTACCGTTGTTGTCACCAGAAGTCAGCTATGTGATGACCTATGTTATATTGTTACCGTTGTTGTTGTCACCAGAAGTCAGCAAAGTGATGACCTATGTTATATTGTTACCGTTGTTGTTGTCACCAGAAGTCAGCTATGTGATGACCTATGTTATATTGTTAACGTTGCTGTTGTCACCAGAAGTCAGCTATGTGATGTCCTCTGTTATATTGTTACCGTTGTTGTTGTCACCAGAAGTCAGCTATGAGATGACTTATGCTATATTGTTGTTGTTGTTGTCACCAGAAGTCAGCTATGTGATGACCTATGTTATATTGTTACCGTTGTTGTCACCAGAATTCAGCTATGAGATGACCTATGTTATATTGTTACCGTTGTTGTTGTCACCAGAAGTCAGCTATGAGATGACCTATGTTATGTTGTTACCTTTGTTGTTGTCACCAGAAGTCAGCTATGTGATGACCTATGTTATATTGTTACCGTTGTTGTTGTAACCAGAAGTCAGCTATGAGATGACCTATGTTATATTGTTACCGTTGTTGTTGTCACCAGAAGTCAGCTATGAGATGACCTATGCTATATTGTTGTTGTTGTTGTCACCAGAAGTCAGCTATGAGATGACCTATGCTATATTGTCGTTGTTGTTGTCACCAGAAGTCATCGAGGTGATGACCTATTTTATATTGTTACCTTTGTTGTTGTCACCAGAAGTCAGCTATGAGATGACCTATGTTATATTGTTGTTGTTGTTGTCACCAGAAGTCAGCTATGTGATGACCTATGTTATATTGTTACCGTTGTTGTTGTCACCAGAAGTCAGCTATGTGATGACCTATGTTATATTGTTACCGTTGTTGTTGTCACCAGAAGTCAGCTATGAGATGACTTATGTTATATTGTTACCGTTGTTGTTGTCACCAGAAGTCAGCTATGAGATGACCTATGCTATATTGTTGTTGTTGTCACGAGAAGTCAGCTATGAGATGACCTATGCTATATTGTTGTTGTTGTTTTCACCAGAAGTCAGCTATGTGATGACCTATGTTATATTGTTGTTGTTGTTGTCAGCAGAAGTCAGTTATGTGATGACCTATGTTATATTGTTACCGTTGTTGTCACCAGAAGTCAGCTATGTGATGACCTACGTTATATTGTTACCGCTCTTGTTGTCACCAGAAGTCAGCTATGTGATCACCTATGTTATATTGTTACCGTTGTTGTTGTCACCAGAAGTCAGCTATGAGATGACCTATGTTATATTGTTACCGTTGTTGTCACCAGATGTCAGCTATGTGATGACCTATGCTATATTGTTGTTGTTGTTGTCACCAGAAGTCAGCTATGAGATGACCTATGTTATATTGTTACCGCTGTTGTCACCAGAAGTCAGCTATGTGATGATCTATGTTATATTGTTGTTGTTGTTGTCACCAGAAGTCAGCTATGAGATGAGCTATGTTATATTGTTACCGTTGTTGTCACCAGAAGTCAGCTATGTGATGACCTATGTTATATTGTTACCGTTGTTGTTGTCACCAGAAGTCAGCAAAGTGATGACCTATGTTATATTGTTACCGTTGTTGTTGTCACCAGAAGTCAGCTATGTGATGACCTATGTTATATTGTTAACGTTGCTGTTGTCACCAGAAGTCAGCTATGTGATGTCCTATGTTATATTGTTACCGTTGTTGTTGTCACCAGAAGTCAGCTATCTGATGACCTATGTTATACTGTTACCGTTGTTGTTGTCACCAGAAGTCAGCTATGAGATGACCTATGTTATATTGTTACCGCTGTTGTCACCAGAAGTCAGCTATGTGATGATCTATGTTATATTGTTGTTGTTGTTGTCACCAGAAGTCAGCTATGTGATGACCTATGTTATATTGTTGTTGTTGTTGTCACCAGAAGTCAGCTATGAGATGAGCTATGTTATATTGTTACCGTTGTTGTCACCAGAAGTCAGCTATGTGATGACCTATGTTATATTGTTACCGTTGTTGTTGTCACCAGAAGTCAGCAAAGTGATGACCTATGTTATATTGTTACCGTTGTTGTTGTCACCAGAAGTCAGCTATGTGATGACCTATGTTATATTGTTAACGTTGCTGTTGTCACCAGAAGTCAGCTATGTGATGTCCTCTGTTATATTGTTACCGTTGTTGTTGTCACCAGAAGTCAGCTATGAGATGACTTATGCTATATTGTTGTTGTTGTTGTCACCAGAAGTCAGCTATGTGATGACCTATGTTATATTGTTACCGTTGTTGTCACCAGAATTCAGCTATGAGATGACCTATGTTATATTGTTACCGTTGTTGTTGTCACCAGAAGTCAGCTATGAGATGACCTATGTTATGTTGTTACCTTTGTTGTTGTCACCAGAAGTCAGCTATGTGATGACCTATGTTATATTGTTGTCGTTGTTTTCACCAGAAGTCAGCTATGAGATGACCTATGTTATATTTTTACCGTTGTTGTTGCCACCAGAAGTCAGCTATGTGATGATCTATGTTATATTGTTACCGTTGTTGTTGTCACCAGAAGTCAGCTATGTGATGACATATTTTATATTGTTACCGTTGTTGTTGTCACCAGAATTCGGCTATGTGATGAACTATGTTATTTTGTTACCATTGTTGTTGTCACCAGAAGTCAACTATGAGATGACTTATGCTATATTGTTGTTGTTGTTGTCACCAGAAGTCAGCTATGTGATGACCTATGTTATATTGTTACCGTTGTTGTTATCACCAGAAGTCAGCTATGTGATGACCTATGTTATATCGTTACCGTTGTTGCTGTCACCAGAAGTCAGCTATGTGATGACCTATGTTATATTGTTACCTTTGTTGTTGTCACCAGAAGTCAGCTATGAGATGACCTATATTATATTGTTGTTGTTGTTTTCACCAGAAGTCATCTATGAGATGACCTATGTTATATGGTTACCGTTGTTGTTGTCACCAGAAGTCAGCTATGAGATGACCTATGCTATATTGTAGTTGTTGTTTTCACGAGAAGTCAGCTTTGAGATGACCTATGCTATATTGTTATTGTTGTTGTTGTCACCAGAAGTCAGCTATTAGATAACGTATGTTATATTGTTGCCGTTGTTGTTGTCACCAGAAGAAACCTATAAAATGACCTATGTTATATTGTTACCGTTGTTGTTGTCACCAGAAGTCAGCTATGTGATGACCTATGTTATATTGTTACCGTTGTTGTTGTCACCTGAAGTCAGCTATGTGATGACCTATGTTATATTGTTACCGTTGTTGTTGTCACCAGAAGTCAGCTATGAGATGACCTATGTTATATTGTTGTTGTTGTTGTTGTCACCAGATGTCAGCTATCTGATGACCTATGTTATACTGTTACCGTTATTGTTGTCACCAGAATTCAGCTATGTGATGACCAATGTTATATTGTTACCGTTGTTGTTGTCACCGGAAGTCAGCTATGTGATGAACTATGTTATTTTGTTACCGTTGTTGTTGTCACCAGATGTCAGCTATGTGATGACATATTATTATATTGTTGTTGTTGTTGTCACCAGAAGTCAGCTATGTGATGACATATGTTATATGGTTACCATTGCTCTTGTCACCAGATGTCAGCTATGTGATGACATATTATTATATTGTTGTTGTTGTTGTCACCAGAAGTCATCTATGAGATGACCTATGTTATATTGTTGCCGTTGTTGTTGTCACCAGAAGTCAGGTATGAGATGACCTATGATATATTGTTGTTGTTGTTGTCACTAGAAGTCAGCTATGTGATGACCTATGTTATATTGTTACCGTTGTTGTTGTCACCAGAAGGCAGCTATGAGATGTCCTATGTTATATCGTTACCGTTGTTGTTGTCACCAGAAGTCAGCTATTAAATGACCTATGTTATATTGTACCGTTGTTATTGTCACCAGAAGTCAGCTATTAAATGACCTATGTTATATTGTACCGTTGTTGTTGTCACAAGAAGTCAGCTATGTGATGACGTATGTTATATTGTTACCGTTGTTGTTGTCACCGGAAGTCAGCTATGTGATGAACTATGTTATTTTGTTACCGTTGTTGTTGTCACCAGATGTCAGCTATGTGATGACATATTATTATATTGTTGTTGTTGTTGTCACCAGAAGTCATCTATGAGATGACCTATGTTATATTGTTACCGTTGTTGTTGTCACCAGAAGTCAGCTATGAGATGACCTATGCTATATTGTTCTTGTTGTTGTCACCAGAAGTCAGCTATGTGATGACCTATGTTATATTGTTGTTGTTGTTGTCACCAGAAGTCAGCTATGTGATGAACTATGTTATATTGCTACCGTTGTTGTTGTCACCAGAAGTCAGCTATGAGATGACCTATGTTATATTGTTACCGTTGTTGTTGTCACCAGAAGTCAGCTAAGTGATGACCTATGTTATATTGTTACCGTTGTTGTTGTCACCAGAAGTCAGCTATGTGATGACCTATGTTATATTGTTACCGTTGCTGTTGTCACCAGAAGTCAGCTGTGAGATGTCCTATGTTATATTGTTACCGTTGTTGTTGTCACCAGAAGTCAGCTATCTGATGACCTATGTTATATTGTTACCGTTGTTGTTGTCACCAGAAGTCAGCTATGTGATGACCTATGTTATATTGTTACCTTTGTTGTTGTCACCAGAAGTCAGCTATGAGATGACCTATATTATATTGTTGTTGTTGTTTTCACCAGAAGTCATCTATGAGATGACATGTGTTATATTGTTACCGTTGTTGTTGTCACCAGAAGTCAGCTATGAGATGACCTATGCTATATTGTTGTTGTTGTTTTCACGAGAAGTCAGCTTTGAGATGACCTATGCTATATTGTTATTGTTGTTGTTGTCACCAGAAGTCAGCTATGAGATCACATATGTTATATTGTTACCGTTGTTGTTGTCACCAGAAGAAACCTATAAGATGACCTATGTTATATTGTTGTTGTTGTTGTCACCAGAAGTCAGCTATGTGATGACCTATGTTATATTGTTGTTGTTGTTGTCACCAGAAGTCAGCTATGAGATGACTTATGTTATATTGTTACCGTTGTTGTTGTCACCAGAAGTCAGCTATGAGATGACCTATGCTATATAGTTGTTATTGTTGTCACCAGACGTCAGCTATGAGATGACCTATGCTATATTGTTGTTGTTGTTGTCACCAGAAGTCAGCTATGTGATGACCTATGTTATATTGTTACCGTTGTTGTTGTCACCAGAAGTCAGCTATTTGATGACCTATGTTATATTGTTGTTGTTGTCGTCACCAGAAGTCAGCTATGTGATGACCTATGCTATATTGTCGTTGTTGTTGTCACCAGAAGTCATCGAGGTGATGACCTATTTTATATTGTTACCGTTGTTGTTGTCACCAGATGTCAGCTATGAGATGACCTATGCTATATAGTTGTTATTGTTGTCACCAGACGTCAGCTATGAGATGACCTATGCTATATTGTTGTTGTTGTTGTCACCAGAAGTCAGCTATGTGATGACCTATGTTATATTGTTACCGTTGTTGTTGTCACCAGAAGTCAGCTATTTGATGACCTATGTTATATTGTTGTTGTTGTCGTCACCAGAAGTCAGCTATGTGATGACCTATGCTATATTGTTGTTGTTGTTGTCACCAGAAGTCAGCTATGTGATGACCTATGTTATATTGTTGTTGTTGTTGTCACCAGAAGTCAGCTATGTGATGACCTATGTTATATTGTTACCGTTGTTGTTGTCACCAGAAGTCAGCTATGAGATAACATATGATATATTGTTACCGTTGTTGTTGTCACCAGAAGTCAGCTATGAGATGACCTATGCTATATTGTTGTTGTTGTTGTCACCAGAAGTCAGCTATGTGATGACCTATGTTATATTGTTGTTGTTGTTGTCACGAGACGTCAGCTATGTGATGACCTATGTTATATTGTTACCGTTGTTGTTGTCACCAGAAGTCAGCTATGAGATAACATATGATATATTGTTACCGTTGTTGTTGTCACCAGAAGTCAGCTATGGGATGACCTATTTTATATTATTACCGTTGTTGTTGTCACCAGAAGTCAGCTATGAGATGACCTATGCTATATTGTTGTTGTTGTTGTCACCAGAAGTCAGCTATGTGCTGACCTATGTTATATTGTTACCGTTGTTGTTGTCACCAGAAGTCAGCTATGAAATGACCTATGTTATATTGTTACCGTTGTTGTTGTCACCAGAAGTCAGCTATGTGATGACCTATGTTATATTGTTACCGTTGTTGTTGTCACCAGAAGTCAGCTATGTGATGACCTATGTTATATTGTTACCGTTCTTGTTGTCACCAGAAGTCAGCTATGAGATGACCTATGTTATATTGTTACCGTTGTTGTTGACACCAGAAGTCAGCTATGAGATGACCTATGCTATATTGTTATTGTTGTTGTCACCAGAAGTCAGCTATGTGATGACCTATGTTATATTGTTGTTGTTGTTGTCACCAGAAGTCAGCTATTTGTTGACCTATGTTATATTGTTGTTGTTGTTGTCACCAGAAGTCAGCTATGTGATGACCTATGTTATATTGTTACCGTTGTTGTTGTCACCAGAAGTCAGCTATGAGATGACCTATGTTATATTGTTACCGTTGTTATTGTCACGAGAAGTCAGCTATGAGATGACCTATGCTATATTGTCGTTGTTGTTGTCACCAGAAGTCATCGAGGTGATGACCTATTTTATATTGTTACCGTTGTTGTTGTCACCAGAAGTCAGCTATGAGATGACCTATGTTATATTGTTACCGTTGTTGTTGTCACCAGAAGTCAGCTATGAGATGACCTATGTTATATTGTTACCGTTGTTGTTGTCACCAGAAGTCAGCTATGAGATGACCTATGTTATATTGTTACCGTTGTTGTTGTCACCAGAAGTCAGCTATGAGATGACCTATGTTATATTGTTACCGTTGCTGTTGTCACCAGAAGTCAGCTATGAGATGACCTATGTTATATTGTTACCGTTGTTGTTGTCACCAGAAGTCAGCTATGAGATGACCTATGTTATATTGTTACCGTTAATGGTGTCACCAGAAGTCAGCTATAAGATGACCTATGCTATATAGTTGTTGTTGTCACCAGACGTCAGCTATGAGATGACCTATGCTATATTGTTGTTGTTGTTGTCAACAGAAGTCATCTATGAGATGACCTATGTTATATTGTTACCGTTGTTGTTGTCACCAGAAGTCAGCTATGAGATGACCTATGCTATATTGTTGTTGTTGTTGTCACCAGAAGTCAGCTATGTGATGACCTATGTTATATTGTTACCGTTGTTGTTGTCACTAGAAGTCAGCTATAAGATGACCTATGCTATATAGTTGTTGTTGTTGTCACCAGACGTCAGCTATGAGATGACCTATGCTATATTGTTGTTGTTGTTGTCAACAGAAGTCATCTATGAGATGACCTATGTTATATTGTTACCGTTGTTGTTGTCACCAGAAGTCAGCTATGAGATGACCTATGCTATATTGTTGTTGTTGTTGTCACCAGAAGTCAGCTATGTGATGACCTATGTTATATTGTTACCGTTGTTGTTGTCACCAGAAGTCAGCTATGAGATGACCTATGTTATATTGTTACCGTTGTTGTTGTCACCAGAAGTCACCTATGAGATGACCTATGCTATATTGTTGTTGTTGTTGTCACCAGAAGTCAGCTATGTGATGACCTATGTTATATTGTTGTTGTTGTTGTCACCAGAAGTCAGCTATGTGATGACCTATGTTATATTGTTGTTGTTGTTGTCACCAGAAGTCAGCTATGAGATGACCTATGTTATATTGTTACCGTTGTTATTGTCACGAGAAGTCAGCTATGAGATGACCTATGTTATATTGTTGTTGTTGTTGTCACCAGAAGTCAGCTATGTGATGACCTATGTTATATTGTTGTTGTTGTTGTCACCAGAAGTCATCGAGGTGATGACCTATTTTATATTGTTACCGTTGTTGTTGTCACCAGAAGTCAGCTATGAGATGACCTATGCTATATAGTTGTTGTTGTTGTCACCAGACGTCAGCTATGAGATGACCTATGCTATATTGTTGTTGTTGTTGTCACCAGAAGTCATCTATGAGATGACCTATGCTATATTCTTGTTGTTGTTGTCACCAGAAGTCATCTATGAGATGACCTATGCTATATTCTTGTTGTTGTTGTCACCAGAAGTCATCTATGAGATGACCTATGCTATATTCTTGTTGTTGTTGTCACCAGAAGTCATCTATGAGATGACCTATGCTATATTCTTGTTGTTGTTGTCACCAGAAGTCAGCTATGTGATGACCTATGCTATATTCTTGTTGTTGTTGTCACCAGAAGTCAGCTATGTGATGACCTATGTTATATTGTTGTTGTTGTTGTCACCAGAAGTCAGCTATGTGATGAACTATGTTATATTGCTACCGTTGTTGTTGTCACCAGAAGCCAGCTATGAGATGACCTATGTTATATTGTTACCGTTGTTGTTGTCACCAGAAGTCAGCTAAGTGATGACCTATGTTATATTGTTACCGTTGTTGTTGTCACCAGAAGTCAGCTATGTGATGACCTATGTTATATTGTTACCGTTGCTGTTGTCACCAGAAGTCAGCTGTGAGATGTCCTATGTTATATTGTTACCGTTGTTGTTGTCACCAGAAGTCAGCTATCTGATGACCTATGTTATATTGTTACCGTTGTTGTTGTCACCAGAAGTCAGCTATGTGATGACCTATGTTATATTGTTACCTTTGTTGTTGTCACCAGAAGTCAGCTATGAGATGACCTATATTATATTGTTGTTGTTGTTTTCACCAGAAGTCATCTATGAGATGACATGTGTTATATTGTTACCGTTGTTGTTGTCACCAGAAGTCAGCTATGAGATGACCTATGCTATATTGTTGTTGTTGTTTTCACGAGAAGTCAGCTTTGAGATGACCTATGCTATATTGTTATTGTTGTTGTTGTCACCAGAAGTCAGCTATGAGATCACATATGTTATATTGTTACCGTTGTTGTTGTCACCAGAAGAAACCTATAAGATGACCTATGTTATATTGTTGTTGTTGTTGTCACCAGAAGTCAGCTATGTGATGACCTATGTTATATTGTTGTTGTTGTTGTCACCAGAAGTCAGCTATGAGATGACTTATGTTATATTGTTACCGTTGTTGTTGTCACCAGAAGTCAGTTATGAGATGACCTATGCTATATTGTCGTTGTTGTTGTCACCAGAAGTCATCGAGGTGATGACCTATTTTATATTGTTACCGTTGTTGTTGTCACCAGAAGTCAGCTATGAGATGACCTATGCTATATAGTTGTTGTTGTTGTCACCAGACGTCAGCTATGAGATGACCTATTTTATATTGTTACCGTTGTTGTTGTCACCAGAAGTCAGCTATGAGATGACCTATGTTATATTGTTACCGTTGTTGTTGTCACCAGAAGTCAGCTATGAGATGACCTATGTTATATTGTTACCGTTGTTGTTGTCACCAGAAGTCAGCTATGTGATGACCTATGTTATATTGTTACCGTTGTTGTTGTCACCAGAAGTCAGCTATGTGATGACCTATGTTATATTGTTGTTGTTGTTGTCACCAGAAGTCAGCTATTTGATGACCTATGTTATATTGTTGTTGTTGTTGTCACCAGAAGTCAGCTATGTGATGACCTATGCTATATTGTTGTTGTTGTTGTCACCCGAAGTCAGCTATGTGATGACCTATGTTATATTGTTGTTGTTGTTGTCACCAGAAGTCAGCTATGTGATGACCTATGTTATATTGTTACCGTTGTTGTTGTCACCAGAAGTCAGCTATGAGATAACATATGATATATTGTTACCGTTGTTGTTGTCACCAGAAGTCAGCTATGAGATGACCTATGCTATATTGTTGTTGTTGTTGTCACCAGAAGTCAGCTATGTGATGACCTATGTTATATTGTTGTTGTTGTTGTCACCAGATGTCAGCTATGTGATGACCTATGTTATATTGTTACCGTTGTTGTTGTCACCAGAAGTCAGCTATGAGATAACATGATATATTGTTACCGTTGTTGTTGTCACCAGAAGTCAGCTATGGGATGACCTATTTTATATTATTACCGTTATTGTTGTCACCAGAAGTCAGCTATGAGATGACCTATGCTATATTGTTGTTGTTGTTGTCACCAGAAGTCAGCTATGTGTTGACCTATGTTATATTGTTACCGTTGTTGTTGTCACCAGAAGTCAGCTATGAAATGACCTATGTTATATTGTTACCGTTGTTGTTGTCACCAGAAGTCAGCTATGTGATGACCTATGTTATATTGTTACCGTTGTTGTTGTCACCAGAAGTCAGCTATGAGATGACCTATGTTATATTGTTACCGTTGTTATTGTCACGAGAAGTCAGCTATGAGATGACCTATGCTATATTGTCGTTGTTGTTGTCACCAGAAGTCATCGAGGTGATGACCTATTTTATATTGTTACCGTTGTTGTTGTCATCAGAAGTCAGCTATGAGATGACCTATGTTATATTGTTACCGTTGTTGTTGTCACCAGAAGTCAGCTATGAGATGACCTATGTTATATTGTTACCGTTGTTGTTGTCAGCAGAAGTCAGCTATGAGATGACCTATGTTATATTGTTACCGTTGTTGTTGTCACCAGAAGTCAGCTATGAGATGACCTATGTTATATTGTTACCGTTGTTGTTGTCACCAGAAGTCAGCTATGAGATGACCTATGTTATATTGTTACCGTTGTTGTTGTCACCAGAAGTCAGCTATGAGATGACCTATGTTATATTGTTACCGTTAATGGTGTCACCAGAAGTCAGCTATGAAATGACCTATGTTATATTGTTACCGTTGTTGTTGTCACCAGAAGTCAGCTATGTGATGACCTATGTTATATTGTTACCGTTGTTGTTGTCACTAGAAGTCAGCTATAAGATGACCTATGCTATATAGTTGTTGTTGTTGTCACCAGACGTCAGCTATGAGATGACCTATGCTATATTGTTGTTGTTGTTGTCACCAGAAGTCATCTATGAGATGACCTATGTTATATTGTTACCGTTGTTGTTGTCACCAGAATCAGCTATGAGATGACCTATGCTATATTGTTGTTGTTGTTGTCACCAGAAGTCAGCTATGTGATGACCTATGTTATATTGTTACCGTTGTTGTTGTCACCAGAAGTCAGCTATGAGATGACCTATGTTATATTGTTACCGTTGTTGTTGTCACCAGAAGTCACCTATGAGATGACCTATGCTATATTGTTGTTGTTGTTGTCACCAGAAGTCAGCTATGTGATGACCTATGTTATATTGTTGTTGTTGTTGTCACCAGAAGTCAGCTATGTGATGACCTATGTTATATTGTTGTTGTTGTTGTCACCAGAAGTCAGCTATGAGATGACCTATGTTATATTGTTACCGTTGTTATTGTCACGAGAAGTCAGCTATGAGATGACCTATGTTATATTGTTGTTGTTGTTGTCACCAGAAGTCAGCTATGTGATGACCTATGTTATATTGTTGTTGTTGTTGTCACCAGAAGTCATCGAGGTGATGACCTATTTTATATTGTTACCGTTGTTGTTGTCACCAGAAGTCAGCTATGAGATGACCTATGCTATATAGTTGTTGTTGTTGTCACCAGACGTCAGCTATGAGATGACCTATGCTATATTGTTGTTGTTGTTGTCACCAGAAGTCATCTATGAGATGACCTATGCTATATTCTTGTTGTTGTTGTCACCAGAAGTCATCTATGAGATGACCTATGCTATATTCTTGTTGTTGTTGTCACCAGAAGTCATCTATGAGATGACCTATGCTATATTCTTTTTGTTGTTGTCACCAGAAGTCATCTATGAGATGACCTATGCTATATTCTTGTTGTTGTTGTCACCAGAAGTCAGCTATGTGATGACCTATGCTATATTCTTGTTGTTGTTGTCACCAGAAATCAGCTATGTGATGACCTATGTTATATTGTTACCGTTGTTGTTGTCACCAGAAGTCAGCTATGAGATGACCTATGCTATATTGTTGTTATTGTTGTCACCAGAAGTCAGCTATGTGATGACCTATGTTATATTGTTGTTGTTGTTGTCACCAGAAGTCAGCTATTTGATGACCTATGTTATATTGTTGTTGTTGTCACCAGAAGTCAGCTATGTGATGACCTATGTTATATTGTTACCGTTGTTATTGTCACGAGAAGTCAGCTATGAGATGACCTATGCTATATTGTCGTTGTTGTTGTCACCAGAAGTCATCGAGGTGATGACCTATTTTATATTGTTACCGTTGTTGTTGTCACCAGAAGTCAGCTATGAGATGACCTATGTTATATTGTTACCGTTGTTGTTGTCACCAGAAGTCAGCTATGAGATGACCTATGTTATATTGTTGTTGTTGTCACCAGAAGTCAGCTATGTGATGACCTATGTTATATTGTTACCGTTGTTATTGTCACGAGAAGTCAGCTATGAGATGACCTATGCTATATTGTCGTTGTTGTTGTCACCAGAAGTCATCGAGGTGATGACCTATTTTATATTGTTACCGTTGTTGTTGTCACCAGAAGTCAGCTATGAGATGACCTATGTTATATTGTTACCGTTGTTGTTGTCACCAGAAGTCAGCTATGAGATGACCTATGCTATATTGTTGTTGTTGTTGTCACCAGAAGTCAGCTATGAGATTACCTATGTTATATTGTTGTTGTCACCAGAAGTCATCGAGGTGATGACCTATTTTATATTGTTACCGTTGTTGTTGTCACCAGAAGTCAGCTATGAGATGACCTATTTTATATTGTTACCGTTGTTGTTGTCACCAGAAGGCAGCTATGAGATGACCTATGTTATATTGTTACCGTTGTTATTGTCACGAGAAGTCAGCTATTAGATGACCTATGCTATATTGTCGTTGTTGTTGTCACCAGAAGTCACCTATGAGATGACCTATGCTATATTGTTGTTGTTGTTGTCACCAGAAGTCAGCTATGTGATGACCTATGTTATATTGTTGTTGTTGTTGTCACCAGAAGTCAGCTATGTGATGACCTATGTTATATTGTTGTTGTTGTTGTCACCAGAAGTCAGCTATGAGATGACCTATGTTATATTGTTACCGTTGTTATTGTCACGATAAGTCAGCTATGAGATGACCTATGCTATATTGTCGTTGTTGTTGTCACCAGAAGTCATCGAGGTGATGACCTATTTTATATTGTTACCGTTGTTGTTGTCACCAGAAGTCAGCTATGAGATGACCTATGTTATATTGTTACCGTTATTGTTGTCACCAGAAGTCAGCTATGTGATGACCTATTTTATATTGTTACCGTTGTTGTTGTCACCAGAAGTCAGCTATAAGATGACCTATGCTATATAGTTGTTGTTGTTGTCACCAGACGTCAGCTATGAGATAACCTATGCTATATTGTTGTTGTTGTTGTCACCAGAAGTCATCTATGAGATGACCTATGTTATATTGTTACCGTTGTTGTTGTCACCAGAAGTCAGCTATGAGATGACCTATGCTATATTGTTGTTGTTGTTGTCACCAGAAGTCAGCTATGTGATGACCTATGTTATATTGTTACCGTTGTTGTTGTCACCAGAAGTCAGCTATGAGATGACCTATGTTATATTGTTACCGTTGTTGTTGTCACCAGAAGTCAGCTATGAGATGACCTATGCTATATTGTTGTTGTTGTTGTCACGAGAAGTCAGCTATGTGATGACCTATGTTATATTGTTGTTGTTGTTGTCACCAGAAGTCAGCTATGTGATGACCTATGTTATATTGTTGTTGTTGTTGTCACCAGAAGTTAGCTATGAGATGACCTATGTTATATTGTTACCGTTGTTGTTGTCACCAGAAGTCAGCTATGTCATGACCTGTGTTATATTGTTGTTATTCTTGTCACCAGAAGTTAGCTATGAGATGACCTATGTTATATTGTTACCGTTGTTGTCACCAGAAGTCAGCTAAGTGATGACCTATGTTATATTGTTAACGTTGTTGTTGTCACCAGAAGTCAGCTATGAGATGACCTATGTTATATTGTTACCGTTGTTGTTGTCACCAGAAGTCAGCTATGAGATGACCTATGTTATGTTGTTACCTTTGTTTTTGTCACCAGAAGTCAGCTATGTGATGACCTATGTTATATTGTTGTCGTTGTTTTCACCAGAAGTCAGCTATGAGATGACCTATGTTATGTTGTTACCGTTGTTGTTGTCACCAGAAGTCAGCTATGTGATGACCTATGTTATATTGTTACCGTTGTTGTTGTCACCAGAAGTCAGCTATGTGATGACATATGTTATATTGTTACCGTTGTTGTTGTCACCAGAAGTCAACTATGAGATGTCCTATGTTATATTTTTACCATTGCTCTTGTCACCAGATGTCAGCTATGTGATGACATATGTTATATTGTTGTTGTTGTTGTCACCAGAAGTCATCTATGAGATGACCTATGTTATATTGTTACCGTTGTTGTTGTCACCAGAAGTCAGCTATGAGATGACCTATGCTATATTGTTGTTGTTGTTGTCACCAGAAGTCAGCTATGTGATGACCTATGTTATATTGTTACCGATGTTGTTGTCACCAGATGTCAGCTATGAGATGACCTATGCTATATTGTTGTTGTTGTTGTCACCAGAAGTCAGCTATGTGATGACCTATGTTATAATGTTGTTGTTGTTGTCACCAGAAGTCAGCTATGTGATGACCTATGTTATATTGTTACCGTTGTTGTTGTCACCAAAAGTCAGCTATGTGATGACCTATGTTATATTGTTGTTGTTGTTGTCACCAGAAGTCAGCTATGTGATGACCTATGTTATATTGTTACGGTTGTTGTTGTCACCAGAATTCAGCTATGTGATGACCTATGTTATATTGTTACCGTTGTTGTTGTCACCAGAAGTCAGCTATGAGATGACCTATGTTATATTGTTACCGTTGTTGTTGTCACCAGAAGTCAGCTATGAGATGTCCTGTGTTATATTGTTACCGTTGTTGTTGTCACCAGAAGTCAGCTATGTGATGACCTATGTTATATTGTTGTTCTTGTTGTTGTCACCAGGTGTCAGCTGTGATATGACCTATGTTATATTGTTGTTGTTGTTGTCACCAGAAGTCAGCTATGAGATGACCTATGTTATATTGTTGTTGTTGTTGTCACCAGATGTCAGCTATGTGATAACATATGATATATTGTTACCGTTGTTGTTGTCACCAGAAGTCAACTTAGAGATGACCTATGCTATATTGTTGTTGTTGTTGTCACCAGAAGTCAGCTATGAGATTACCTATGTTATATTGTTGTTGTTGTTGTCACCAGAAGTCATCGAGGTGATGACCTATTTTATATTGTTACCGTTGTTGTTGTCACCAGAAGTCAGCTATGAGATGACCTATTTTATATTGTTACCGTTGTTGTTGTCACCAGAAGGCAGCTATGAGATGACCTATGTTATATTGTTACCGTTGTTATTGTCACGAGAAGTCAGCTATTAGATGACCTATGCTATATTGTCGTTGTTGTTGTCACCAGAAGTCACCTATGAGATGACCTATGCTATATTGTTGTTGTTGTTGTCACCAGAAGTCAGCTATGTGATGACCTATGTTATATTGTTGTTGTTGTTGTCACCAGAAGTCAGCTATGTGATGACCTATGTTATATTGTTACCGTTGTTATTGTCACGAGAAGTCAGCTATTAGATGACCTATGCTATATTGTCGTTGTTGTTGTCACCAGAAGTCACCTATGAGATGACCTATGCTATATTGTTGTTGTTGTTGTCACCAGAAGTCAGCTATGTGATGACCTATGTTATATTATTGTTGTTGTTGTCACGATAAGTCAGCTATGAGATGACCTATGCTATATTGTCGTTGTTGTTGTCACCAGAAGTCATCGAGGTGATGACCTATTTTATATTGTTACCGTTGTTGTTGTCACCAGAAGTCAGCTATGAGATGACCTATGTTATATTGTTACCGTTATTGTTGTCACCAGAAGTCAGCTATGTGATGACCTATGTTATATTGTTACCGTTGTTGTTGTCACCAGAAGTCAGCTATAAGATGACCTATGCTATATAGTTGTTGTTGTTGTCACCAGACGTCAGCTATGAGATAACCTATGCTATATTGTTGTTGTTGTTGTCACCAGAAGTCATCTATGAGATGACCTATGTTATATTGTTACCGTTGTTGTTGTCACCAGAAGTCAGCTATGAGATGACCTATGCTATATTGTTGTTGTTGTTGTCACCAGAAGTCAGCTATGTGATGACCTATGTTATATTGTTACCGTTGTTGTTGTCACCAGAAGTCAGCTATGAGATGACCTATGTTATATTGTTACCGTTGTTGTTGTCACCAGAAGTCAGCTATGAGATGACCTATGCTATATTGTTGTTGTTGTTGTCACGAGAAGTCAGCTATGTGATGACCTATGTTATATTGTTGTTGTTGTTGTCACCAGAAGTCAGCTATGTGATGACCTATGTTATATTGTTGTTGTTGTTGTCACCAGAAGTTAGCTATGAGATGACCTATGTTATATTGTTACCGTTGTTGTTGTCACCAGAAGTCAGCTATGTGATGACCTGTGTTATATTGTTGTTATTCTTGTCACCAGAAGTTAGCTATGAGATGACCTATGTTATATTGTTACCGTTGTTGTCACCAGAAGTCAGCTAAGTGATGACCTATGTTATATTGTTAACGTTGTTGTTGTCACCAGAAGTCAGCTATGAGATGACCTATGTTATATTGTTACCGTTGTTGTTGTCACCAGAAGTCAGCTATGAGATGACCTATGTTATGTTGTTACCTTTGTTTTTGTCACCAGAAGTCAGCTATGTGATGACCTATGTTATATTGTTGTCGTTGTTTTCACCAGAAGTCAGCTATGAGATGACCTATGTTATGTTGTTACCGTTGTTGTTGTCACCAGAAGTCAGCTATGTGATGACCTATGTTATATTGTTACCGTTGTTGTTGTCACCAGAAGTCAGCTATGTGATGACATATGTTATATTGTTACCGTTGTTGTTGTCACCAGAAGTCAACTATGAGATGTCCTATGTTATATTTTTACCATTGCTCTTGTCACCAGATGTCAGCTATGTGATGACATATGTTATATTGTTGTTGTTGTTGTCACCAGAAGTCATCTATGAGATGACCTATGTTATATTGTTACCGTTGTTGTTGTCACCAGAAGTCAGCTATGAGATGACCTATGCTATATTGTTGTTGTTGTTGTCACCAGAAGTCAGCTATGTGATGACCTATGTTATATTGTTACCGATGTTGTTGTCACCAGATGTCAGCTATGAGATGACCTATGCTATATTGTTGTTGTTGTTGTCACCAGAAGTCAGCTATGTGATGACCTATGTTATAATGTTGTTGTTGTTGTCACCAGAAGTCAGCTATGTGATGACCTATGTTATATTGTTACCGTTGTTGTTGTCACCAAAAGTCAGCTATGTGATGACCTATGTTATATTGTTGTTGTTGTTGTCACCAGAAGTCAGCTATGTGATGACCTATGTTATATTGTTACGGTTGTTGTTGTCACCAGAATTCAGCTATGTGATGACCTATGTTATATTGTTACCGTTGTTGTTGTCACCAGAAGTCAGCTATGAGATGACCTATGTTATATTGTTACCGTTGTTGTTGTCACCAGAAGTCAGCTATGAGATGTCCTGTGTTATATTGTTACCGTTGTTGTTGTCACCAGAAGTCAGCTATGTGATGACCTATGTTATATTGTTGTTCTTGTTGTTGTCACCAGGTGTCAGCTGTGATATGACCTATGTTATATTGTTGTTGTTGTTGTCACCAGAAGTCAGCTATGTGATGACCTATGTTATATTGTTACCGTTGTTGTTGTCACCAGAAGTCAGCTATGAGATGACCTATGTTATATTGTTGTTGTTGTTGTCACCAGAAGTCAGCTATGTGATGACCTATGTTATATTGTTACCGTTGTTGTTTTCACCAGACGTCAGCTATGTGATGACCTATGTTATATTGTTGTTGTTGTTGTCACCAGAAGTCAGCTATGTGATGACCTATGTTATATTGTTACCGTTGTTATTTTCACCAGAAGTCAGCTATGAGATGTCCTATGTTATATTGTTGTTGTTTTTGTCACCAGAAGTTAGCTATGTGATGACCTATGTTATATTGTTACCGTTGTTGTTTTCACCAGAAGTCAGCTATGTGATGACCTATGTTATATTGTTACCGTTGTTGTTTTCACCAGAAGTCAGCTATGAGATGTCCTATGTTATATTGTTGTTGTTGTCACCAGATGTCAGCTATGTGATGACCTATGTTATATTGTTACCGTTGTTGTTTTCACCAGACGTCAGCTATGTGATGACCTATGTTATATTGTTACCGTTGTTGTTTTCACCAGAAGTCAGCTATGAGATGTCCTATGTTATATTGTTGTTGTTGTTGTCACCAGAAGTCAGCTATGTGATGACCTATGTTATATTGTTACCGTTGTTGTTGTCACCAGAAGTCATCTATGTGATGACCTATGTTATATTGTTACCGTTGTTGTTGTCACCAAAAGTCAGCTATGTGATGACCTATGTTATATTGTTGTTGTTGTTGTCACCAGAAGTCAGCTATGTGATGACCTATGTTATATTGTTACGGTTGTTGTTGTCACCAGAATTCAGCTATGTGATGACCTATGTTATATTGTTACCGTTGTTGTTGTCACCAGAAGTCAGCTATGAGATGACCTATGTTATATTGTTACCGTTGTTGTTGTCACCAGAAGTCAGCTATGAGATGTCCTGTGTTATATTGTTACCGTTGTTGTTGTCACCAGAAGTCAGCTATGTGATGACCTATGTTATATTGTTGTTCTTGTTGTTGTCACCAGGTGTCAGCTGTGATATGACCTATGTTATATTGTTGTTGTTGTTGTCACCAGAAGTCAGCTATGTGATGACCTATGTTATATTGTTACCGTTGTTGTTTTCACCAGACGTCAGCTATGTGATGACCTATGTTATATTGTTGTTGTTGTTGTCACCAGAAGTCAGCTATGTGATGACCTATGTTATATTGTTACCGTTGTTGTTTTCACCAGAAGTCAGCTATGAGATGTCCTATGTTATATTGTTGTTGTTGTTGTCACCAGAAGTTAGCTATGTGATGACCTATGTTATATTGTTACCGTTGTTGTTGTCACCAGAAGTCAGCTATGAGATGACCTATGTTATATTGTTGTTGTTGTTGTCACCAGAAGTCAGCTATGTGATGACCTATGTTATATTGTTACCGTTGTTGTTTTCACCAGACGTCAGCTATGTGATGACCTATGTTATATTGTTGTTGTTGTTGTCACCAGAAGTCAGCTATGTGATGACCTATGTTATATTGTTACCGTTGTTGTTTTCACCAGAAGTCAGCTATGAGATGTCCTATGTTATATTGTTGTTGTTGTTGTCACCAGAAGTTAGCTATGTGATGACCTATGTTATATTGTTACCGTTGTTGTTTTCACCAGAAGTCAGCTATGAGATGTCCTATGTTATATTGTTGTTGTTGTTGTCACCAGATGTCAGCTATGTGATGACCTATGTTATATTGTTACCGTTGTTGTTTTCACCAGACGTCAGCTATGTGATGACCTATGTTATATTGTTACCGTTGTTGTTTTCACCAGAAGTCAGCTATGAGATGTCCTATGTTATATTGTTGTTGTTGTTGTCACCAGAAGTCAGCTATGTGATGACCTATGATATATTGTTACCGTTGTTGTTGTCACCAGAAGTCAGCTATGTGATGACCTATGTTATATTGTTACCGTTGTTGTTGTCACCAGAAGTCAGCTATGTGATGACCTATGTTATATTGTTACCGTTGTTGTTGTCACCAGAATTCAGATATGTGATGACCTACGTTATATTGTTACCGTTGTTGTTTTCACCAGAAGTCAGCTATGTGATGACCTATGTTATATTGTTACCGTTGTTGTTTTCACCAGAAGTCAGCTATGAGATGTCCTATGTTATATTGTTGTTGTTGTTGTCACCAGATGTCAGCTATGTGATGACCTATGTTATATTGTTACCGTTGTTGTTTTCACCAGACGTCAGCTATGTGATGACCTATGTTATATTGTTACCGTTGTTGTTTTCACCAGAAGTCAGCTATGAGATGTCCTATGTTATATTGTTGTTGTTGTTGTCACCAGTAGTCAGCTATGTGATGACCTATGTTATATTGTTACCGTTGTTGTTGTCACCAGAAGTCAGCTATGTGATGACCTATGTTATATTGTTACCGTTGTTGTTGTCACCAGAAGTCAGCTATGTGATGACCTATGTTATATTGTTACCGTTGTTGTTGTCACCAGAATTCAGATATGTGATCACCTATGTTATATTGTTACCGTTGTTGTTGTCACCAGAAGTCAGCTATGAGATGACCTATGTTATATTGTTACCGTTGTTGTTGTCGCCAGAAGTCAGCTATGAGATGTCCTATGTTATATTGTTACCGTTGTTGTTGTCACCAGAAGTCAGCTATGTGACGATCTATGTTATATTGTTGTTGTTGTTGTCACCAGAAGTCAGCTATGAGATGTCCTATGTTATATCGTTACCGTTGTTGTTGTCACCAGAAGTCAGCTATGTGATGACGTATGTTATATTGTTCTTGTTGTTGTCACCAGGTGTCAGCTGTGAGATGACCTATGTTATATTGTTGTTGTTGTTGTCACCAGAAGTCAGCTATGTGATGACCTATGTTATATTGTTACCGTTGTTGTTGTCACCAGAAGTCAGCTATGAGATGACCTATGTTATATTGTTGTTGTTGTTGTCACCAGAAGTCAGCTATGTGATGACCTATGTTATATTGTTGTTCTTGTTGTTGTCACCAGATGTCAGCTGTGAGATGACCTATGTTATATTGTTGTTGTTGTTATCACCAGAAGTTAGCTATGTGATGACCTATGTTATATTGTTTCCGGTGTTGTTTTCACCAGATGTCAGCTGTGAGATGACCTATGTTATATTGTTATTGTTGTCACCAGAAGTCAGCTATGTGATGACGTATGTTATATTGTTGTTTTTGTTGACACCAGAAGTCAGCTATGATATGACCTATGTTATATTGTTGTTGTTGTCACCAGAAGTCAGCTATGAGATGACCTATGTTATATTGTTACCGTTGTTGTTGTCACCAGAAGTCAGCTATGTGATGTCCTATGTTATATTGTTACCGTTGTTGTCACCAGAAGTCAGCTATGTGATGACCTATGTTATATTGTTACCGTTGTTGTTGTCACCAGAAGTCAGCTATGTGATGACCTATGTTATATTGTTGTTCTTGTTGTTGTCACCAGGTGTCAGCTGTGAGATGACCTATGTTATATTGTTGTTGTTGTTGTCACCAGAAGTCAGCTATGTGATGACCTATGTTATATTGTTACCGTTGTTGTTGTCACCAGAAGTCAGCTATGAGATGACCTATGTTATATTGTTGTTGTTGTTGTCACCAGAAGTCAGCTATGTGATGACCTATGTTATATTGTTACCGTTGTTGTTTTCATCAGACGTCAGCTATGTGATGACCTATGTTATATTGTTGTTGTTGTTGTCACCAGAAGTCAGCTATGTGATGACCTATGTTATATTGTTACCGTTGTTGTTTTCACCAGAAGTCAGCTATGAGATGTCCTATGTTATATTGTTGTTGTTGTTGTCACCAGAAGTTAGCTATGTGATGACCTATGTTATATTGTTGCCGTTGTTGTTTTCACCAGAAGTCAGCTATGTGATGACCTATGTTATATTGTTACCGTTGTTGTTTTCACCAGAAGTCAGCTATGAGATGTCCTATGTTATATTGTTGTTGTTGTTGTCACCAGAAGTCAGCTATGTGATGACCTATGTTATATTGTTACCGTTGTTGTTGTCACCAGAAGTCAGCTATGAGATGACCTATGTTATATTGTTGTTGTTGTTGTCACCAGATGTCAGCTATGTGATGACCTATGTTATATTGTTACCGTTGTTGTTTTCACCAGACGTCAGCTATGTGATGACCTATGTTATATTGTTACCGTTGTTGTTTTCACCAGAAGTCAGCTATGAGATGTCCTATGTTATATTGTTGTTGTTGTTGTCACCAGAAGTCAGCTATGTAATGACCTATGTTATATTGTTACCGTTGTTGTTGTCACCAGAAGTCAGCTATGTGATGACCTATGTTATATTGTTACCGTTGTTGTTGTCACCAGAAGTCAGCTATGTGATGACCTATGTTATATTGTTACCGTTGTTGTTGTCACCAGAATTCAGCTATGTGATGACCTATGTTATATTGTTACCGTTGTTGTTGTCACCAGAAGTCAGCTATGAGATGACCTATGTTATATTGTTACCGTTGTTGTTGTCCGCAGAAGTCAGCTATGAGATGTCCTATGTTATATTGTTACCGTTGTTGTTGTCACCAGAAGTCAGCTGTGAGATGTCCTATGTTATATTGTTACCGTTGTTGTTGTCACCAGAAGTCAGCTATGAGATGACTTATGTTATATTGTTGTTGTTGTTGTCACCAGAAGTCAGCTATGAGATGTCGTATGTTATATCGTTACCGTTGTTGTTGTCACCAGAAGTCAGCTATGAGATGTACTATGTTACATTGTTGTTGTTGTTGTCACCAGAAGTCAGCTATGAGATGTCCTATGTTATATCGTTACCGTTGTTGTTGTCACCAGAAGTCAGCTATGAGATGACCTATGTTATATTGTTACCGTTGTTGTTGTCACCAGAAGTCAGCTATGAGATGTCCTATGTTATATCATTACCGTTGTTGTTGTCACCAGAAGTCAGCTATGTGATGACGTATGTTATATTGTTGTTGTTACCAGAAGTCAGCTATGAGATGACCTATGTTATATTGTTACCGTTGCTGTTGTCACCAGAAG
The DNA here is from genome assembly GCA_964016885.1 of Eledone cirrhosa. NCBI lineage: Eukaryota > Metazoa > Mollusca > Cephalopoda > Octopoda > Eledonidae > Eledone > Eledone cirrhosa. The sequence goes on along the minus strand of OZ024741.1, from coordinate 408,034,594 downwards.
TCAGCTATGTGATGACCTATGTTATATTGTTACCGTTGCTGTTATCACCAGAAGTCAGCTATGTGATGACATATGTTATATTGTTACCGTTGTTGTTGTCACCAGAAGTCAGCTATGTGATGACCTATGTTATATTGTTAGCGTTGTTGTTGTCACCAGAAGTCAACTATGAGATGTCCTATGTTACATTGTTACCGTTGTTGTTTTCACCAGAAGTCAGCTATGAGATGCCCTATGTTATATTGTTGTTCTTGTTGTTGTCACCAGGTGTCAGCTGTGAGATGACCTATGTTATATTGTTGTTGTTGTTGTCACCAGAAGTCAGCTATGTGATGACCTATGTTATATTGTTACCGTTGTTGTTTTCACCAGACGTCAGCTATGTGATGTCCTATGTTGTATCGTTACCGTTGTTGTTGTCACCAGAAGTCAGCTATGTGATGACGTATGTTATATTGTTGTTGTTGTTGACACCAGAAGTCAGCTATGATATGACCTATGTTATATTGTTACCGTTGTTGTTGTCACCAGAAGTCAGCTTTGTGATGACCTTTGTTATATTGTTACCGTTGCTGTTATCACCAGAAGTCAGCTATGTGATGACCTATGTTATATTGTTCTTGTTGTTGTCAACAGAAGTCAGCTATGTGATGACCTATGTTATATTGTTACCGTTGTTGTTGTCACCAGAAGTCAGCTATGAGATGTCCTATGTTATATTGTTACCGTTGTTGTTGTCACCAGAAGTCAGCTATGTGACGACCTATGTTATATTGTTGTTGTTGTTGTCACCAGAAGTCAGCTATGAGATGTCCTATGTTATATCGTTACCGTTGTTGTTGTCACCAGAAGTCAGCTATGTGATGACCTATGTTATATTGCTGTTCTTGTTGTTGTCACCAGGTGTCAGCTGTGAGATGCCCTATGTTATATTGTTGTTGTTGTTGTCACCAGAAGTCAGCTATGTGATGACCTATGTTATATTGTTACCGTTGTTGTTGTCACCAGAAGTCAGCTATGAGATGACCTATGTTATATTGTTGTTGTTGTTGTCACCAGAAGTCAGCTATGTGATGACCTATGTCATATTGTTGTTCTTGTTGTTGTCACCAGATGTCAGCTGTGAGATGACCTATGTTATATTGTTGTTGTTGTTATCACCAGAAGTCAGCTATGTGATGACCTATGTTATATTGTTTCCGGTGTTGTTTTCACCAGAAGTCAGCTATGAGATGTCCTATGTTATATTGTTATTGTTGTCACCAGAAGTCAGCTATGTGATGACCTATGTTATATCGTTACCGTTGTTGTTTTCACCAGAAGTCAGCTATGTGATGACCTATGTTATATTGTTACCGTTGTTGTTGTCACCAGAAGTCAGCTATGTGATGACCTATGTTATATTGTTAGCGTTGTTGTTGTCACTAGAAGTCAACTATGAGATGTCCTATGTTACATTGTTACCGTTGTTGTTTTCACCAGTTGTCAGCTGTTAGATGACCTATGTTATATTGTTGTTGTTGTTGTCACCAGAAGTCAGCTATGTGTTGACCTATATTATATTGTTACCGTTGTTGTTTTCACCAGACGTCAGCTATGTGATGTCCTATGTTGTATCGTTACCGTTGTTGTTGTCACCAGAAGTCAGCTATGTGATGACGTATGTTATATTGTTGTTGTTGTTGACACCAGAAGTCAGCTATGATATGACCTATGTTATATTGTTACCGTTGCTGTTGTCACCAGAAGTCAGCTTTGTGATGACCTATGTTATATTGTTACCGTTGTTGTTGTCACCAGAATTCAGCTATGTGATGACCTATGTTATATTGTTACCGTTGTTGTTGTCACCAGAAGTCAGCTATGAGATGTCCTATGTTATATTGTTACCGTTGTTGTTGTCACCAGAAGTCAGCTATGAGACGACCTATGTTATATTGTTGTTGTTGTTGTCACCAGAAGTCAGCTATGAGATGTCCTATGTTATATTGTTACCGTTGTTGTTGTCACCAGAAGTCAGCTATGAGACGACCTATGTTATATTATTGTTGTTGTTGTCACCAGAAGTCAGCTATGAGATGACCTATGTTATATTGTTGTTCTTGTTGTTGTCACCAGGTGTCAGCTGTGAGATGACCTATGTTATATTGTTGTTGTTGTTGTCACCAGAAGTCAGCTATGTGATGACCTATATTATATTGTTACCGTTGTTGTTTTCACCAGACGTCAGCTATGTGATGTCCTATGTTGTATCGTTACCGTTGTTGTTGTCACCAGAAGTCAGCTATGTGATGACGTATGTTATATTGTTGTTGTTGTTGACACCAGAAGTCAGCTATGATATGACCTATGTTATATTGTTACCGTTGCTGTTGTCACCAGAAGTCAGCTTTGTGATGACCTATGTTATATTGTTACCGTTGTTGTTGTCACCAGAATTCAGCTATGTGATGACCTATGTTATATTGTTACCGTTGTTGTTGTCACCAGAAGTCAGCTATGAGATGTCCTATGTTATATTGTTACCGTTGTTGTTGTCACCAGAAGTCAGCTATGAGACGACCTATGTTATATTGTTGTTGTTGTTGTCACCAGAAGTCAGCTATGAGATGTCCTATGTTATATCGTTACCGTTGTTGTTGTCACCAGAAGTCAGCTATGTGATGACCTATGTTATATTGCTGTTCTTGTTGTTGTCACCAGAAGTCAGCTATGAGATGACCTATGTTATATTGTTGTTGTTGTTGTCACCAGAAGTCAGCTATGTAATGACCTATGTTATATTGTTATCGTTGTTGTTGTCACCAGAAGTCAGCTATGAGATGACCTATGTTATATTGTTGTTGTTGTTGTCACCAGAAGTCAGCTATGTAATGACCTATGTTATATTGTTGTTCTTGTTGTTGTCACCAGATGTCAGCTGTGAGATGACCTATGTTATATTGTTGTTGTTGTTATCACCAGAAGTCAGCTATGTGATGACCTATGTTATATTGTTACCGTTGTTGTTTTCACCAGAAGTCAGCTATGTGATGTCGTATGTTATATTGTTATTGTTGTCACCAGAAGTCAGCTATGTGATGACCTGTGTTATATCGTTACCGTTGTTGTTGTCACCAGAAGTCAGCTATGTGATGACGTATGTTATATTGTTGTTGTTGTTGACACCAGAAGTCAGCTATGATATGACCTATGTTATATTGTTGTTGTTGTTGTCACCAGAAGTCACCCATGAGATGTCCTATGTTATATTGTTACCGTTGTTGTTGTCACCAGAAGTCAGCTATGAGATGACCTATGTTATATTGTTACCGTTGTTGTTGTCACCAGAAGTCAGCTATGTGATGTCCTATGTTATATTGTTACCGTTGTTGTCACCAGAAGTCAGCTATGTGATGACCTATGTTATATTGTTACCGTTGTTGTTGTCACCAGAAGTCAGCTATGTGATGACCTTTTTTTATATTGTTGTTGTTGTTGTCACCAGAAGTCAGCTATGTGATGACCTATGTTATATTGTTACCGTTGTTGTTTTCACCAGAAGTCAGCTATGTGATGACCTATGTTATATTGTTACCGTTGTTGTTGTCACCAGAAGTCAGTTATGAGATGACCTATGTTATATTGTTACCGTTGTTGTTGTCACCAGAAGTCAGCTATGAGATGTACTATGTTATATTGTTGTTGTTGTTGTCACCAGAAGTCAGCTATGAGATGTCCTATGTTATATCGTTACCGTTGTTGTTGTCACCAGAAGTCAGCTATGAGATGACCTATGTTATATTGTTACCGTTGTTGTTGTCACCAGAAGTCAGCTATGAGATGTCCTATGTTATATCATTACCGTTGTTGTTGTCACCAGAAGTCAGCTATGTGATGACGTATGTTATATTGTTGCTGTTGTTGACACCAGAAGTCAGCTATGATATGACCTATGTTATATTGTTGTTGTTGTCACCAGAAGTCACCCATGAGATGTCCTATGTTATATTGTTACCGTTGTTGTTGTCACCAGAAGTCAGCTATGTGATGACCTATGTTATATTGTTACCGTTAGGGTTGTCACCAGAAGTCAGCTATGAGATGACCTATGTTATATTGTTGTTCTTGTTGTTGTCACCAGATGTCAGCTGTGAGATGACCTATGTTATATTGTTGTTGTTGTTATCACCAGAAGTCAGCTATGTGATGACCTATGTTATATTTTTTCCGGTGTTGTTTTCACCAGAAGTCAGCTATGAGATGTCCTATGTTATATTGTTATTGTTGTTGTTGTCACCAGAAGTCAGCTATGAGATGTCCTATGTTATATTGTTACCGTTGTTGTCACCAGAAGTCAGCTATGAGATGACCTATGTTATATTGTTGTTGTTGCTGACACCAGAAGTCAGCCATGTGATGACTATGTTATATTGTTACCGTTGTTGTTGTCACCAGAATCAGCTGTGAGATGTCCTATGTTATATTGTTACCGTTGTTGTTGTCACCAGAAGTCAGCTATGAGATGACCTATGTTATATTGTTGTTGTTGTTGTCACCAGAAGTCAGCTATGAGATGTCCTATGTTATATTGTTACCGTTGTTGTTGTCAACAGAAGTCAGCTATGTGATGACGTATGTTATATTGTTGTTGTTGTTGACACCAGAAGTCAGCTATGATATGACCTATGTTATATTGTTACCGTTGCTGTTGTCACCAGAAGTCAGCTATGTGATGACCTATGTTATATTGTTACCGTTGCTGTTGTCACCAGAAGTCAGCTATGTGATGACCTATGTTATATTGTTACCGTTGTTGTTGTCACCAGAAGTCAACTATGAGATGTCCTATGTTATATTGTTACCGTTGTTGTTGTCACCAGAAGTCAGCTATGTGATGACCTATGTTATATTGTTACCGTTGCTGTTGTCACCAGAAGTCAGCTATGTGATGACCTATGTTATATTGTTACCGTTGCTGTTGTCACCAGAAGTCGGCTATGAGATGACCTATGTTATATTGTTACCGCTGTTGTTGTCACCAGATGTCAGCTATGAGATGTCCTAAGTTATATTGTTACCGTTGTTGTTGTCACCAGAAGTCAGCTTTGTGATGACCTATGTTATATTGTTACCGTTGTTGTTGTCACCAGAAGTCAGCTATGTGATGACCTATGTTATATTGTTACCGTTGTTATTGTCACCAGAAGTCAGCTATGAGATGACCTATGTTATATCGTTTTTCTTGTTGTTGTCACCAGATGTCAGCTGTGAGATGACCTATGCTATATTGTTGTTGTTGTTGTCACCAGAAGTCAGCTATGTGATGACCTATGTTATATTGTTACCGTTGTTGTTGTCACCAGAAGTCAGCTATGTGATGACCTATGTTATATTGTTGTTGTTGTTGTCACCAGAAGTCAGCTATGTGATGACCTATGTTATATTGTTACCGTTGTTGTTTTCGCCAGAAGTCAGCTATGTGATGACCTATGTTATATTGTTAAGGGTGTTGTTTTCACCAGAAGTCAGCTATGAGATGTTCTATGTTATATTGTTATTGTTGTCACCAGAAGTCAGTTATGTGATGACCTATGTTATATTGTTACCGTTGTTGTTGTCACCAGAAGTCAGCTATGAGATGACCTATGTTATATTGTTGTTGTTGTTGTCACCAGAAATCAGCTATGTGATGACCTATGTTATATTGTTACCGTTGTTGTTGTCACCAGAAGTCAGCTATGTGATGACCTATGTTATATTGTTACCGTTGTTGTTGTCACCAGAAGTCAGCTATGAGATGACCTATGTTATATTGTTACCGTTGTTGTTGTCACCAGAAGTCAGCTATGTGATGTCCTATGTTATATTGTTACCGTTGTTGTCACCAGTAGTCAGCTATGTGATGTCCTATGTTATATTGTTGTTGTTGTTGTCACCAGAAGTCAGCTATGTGATGACCTATGTTATATTGTTACCGTTGTTGTTGTCACTAGAAGTCAGCTATGAGATGACCTATGTTATATAGTTGTTGTTGTTGTCACCAGAAGTCAGCTATGTGATGACCTATGTTATATTGTTACCGTTGTTGTTGTCACCAGAAGTCAGCTGTGAGATGTCCTATGTTATATTGTTACCGTTGTTGTTGTCACCAGAAGTCAGCTATGAGATGACCTATGTTATATTGTTGTTGTTGTCACCAGATGTCAGCTATGAGATGTCCTATGTTATATTGTTACCGTTGTTGTTGTCACCAGAAGTCAGGTATGTGATGACGTATGTTATATTGTTGTTGTTGTTGACACCAGAAGTCATCTATGAGATGACCTATGTTATATTGTTACCGTTGCTGTTGTCACCAGAAGTCAGCTATGTGATGACCTATGTTATATTGTTACCGTTGCTGTTATCACCAGAAGTCAGCTATGTGATGACCTATGTTATATTGTTACCGTTGTTGTTGTCACCAGAAGTCAGCTATGTGATGACCTATGTTATATTATTACCGTTGTTGTTGTAACTAGAAGTCAGCTATGTGATGACCTATGTTATATCATTACCGTTGTTGTTGACCAGTTGATGACATTTTAAATGTAGGTTACTACTTGTATGGCAAGCGTGTTTATGGCATCGATCCTATTCCTTGCATTCAATTCCGTTCTTAAGATTGCTCTTACTCTGCGGTAACATTCCTCCCTTATCCTTTCCCTCATTGTCGAGTGCTTGATTCCGTCTCCTTCACAAACACCTAGATATTTGTAAGTTTTTTCTTGATCAAGTTCTCTTATCACGTTCCCCCGATCAAGATTAATGTCTGAACTCTTCAGCAGCTTTCCTCTGGTGAACGTTGCTTTTGCGCATTTATCTTGTCCAAACTCCATTTTAATGCCATCCCTGAACTGCTCCACAGTGGATAATAGCCCTTGCAATTGTTCATCATTTTTTGCAAATAGTTTCAGGTCATCCATGTAGAACAAGTGATTAATGGTTTTGTCATAGACTTTATATCCATGTTTTGTTTCATTGAGGATTTTACTTAATGGTATAAGTGCGATGCAGAATAAAAGCGGTGATAAAGAGTCACCCTGAAAAATTCCACAATTAATATTAACTTCTCCAGCTTCCAGTGATTTTGTTTCACTATTCAAAAGGAGTGTCGTTTTCCATGTCTTCATACTGAATGACAAAAACCTCCTGACAACGGGGGATATTTTGAAAATCTCTAAACATTTTTCAATCCAACTGTGTGGCAAACTATCGAATGCTTTTTTATAATCTATCCAAGCAATCGATAGATTTTTGTGTCTACTATGACAATCTTCCAGTATCATTTTGTTAACCAAAAGCTGATCCTTACAGCCATATGAGCCTCGTTTACACCCTTTCTGCTCAATGGGAAATAGGTCATTTGTTATCAGGTGGTCATATGTGTATTCAGTTAGGACTGATGTTAAAATTTTATACATTGTGGTCAAGCAAGTTATCGGTCTGTAATGTTTGGGATTGTTTGTCTCATCATTCTTCGGAAGCAGGAATGTAATGCCGTTAACTAGCCATGATGGTATCTTTTCTGGCTCCTTAACTATTTCATTGTAAAGTTGGGCTAACAGCTCATGAGACTCTGTGAAGGCATTTATCCAAAAATTTTGTATTTTGTCTTTTCCTGGGGATTTCCATTTGCTGGTTTTTCTTAGAGCCAAGCGCAACTGTTCAACTGTTATATTTTCCCATATTTGTTCCTCAAGGTGAGCTGTATCTTTCATTTGTCTGTCTATCCATGGGGCATGTATGTTATGAACTTTTTCTTCGGCCCAGATCTTTTCCCAGAATTCTTGCACTTCCTCCTTGGGTGGTATTGATTTAGCAGTTATTGTTGACTTACCAATTTTTCTGTAGAAGTTTCTTTGGTTGTTTTTGAACATATTATTGTCCTTATAGAATCTAGATCGTTTTTCAAAGCGCCTTATACGAGCAGCTTTGGCCGACACTTTTTGCTTGATTATTTCTATCAGCATGTCTATGTCACTTGTTGATTTTATACTGTACTTTCTTTTCAATTTTCTAAGTTTAGTTTGTTTAACATGTTCACCTACTTTATAGTTTGTTAAAATTTCTATGTCAGATCGGAGAAGGTTTATTTGGCGATTGATGTTCTCTTGCCAAGTAGATTTCTTGTGGGAATTCCTTTGTTTTTTCATCTTCACTCCACATAAGTGAGTGGTGACTTTACCCGATGCATAATAGAGATGATTCAAATCAGTAATGTTTAGTTTGTTTGTGATGATAATGTTTTTGAGAATGATGTTAGTCTTGTGTATTATCTTTTGGTTCTGTTTGGAGTTCTGGATCTTAGGGAGGGTGTCTCGTTGCCCCATGTCAGATTCTTTCATTTTCATCCATTCGATCATAATTTCATCCTTCAAGTTGGCAAGTTCATTCTCATTCATTTCTTTATCATTTACGATCTCATTATTTTCATTTGTAGTTTCATCTTGAGCATGCACTCCCTCCACTTTTTCGATCCTTTCTTTAATTTGTTCTGTTGCCAGTGATTCCGCCCTAACCCTGGGATTCGAAGTGTTACAATTTACCTCGTTTTCACTGACACATGTTTCATTTTCCCTTCGCTGACTTTGTGCTAATAGCTTGATCTGATCAATTTCTATATCAGTTAGTAACTTTTTTCTTACAATATTTCTTCGTATATTGGCTAGTTTGTTACTGTCAATATAGCCTCTGTTTTCGGGATGTTTCTTTTTCCAGTTGATATATGTCTGTTCTGTATTCGATGTATTTGATGGGTAGTACATGACAGTGTAGAAAACCTCAAGGACTTCTTTATTATCTTCCCTTGACCATTTTTCTCTCTTTTTCTTTGGATTTCTTGGTGGTGAGCATGGAGGGCCAACAGTAGGAGTATTCCGGTTATGGGAGGTCTCCAGCTCCGAAGTGATGGGAAGGTTTGAACCATTAGCTGATTTTTCGACCCCAGTCTGGTTCCTCTCTGAGGGACGCGGCCCTTTTTTACCCGGGTGACGGCCGATCCGGTATGAGATTTTATCATTAGACATTTACTTTATTTTGTCGCGTTTTATTCTTATCAGCCAAGGGGTAATCATTTCGTGTTACCACTTCTAGAACGAGTGTCAACCAAGACTAGAGGGGTCGTTCTCCCCTAGAGACACGGCTATTCCCCGCCGGCCGCCATCCCGGTATTTCTTGGTCACGGGGTTTTCTTTTTGTTGTTTTTTTTAAATTGTTATTATCATGAGTGGCTCCTTAATGTGAGCATTGCGTGGCTTAAGAATGAAATTATTAATAATTGTCTCCACTCCAGGCACAAGGCAAGCAATCACCCAGTGCATTACAATAATATAATATACTTTTTGCTGAAGTTGCCTGTTATTGTTGTTGGCTATGTCGGTGGTGGTGCTGGGGCTTTTTATATTGTTGGTGAGGAAGGGAGGAGCCAGCAGTGCCATAGTTGTTGACGTTTGGCCGGTGGCCAGGTCACTAAGTCAATCTATTTATATTTTTGCTAGCCTCTCCCTTGTCTAGTGATACCGTCACCTTCCCCTTTCTTAAGTTAACAGGGGAATAGTGGTGGTAGCAATGAAGGAGTGGTGGCGGCGGTGATGGGATAGTGGTAGCAATGATGGATGGAGTGGTGGCGGCGGTGGCGTTGTCGTTACTGAGTTTTGTGATATGTAGTATCTATGAGTTTGTGTCGCGTATGTTTAATATATATTGTGTTGACATATTCCCGTAAAATTGGAATTAAACATTTTGTTAAAACTTGAGACAATAATAATAGTAATTATTATTATGATGCTGGGATTGGTGGTGGTGGTGGTGAAATTGCCGTTATCTGGCTGTTATATTTAGTGTGATGGGGTAGGTGGTGTATCAAGTTTCTGGTGTTGGTGAAATTGCTGTTATTTGGCTGTTCTATATAGTGTAGACAGAGGGTGTTTTCTTCCATTTATAACCATTTTCTTTTTGAATACAAAATATATAATACAAAATTGAATATTTGAGCGATATAACAATATAATATGGATCCGAAATTTTATGAGACTTGATTCGGTGGTTTATGCATCATTTGTACTAAGAATTGTTATTTCACAATTGATTTAAAAATGTTAAAAATCAAAAACTTACGGGAGCGATTTCATGACCTTCTACCACCACGTGCGTTATTATTATTATTATTATTATTATTGTTATTATTATTATTGTTATTATTATTATTATTATTATTATTATTATTATTATTATTATTATTATTATTATTATTCTTGAGAGGGTCGTCGTGGGTGTAGAGTCCTCAAACACTCCCTTCAGCAGGTCCTCTCAGAAGCAACCGTCTCCAACTGATCAGGCTGGATCTCCAAGCGAAACCAGCCAAGCTCATCCATGTTATCCAACCATCTTGCCTGGAGTCAACCCTGGGTCCCCCACCGCTTGGTCTTGTCCGTAAAATCTGCCCAGTGATTCTTTCCTGAGACATTCTAACCCCATGCGCGGCGCAGTATCAGGACTATGATCCCTCAATTCGTTTAGTTTTAGTAAATTTTAAAATTATTCGTATGTTTATCAGAAACAACTAATAAACATGTGAGTGAAGTCCATTATCCAGGTACATCGTTTCGAGGGGTCCGTGAAAATCTGATGCGCTTGATAAATTTTAACTCTGAGGCTGCTTCAATTTTAGGAGGATCTTCCATCACACAAAACCATTCGTATTCCATTTGTTACACACAGAGACACTCTCACTCTCGACCACTTTGTAACATTTTACCCGCAATAATTTCTTCTTATTTTACAATACTGGGGCTGTGGATTGGCAATACAGATAGAAAAGATTAAGAAAATACTTTTGGAATGTTATGCATATAAAATAATGATTTATAATAGAGACAAATATAGTTTTAGTAAAAAAACATGCTTTCCCAAATTTCTAATAGAGACAGAGGCGGTGAATATAATTGTGTCTACTTTTGGCACAAGGCCAGCAATTATACCAGTACATTACTGGTACTTTATTTTATCGACCACCTAAAGATGAAAGACAAAGTTAACTTCGGTGGGATATGATCTCAGGACGTAAATGGCCGTAACTCTATGCTGCAAAGCACGGCATCCGACCCTTTACCAGTCCACTGCCGAATATAATGCTTTGTATTATTCGTTACGGCTCTCTCTTCTCTCAGTTCAAAGCAAACCGAGATCAACTTTGCTTTTCATCCTTTCGAAGTCAGTAAAACAGTAACCAGTCTAGTACTGTGGTCAATTCTTCCTCTGTATCTCTATCTCACTTCCATTCTCTCACTCTTTATCATTCTCCGGAAGAAATCTACTATATTCAGACCTGGCGAGGAGATGAACCGCACCAGGTTCAAAAATACCCTACAAATGCCTTATATACCCTACAAATACCCTACAAATGCCTTATGTCTGCTGTGCCCCTACAAGACTTAGATGATGATTATTTTCCCATGCAACGAAGCATTAGAAAGTAGAATAGAATTCTTTGTGTTATTCCGGTTCTCTTATTTCTGAGTTATAATCCCGCCGAGGTCGAATTTGTCTTTCATCCTTTCGAGGTCAATAAAAAAATTACTAGTCAAGAACTGTGTAGATGTTTCCTCTATATCTTATTCCTTTCTATCCTTCTAAGTCAGAAATCTGCTGTTCTTTCCATTCCTAAGTTGAATCACAGCAGTTTATTTCACATGATACATTGACGTCATAATATCTTTATTTATTTTTTACATAAAATTAGAAGTAGCATTCTTATGTTAGAGACGGCATCAGATTGTGTGTAAAACGGATATAAATAAATTCTTCTTCTTCTTCTTCTTCTTCTTCTTCTTCTTCTTCTTCTTCTTCTTCTTCAGTGTATTACTGGTACTATATTTTATCGACCCCGTAAGGATGAAAGGCAAAGTTGACCTCGGCGGGATTTGAACTCAGAACCTAACAGCCGTAGCTAAATGCTGCTAAATATTGTGTCCGAAGCTCTACCGATTCTGACCATCCACCGCCCTCATGTATAAGAATTATGTTTGTGGGAAGGTCACTTGGAATCCACATTCCTCCTTGATCTTTCCATTCTTAAGGCGAATCACTACAGTTTATTTCATAAAATGTCATAATTCATAATAATTTCTACTATAAGTACAAGGCCAGCAATTTTTGGGGAGGGGGAAGTCGATGAGATCGACCCCAGTGCCTTACTGGTACTTTATTTTATGGACCTCATAATGATGAAAGGCAAAGTTAACCATGGCGGGATTTGAAATCAGAACGTAAAGGGCCATAATTCATCACTACAGTTTGGTGGATTGGCAGTATCGGTAGACGGTCGGACGCCATGCTTTGTAGCATAGAGTTACGGCCTTTTGTGATCTGAGTTCAAATCTGAGGTTAACTTTGCCTTTCATCCTTACGGGGTCGATAAAATAAAGTACCAGTAATATACTGGAGTAATTGCTGGCCTTGTGCCAAAAGTAGAAACAATTATGAATCACTGCAGTGTAAAATGTCATAATCCATGATATTTATTTTTTACATCAAATTAGAAGTAGCATTCGTATGTTAGAGATGGCATCAGATTGTTAAAAAACCGATATAATTACATTATAAATTGTAATTTTTTTTCAAATTACTTTCAAATTTACATATGCCACATTAATATACAATGTTGTGTGCATGTTTGCGTATGGCATGCTGGTCTGTATTATTCATTTCTCCCCACAGATTTACCAGCTTGTTCGATCTAACAGAGTAAATACTTTGTATATTTGTTCTTGATATCAAAATTGTTAATGTTTTTATTACCGTTGAATCTGTTTATATTTGATTTGTATAATGTTTTAAACAAATAAGTTTCAGCGGTCGTTATTGTATAACTGCTATGCTTTAAAATCAATTAGGTGAAATATTTAGAATGAAAAAGTAAATATGAGGTTTTGTTTAAAAATCAAATATTGTTTTCATTTCTACTTATTGTGCTAGGTTTCAATTTGACATGATCACGCTATCATTCTAAATGTCACTGCACCTTATTGTTTAAAATATAGCCAGAAAAAAAGTATGGAACATGATAATATATCAATGTTTTGATGTGAGAAAAGGTAAAGTTTTATAAAACAGAAATGTTTCCCCCAGTATATTTCAACATGACATTTCAAGGTTGTAACCATCTTTTAATACCCTCTTTTCAAATGTTAAACGAGAACGGTTTAAAGTAAAAACGAAGGATCGATGTGTTCTTCCCTAACTGGTCTAAGTGCCTTATCCAATGTTTTTACCCAGTATATCTCAACCTGATACTCCGAGATTATAACCCGCTTTTCAAATGTGAATCGAAAACTGTTGAAAACAAAAACGAACGATCGATGTGTTAGGAAAGAACACTTCGATCATTCCTTTTTGATTTGTCTTATTGGCAGTTTGATTATCCCAGCACATGACTGTTTCAGCTCACAATTGCACACCTATACTCTTACAAACCAAATACAAACCGATATATATATATATATATATATATATATATATATATATATATGTATGTATAGTATATTTGGCAATATACCGTACATTTGATTAAAAACATTTAGAAGACCAAACGCTATCAGTTTTAAAGTAGTGACTATGTCACTTACTTATTTTCGGCGAAAGAAGGGAGAGAAGCTGACAGTCTGTTTCACACTGGTTGGCGTTACTTCCACGTACTCCCCTGCCTTCGCCGAAAATTATAGAAGCTGGATATTCTTATAGAATTCCAGTAATAATCAGGAGCTGATTATACAGAGCGATTGCGGGTCCAGCAAAAATTATGTATTAGGATTGGTGCTCTGAAAAAGCGATGTATACATGAATGTATGTATAGTATATGGCAATATACTGTATGTTTAATTAAAAACATTTAGAAGACCATACGCTATCGGTTTTAAAGTAGTGACTATGTCAATTACTTCTTTTCGGCGCATGTTTGTATGCGTGTGTGTGTGTGCGCGCACGCGTGTATGTGTGTGTGTGTGTGTGTGTGTGTGTGCACGCGCATATGTATCGGATCTAGCTGTTGAAACGGCAGGAGCTCAGCCGTCGGGGTCCCGAATTTTTTCATATATGTATATACGTATTTATATATATATATATATATATATATATATATATATATATATATATATATATATATATATATATATATATATAATACATTATAAAAAAAGAAGAACCATTAGATATAATTAATAAGATATACCATACCTAAATTCCTTCATGACTCCTCGACTACGTAGTTTCGTGGCTTATTATGCAAAAACACTACATCACAGAGATGCAGTATTTTTGTGACGTTTGCCGACTTATCAAGAGGATACCTCATGTAGAGTTTCAAAACACGTCCGTAGGGCGCAAGATAGACTCCCGAAAGGCGGAGGGGGAGTCAATCACGTGATACAGTGGTCAAGAAACAGAGGTAAGCCTCTTACAACCAATAAAAAATACCACAACAGGCGGAGGGGTATTTATGTCAAGGCCGAAACTACGTAGTCGAGGATAATGATGAAATTTAGGTATGGTATATCTTATTAATTATATCTAATGTTTCTTCTTTCTTTATAATGTATTATATAGCTCTGATATTGAATCAATCTAATCCATTCGGATTATTTTATCTCGATTATTCATAGAGCAACAACACATTCAGGGATATATGTGGGTATATTCATGTATATGTATGTATTCGCATGTGTCTGTCTATTTCTTTATATTGTTTATATATATATATATATATGAAAAAATTATCACTAGTTTATTACTGATATAACGATCTAACTGTGTAGCTATACTGTGTAACTTATACTTTTCTTCAAGTTATATTTTATTGATTTTAGCTATCGTGCAATATATATTTTAAAACTTAAATCTTTTATTTTTATTACATAGTAGCTATCGTTACACGAGGTGTCATGCTGTGAAAATATTGGAGATATGGGGAGTTACGGTGAGGTAATATAAATGTAGCTCGTATGTCAATAAAGGCTGCTGTCGTCAGATGAACAAAGCTTCTAATAACATGCACCAGACGACATACAAAATATTGCAACGTGGACCTACGTACCTTCAATAATTTCGGTCTGCAGCAGCTGTGTGCTTCTTTATCGACAATATTTTCATTGAGAAAAATATATCGATTGTCGGTTTATAATATTAGCATAATGTTATAAATGTATTTTGTCAGACTGAAGGGAACAATCAATTTAATCGACCCCCACGGCGTATATATATATATATATATATATATATATATATATATATATATATATATCCTTTCGGTAAACATTGACGCAATTGAAATCAATCACTCGATGCATTTTTTCCACATAGAATGAGAAAATGCGAAGTAGATTCAGATGTTAAAGTCCTTTATTGGTAATGCTGTGATACATATTTCAATGACGGTAGTGGCCACACGATTCTGTGTATCCAGTGTCGTGACATCATCAGAGAGCTTCTTATATAATAAGGTTACCTTCCCAAGACAATCCAAACAGAAACGGCAAGGAAACGGACAAGGTGTTCTTGAATCGCCTGCCCTTTCCCTGCCTTCGCATCTTCTCATTCTCTCTCTCTCTCTCTCTCTCTCTCTCTCTATATATATATATATATATATATATATATAGGTAAATATACACGGGTGTGTATGATTGTGTATAGAAGATTATATTAATAAGAGGAATTCCAACTTTGTCTGATTTACTCATTTTATTTACAATCCTTTAAAATATATAATGGTATTATAATGAAATAGTATGATAGAATATTAAATTCTAAGTGTTAATTGAACAAGTACTTTCATGCTTTCGCAATCTTCAGGTTCATAATATGTGGTGACAGTCGAGTTTGCAATTTTCAACTGTAATGAGATGGGTAAATTTCCTACCTTTTATACATTTTATACAGAGAAAAGTGGCTCCAGAATGCTAAGCCCTGTAAACTGTATTTCGACCAATCAGTGTGTAGTTTCACTGAATTACTAAAGCTGATTGGTTTAAGCGTCACGGCTGGTTGAGCATGCTAACGACCAATAGTCATATCCAACGCATCAATTGTTTTGCTACTTTTAGAAATGATGAAAATAGCATTTTCTATTAATCATCACCATCAACATCACTTTTATTATTATTATTGTTGTTGTTGTTGTTGTTAGTGGTCGTGGTCATAGTGGTAGTAGAAGTAATACCCCTAGGCGTTATTATTGTTCATTTAGCTTGGGTTTGAATTTATCAATAAAATTCTTTTCTTTGATTTTTCTCTTGATTTCACTTGGGCTGTGTAATTTGTAGAATGGGAATATTATAAATATTCCCTGACCACATGTTGCCAGGTGGCCGCTTAGGGGTATCTGACGGACATTTGGGTCTCTGATTTGTTGACGGTGTACCCGTGCACGTTCCGATAGTGCATTTCCAGTTTGACTGACATATAGTTCTTCACAATTCGGGCATTTAATGTAGTAAATTAGATTTCTGCTTTTGCAGTTCATATTTGCATTTGGGAATATTTTTCCAGTTTTTGTTTTCATATATTGACCGGCGTGTATGGATTGACATGTACCGTATCGACTATCATTGCATTTAGATACAGTGAATGATTGGACTTTGTTGTTAAGGTCAAACTTTGCTTTTGTTAGTAATTGCTTCAAATTTTTTGGCTGTCTTTTACTAAGAGTCAAAGATCGATCTGTGATTAAGCCTTTTAATTCATTACTTTGAGCAATGATCGGTAGGTTTGCTTTGGCAGTGTTGAAGATATTCTGGTGACATGGGTTGTGTGTCATTATAAATGGTATGACCAGTTCTTGGTTTCTTCTTCCTTGGGTTGTTCTAAGTTGTTGTATAGGTATTTTTATAGCCCGCTGTATGCCATTTTCTATAAGTAGAGATGGGTATTTTTGTTTGAGCAAAAATTCTTTTAGTTCTGTTAGGCGTTTGTACCTGGTATTCGTATCTTCTACAATGGTACAAATTCTTCTGGCTAGGCAGTATGGGATGTTGCGTTTTGTATGAGGTGGATGGCACGACTTAAAATTCAGATATTGATGGGTGTCTGTGTGTTTATAATATATATCCGTGGTAATGGTGGTGTCGTTTTTGATTATCATTATATCTAGGAATGGTAATTTGGTCCTACTCATCTCTTTTGTGAATTGGAGAGATGGGTGTAGGTTATTCAGGAGGATATTGAACTCATCCAGAGTATCTAGAGATTCTGTCCAGATGATGAAACAGTCGTCAAGGTATCTCTTCCAAGATTTTTCAATGTACTTTCTAAAGTCAGTACTATATTTTTCCTCTATTTCTTGGTAGAGTTGTTGTTCTAAGTATCCCATTACAGAGTTCGCGTAAACGGGAGCAAACTTCGTTCCCATCGCTGTGCCTCTAATTTGGATGTAATTCTTTCCATTGAAGAAGAAAGTGTTGTTTTCCAGAATAAGTTTAACTGCGTCTAATATAAATGGCGCTGTGAATCTAATGGGAATCACTTCTCTATGTTTTTCCACCCAGTATTTAACCGCCTTTATTCCTAAATCATGTGTAATGTTGGTGTAAAGGCTTACCACATCAAAACTGAGTAGAAGTGAATTCGTTTCCGTGGTTTTGGGAAGATGGGACAGGAAGTCGATATCATCCCGGATGAAACTGGGTATGTGAATACATAGTGGTTTCAAAATAATGTCAACAAAATTGCTTAGACGGTGGGTGGGGCATGTTGGACCAGCTATAATAGGTCTAAGTTTTAAGTCTTTTGGGTGTAATAATTTAATGTACTCACTGTTTTGTTCTCTTACTGCCAGTTGTATTTCTTTTGACTTATGAACTTTCGGTAGGCCATACAGGTTGCTGGGTTTCGGCTCAAAATTGGTGATGTAGTCTCTTTCCTTATCAGTAAATGAGTTGTGGTATTTTGAAGCCAGGTTGTTGATCTTCTTCATGATATTGTGGTCTATATTTGACGGTATTTCATGATAGAATGTTGTGTCTTTCAGTTGTTCCTCAACCAAATCCTTGTAGTATTCAGTATCCATTATAACAACTGCACCCCCTTTATCTGCTTGTTTAATTATTATTGTTTTATCATTTTGTATACGTTTAAGTGCAGACATTTCTGATTTGTTAATGTTTGGCCTAACATTAGTATTATGTCTAAGAGGAAATTTAGACAGGATGTCAATGTATTGGTCGAGATAGATATTTCTTCCTTTTGGCGGAGTGAAATTTGATTTATTCTTTACTAGTGATTCATCACTCTCATTATTTCTATCAGCGAAGAATTCTACAAGACGTAATTTTCGACAGAATTCTTGGGTATCCTCCTTCAGTTCTTGGTGGTTGACTGTTGGAGTCGGTGTGAATTTCAGTCCTTTTGACAGAATTTGCATTTCATCATTGTCAAGATCTCTTTTAAATAAATTAATTATTTTAGGATCTACGTGTACAGCTGTTTTGGGTATGTTTCCTCCTGGAGTTTTTCTTTTTCCGGTTTTTGTTGTCCTGATGTTAAAAAATGGATTTTTGTCTGTTCAGGATTTATATTCCTGTTGGTGTTCGCTTGATGAACTTTTGGTCGTGATATTATATTTGGTTTCGTTATGTATCTTGTCCTATTTTTGGTATTCTGTATATTATTTTTCTTCCTGTTAGCATTATTTTTAACAATCTGGGAAAATGACCTAGGTTTGCTTTCAGGTTTAGATCGTTTTTTCGTCCAGTTTCTTGTGGGCAATCTCTGTTGAGATCTTGAGAGTGATCTGGTTATTCTACGTTTTGTTTCCACATTCCTTGTTGGTAGTCTCTGTTGAGATCTTGAGAATGATCTCCTGGTTTTACTACTTCTCATGGTCTGGTCAAAGGAATACCTATCGTGTTTGTGCTTTTTGTTCATGTTGTGTGCGATAGGGTGTTTTTGTAGAAAAAGCGAAGAGTTATTACCGTAGTTCTTCTTTGATTCAAGTGTTTGTGTTGGCACGTGTTCTGGCGTATGTTGTGTTGATGAGATTGTCCACTTTTAATGCTTTTTCTCAGGGTTCCAGAGTCTTTACCGTAATTTGCAGCATATTCATCGAGAAATAATTGTTTCTGCTGCCATACCTTTCTTGATTTGTTTTCTTCTTTTGAGATATCTCTGATCCATAGTTCTCGTAGTTTTTCAGCTATAATACCAGTCGTTAGCTTTGAAATTTCAACTTCAATTTGGTCATCAATAGCTTCATATTTGGCTTTGTAGCGGGATTGTTTACATTCAGAAATGGAGATGTCGGTCCTGAATTTTGTCAATGTAAGTTCCCATCGGAGTTTTGTTTCTTCTTCTGGTTCTCCTGCAATTTCTGTAATTAGGTATTTACGAGGGAGTATGGGTGCCGTTAGAGAGAGCCATTTCGAATGTGTTTCGACATATTTTTCGCATCTGTATGCTTTCCAGAAATTTTGTTTTCTTATGTTAAGGAATTTTTTCCATGTCTTCCACATTTCTTTTCTTATTCGATGTGTTTTGTTTTCCAAATTTCTTTCGTTTATTTCTGACATCCAAGGGGGTTGTGGTAGGCTTTCTCTTGCATCTTTGATAACTGTTGGTATAATTTCAGCTAAATTCTTAATTTCAGAGTTTATATGTTCAGTTATAAGTTTTCCGTCTGTGGATTGTTTTTCTATTTCCTTTAAAATAGAGGATTGTGTGTCCATCATCGTGATAAGTGTTGATAATTTCGATGATATTTCCTTTAGAATTCTTTCTGATTCTGTTGGTTTCATTTGTTGCTTTCCAGACATGTTGGCATATACACAATAGGAATATATATATAGATATAGATAGGTAAATATACACGGGTGTGTATGATTGTGTATAGAAGATTATATTAATAAGAGGAATTCCAACTTTGTCTGATTTACTCGTTTTATTTACAATCCTTTAAAATATATAATGGTATTATAATGAAATAGTATGATAGAATATTAAATTCTAAGTGTTAATTGAACATAATGAAATAGTATGATAGAATATTAAATTCTAAGTGTTAATTGAACAAGTACTTTCATGCTATCGCAATCTTCAGGTTCATAATATGTGGCGACAGCCGAGTTTGCAATTTTCAACTGTAATGAGATGGGTAAATTTCCTACCTTTTATACATTTTATACAGAGAAAAGTGGCTCCAGATGCTAAGCCCTGTAAACTGTATTTCGACCAATCAGTGTGTAGTTTCACTGAATTACTAAAGCTGATTGGTTTAAGCGTCACGGCTGGTTGAGCATGCTAACGACCAATAGTCATATCCAACGCATCAATTGTTTTGCTATTTCATTATGTTCAATTAACACTTAGAATTTAATATTCTATCATACTATTTCATTATAATACCATTATATATTTTAACGGATTGTAAATAAAACGAGTAAATCAGACAAAGTTGGAATTCCTCTTATTAATATATATATATATATGTATATATATATGTATATATATATATATATATATGTATATATATATATATATATGTATATATATATATATATATATATGTATATATATATATATATATATATATATATCTATATATGTATATATATATATATATATGTATATATATATATATATATATATATATGTATATATATATATATATATATATATATATATATATATATATATATATATATATATATATATACATATATATGTATATATATATATATATATATGTATATATATATGTATATATATATGTATATATATATATGTATATATATATGTATATATATATATGTATATATATATATATATATATTTATATATATATATATATATATATGTATATATATATGTATATATATATGTATATATATATATGTATATATATATATATATGTATATATATATGTATATATATATATATATATATGTATATATATATGTATATATATATATATATATATATATATGTATATATATATATATATATGTATATATATATATATATATATAGGTATATATATATATATATGTATATATATATATATATATGTATATATATATATATATATGTATATATATATATTTATATATGTATATAAATATATATATATGTATATATATATATATATATATATGTATATATATATATATATATATATATATATATATATATGTAGGAGGTGAGTTTTATTGTAGTACAATAAAGCAATGCAGATATCGGATAAGAAGCACTCTACAGTTTGTGGGACTGGAGTATGCATAATATAAGATCAAAAGATGGTTAAAGGAGTTCCATATATTTTATTATGCGCATTTCAAAAACAAACATCATCAAGCAATAATATTTGTGTTTTCATCAGATAAAACAGGAGAACATGATATGAAGGCTAAAAAACACTTGTTGATAGTGCAGTTTTAAATCAACATATGAAAAGTGGTTTTAGATTGATGTGTGATATTGGGAAAAATATTTTATTTAGAGAGGGGGGGGGAAAGGATGAGAAGGGAAGGAGATGAGAGGGAGAGATGGGTGATAGAGAGAAAGAGATAGTTTTTATAACTGAGAGGAGATATATTTTTATATATAGAGGGGTTGAAAACCGTTGGAAGATACTGTATAAATTAAAAATTTTGAAAATTAACGAAGGGGGGATATGTGCGAGGAAAAAATATTTTATTTAGGGAGGGGGGTGGAAAGGATGAAAAAAAGGGGGAGGAGATGAGAGTGAAGGTGGAGAGGAAGAGATGGGTGATAGAGAGAAAGAGATAGTTTTTATAACTGAGAAAAAGATATATTGTTTTAATATAGAGAGGTTGGGAACCGTTGGAAGATAATGTATAAATTAAAGGAATTTAAAAATTAACGAAGGGAAATTATGTATGAAGATAGAGAGAAAAAAATAATAATTGTGGGTGAATATTCTAACGTCAAAAGAAGAAATGTATGTATTGTGGCAATTTCAAAATTAGCAAAGAGAGAAATGTTAAGGTTTATGTGTAGAAGGATTTGAGAAAAATAATGTGAAGTTAAAGTTTGTATATTGAATTCATATGTATTAATAATGAGTTCGTTGATGGGGAGAAAAAAATAATAATAAATTAAGGATGAAATTGAGATTAAAAAGATTTATGATAGAGAGAAAAAATAATAATGATTGCGGATGAATATTCAAAATGTCAAAAACAAATGTTATTGTTTTACGAGAAGATAGAATGAGGGTAATGAGTAAACGAGTATTATAGAGTGTATAATGCCCTTTAAAGTAAGGTAGATGGGTATATTTTAAAGAGGTGTATGTATATGTGCCTTTGAGAAAAGATTCTAAATTGATAAAGAATTGAATATTAACTGTATACTTTGTGAAAAGTTCTATGGAATTTATGCAGGCAGATAGAAAACAAATCTGAGCGTCTATTTATTATGGATTCTAGGTTAGAGATAATGGTAAATTTTTTATTTAGGCAGAGATTACAGATTTTAGATAGAGAGCTGTTCAAGTATGAGGATGCAGAAGAAATCTTTTTCCAAAAGATGCTATATTTAATGTTTTTGTCTTTTAAGGACCATATGAGTTCTGAGAGAGCAGTGTTAGTTCTTTTAAGTTTGTATTTGAAAAATGAATGATGAAACAATAATAATAATAATAATGCTTTCTTTATTAACCACACGGGTTTACACAAAGTAGACATTAAGGACAGTACAGGACAATATAGGACGGTACAAAAGGGCATTTCTGCGTGTAAAAAAAACAAAAAACAGAGGATGTAATAACAGAACACTGAAAAAATTCCCCAATAGAGGGGAGACTTCCGAGGGACATTCGTGGAGAAAGCCCATTAAAAGCCACAGTGACCCTGACCAACAGGGCAAGTGCCCTCTCCCAGTTTTCATTCATCTTTCAAATACAAACTTAAAAGAACTTAAGTGTACTTTTGCATGTCGCTTGAGCCCTCCTGCTGATTTACATTCTCTACCACATGTTTGGCAAGCATGATGAGTAGCATCTCCAACAGCAGCCTGGTAGTCAACCACTGGTCTTACTTTATGACTGCGAAGATGACTTTCGAGTCCAGCTTTGCTTAGGCAGAGTCTCGCACAGACGCTGCATGTCAGAACCATAGGAGGACCCTCGCCGTCTGGAAGTGCAACAGCAATGCCCTTCCTCACGTCCCGCTTTACTTTCTCGTGTACGATTCGAGATGCCTCAAAGGCAACTTTTCTCTCATATACAGTCTTTCTCCATCTATTACGATCAGCAGCAATATTTTCCCATGTATCAGCAGAGATGTTAGCGTCTTTCAGAGAGGCTTTCAAGGAATCCTTATACCTCTTTTTTGGTTTATGTGGCGGTCGTTTTCCTTTAACCAACTCTCCATAGAAGAGTTGTTTTGGTATTCTAGAATCCTTCATCCTGGCAAGGTGACCACTCCAACGGAGTCATTGCTTAAGCACAAGAGCTTCTATACTGTCACACATAGAGCTTTCCAAAATCTCGACATCACTGATGTGGTCCCTCCAGTGAACGCCATGGATCCGTCTGAGACACATCTGATGGAAACGCTCCAATTGCTTAAGGTGGTGTCGATATGTGACCCAGGTCTCGCAGGCATAAAGAAGACAAGAGAGTACACATGCCCTGTACACCTTTACCTTTGTCCTCCTGCATATGTCTCGCCAACCCCAGAGTCGCCTTTCTAGCTTTCCGAAAGCATCACTTGCTTTCCTAATCCTAAGTGAGATTTCACTGTCAAGGTTGCCGTATCGATTGACAGTGCTTCCCAGGTAGACAAACTGATCAACCACTCCAAGTCGTTTGCCATACACATAGATGTTTGGTTCAGTGTACTGCTTACTAGGGGCAGGTTGGTACATGACGACGGTTTTCTTGAGACTGACAGTCAAACCCAGGGCAGTGCAAGCGTCAGAAAATGCATTCAAAATGTGCTGCATATCACTCTCTGTGTGCGCTACAAGATCGCAATCATCTGCATACAAGAGGTCTCTTATGACTGATGTAAATACTTTTGTCTTCGCAGCAAAGCGCTTGATGTTAAATATGCTGCCTGAGGTTCGATATCGGATGTAAACACCATGCTCACAATTCCTGAATGCAATACAGAAAACCATTGCAAAGTATATGGCAAACAGGGTCGGTGCTGGAATATCCCCCCATTTCACTCCATTTTTTACTGAGATAGGCTCCGACATGTTACCCCCGACATTAACCCAAGCCTTCATGTCGTCATGGAAAGACCTAACTAAAGCAAGGAACTTATCAGGGCAACCAAGTTTCTGGAGAACCTTCCATATTCATCTCTGTTGACAGTATCTAAAGCCTTTGTCAGATCGACAAAAACCTGATACAGATCCAAGCCCTGTTCAATGCACTTCTCCTGGAGCTGTCTAGCTGAGAAGATCATATCAGTAGTGCCGCGTCCAGCACGAACACCAGATTGACTTTCAGGAAGGACACAATCTGCAATGTGTGTCAGCAGACGGTCCAGAAGCACCCTACATAAAACTTTCCCTACGACAGAAAGCAATGATATACCTCTGTAGTTCCCACAATCATTCCTGTTACCCTTTCCCTTGTACAAGACCACCATTACTGCATCTCTCCAGTCCTCAGGCACGGATTCATTAGCCCATATCCTTCCAAACAGAGAGTGAAGATGTTGCAGGAGTCTCTCACCACCATATTGTAGGAGCTCAGCATGTATGCCATCCATACCTGGAGATCTTCCACTGTTCAGCTTCGAAATAGCCACTGAAACCTCCACAAGCGTCGGAGGTTCTGCGAGAGCTACTTTCACAGGACTTTCCGGAATGAGATTGAGGAAATCTTCACTGACGACAGACGGCTGATTCAAAAGATCATCAAAGTGCTCTCGCCACCTTCGTAGAATTCCCTGTGAGTCACGAAGAAGTTCCTTGCCATCCTTGCTGCGAATCGGTGTCACCAGAGAAGAAGACGGTCCATAAACCTCACGCAAGAGACTGTACAACAGCTTTGTGTTATTGCAATCAGACGCAGTTTGTATCTCACCAGCCTTCTCACTCCACCACTGATCCTTCATCTGAGAAAGACTCCGCCTAACACGTGATTTTACATCCCTGAGCTCCTCATGCAACGTATTCCTCTCCTGTGGTTTTGCCGTCAAGTAGCGTGACAGACCACGCCTCTTATCAGCCAACAAGTCTTCTATATGTACATCATTCTCATCAAACCAGTCCTGATGTTTTCTCTGCACCAATCCCAGAACATGTCTGCCTACATCATAAACCGACTTTTTAAGGGTCGGCCAATCCTCACCAAGATCTGCAGCCTGCATCTCTTCTTCCAATGTCCTCTTCACATTTTTATCCTTAAGACGAGCAGCATTCAATCTTTTGGGCAGGGCAATATCAGGAGCCCGGATTTTACGTTTGGTGATTAGATTCACTTTTGCGCGTACCAGGCGGTGGTCCGTCCAGCACTCAGCTCCACGAAGAACACGAACACACTGCACATCCTGTCTGTCACGCATCCTGACTAGGACGTAGTCCAAAAGATGCCATTCCTTAGATGCAGGATGCATCCATGTGGTCTTGAATTTGTTCTTTTGTTGGAACATGGTGTTGGTAACACACAGATCCAGCTCCTCACACATCTGCAGCAAGAGCATACCTTTGCTGTTACACTTTCCCACCCATGCCTTCCGATTACATTCCATGTGTTAAAATCCCTACCCACTCTAGCATTAAAGTCACCAAGCACGATGACTTTGTCTGCCTGAGGGATATTTCTTAGAACACCTTTCAAGGCATGGTAAAAGGACAGTTTTTCTTCATCGACAGAATTCATAGTTGGAGCATACACACTCACCAGGGTAGCATATCTTCCCTTGTCCAGCGGAACTCTCATGGATATAAGACGCTCACTAATCCCTACTGGGAATTCTTCTAATTTATTCACCAGTACAGTCTTAACAGCAAATCCTACCCCAGCCTCTCTTCTGGTTCCTTCATCTCTTCCTTTCCAGAAGAATGTATATTCTCCACAAAATTCCGTAAGATGACCATCTCCAGCTAACCTCGTCTCAGACAAAGCCACGATGTCAAGATCGTAACGTCGAAGCTCCTTTGCAACAAGAGCGGTCCTTCGTTTAGGACGCTCCAAAGAATCCCTGTCAAGCAGCGTCCGTACGTTCCAGCAGCCAAGACTAAATGCCCTGTTTGGCTCTATTACAATGGCACGATGACGGGCGGGCCCAGGTTGTGATAACTTGGGGCCCCTGCCTTTATTGCCAATGATCTCTTTTGTTCCAGAACCCAAATTGGCAATTATCTCGTTTACATTGTTCTGGAACATCATTGAATTTGAAAAAAAAAAAAAAAGTAATAATAATAGTAATAATAATAATAATAATAATAATAATAGTACACTATTAATAATTATTAATGCACTCGTGCAATGCCTGTGCGTGACGAATATTTTTAAAGTGAGGAAAGACTGTGCACTGAGCCAATCCCACTCTCTGTGCGACAGTAGCTATAACCCGAAAAGAAGAAAAGATCAACATCATCGGTAACTACTGAGCCGCAGGTTTTATATCGGAGTTAACCCAGTTTCCTGAGATGCCTTCTCCTAGAAGAATACCCTGACAAGGGCTAGGGGTTCTTCACTCCCAGTGGTTTAACTGCGCGATCGGGCATCCAGCCCGATTATTTCTATGTCCCCGCGCAAAAAAAAACAAAAAAAAAAAACACTTATTGACACTTATACGTACGACATACACACACACGCATACATATGCGCGCACACACCAACACTCATACATACAACAAACACACACACACGCTACTCTACTCACTTACACGCACGCACACACATATATATATATATTACCGTCATTACTGATACAAGATTACAAGATTATGTCAACTGTTGACTTTCAAGAGTTTGTATAGTTGAAGCCGATCGTATTACAGTCATATATATACACACATATATACACACATATATATATATATATTCATATATACATATATATTCATATATACATATATATATATATATATTTATTCATATATACAGTCCAGAAATAGCCGTCGAAATGGCTTGAGCTCTGCCGTCGGGGTCATACTTTCTCTTATTACCCACTCTACTACCCTAAGTTTCCTTACCACAACTATATATATATATATTTATAAATACACACACACACACACACACACACACACACACACACACACACATATATATATATATTTACTCCTAGAATTAACGATTAACTGATTAATTTAATTAGACGATTCTATTGATTGATTAATTGTTTATGTTTGTTTGATAACTTCTGGTTGGGTGCTTAATTCGGTTTGTCTAAAGGGATTTATTCCTTTATCTCGAATTAGAATTCACCGCCTAAGCGGGGGTTACCTCCCTTGGAGAAAACCACGTGTCTGTGGCGAAATTTAAAGCTACAATATACCCGCTCAGGCTAAGAACGAAAGACTTGCTGAAGAAGGAAATTCTATGTTCTGTCGTCAAAAACCATTATATTGCAGACTCCTGCAATCGGAATTTGTCGATCTTGGATCTGCAGTAACTTAGCGCTGATGTTGGGTGCTGTATGTGATGTATATTGTGTGATATACGATGTACATTATATATATTTTGCATTCAGCCTCACCGCTCTGTCCGGGTCAGTATAAAATCTTTTCCTGGGTCCTGTATTTTTGTTGCTCTAGTGATGCGGCTGGCCTGCCGACCGCTATATCTGATTTGCTAAGCTGCCTGAACGTATTGTTATTACTCTGGGGTTCTTTTCCCCATCCGAGTGCTAAAGCTACACACCGATTCTGTATTCGTTAGCTTGGCCGTGTTCTAAAGCTTCGTTAATGCTGTACTAAAATTTATATATATATATCTATATAATTTTTTTTTCTTGGTGAAGAAAGCTGTGACCTTAAGATTTCTATGTCATTAAAATACCGTGCTATATTCAGAGTATTGACATGGTTCAAATGGTGACCACGAAGTAATCTCAACTTAAGGTACCTATGCTTCAGGTGAGGGTTTTTAAACTGAGTAAAGGGTTAAGATACATTCATTGGAGCTCTGAATCGCACGGTCTCCATTTTATGAATTTTACTTAGAGGTGTCACGTCAAGTTGTAAAAATTGTAAAAGACGGGTTTCCGTGCAATCGGATCGAAGCCCGAAACATGTGGAGCAAACGCTGAAAATAAAACAAATACAAAAAAAAATCATTTGGTCTTTACTTTAAAGAGCAAGCTGTTCAGTTAAACAACCATCTGGAACACTCTTCGTCGAAAGCGACGGATGACCATTTACTTTACTTTACTCGGCCCTGTTATATATACCATCTGTGTTTATACGTAGTATGAATCATGTAACTAATATATATATAGAGAGAGAGATAATAAGAAAGTGCGCAGTAGTTTACCGTAAGTATATATACATATATTTCGTTTCTGAATTTGTTTAGCAAGATTCTTTATCTGAAAACGTGTTTTGAAACCGATATTGTTATACTTTGGGAGGGTCATGTTGCCAATAAGAAACACACGCACCAGATGCTTTCACTTCAATTTATTATAATAAATGTATAAATTTATGAATTTATAAATTTCCAATTGGTTGGTTGGTTCCACAACCAGATGATTGTTTATATATTGTCAAAGTTCTTTCGTCACACATTCTGTGACCTCTTCAGTGAGTTTCGCATAGAGTTTCGCCCC
This sequence comes from Eledone cirrhosa, assembly GCA_964016885.1. Taxonomy (NCBI): domain Eukaryota; kingdom Metazoa; phylum Mollusca; class Cephalopoda; order Octopoda; family Eledonidae; genus Eledone; species Eledone cirrhosa. Next base: position 408,005,827 of record OZ024741.1, on the reverse strand, counting down.
TTTATGATCTGAATTCAAATCTCGCCGAGGTTGACTTTGCCTTTCATCCTTACGGGGTCGATAAAATAAAGTACCAGCCACGCACTGGGTAATTGCTGTTCTTGTGCCTAAAGTAGAAACAATTATATATATATGCTTAGATGTAAGTATATATATATATACTCATATGTATGTATATATATATTAATGTGTGTGTGTGCTTGTGTATGTGTGTGCTTGTGTACAACACTAGTTGTACATGAACTAACGCGATAGAAGTTCGTTTGTTTGATTTCATTATATAACAGACACATGATAAATAAATGTCGTTTGTAGTGTCTTACAAACAGAAAAAAGAAGGAAGCTTTTAATCAAAGAAGAAAATAACATTTGGATAAAATTCTAGATATATGTTTATGTAAGTACTGTGTATATTTTATAGCTCACACATAGAGAAAAACATCGGAAATATCATTGGAATGTAGATAGATGTTAAATATGAACGGTGGTGTTATTTTTGACACGTTTGGAACATTCAATGTTATAAATGAAATATAAATAACATACGTCATAAGAGAAATGACGTGAAGAAATGTTCTGAACAATAATTGTTTCTACTTTTAGCACAAGGCCAGCAATTATACCAGTACATTACTGGTACTTTGCCTTTCATCCTTACGGGGTCGATAAAATAAAGTTAAACTCGGCGGGATTTGAACTCATGCTACAAAGGGACGTAACTCTATGCAAGAAAGCATGGCGCCCGACCCTCTACCGATACTACAAATCCACCACCGCTAAATGTTGTGAACAATAATAGTCTTTGTTTTTCTACTAGGCACAAGGCCAGCAATTTGAAGGGGAGGGGAAAGTCGGTTAAATCAACCTCAGTGTATTACTGGTACTTTATTTTATCAACTGTGTTATTTCTTATTTAGGCACAAGGCCAACAGGTTTGGGAGAGGGGAAAGTTGTTACTGGTACTTTATTTTATTGACCCAGTAAGGATGAAAGGCAAAGCTAACCTCGGCGGGATTCGAAATCAAAACATAAAGGGCCATAACTAAATACTGCGAAGCATTTAGTCCGACGCTCTACCGATTCTGTCAAAATGAACAAGAAGACAGTAATAACATTCAGAAATGATGCTGAAGAAACACAATTTTATGACAGTAAAGTAAATAAAGTTTTTGTTGGCCATTTCGCAGAAAATATAATTCTTAAGAAACGATGTTTGTGATTTTTCTCGGATGATGGCAGCGATTTCAGTCACCATCGAGTTGCCCCTTGATGAAATCTCTGAGACAGGAAAGACATCAGAGCAAGCTTAATCTGTGATTCTTAAACTTCCAGCTATTCCTGCACCTAAACTTCCACTAACAACTAACTGTAAACGTTAACACTAGCACTAACATCTACCCCATAACAAAAATACGCTAAGCATAATTTATAAAACGTCTCTTTTTATTTGAAATGTAAGGAAACAAATAATATACTTACAAGAACTAACCACATAATAACCAGAGAAAGAACTAATATTAGCATTTCTCTAAGACTTGCCAAGCAGGTTCAACGCCTGCTTTACTAGTCTTGGGTACAGGATAAAATATTTTAAATCAGGTTTACTGTTTAAAGAGTGTAAAAGCGAGACCTAACAGTTAGGGTATTGTGTTTATAATTGCAAGGTAGTGAGTTCGATTCCTGGTTAGGGCACCATATATCATTGAACAAGATACTTTATTTCCCGTTACTCCAGTGTATACAGCTGGAATAAAATGAGTTGCAGATTTATTGGTGTCAGGCTGTATCAGCTTTTGTCTTGACCATGGACAATATCGGTGGAGTGGAAACTGGTAGCTATGGGCGTCCGCTACACTTCCCACCAAATATCTTACCTGTAAAGAGACATATTCCAGGTGCAATGTTACCGTCAGTGATGACCACACGGGACCTTTAATGTTTACAGAGTGGATAAAGAGAAGAATAACATGGTCGTTTCTAATTGGTAAATATTTGTAGCAAAGGTGTGACTTTCTAGTAAATATCTTCACTGTTAGCAAAATACTAACCTACCTGTTGAAATTCAGATTTAAGTGGAAATATATATAAATTAATAATAATTGTTTCTACTTTTGGCACAAGGCCAGCAATTATCCCAGTACATTACTGGTACTTTATTCTATCGACCCCTTAAGGATGAAAGGCAAAGTTAACCTCGGCGGGATTTGAACTCGGAATGGAAAGGGCCGTAACTCTATGCATCAAAGCATGGTGTCCGACCCTCTACCGATACTACCAATCCATAATATTTATTGGTAATCACACAGCCCCGTTTTCTCTTTTTTAATTCATATATCTATCTGTATATATATATAGGAACATGTAGGACCCCGACGGCTGAGCTCAAGCCGTTTCGACGGCTAATTCTGGACTAATTCTACCCTAAGTATTGAGTACTTAGGTGCGTTATGGTCCACCTGGTTCCTTACCACATTTCCTTCGTTATATATATATATATATATATATGTGTGTGTATGTGTGTGTGTGTGTGTGTGTGTGTGTGTGTGTGTGTGTGTGTGTGTGTGTGTGTGTGTGTGTGTGTGTGTGTGTGTGTGTGTGTGTATGTATATAAGTTGATACTACCACAGTAAGTCATTCAGATATTTAAAGCTCACGTATGGTTTTTTAAACCCCTCCCCATATATATATATATATATATATATATATGTATGTGTGTGGGTGTGTCTGTGTGTTAACAGTGGAGACTTCTGATGTCCTCGGCCCTAGGGCTACCTCCCTACTTACCACCATAGGTACAGACCTGGCTACCCCTAGCAGTGGAGACTTCTGGTGTCCTCGGCCCTAGCTCTACCTCCCTACTCACTACCATAGGTGCAGAGCTGGCTACCTGTAGCAGTGGAGACTTCTGGTGTCCTCGGCCCTAGGGCTACCTCCCTACTCACTACCATAGGTGCTGAGCTGACCAGCTGCAGGTGTGAGCCTCGCGAGTTGGAATGGCTCTTCCAGCGCATCTCTCTTACCATCCTCCGGGAAAATGCCTTCTCCATTCTGTCCGCCGGCGCTGAGGGGAGGCCAGCACGTGGGACCCCATTTTCTCACCATATGGATTAAGACATATAACCTCTCGTTTTCTTTTATTTACTCTTTTTCGATCTTTAAATAAAGAAATATTTGTCTACAACTTGTGTTCCTTAAAATATTATCAATTATTATCAGTAATATATATCTTGGTCAGCCTATGGACCTTTCAGCCGACCCTCCTATGTATTTAAGTCCACTTGAGTTGATATTAACTACTATACTGGCCTAAATCCCAATTTCCATGCATATTAAGTTATACCACTTTGTGGTCGACCACCTTCATTCTCCATACTTCCTGCTCGGTGTGGGGAAACCTTCTGATTCTGGGGTTGTACATAACTTTTGTATTTCTTTTTCAAAATTCTTGAAATGGTTTGTTGCAACAGATATTGATGTATTTTGAGTGATTCATGCTGCCAATCGAAACACAGGAACTGATAGAGCTTCACCATAGTTCTACAGTGAAAGTCCGTCATAACGAAATTCGCGGGGCATAAAAAATATTCGTTGTAATGAAAAATTCTTTATAACGAGATCGACCAAAACACATCACGCACGTGGCCGAGGGTTAACAGAAATTTCGTTGTACTGAAAAATTCATTATAATGGTATTCGTTATAACAGAATTTTACCTGTATTAATAATAAACTAATTAAACCATCAATCAGTTGGTTAACCAACTAAATAATTAATTGTTACAGACTTTTCATCTCACCCTATGACCTCACCGAAGACACGTGAACTCGGTGTCTCCTTTCTGGTCATAATTGACAATTGATATTTAATTAATTAGTGGAACAACCAACATATAGACGGATTAATTATCAGATCATTAAAACTGAAGTCTCAACTATGGTGCGTGTGTTTTGTTTGACACCATGACTCTTCTAAAATACAACATTTGTATAAATTGTTTTCAATTATATTTGAAAAAAAAAAAAAAAAAAATTGATCTGAAGTTCAGATGAAATTTCGAAGTTTTCTTTTTATATTTATCAATTTACTTTTTTATATTTATCAATTTACTAATTTGTTTTCTCTCATTTTGGATTTATCGATCTTTATTTTGTAATTCTTAATTACAGTGTAGCTAATGAAGTTCTCTAATTCTGTGGGGAATATTTCGTTGAAGAAATGGACGATAACACAGTAAAAAAATCATTAATTTAGTTGAACGTCTATCATTCTTTCTATTTGTTCTGTTACAGGTGTGTTTGTATTATATTTTGATCAGACGTATATATTCATGTCGATCAGGGTCAAGAGGGGGAGGATAAGTTAGTTGCAGGTCACATATATACACATATACACAAAATAGTTCGTGTCCTTTAGTTAGTAATTGTTGGTCTTCTGGCTGCCTAAATAAGAATATGTTATTAGTTATATACAATACAATGTATTATATATATATATATATATATATATATATATATATATATATATATAAGATAAAAGATATAAAAAGATATAAAAGATATAGAAGCGAAAACCAATCCAAACCAAACTTGAGTGTGTTTTATTATTATTTCTGGCAATATTATAACAATATGACCCCCCCTCCCCCCAAATATAACAATATTTGTTTCAACACACGATTTCATATCAACATATATGGACAAAAAAAACGGTTCAGTACTATACGAACACGCCAGACAAAGACATGACGGTAATATAGACACCATAGAAATTAAAATAATATCTAAATATAGAAATGACTCAACAGGTAGGCAAATCAGAGAAGCAAGTGAAATAGAGCTTAGAAGACCAAAGTTAAACAGAAAAAACGAATGGAATAACAACAACAACCATACCCAAACAAACAATACTGACTTAAGAGAAATATAAATAAATAAATATATACACAAGCACAATAACAACAAACATATAAACACACACTAATAAACTAAGATAGAATACAAAAACCAAAACACATACACTCAAACGCGAACACACACACCAAACACTATACACACACGAAAACGCATGCGCAGAGACGGAGACAAAAATAAATAATTGTTTCTACTTTTGGCACAAGGCCAGCATTACTGGCACTTTATTTTTATCGACCCCGTAAGGATGAAAGGCAAAGTAAACCTAGGCGGGATTTGAACTAAGGAGACAAAAATAAATAATAAACATTGATTGCCAAATAAATTAACTATGGAGATATAAAAGATACAGAAGCGAAAACCAACCAAACAGTGAGTGTGGTCTTATTATTTCTGGCAATATTATTACAACAATATGACCTCCCCAAGTATAACAATATATATATATATATATATATATATATATATATATACATACATATATTATCTATTATTTATATTATATACACACCACACACATATTATCTATATACATATAAGATATATACACGTAGATTCCACGTCGAATTGTCTTTTGTTGTTACAGCATATTTATTACGAGGTCGATAAATTAAAGTACCAATAATGCACTGGAGTCGATTTAATCGACTTTCCCCTCCCCCGACATTGCTGGCCTTGTGCCTATATAAGAAACCATTATTACAGCATTCTTTTGATTGCATCTTATTCTAAACTCTCGCCAATTTAAGGTTGCCACTACTGCCACCCTGCAACTCAAAATACTTTGATTTCAGTGCTTTATACAATCTACAATAACCTATATATTAAGCCTCCAATATTTTCTTCTCCAATATATATAAGGGATATTTCGATTGTTTATTAGGAGTCTTTAAATGCGCTGGATTAGCAGTATCGGTAGAACGTTCGACAACTATGGATAGTTACCTTTCTTTACGTTCTCAGTTCAAATCTCGCTGAGGTTAGCTTTGCCTTTCATCATTAAGGAGTCGATAAAATAAAGTACTAGTTTAGCACTGGAGTTGATTTATCGACTTTTTTCGTACGCCCCCAAAATGTTGGCTTCGTGCCTAAATCACCTTATATATAAGTATCTAGCTGTCGAAACGGCCGGAGCTCAGCCGTCGGGGTCCTGAGTCTTTTCCTATATATATATTTATATATATATACGCTTTGCGGCGTTTACTCCGGCTCTTTACGTTGTGAGTTCAAATCTCGCCAAGGCCTATTTTGCATTTCATCCTTTCGGGTTCGACAACTTAAAGAACCAGTCAAGTACTTGGGTCGATGAAATGACCTTTCTCCTCCCCTCAAATTGTTGACCTTATCCTTAAATTAGAAATTATTATTATGGTGGATTGGCAGTACCGGTAGAGGGTCGGACGCTATGCTTTGAAGCATAGAGTTACGGTCCTTGCCATTCTGAATTCAAATCCCGCCGAGGTTAACTTTGCCTTTCATCCTTACGGGGTCGATAAAATAAAGTACCAGTAATGCACTGGGTAATTGCTGGCCTTGTGTAAAAAGTAGAAGCAATTATTATATATATATATATATATATATATATATATATATATATATATAACATGTTGTTTGACTTACACTTATTATTTTATATAATACTAGCAGTAAAGCCCGGCGTTGCTCGGGGCTGTTCAGTAGCTGTGTTAAAGTTACAATGTTAAGTTCCTTTCATAACCATAACCCGAATGTTAAAACAAAAGATGATGCTGGGGATAAAAACTGCACTGGTAATCTGTTAACAAAAATCGAAAATGTAAACACTGCAGCACTTGTCTCAGAGAAAAACATCAGCGTAACCAAACTATCAGTTATTTTGAAACAAAGAAATATGATGGACATGAAAAAAAATGCGTTATCCGAAGTCGAGGGGCAGGCAGCATCAAAGAGGTTCGCACCTGTGATAAAAAATATTGACAATGTAATAGCGTAGATGTTTAAGTATAAACTATGAAGAGCTCATAACATACCCATGGTGAGTTTGACGGGCAGATTATAGACAGCCACAGCATGCGAAATGGACAGATGCAACAAAAGCCATATTCACGAAAAAGAATCGCTGAAATCAACAAAACAGAAATGCTGCTTCCATTGCATCTTCACATGCAATTGAGAATGATGACGAAAGTTTACTTCGACGCACCAGAAATGCTGTTGTTGCGTGTTGTCTAGGTTGGAATGCATATTGAAACAATGAAAGAAATGACGGGAACAATCTTTGTATGTATGCGGCAAGTTGTGTGTGTCTATGTATTAAACGCCGGACTTGTCAGCGACTGGAGGGCGTTCTTAACAATCGAAAGCATCGATTTCGGAGTCCGCTTTGATTTGCTAGCAATGCTGGTCCCTAGAGGCCTAGGTGTCAATAGAATGCACTGCATCGATGTTGAATACAGGTTTCGTAGACGCTATATATTTAAGGCAGTCGGTGTAACATTGCCGTTTTGAACCCCAAAAAACCCTATAAAACCTCACGGTATACAATATTTTTTGTTTTTCCGTTTGGAGAAAAAGCAAAGAGGTTGTTCCGGCTGCCAACTCGAGAACATTCAACGTAGAATTGTCGATGTGAAAAACATGGCTCCTCCAGGTGAAGTCCTGCCACAGATAAAGTCTGACACTGGGACTTGTTGATGGACATAGCAAAAGCAGCACGAAGGGGAAATTGGGTTCTTTTAAAAGAATAGGGTGCATCCACTCCTGATGTCGTAAGAGTTACCGTAGGTATTAAAACATCTTCTCCTTTTCCACACCCCGACATATTCGTAGCATAAATAATGTGCTGTGACATCCTATTGACAACAAGGCGTGTACCATTGCAAAGCCTGGGAGGAGTTATATTTCTGAGAAGTATAACTGAACATCCTTCCTTGAGAGACAAAATATGTTGAGGTAGACCGGAATTGAGGAATCCAATGGGATAATTGACCGCATCATGTGGATCAACATTGGTATCAATAGACTTAAAAGTCTTATCATTTCCAGGAAGACTTTCAATCATTTGGCGATTAATGACGGAGACAGTGACATTTGTAGGAGCTAATATAGCCCTCTCACACAGCCATGTATGATTGCCGTAATTATCTGCCAAGTTGGGAAAAACGGCTGCCTTGAGATCTTCGACAGTGTTAACCAGACAGCATATATTGTCGAGTGCAATGTCTCCATGCACATCTGAAGGTACTTTGCCGTCGCCAAGAATGAGAAGGTCTTCAGCAAATGTTTCAGACACAGTATCGCCATGCAGTTGAACATGCATGTTAGTGGTCAGACGACGTGTTGTTACCTGTTGCCACAATGGAGAAGACTTCAGGCAGGCCCGAACTTGATCCGCTCTGGTGCCCTTTGGAATAACCAGCAAAGATTGTCGAAAGTCCCCTAAAAGCAAAAGAGTTAAATCCCTCATGGTCTCCTGACGGTCTCTAATGTCTTTCAGTGTTCTATCTAAGGCCTCAATATCTGCTTTGTGAGCCATGGTGCATTCATCCCACACAATCAGTTGACACCGTCGAAGCAGTTCTGCTCTCGGAATATCCTTGGTGATGTCACAGAGCGGTGTTTCAGCTGATACTAAGTTAAGCGGGAGTGTCGACATCATAAGATGGAATTTTCTTATAATCATTGCGGTGGGTTTGTGGCAGACCATAAGCTGGCAAGGCATTCCCACCCATAAGGAAAATCCTGTCCTCTATGTATATAAGCTCTTTATTGTATAAATCATCACTGAAATCTACTTCTATGTCAGGAAGTAGTAGTTGAGTCTGGTGCAGGAAGTTCTCTGACAGTTGGTTCCAGAATTTCAACCATAATGTGTAGGGATCACAAATGTTACATAAGTGAAGAAGCTTTGCAAAGAGCTCTCATAGGCTTCCAGCTGAGTGTGATGAAGCGATCTCCGCCAAGGTTGCATCCCATCGTGAGTCATCTTCAAGCATTCCACGAGACAAACAGGCATCTCTGTATGTAGACCAAACACGATTACCGTAAGTTCTGAGGTCCTGAAAACTGGTCGGTCATTTGACCCCATGCAGTAGCATTCGAAGATAGAAGCACTCGTGTTGATTTGGAGGAATCGTATACACTCGCCCCAAGCAATTAGTGAATTTGATCCCGGGAACTCGAATAACTGGTTGGCCAGTCTTTCTGCGACTCCATGTATTTTTTATTCCATGTGTAGTATGATGGCACCTGAGGATACAGCAATGATTTTGCGAAGACATCGTATTCGCACAGTATGAAAAATCCAGTTAAAGTTGTCTCCCTTGGGGCCTGTGCCAATTTAGCTGCATTTTTGTTTGTATTGTACTTCCGTTGACCGTGTTCTAGGTGTACATCTAACATTACAATTGAAGGGTGCCTATCATGTATTGGAAAACCGAAGACTCGCCCAAAGGCCTCGCTACTACTTATGTAGCGCCCTACTTGGAGTTGTGTTACTTCGTCTCTATTGTTTTCGTTGAGTATACCGAACGAAACAGCATCAGAACTCTTATTAACATACTTACATATGTATTTGATGCACAACTTTATCACCTATATCACCTCTCTGCACAACTGTCTGTCTGCACAATTTTATCGCCTATATCAACACTCTGCACGACTGTCTGTCTGCACAACTTTATCACCTATATCACCTCTCTGCACGACTGTCTGTCTGCACAATTTTATCGCCTATATCAACACTCTGCACGACTGTCTGTCTGCACAACTTTATCACCTATATCACCTCTCTGCACGACTGTCTGTCTGCACAATTTGATCGCCTATATCAACACTCTGCACGACTGTCTGTCTGCACAACTTTATCACCTATATCACCTCTCTGCACGACTGTCTGTCTGCACAATTTTATCGCCTATATCAACACTCTGCACGACTGTCTGTCTGCACAACTTTATCACCTATATCACCTCTCTGCACGACTGTCTGTCTGCACAATTTGATCGCCTATATCACCTCTCTGCACGACTGTCTGTCTGCACAACTTTATCACCTATATCACCTCTCTGCACGACTGTCTGTCTGCACAACTTTATCACCTATATCACCTCTCTGCACGACTGTCTGTCTGCACAACTTTATCACCTATATCACCTCTCTGCACGACTGTCTGTCGTTTAAAATCATTGCTTCTAAATGAAAATCTCATAAAGCTTTATTCGAGATCAATGTTCTTTATACAAACTATTTGCTCGTTTTACGGTGTATTCAAACAGGCTTGTTTTCAAGTAAAAATATTGTTTTAAAAGACTTTTTTAATTTAAATGAAGCAAAATGTAAGCTTAAAGTTGAAACTTCGAACTCAATGGATTTTGCAGGTTAAAATTTTGCTGGTCTGAAAAGTGTTCGCGTATTTTTGTACTTTTGCACGCGTTGTTTATCGGCCCTTCATCTATAAGTGTAGCAATTTCACCGAAATTTGAACGTACGGTTTAGATGTGTGCCGACCGTTTTAGTAGACAGACAGACAACCTCAGTTTTATTTATATATATATATATATATATATATATATATATATATATATATATATATATATATATATATATATATATATATATATATATATATATATATATATATATATATATATATATATATATAAGAGAGAGAGAGAGAGAGAGAGTTTATAGTTTAAGTAAACAATATTTAAAGAAATTTCTTATCACAAATGTTTTGGAAGACGGATTAAGCTAAGCACATTTTATATATTTATTTTTTCATTCAAAATATATATTTGATATACAATAGTTTGCTTTTTAGGTTTATTTTCTTTATTTCTATCTACATGATATTGATCTTTTTTCTCCTTTCTCTTAATCCCCGTCTAATTGAGAATGTTTGTATATTATATATGTTGTAGTACCAACTTACTGTAATCACTCAAATGAATATTTATATATCGATTATATTTGATCATCCCGTACATTTTACTATTTTGTGAATCTATATTTCACATTAGACTGTTGTTGGTTGTTCTAACTCGAACGCCATGATTCTAAGTTCCAATGTTAGTTTAAATATGTTGCTGTTGTTGTTGTTACAGCTCACACCTATGCAGGTTTAGCTGGCCTCCTCCAAGGTATATCTTGTTGGAGGTGTCTTGGGTGATTTAATGATAAGGACCCCAGTCTTCTCATCTCATTTCTACAGCTGAGTAAATTGGAGCAACGTGAAATAAAATGTCTTGCTCAAGGAAACAACACATCATCCGATCCGAGAATTGAACTCACAACCTTTCGATTGCAAGCCCAATGCTCACTCCTTCATAGACTGACCAAGATACTCTCGTGGAATGACCAAATGAGGTTTAGTTTTGAACATAGTCACTAGAAAGAAATAATTCAGTTATTAATTGTTTCTACTTTTGGCACAAGGCCAACAATTACCCAGTGCATTACTGGTACTTTATTTTATCGACCCCGTAAGGATGAAAGGCAAAGTTAACCTCGAAGAGTTGAAATTAATACATGCAAGATTTCACAGCTCTAGCGTCACTCCTTCAGAGGCTGACAAAGATACTTTCATGGAATGACCAAATGAGGTTTATTTTTCAACATAGTTCCTAAAGCAGGTATTAATAAGAAGAGTTGAAATACATGCAAGATTTCACAGCTCTAGCAACACTCCTTCGCAATCGGCCTATGAACTTTTTCAGTGGACACACGTAGAATATCGGATATTCGTTCCGGCTCTCTGCTCCCTGAGTTCAAATCACACTGAGGTCAACTTTGCTTTTCATCTAATCCAAGTCGATAAAAGAAGTACCAGTCTAGTACTGGGGTCGATTCTTCCTCTAAGTCTCTTTCTCCCTTACTTTCTCTCACTCTGTTCTTCTCTGGAAGTTATCTGCTAGAAAGCGTTATTGACGCCATGATTTGCAGCAAAGAGTTACGGTCCTTTATGATCTGAGTTCAAATCCCGCAGAGGTTATCTTTACCTTTCATCCTTACGGGGTCGATAACATAAAGTACCAGTAATGTACTAGGGTAATTGCTGGCCTTATATATACATAATGTGTGTGTGTGGAGGGGGGGTATGCATTTGTGTGTTTTTGTAATTTTATACGTGTCTTTATGTATTTTTTCTACGTGAATGTACTTCGTGTTTCGATCAAATGTCATCGATAAAATAATGATCAGACTTGAAAAAAAATATACTGGAGTCGATATGGTCGATGAAATAACGTCAATGTGGAGCTCCAGCATGGTCACCTTCTATCGACTGAACTCTCCATGAGAACCATAAATAATATCAAACTACATATACCATGTTTGTCTATTTACATAACAACTCTCGCTTCTCTCCGCAAATGTTTTTCCTAATTTCAAAGTCACTAATCAGAATGTAGTTTGGCGAATGAAAGAAATGAGAAATAACTTCTGGTAAATAAATAAAGATTTCCTCTACATCATTTTTGGAATGTAGAGAATTTTAAGTTTAATAAAAAATATGATTTAAGGATTCCTGAGAAAATTAAATAAGAGTTCTGTTTTCTGAATGCCATAATTTATGTCGGAGAAAGTTTTGATGTAAAAGCAATATGTAGAATTTACATTTGGTTTTGAAACCTGGGTAGCTGCCCGGGAGCAGCTTATTAACATATATAATATGTTACTGTGGATTGGCAGTATCGGTAGAGGGTCGGACGCCATGCTTTGATGCATAGAGTTACGGCCCTTGCCATTCTGAGTTCAAATCCCACCCAGGTTAACTTTGCCTTTTATCCTTACGGGGTCGATAAAATAGAGTACCAGTAATACACTGGGATAATTGCTGGCCTTGTGCCAAAAGTAGAAACAATAATATATTGTTGGGTCGCCGTCGTTACAGCAGAATAGTTTGTTAGTGAAATTAACGTGGAAGTAGCTCAGGATTTCACAGACACGTGCATCATAGCTGTAGTTCTGAGGGAGATACAGCGTGGTCTGGACTCCCAACTCTATCAAATGTTGTGATGGTCATGACTGGAAGATCTTTGCCTATATATAACCTCGTTCAACGTCGACCAGCGGCTAGAAAACTATAACAAAAACAACGTCAACATGTTAAGAAATTCTTTAATCAAAAACGAAATGGAATTTTCTTAGTAAAGAATTAAACTTTTAAAACGTTTAGTTTGTGAATAATTTCACTTACATGTATCACCTTGGGGTACTCTCGTTTAGAGCTATTACATAATTATAGGTTTTTGTCAGAATTACACATGTAAAATGTTGAATATCGATAGATTCTATATAATCTGAACCAAATGCAGCACACCTTGTTTATATCGCAGCTTTTGAAACTCTGAAATCAGGATACGTACTTTAAAAGCTTTTCTGCGGTAGAAATCAGAAGACAACGTTTAAAAGCTTTTCTTTCCATCTTTATCAATGACTTTCTCTCTCTCTCTCTCTCTCTCTCTCCCTGTCTCCCTCCCCCTTTCTCTCCGTCTACCCCCTCTCTTCGTCTCATGCTTTCATCTCTTTCATTCTCTCTCTAAAAGTTGTTCCCTTTATTTATCTCCCTCTTTCTCTTTCCTGTTTGACTATTATCTCCTTCTCTCTCAAATTCTCACATATCAATTTCTCTAATCAGTTTTACCGACAAATTATTTTACAAATCTTATTTTTTATTTTACTCAGTATTACGTGACCTTCAGAATCAGGTGAAGTATCGATCTTTAACATAGATACACCGTGTCATATTTGCGCGTTTCTATGCACAGTCTGTAATATGTACTGTAATACTTAAATGCTGCTATATTCTATCGACCCCGGAATGATGTAAAGAGATGTCGACCTTCACAATATTTTAAAGCAGAACCCAGAGAACGAAATATAGGATGGGTGGGAAGAAACTTGAGGACATTACTTTTGGCTTACTGTTACCACTTGGGCCAACATCAATGACCTCATATTGATGCAGGATGCCCTCCTTATTTTTCACGCCCTTTCCATCAAAACGTTGTGTCCTACATGCATTTGCTGTTGATTATGAGAACGGTTTACTCAGATGAAGATCGATATATTTGATATGCCGCTGGCAGGAAAACACACATCCTAATGCCTGTGCGCCCAGCAGACATATGAGTTCCTTGAAGGGTTTGCCAGCCATCGCGTTTGTTAGAAAAAGCTATCACCGAAAAAAGAAGAAAAGAACGAAGAACCGTGTGCAACCAAAACCCAGTAGACAGTTGAAGGAACACAAGGAGCTCTGAGGGAGGTGGGGTATACATTTAGTTGACGACCACCTATAGACAACAATAACAACGACAACTACAACAACAACAATGACAATAACATCAAACCGCCGACATAGTTGTCCACACTGGTCGTGCTGATACCATCACCCTATTGACAACAACAACTAAAACAACAGCTACAGTAAAAACACTTACAACGAGAACAGCAACAAACGACAACAACAGAAAAAAACACAGATTAGCGTCGTGTATACAGGTCGTATTCGTCGCGGTGACGGTACCACCCTGTCGACAATAACACCAAAGCAATAAAAAGGAATTTAGAGGTACACAGAGTTGGTGGTATCAATCACTCAGCATCTTATTTTATTATTTTCATAAAATTCTCCATCGTAACTAAAAACAACGATTGTTGAGAGCTTTCTCCTGCTTACTCCTGTTTTACCAAAACTATCTTTTCCGAAAACACACACACACACACACACACACACACACATACATATATATATATATATATATATATATATATATGAATAAAGTTAGTCCTTCATCAGTGTTCTTCCAACCATCATTGGTATTTCATCGCTTTAAAGACCATATACCTCCGGTTGCTGCGAGCAACGGCTAAAAAAAAGTCGTTGGGACACGTAAATAAAGGGGACACGAGAGTGTGAACAAACAAAGATGGTGAAGCAACGAAAAGTGAGGAAGAAGGAGTCAAGTCCCAGATTTCCATGAATATAAGTTCGGTGAAATCGTGAACGAGAGAGAATAAAGACCATCAAACCTGGTTGGAATGTGAGCAAGGAAGGAATTTCGTACAGGTCTAACGGGAGGAAGAAGGAATCTAGTCTGTGAATTCGGTGAACATAAGTTCTGTGAAATCGTAGACGAGAGAGAAAAAAAGCGAACCAGCCTGACCAAGCGTGCGAAAGAAAAGAATTACGCACAGGTCAAACGGGAAGAAGGAGGAGGAGGAGAGGTAATAACAGAGAGTGGGTGAGTGAAGGGTGAGGAAGATGCTAACAGAGAGAGTGACTATTAGAGAGGGTAAAGATACAAAAAAAAGAGTAAGCAGTAAGAACGAAATAGACGGGTCACAGCGGGGGAAAAAATATGTGTAAATATGAGAATAAAGGTGCTGCGGAGTTGCAAATGGGTTACATATGAATAAAGTTAGACCTTCATCAGTGATCTTCCAACCACCATTGGTATTTCATCGCTTTAAAGACCATATACCTCCGGTTGGTGCGAGCAACGGCTAAAAAAAGTTGTTGGGACACGTAAATAAAGGGGACACGAGAGTGTAAACAAACAAAGATGGTGAAGCAACGAAAAGTGAGGAAGAAGGAGTCAAGTCCCAAATTTCCATGAATATAATTCGGTGAAATCTTGAACGAGAGAGAATAAAGACCATCAAACCTGGTTGGAATGTGAGCAAGGAAGGAATTCCGTACAGGTCTAACGGCAATATATATATATTTATATATATATATATACATATATATATACATATATATATATACAAGGATGCCCAAAGGTCACGAGAATTATGTATGTATGGGCCCGTAACTCCTGAGGTAGTCGTATAGAAAATATATATATATAAGTAAATAAATAAAATAAATAAATAAACACAGCATAACAATAAAAAGGAAGCCATGAATCCCAGGGATGTGTTATGATGGTCGTCTGATGTAGGTGATATCAAACACAAATTGGATCTAATGAGGACTTCAGCATCCGTTGAAACTGCTAATTGTCTGAATGGTATTTCGGTCAGACAGGCGTGAACTTTTACTTGTAAAACCAGCAAGCTACCAAACCAGTCTTACTTATAAAGAATCTACTAATACTAAACTGGTCACGAATGTCTAGCCGGCATTACTACTGAACGGCCGCTGGGGGGAGGGGGGAGGCATATACATGAACAAATACACATATACAGACATACATAAACACATGCTTACATAGACACACACCACACATATATATATACATATGCATACACAAATACACACACATACACGCTTATACACATAAACTAATATATAAACACACACAAACAGACGCCTACACACACACACACACACACACACACACACACATATATATATATATATAAATATATATATATATATATATATGTAAAAGGTAAACAGAAATAACAACACAATCGGTACAGTACATAGAAGGAATATATTAGATCAACGCTTGAAATAGCAGGAAGAGAGTCTTAACGTTTCGGAGGCTAGTCCTTCATCAGAAGAAAGAATGAGAAATTAGAAAGATTGAAAGGACGAGCGGGGCGGAAAAGGAATAAACATGTTTTTAGAGAAAAATAACAGGTTCATAGGTAACAAAAGTAGAAAGCAAGAGAGAGAGAGAGAGAGAGAGAGAGAGTGAGAGAGAGAGAGATGGTGTGTGTGTGTGTGTGTGTGTGTGTGTGTGTGTGTGTGTGTGTGTGTGTGTGTGTACATTCAACAACTACATGTTAATGATTCGATAGTCAAAAGAAATATGGTAATGAAAGGGTTAAGTAATAATATTGATGGCCTCCCCTCAGCCCTGGCGGACAGAACAGAGAAGGTGTTTTCCCGGAGAATGGTAAGGAAGATGCGCTGGAAGTGCCATTCCATATTGCGAGGCTCACGCCTGCAGCTGGCCAGCTCCATTGATGCTGCCGCATATAACAACATTACACACAGAATAAACTATAGGCATGGGACGGAGGTATAAAAACTTGTACCTGCATTTTAGGCCCACCCTGAGCAATGCAATATCGTGGATAAAGGTGTTACTGTAATATACAGGCCCGAGGCTGCACCATGGTTTAGAAAATCAACAATGATACGTGAGACAACACCATGACATAGAGAAATGATAATTATGGAGAGTCTTTCGACTACGAGGGCAGCTTGTGGTTTATGGTTTAGGTTCAAGGCCAGCAATTTTGCGAGAAGGGAAAGTCGATTAGATAGACCTCGGTACATTACTGGTACTTGACCCCGTAAGGATGAAAGGCGGTATTTGAACTCAGAATATAAAGTGACGTATCTGTATATTGTAAAGTATGTTGTTCGTCGCTCAACCGGTTGTAGCCAATCCATTGCCCTGATAATATTTATCTACATCATCATCATCAGCTGCAGCAGCGTAATAAATATCAACATCATTATCGTTGTCGTCAACATCGTCTTTAACAATACCACCAGTACCAACACTACCACCAACACCACCAGTACCAACACTAACACCAACACCACCAGTACCAACACTACCACCAACACCACCAGTACCAACACTACCACCAACACCACCAGTACCAACACTAACACCAACACCACCAGTACCAACACTACCACCAACACCACCAGTACCAACACTACCACCAACACCACCAGTACCAACACTACCACCAACACCACCAGTACCAACACTACCACCACCACCACCAGTACCAACACTACCACCAACACCACCAGTACCAACACTACCACCAACACCACCAGTACCAACACTACCACCACCACCACCAGTACCAACACTACCACCAACACCACCAGTACCAACACTACCACCAACACCACCAGTACCAACACTACCACCAACACCACCAGTACCAACACTACCACCACCACCACCAGTACCAACACTACCACCAACACCACCAGTACCAGTACCAACACTACCACCAACACCACCAGTACCAACACTAACACCAACACCACCAGTACCAACACTACCACCAACACCACCAGTACCAACACTACCACCTCCACCACCAGTACCAACACTAGCACCAACACCACCAGTACCAACACTACCACCAACACCACCAGTACCAACACTAACAACTCCACCACCAGTACCAACACTACCACTAACACCGCCAGTACCAACACTACCACCTCCACCACCAATACCAACACTACCACCAACACCACTAGTACCAACACTACCACCTCCACCACCAGTACCAACACTACCACCTCCACCACCAGTACCAACACTACCACCTCCACCATCAGTACCAACACTAACACCAACACCACCAGTAACAACACTACCACCAACACCACCAGTACCAACACTACCACCACCACCACCAGTAACAACACTACCACCAACACCACCAGTACCAACACTACCACCAACACCACCAGTACCAACAATACCACTAACACCACCAGTACCAACACTACCACCAACACTACCAGTACCAACACTACCACCAACACCACCTGTAACAACACTACCACCAACACCACCAGTACCAACACTACCACCACCACCACCACCACCAGTACCAACACCACCACCAACACCACCAGTACCAACACTACCACCTACACCACCAGTACCAGTACCAACACTACCAACAACACCACCAGTACCAACACTACCACCAATACCACCTGTAACAACACTACCACCAACACCACCAGTACCAACACTACCACCACCACCACCAGTACCAACACTACCACCAACACCACCAGTACCAACACTACCTCCAACACCACCAGTACCAACACTACCACCAACACCACCAGTACTAACACTACCACCAACACCACCAGTACCAACACTACCACCACCACCACCACCACCAGTAACAACACTACCACCAACACCACCAGTACCAACACTACCACCACCACCACCAGTAACAACACTACCACCAACACCACCAGTACCAACACTACCACCAACACCACCAGTACCAACACTACCACCAACACCACCAGTATCAACACTACCACCACCACCACCAGTAACAACACTACTACTAACACCACCAGTACCAACACTACCACCAATACCACCAGTAACAACACTACCACCAACACCACCAGTACCAACACTACCACCAACACCACCAGTACCAACACTACCACCACCACCACCAGTAACAACACTACCACCAACAACACCAGTACCAACACTACCACCAACACCACCAGTACCAACAGTACTACCAACACCACTAGTACCAACACTACCACCAACACTACCATACCAACACTACCACCAATACCACCAGTAACAACACTACCACCAACACCACCAGTTCCAACACTACCACCAACACCACCAGTACCAACACTACTACCAACACCACCAGTACCAACACTACCACCAACACCAACAGTACCAACACTACCACCAACACCATCAGTACCAACACTACCACCAACACCATCAGTACCAACACTACCACCAACACCACCAATACCAACACTACCACCAACACCACCAGTACCAACACTACCACCTCCACCACCAGAACCAACACTACCACCAACACTACCAGTACCAACAGTACCACCAACACCACCAGTAACAACACTACCACCAACACCACCAGTACCAACACTACCACCACCACCACCACCACCATTAACAACACTACCACCAACACCACCAGTAGCAACACTACCACCAACACCACCAGTACCAACACTACCACCAACACCACCAGTACCAACACTACCACCAACACCACCATTACCAACACTACCAACAACACCACCAGTACCAATACTACCACCAACACCACCAGTACCAGTACCAACACTACCACAAACACCACCGCTACCAACACTACCACCAACACCACCAGTAACAACACTACCACCAACACCACCAGTACCAATACTACCACCAACACCACCAGTACCAACACTACCACCAACACCACCAGTACCTACACTAGCACCAACACCACCACCAACACCACCAGTACCAACACTACCACCTCCACCACCAGTACCAACACTACCACCAACACCACCAGTACCAACACTACCACCTCCACCACCAATACCAACACTACCACCAACACCACCAGTACCAACACTACCACCTCCACCACCAGTACCAACACTACCACCAACACCACCAGTACCAACACTACCTCCAACACCACCAGTACCAACACTACCACCAACACCACCAGTACTAACACTACCACCAACACCACCAGTACCAACACTACCACCACCACCACCACCACCAGTAACAACACTACCACCAACACCACCAGTACCAACACTACCACCACCACCACCAGTAACAACACTACCACCAACACCACCAGTACCAACACTACCACCAACACCACCAGTACCAACACTACCACCAACACCACCAGTATCAACACTACCACCACCACCACCAGTAACAACACTACTACTAACACCACCAGTACCAACACTACCACCAATACCACCAGTAACAACACTACCACCAACACCACCAGTACCAACACTACCACCAACACCACCAGTACCAACACTACCACCACCACCACCAGTAACAACACTACCACCAACAACACCAGTACCAACACTACCACCAACACCACCAGTACCAACAGTACTACCAACACCACTAGTACCAACACTACCACCAACACTACCATACCAACACTACCACCAATACCACCAGTAACAACACTACCACCAACACCACCAGTTCCAACACTACCACCAACACCACCAGTACCAACACTACTACCAACACCACCAGTACCAACACTACCACCAACACCAACAGTACCAACACTACCACCAACACCATCAGTACCAACACTACCACCAACACCATCAGTACCAACACTACCACCAACACCACCAATACCAACACTACCACCAACACCACCAGTACCAACACTACCACCTCCACCACCAGAACCAACACTACCACCAACACTACCAGTACCAACAGTACCACCAACACCACCAGTAACAACACTACCACCAACACCACCAGTACCAACACTACCACCACCACCACCACCACCAGTAACAACACTACCACCAACACCACCAGTAGCAACACTACCACCAACACCACCAGTACCAACACTACCACCAACACCACCAGTACCAACACTACCACCAACACCACCATTACCAACACTACCAACAACACCACCAGTACCAATACTACCACCAACACCACCAGTACCAGTACCAACACTACCACAAACACCACCGCTACCAACACTACCACCAACACCACCAGTAACAACACTACCACCAACACCACCAGTACCAATACTACCACCAACACCACCAGTACCAACACTACCACCAACACCACCAGTACCTACACTAGCACCAACACCACCAGTACCAATACTACCACCAACACCACCAGTACCAGTACCAACACTACCACAAACACCACCGCTACCAACACTACCACCAACACCACCAGTAACAACACTACCACCAACACCACCTGTACCAACACTACCACCAACACCACCAGTACCAATACTACCACCAACACCACCAGTACCAGTACCAACACTACCACAAACACCACCGCTACCAACACTACCACCAACACCACCAGTAACAACACTACCACCAACACCACCAGTACCAACACTACCACCAACACCACCAGTACCAACACTACCACCAACACCACCAGTACCAACACTACCACCAACACCACCAGTACCAACACTACCACCAACACCACCAGTACCAACACCAGCAGTACCAACACTACCACCAACACCACCAGTACCAACACTATCACCAACACCACTAGTACCAGTACCAACAACAACACCACCAGTACCAACACTACCACCACCACCACCAGTACCAACACTACCACCAACACCACCAGTACCAACACTACCACCAACACCACCAGTACCAACACTACTACGAACACCACCAGTACCAACACTACCACCAACACCACCAGTACCAACACTACCACCAACACCAGCAGTACCAACACTAACACCAACACCACCAGTATAATCACTACCACCAACACCACCAGTACCAACACCATCAGTACCAACACTACCACCAACACCACCAGTACCAACACTACCACCAACACCACCAGTACCAACACTACCACCTTCACCACCAGTACCAACACTACCACCAACACCACCAGTACCAACACTACCACCAACACCACCAGTACCAACACTACCACCTCCACCACCAGTACCAACACTACCACCAACACCACCAGTACCAACACTACCACCTCCACCACCAATACCAACACTACCACCAACACCACCAGTACCAACACTACCACCTCCACCACCAGTACCAACACTACCACCTCCACCACCAGTACCAACACTACCACCTCCACCATCAGTGCCAACACTAACACCAACACCACCAGTAACAACACTACCACCAACACCACCAGTACCAACACTACCACCACCACCACCAGTAACAACACTACCACCAACACCACCAGTACCAACACTACCACCAACACCACCAGTACCAACAATACCACTAACACCACCAGTACCAACAATACCACTAACACCACCAGTACCAACACTACCACCAACACTACCAGTACCAACACTACCACCAACACCACCAGTACCAACACTACCACCAACACCAGCAGTACCAGTACCAACACTACCACCAACACCACCAGTACCAACACTACCACCAACACCACCAGTACCAACACTACCACCAACACCACCAGTACCAACACAACCACCAACACCACCAGTACCAGTACTACCACCAACACCACCAGTACCAACACTACCACGACCACCACCAGTACCAACACTACCACCTCCACCACCAGTACCAACACTACCACCAACACCACCAGTACCAACACTACCACCAACACCACCTGTAACAACACCACCACCAACACCACCAGTATCAACACTACCACCAACACCGCCAGTATCAACACTACCACCAACACCACCAGTATCAACACTACCACCTCCACCAACAGTACCAACACTACCACCAACACTACCATTACCAACACAACCACCAACACCACCAGTAACAACACTACCACCCACACCACCAGTACCAACGCTACCACCACCGCCACCAGTAACAACACTACCACCAACACCACCAGTACCAGTACCAACACTACCAACAACACCACCAGTACCAACACTACCACCAATACCACCTGTAACAACACTACCACCAACACCACCAGTACCAACACTACCACCACCACCACCACCAGTACCAACACCACCACCAACACCACCAGTACCAACACTACCACCTACACCACCAGTACCAGTACCAACACTACCAACAACACCACCAGTACCAACACTACCACCAATACCACCTGTAACAACACTACCACCAACACCACCAGTACCAATACTACCACCACCACCACCAGTACCAACACTACCACCAACACCACCAGTACCAACACTACCTCCAACACCACCAGTACCAACACTACCACCAACACCACCAGTACTAACACTACCACCAACACCACCAGTACCAACACTACCACCACCACCACCACCACCACCAGTAACAACACTACCACCAACACCACCAGTACCAACACTACCACCACCACCACCAGTAACAACACTACCACCAACACCACCAGTATCAACACTACTACCAACACCACCAGTAACAACACTACCACCTCCACCACCAATACCAACACTACCACCAAAACCACCAGTACCAGTACCAACACTACCACCAACACCACCAGTACCAACACTACCACCACCACCACCAGTAACAACACTACCACCAACACCAGCAGTAACAGCACAACCACCAACACCACCAGTAACAACACTACCACCTCCACCACCAATACCAACACTACCACCAAAACCACCAGTACCAGTACCAACACTACCACCAACACCACCAGTACCAACACTACCACCTCCACCACCAGTACCAACACTACCACCAATACCACCAGTAACAACACTACCAACAACACCGGTACCAACACTACCAACAACACCACCAGTACCAACACTACCACCAATACCACCAGTAACAACACTACCACCAACACCACCAGTACCAACACTACCACCAACACCACCAGTACCAACACTACCACCAACACCACCAGTACCAACACTACTACCAACACCACCAGTACCAACACTACCACCAACACCACCAGTACCAACACTACCACCAACACCACCAGTACCAACACTATCACCAACACCACCAGTACCAACACTACTACCAACACCTCCAGTACCAACAGTACCACCAACACCAACAGTACCAACACTACCACCAACACCACCAGTACCAACACTACTACCAACACTACCACCAATACCACCAGTACCAACACTATCACCAACACCACCAGTAACAACACTACCACCAACACTACCACCACCACCACCAGTCACAACACTACCACCAACACCACCAGTACCAACACTACCACCACCACCACCAGTACCAAAACTACCACGAAACACCACCAATACCAACACTACCACCACCACCACCAGTACCAACACTACCATCTCCACCACCAGTACCAACACTACCACCAACACTACCAGTACCAACACTACCAGTACCAACACTACCACCAACACCATCAGTAACACACTACCACCAACACCACCAGTACCAACACTACCACCACCACCACCAGTAACAACACTACCACCAACACCACCAGTACCAATACTACCGCCAACACCACCAGTACCAACACTACCACCAACACCACCAGACCAACACTACCACCAACACCACCAGTACCAATACTACCACCAACACCACCATTAACAACACTACCACCAACACCACCAGTACCAATACTACCACCAACACCACCATTAACAACACTACCACCAACACCACCAGTACCAACACTACCACCAACACTACCAGTACCAACACTACCAGTACCAACACTACCACCAACACCATCAGTAACACATTACCACCAACACCACCAGTACCAACACTACCTCCAACACCACCAGTACCAACACTACCACCAACACCACCAGTACAAAGACTACCACCAATACCACAAGTAACAACACTACCACCAACACCACCAGTACCAACACTACCACCAACACCACCAGTACCAACACTACCACCAACACCACCAGTACCAACACTACCACCTCCACCATCAGTACCAACACTACCACCAATACCACCAGTAACAACACTACCACCAACACCACCAGTACCAACACTACCACCAACACCACCAGTACCAACACTACCACCAACACCAGAAGTACCAACACTACCACCAACACCACCAGTACCAACACTACCACCAACACCACCAGTACCAGTACCAACACTACCACCAACACCACCAGTACCAACACTACCACCACCACCACCAGTACCAACACTACCACCAACACCACCAGTACCAACACTACCACCTCCAACATCAGTACAAACACTACCACCAATACCACCAGTAACAACACTACCACCAACACCACCAGTACCAACACTACCACCAACACCACCAGTACCAACACTACAACCAACACCACCAGTAACAACACTACCACCAACACCACCAGTACCAACACTACCACCAACACCACCATTACCAACAATACCACCAACACCACCAGTACCAACACTACTACCAACACCACCAGTGCCAACACTACCACCAACACCACCAGTACCAACACTACCACCAACACCAGCAGTACCAACACTATCACCAACACCACCAGTACCAACACTACCACCAACACCACCAGTACCAACACTACCACCAACACCACCAGTACCAACACCATCAGTACCAACACTACCACCAACACCACCAGTACCAACACAACCAATACCTGTACCAACACTACCACCAACACCACCAGTACCAATACTACCACCAACACCACCAGTACCAACACTACCACCAACACCACCAGTACCAACACTATAACCAACGCCACCAGTACCAGTACCAACACTACCACCAACACCACCAGTAACAACACTACCACCAACACCACCGCTACTAACACTACCACCAACACCACCAGTAACAACACTACCACCAACACCACCAGTACCAACACTACCACCAACACCACCAGTAACAACTCTACCACCAACACCACCAGTACAACACTACCAGCAACACCACCAGTACCAACACTACCACCAACACCACCTGTACCAAAACCAACACTACCACCAACACCACCGCTACCAACACTACCACCAACACCACCAATAACAACACTACCACCAACACCACCAGTACCAACACTACCACCAACACCACCAGTACCAACACTACCACCACCACCACCACCAGTACCAACACTACCACCACCACCACCAGTACCAACACTACCACCTCCACCATCAGTACAAACACTACCACCAATACCACCAGTAACAACACTACCACCAACACCACCAGTACCAACACTACCACCAACACCACCAGTACGAACACTACCACCTCCACCACCAGTACCAACACTACCACCAACACCACCAGTAACAACACTACCACCAACACCACCAGTACCAACACTACCACCAACACCACCAGCACCAACACTACCACCAACAACACCAGTACCAACACTACCACCAACACCACCAGTACCAACACTACCACCTCCACTATCAGTACCAACACTACCACCAATACCACCAGTAACAACACTACCAACAACACCACCAGTACCAACACTACCACCAACCTCCACCAGTACCAACACTACCACCAACACCAGCAGTACCAACACTACCACCAACACCACCAGTACCAACACTACCATCAACACCACCAGTACCAACACTACCACCACCACCACCACCACCACCAGTACCAGTACCAACACTACCACCACCACCACCAGTACCAACACTACCACCAACACCACCAGTACCAGTACCAACACTACCACCAATACCACCAGTACCCTCACTACCACCAACACTACCATTACCAACAATACCACCAACACCACCAGTACCAACACTACTACCAACACCACCAGTGCCAACACTACCACCAACACCACCAGTACCAACACTACCACCAACACCAGCAGTACCAACACTATCACCAACACCACCAGTACCAACACTACCACCAACACCACCAGTACCAACACTACCACCAACACCACCAGTACCAACACCATCAGTACCAACACTACCACCAACACCACCAGTACCAACACAACCAATACCTGTACCAACACTACCACCAACACCACCAGTACCAATACTACCACCAACACCACCAGTACCAACACTACCACCAACACCACCAGTACCAACACTATAACCAACGCCACCAGTACCAGTACCAACACTACCACCAACACCACCAGTAACAACACTACCACCAACACCACCGCTACTAACACTACCACCAACACCACCAGTAACAACACTACCACCAACACCACCAGTACCAACACTACCACCAACACCACCAGTAACAACTCTACCACCAACACCACCAGTACAACACTACCAGCAACACCACCAGTACCAACACTACCACCAACACCACCTGTACCAAAACCAACACTACCACCAACACCACCGCTACCAACACTACCACCAACACCACCAATAACAACACTACCACCAACACCACCAGTACCAACACTACCACCAACACCACCAGTACCAACACTACCACCACCACCACCACCAGTACCAACACTACCACCACCACCACCAGTACCAACACTACCACCTCCACCATCAGTACAAACACTACCACCAATACCACCAGTAACAACACTACCACCAACACCACCAGTACCAACACTACCACCAACACCACCAGTACCAACACTACCACCTCCACCACCAGTACCAACACTACCACCAACACCACCAGTAACAACACTACCACCAACACCACCAGTACCAACACTACCACCAACACCACCAGCACCAACACTACCACCAACAACACCAGTACCAACACTACCACCAACACCACCAGTACCAACACTACCACCTCCACTATCAGTACCAACACTACCACCAATACCACCAGTAACAACACTACCAACAACACCACCAGTACCAACACTACCACCAACCTCCACCAGTACCAACACTACCACCAACACCAGCAGTACCAACACTACCACCAACACCACCAGTACCAACACTACCATCAACACCACCAGTACCAACACTACCACCACCACCACCACCACCACCAGTACCAGTACCAACACTACCACCACCACCACCAGTACCAACACTACCACCAACACCACCAGTACCAGTACCAACACTACCACCAATACCACCAGTACCCTCACTACCACCAACACTACCAGTACCAACACTACCACCACCACCACCACTACCAAAACCACCACCACCAGTACCAACACTACCACCAACACAACCAGTACCAACATTACCACCAACACCACCAGTACCAACACTACCACCAAAACCACCAGTACCAGTACCAACACTACCACCAACACCACCATTACCAACACTACCACCAGCACCACCAGTACCAACACTACCACCAACACCACCAGTACCAACACTACCACCAACACCATTAGTACCAACGCTACCACCAACACCACCAGTACCAACACTACCATCAACACCATCAGTACCAACAATACCACCAACACCACCATTACCAACACTACCACCAACACCACCAGTACCAACACTACCACCAACACCACCAGTACCAACACTACCACCAACACCACCAGTACCAACACTACCACCTCCACCACCAGTACCAACACTACCACCAACACCACCAGTGCCAACACTACCACAACCACCACCAGTACCAACACTACCACCAACACCAACACCAGCAGTACCAACACTACCACCAACACCACCAGTACCAACACAACCACAAACACCACCAGTACCAACACTACCACCAATACCACCAGTATAAACACTACCACCAACACCACCAGTACCAACACTACCACCAACACCACGAGTACCAACACTACCACCAGCACCACTTGTAACAACACTACCACCAACACCACCAGTACCAACACTACCACCAACACCACGAGTACCAACACTACCACCAACACCAACACCACCAGTACCAACTCTACCTCCAATACCACAAGTACCAACACTCCCACCAACACCACCAGTACAAAGACTACCACCAACACCACCAGTACAAACACTACCACCAACACCACCAGTACCAACACTACCACCAATACCACCAGTACCAGCACTACCACCAACACCACTTGTAACAACACTACCACCAACACCACCAGTACCAACACTACCACCAATACCACTTGTAACAACACTACCACCAACACCACCAGTACCAACACTACCACCAACACCACCAGTACCAACACGACCATAAATACCACCAGTACCAACACTACCACCAACACCACCAGTAACAATACTACCACCAACACCACCAGTACCAGTACCAACACTACCAACAACACTACCACCACCACCACCAGTAACAACACTACCACCAACACCACCAGTACCAACACTACCACCAACACCAACAGTACCAGTACCAACACAACCACCAACACCACCAGTAACAACACTGCCACCAACACCACCAGTACCAACACTACCACCAACACCACCAGTACCAACACTACCACCAACACCACCAGTACCAACACTACCACCAACACCACCAGTACCAACACTACCAGCAACACCACCAGTACCAACACTACCACCAATACCACCAGTACCAACACTACCACCAACACCACCAGTACCAACACTACCACCAACACCACCAGTACCAACACTACCAGCAACACCACCAGTACCAACACTACCACCAACACCACCAGTAACAACACTACCACCAACACCACCAGTACTAACACTACCACCAACACCACCAGTACCAACACTACCACCAACACCACCAGTACCAACACTACCACCAACACCACCAGTAACAACACTACCACCAACACCACCAGTAACAGTACCAACACTACCACCAACACCACCAGTACCAACACTACCACCAATACCACCAGTAACAACACTACCACCAACACCACCAGTAACAGTACCAACACTACCACCAACACCACCAGTACCAACACTACCACCACCACCACCACCAGTAACAACACTACCACCAACACCACCAGTACCAAACTACCACCAACACCACCAGTACTAACACTACCACCAACACCACCAGTACCAACACTACTACCTACACCACCAGTGCCAACACTCCCACCAATACCACCAGTACCAACACTACCACCAACACCAGCAGTACCAACACTATCACCAACACCACCAGTAGCAACACTACCACCACCAGTAACAACACTACCACCAACACCACCAGTACCAAACTACCACCAACACCACCAGTACTAACACTACCACCAACACCACCAGTACCAACACTACCACCAACACCACCAGTACCAACACCATCAGTACCAACACTACCACCAACACCACCAGTACCAACACTACCACCAACACCACCAGTACCAGTACCAACACTACCACCAACACCAACAGTACCAACACTACCACCAACACCACCAGTACCAACACTACCACCAACACCACCAGTACCAACACTACCACCAACACCAGAAGTACCAACACTACCACCAACACCACCAGTACCAACACTACCACCAACACCACCAGTACCAGTACCAACACTACCACCAACACCACCAGTAACAACACTACCACCAACACCACCAGTACCAACACTACCACCAACACCACCAGTACCAACACTACCACCAACACCACCAGTACCAACACTACCAACAACACCACCAGTAACAACACTACCACCAACACCACCAGTACCAACACTACCACCAACACCACCAGTACCAACACTACAACCAACACCACCAGTACCAACACTACCACCAACACCACCAGTACCAACACTACCACCAACACCACCAGTACCAACACTACAATACACTCCACCAGTACCAACACTACCACCAACACCACCAGTACCAACACTACCACCAACACCACCATTACCAACAATACCACCAAAACCACCAGTACCAACACTACTACCAACACCACCAGTGCCAACACTACCACCAACACCACCAGTACCAACACTACCACCAACACCAGCAGTACCCACACTATCACCAACACCACCAGTACCAACACTACCACCAACACCACCAGTACCAACACTACCACCAATCCACCAGTAAAAACACTACCACCAACACCCCCATTAACAACACTGCCACCAACACCACTAGTACCAACACTACCACCAACACAACCAATACCTGTACCAACACTACCACCAACAACACCAGTACCAATACTACCACCAACACCACCAGTACCAACACTACCACCAACACCACCAGTACCAACACTATAACCAACGCCACCAGTACCAGTACCAACACTACCACCAACACCACCAGTAACAACACTACCACCAACACCACCGCTACTAACACTACCACCAATACCACCAGTAACAACACTACCACCAACACCACCAGTACCAACACTACCACCAACACCACCAGTACCAACACTACCACCTCCACCACCAGTACCAACACTACCACCAACACCACCAGTAACAACACTACCACCAACACCACCAGTACCAACACTACCACCAACACCACCAGTACCAACACTACCACCAACAACACCAGTACCAACACTACCACCAACACCACCAGTACCAACACTACCACCTCCACCATCAGTACCAACACTACCACCAATACCACCAGTAACAACACTACCAACAACACCACCAGTACCAACACTACCACCAACCTCCACCAGTACCAACACTACCACCAACACCAGCAGTACCAACACTACCACCAACACCACCAATACCAACACTACCACCAACACCACCAGTACCAGTACCAACACTACAACCAACACCACCAGTACCAACACTACCACCAACACCACCAGTACCAACACTACCACCAACACTACCACTACCAACACTACCATCAACACCACCAGTACCAACACTACCACCACCACCACCACCACCAGTACCAGTACCAACACTACCACCACCACCACCAGTACCAACACTACCACCAACACCACCAGTACCCTCACTACCACCAACACTACCAGTACCAACACTACCACCACCACCACCAGTACCAAAACCACCACCACCAGTACCAACACTACCACCAACACAACCAGTACCAACATTACCACCAACACCACCAGTACCAACACTACCACCAAAACCACAAGTACCAGTACCAACACTACCACCAACACCACCAGTACCAACACTACCACCAACACCACCAGTACCAACACTACCACCAACACCACCAGTACCAACACTACCACCAACACCATCAGTACCAACACTACCACCAACACCACCAGTACCAACACTACCACCAACACCACCAGTACCAACACTACCACCTCCACCACCAGTACCAACACTACCACCAACACCACCAGTACCAACACTACCACAACCACCACCAGTAACAACACTACCACCAACACCACCAGTACCAACACTACCACCAACACCACCAGTACCAACACTACCACCAACACCACCAGTACCAACGCTACCACCAACACTACCACCAACACCACCAGTACCAACACTACCACCAACACCACCAGTACCAACACTACCACCAACACCACCAGTACCAACACTACCACCAACACCACCAGTACCAACACTACCACCTACACCAGCAGTACCAACACTACCACCAACACCACGAGTACAAACACTAACACCAACACCACCAGTACCAACACTACCACCAACACCACCAGTACCAACACTACCACCTCCACCATCAGTACCAACACTACCACCAACACCACCAGTACCAACACTACCACCTCCACCACCAGTAAAAACACTGCCACCAACACCACCAGTACCAACACTACCACCAACACCAGCAGTACCAACACTACCACCAACACCACCAGTACCAACACTACCACCAACACCACCAGTACCAGTACCAACACTACCACCAACACCACCAGTACCAACACTACCACCAACACCACCAGTACCAACACTACCACCACCACCACCAGTACCAACACTACCACCAACACCACCAGTACCAACACTACCACCTCCACCATCAGTACAAACACTACCACAAATACCACCAAAAACAACACTAACACCAACACCACCAGTACCAACACTACCACCAACACCACCAGTACCAACACTACCACCTCCACCACCAGTACCAACACTACCACCAACACCACCAGTAACAACACTACCACCAACACCACCAGTACCAACACTACCACCAACACCACCAGTACCAACACTACCACCAACACCACCAGTACCAACACCATCAGTACCAACACTACACCAACACCACCAGTACCAACACTACCACCAACACCACCAGTACCAGTACCAACACTACCACCAACACCACCAGTACCAACACTAACACCAACACCACCAGTACCAACACCATCAGTACCAACACTACACCAACACCACCAGTACCAACACTACCACCAACACCACCAGTACCAGTACCAACAATACCACCAACACCACCAGTACCAACACTACCACCAACACCACCAGTACCAACACTACCACCAACACCACCAGTACCAACACTACCACCAACACCACCAGTGCCAACACTACCACCAACACCACCAGTACCAGTACCAACACTACCACCAACACCACCAGTACCAACACTACCACCAACACTACCAGTACCAACATTACCACCAAAACCACCAGTACCAGTACCAACACTACCACCAACACCACCAGTAGCAGTACCAACACTACCACCAACACCACCAGTACCAACACTACCACCAACACCACCAGTACCAGTACCAACACTACCACCAACACCACCAGTACAAACACTACCACCAACACCACCAGTACCAACACTACCACCAACACCACCAGTACCAACACTACCACCAACACCACCAGTACCAAAACTACCACCAACACCACCAGTAAAAACACTACCACCAACACCACCAGTACCAACACTGCCACCAACACCACCAGTACCAACACTACCACCAACACCACCAGTACCAATACTACCACCAACACCACCAGTACAAACGCTACCACCAACACCACCAGTACCAACACTACCACCAACACCACCAGTACCAACACTACCACCAACACCACCGGTACCAACACTACCACCAACACCACCAGTACCAACACTACCACCAACACCACCAGTATAAACACTACCACCAACACCAACGCCACCAGTACCAACACTACCACCAACACCACCAGTACCAACACTACCACCTCCACCACCAGTACCAACACTACCACCAACACCACCAGTAACAACACTACCCCCACACCACCAGTAACAACACTACCCCCACACCACCAGTAACAACACTACAACCAACACCACCAGTAACAACACTACCACCAACGCCAACACCACCAGTACCAACACTACCACCAACACCACCAGTAACAACAATACCACCAACGCCAACACCACCACTACCAACACTACCACCAACACCACCAGTACCAGTACCAACACTACCACCAACACCACCAGTACCAACACTACAACCAACACCACCAGTACCAACACTACCACCAACACCACCAGTACCAACACTACCACCAACACCACCAGTACCAACAATACCACCAACACCACCAGTACCAACACTACTACCAACACCACCAGTGCCAACACTACCACCAACACCACCAGTACCAACACTACCACCAACACCACCAGTACCATCACTACCAGCAACACCACCAGTACCAACACTATCACCAACACCACCAGTACCAACCCTACCACCAACACCACCAGTACCAACACTACCACCAACACCACCAGTACCAACACCATCAGTACCAACACTACCACCAACACCACCAGTACCAACACTACCACCAACACCACCAGTACCAGTACCAACACTACCACCAACACCACCAGTACCAACACCACCAGTACCAACACTACCACCAACACCACCAGTACCAACACTAACACCAACACCACCAGTACCAACACTACCACCAACACCACCAGTACCAACACTACCACCAACACCACCAGTACCAACAATACCACCAACACCACCAGTACCAACACTACCACCAACACCACCAAAACCAACACTACCACCAACACCACCAGTACCAACACTACCACTAACACCACCAGTACCATCACTACCACCAACACCACCAGTACCAACACTACCACCAACACCACCAGTACCAACACTACCACCTCCACCATCAGTACCAACACTACCACCAACACCACCAGTAACAACACTACCACCAACACCACCAGTACCAACACTACCACCAACACCACCAGTACCAACACTACAACCTAACACCACCAGTACCAACACTACCACCAACACCACCAGTACCAACACTACCACCAACACCACCAGTACCAACACTACCACCTCCACCATCAGTACCAACACTACCAGCAATACCACCAGTAACAACACTACCACCAACACCACCAGTACCAACACTACCACCAGCACCACCAGTACCAACACTACCACCAACACCAGCAGTACCAAAACTGCCACCAACACCACCAGTAACAACACTACCACCAACACCACCAGTACCAACACTACCACCACCACGACCAGTACCAGTACCAACACTACCACCACCACCACCAGTACCAACAGTACCACCAACACCATCAGTACCAACACTACCACCAATACCACCAGTAACAACACTACCACCAACACCACCAGTGCCAACACTACCACCAACACCAGCAGTACCAACACTAACACCAACACCAGCAGTACCAACACTACCACCAACACCACCAGTACCAACACTACCACCAACACCACCAGTACCAGTAACAACACTACCACCAACACCACCAGTATCAACACTACCACCAACACCACCAGTACCAAGATTACCACCACCACCACCAGCACCAACACTACCACCAACACCACCAGTACCAACACTACCACCAACACCACCAGTACCAACACTACACCAACACCACCAGTACCAACACTACCACCAACACCACCAGTACCAACACTACACCAACACCACCAGTACCAACACTACCACCAACACCACCAGTACCAGTAACAACACTACCACCAACACCACCAGTACAAACACTACCACCAACACCACCAGTACCAAGATTACCACCACCACCACCAGCACCAACACTACCACCAACACCACCAGTACCAACACTACCACCAACACCACCAGTACCAACACTACACCAACACCACCAGTACCAACACTACCACCAACACCACCAGTACCAGTACCAACACCATCAGTACCAACACTACCACCAACACCACCAGTACCAACACCACCAGTACCAACACCATCAGCACCAACACTACCACCAACACCACCAGTACCAACACTACCACCAACACCAGCAGTACCAACACTACCACCAACACCACCAGTACCAGTACCAACACTACCACCAACACCACCAGTACCAACACTACAACCAACACCACCAGTATCAACAATACCACCAACACCACCAGTACCAACACTACTACCAACACCACCAGTGCCATCACTACCACCAATACCACCAGTACCAAAACTACCACCAACACCAGCAGTACCAACACTACCACCAACACCACAAGTACCAACACTACCACCAACACCACCAGTACCAACACCATCAGTACCAACACTACCACCAACACCACTAGTACCAACACTACCACCAACACCACCAGTACCAACACTACCACCTCCACCACCAGTACCAACACTACCACCAACACCACCTGTACCAACACTACCACCAACACCACCAGTAACAACACTACCACCAACACAACCAGTAACAACACTACCACCAACACTACCTGTACCAACACAACCACCAACACCACCAGTTCCAGTACCAACACTACCACCAACACCACCAGTACAAATACTACCACCAACACCACCAGTACCAACACTACCACCAACACCACCAGTACCAACACTACCACCAATACCACCAGTAACAACACTACCACCAACACCACCAGTACCAACACTACCACCAACACCACCAGTACCAACACTACCACCAACACCAGCAGTACCAACACTACCACCAACACCACCAGTAACAACACTACCACCAACACCACTAGTACCAACACTACCACCAACACCACCAGTACCAACACTACCACCAACACCAGCAGTACCAACACTACCACCAACACCACCAGTAACAACACTACCACCAACACCACCAGTACCAACACTACCACCAACACCACCAGTACCAACACTACCACCACCACCACTAGTATCAACACTACCACCAACACCACCAGTACCAACACTACCACCAACACCAGCAGTACCAACACTACCACCAACACCACCAGTAACAACACTACCACCAAAACCACCAGTACTAACACTACCACCAAAACCACCAGTACCAACACTACCACCAACACCACCAGTAACAACACTACCACCAACACCACCAGTACCAACACTACCACCAACACCACCAGTAACCAACACTACCACCACCACCACTAGTATCAACACTACCACCAACACCACCAGTACCAACACTACCACCAACACCACCAGTACCAACACTACCACCAACACCAGCAGTACCAACACTACCACCAACACCACCAGTAACAACACTACCACCAACACCACCAGTACTAACACTACCACCAAAACCACCAGTACCAACACTACCACCAACACCACCAGTTCCAGTACCAACACTACCACCAACACCACCAGTAAAAACACTACCACCAACACCACCAGTACCAACACTACCACCAACACCACCAGTACCAACACTACCACCAACACCACCAGTACCAACACTACCACCAACACCAACGCCACCAGTACCAACACTACCACCAATACTACCAGTAACAACACTACCCCCACACCACCACTAACAACACTACCACCAACACCATCAGTACCAACACTACCACCAACACCACCAGTAACAACACTACCACCAACGCCAACACCACCAGTACCAACACTACCGCCAACACCACCAGTACCAACACTACCGCCAACACCACCAGTAACAACAATACCACCAACGCCAACACCACCAGTACCAACAATACCACCAACACCACCAGTAACAACAATACCACCAACGCCAACACCACCAGTACCAACACTACCGCCAACACCACCAGTAACAACAATACCACCAACGCCAACACCACCAGTACCAACAATACCACCAACACCACCAGTAACAACAATACCACCAACGCCAACACCACCAGTACCAACACTACCGCCAACACCACCAGTACCAACACTACCGCCAACACCACCAGTAACAACAATACCACCAACGCCAACACCACCAGTACCAACAATACCACCAACACCACCAGTAACAACAATACCACCAACGCCAACACCACCAGTACCAACACTACCGCCAACACCACCAGTAACAACAATACCACCAACGCCAACACCACTAGTACCAACACTACCAACAACACCACCAGTACCAACACTACAACCAACACCACCAATTCCAACACTACCACCAACACCACCAGTACCAACACTACGACCAACACCACCAGTACCAACAATACCACGAACACCACCAGTACCAACACCACCAGTGCCAACACTACCACCAACACCACCAGTACCAACACTACCGCCAACACCACCAGTACCAACACCATCAGTACCAACACTACCACCAACACCACCAGTACCAACACTACCACCAACACCACCAGTACCAACACTACCACCAACACCACCAGTACCAACACTACCCCCACACCACCACTAACAACACTACCACCAACACCATCAGTACCAACACTACCACCAACACCACCAGTAACAACAATACCACCAACGCCAACACCACCAGTACCAACACTACCAACAACACCACCAGTAACAACACCACCAGTACCAACACTACCACCAACACCACCAGTACCATCACTACCACCAACACCACCAGTACCAACACTACCACCAACACCACCAGTACCAACACTACCACCAACACCACCAGTACCAACACTACCACCAACACCACCAGTACCAACACTACCACCAACACCAGCAGTACCAACACTACCACCAACACCACCAGTAACAACACTACCACCAAGACCACCAGTACCAACACTACCACCAACACCACCAGTACCAACACTACCACCAACACCAGCAGTACCAACACTACCACCAACACTACCACCAACACCACCAGTACCAACAGTACCACCAACACCACAAGTACCAAAACTGTCACCAACACCACCAGTACCAACACTACCACCTCCACCATCAGTACCAACACTACCACCAACACCACCAGTACCAACACTACCACCAACACCAGCAGTACCAACACTACCACCAACACTACCACCAACACCACCAGTACCAACACTACCACCAACACCACCAGTACCATCACTACCACCAACACCACCAGTACCAACACTACCACCAACACCAGCAGTACCAACACTACCACCAACACTACCACCAACACCACCAGTACAAACACTACCACCAACACCACCAGTACCATCACTACCACCAACACCACCAGTACCAACACTACCACCAACACCACCAGTACCAACACTACCACCAACACCACCAGTACCAAAACTGTCACCAACACCACCAGTACCAACACTACCACCTCCACCATCAGTACCAACACTACCACCAATACCACCAGTAACAACACTACCACCAACACTACCAGTACCAACACTACCACCAACACCACCAGTACCAACACTACCACCAATACCAGCAGTACCAACACTACCACCAACACTACCAGTACCAACACTACCACCAACACCACCAGTACCAGTACCAACACTACCACCAACACCACCAGTACTAACACTACCAACAACACCACCAGTACCAACACTACCACCACCACCACCAGTACCAACACTACCACCAACACCACCAGTACCAACACTACCACCAACACCACCAGTACCAACACTACCACAAATACCACCAGTACCAACACTACCACCAACACCACCAGTACTAACACTACCAGCAACACCACCAGTACCAACACTACCAGCAACACCACCAGTACCAACACTACCACCAACAACACCAGTACCAACACTACCACCAACACCACCAGTATAAACACTACCACCAACACCAACACCAACAGTACCAACACTACCACCAACACCACCAGTAACAACACTACCACCAACACCACAAGTAACAACACTACCACCAACACCACCAGTACCAACACTACAACCAACACCACCAGTACAAACACTACCACCAACACCACCATTAACAACACTACCACCAACACCACCAGTACCAACACTACCACCAACACAACCAATACCAGTACCAACACTACCACCAACACCACCAGTACCAATACTACCACCAACACCACCAGTACCAACACTACCACCAACACCACCAGTAACAACACTACCACCAACACCACCAGTACCAATACTACCACCAACACCACCAGTACCAACACTACCACCAACACCACCAGTAACAACACTATAACCAACGCCACCAGTACCAACACTACCACCAACACCACCAGTACCAACACTACCACCAACACCACCAGTACCAACACTACCACCAACACCACCAGTAACAACACTATAACCAACACCACCAGTACCAACACTATCACCAACACCACCAGTACCAATACTACCACCAACACCACCAGTACCAATACTACCACCAACACCACCAGTACCAACACTACCACCAACACCACCAGTACCAATACTACCACCAACACCACCAGTACCAACACTACCACCAACACCACCAGTAACAACACTATAACCAACGCCACCAGTACCAACACTACCACCAACACCACCAGTACCAATACTACCACCAACACCACCAGTACCAACACAACCACCAACACCACCAGTACCAACACTACCACCAACACCATCAGTACCAACACTATAACCAACGCCACCAGTACCAACACTACCACCAACACCACCAGTACCAACACTACCACCAACACCACCAGTACCAACACTACCACCAACACCACCAGTACCAACACTACCACCAACACCACCAGTACCAATACTACCACCAACACCACCAGTACCAACACTACCACCAACACCACCAGTACCAACACCACCGGTACCAACACCACCAGTACCAACACTACCACCAACACCACCAGTACCAGTACCAACACTACCACCAGTACCAGTACCAACACTACCACCACCACCACCAGTACCAACACTACCACCAACACCACCAGTAACAACACTGCCAACAACACCACCAGTACCAACACTACCACCAACACCACCAGTACCAACACTACCACCAACACCACCAGTAACAACACTACCATCAACACAACCAGTAACAACACTACCAGCAACACCACCATTACCAACACTACCACCAACACCACCAGTACCAACACTACCACCAGCACCACCAGTACCAACACTACCACCAACACCACCAGTATAAACACTACCACCAACACCAACGCCACCAGTACCAACACTACCACCAACACCACCAGTACCAACACTACCACCAACACCACCAGTACCAACACTACCACCAACACCAGCAGTACCAACACTACCACCAACACCACCAATACCAACACTACCACCAACACCACCAGTACCAACACTACAACCAACACCACCAGTAACAACACTACCACCAACACCACCAGTACCAACACCACCAGTACCAACACCATCAGTACCAACACTACCACCAACACCACCAGTACCAACACTACCACCAACACCACCAGTACCAACACTACCACCAACACCACCAGTACCAACACTACCACCAACACCACCAGTACCAACACTACCACCAACACCACCAGTACCAGTACCAACACTACAACCAACACCACCAGTATCAACAATACCACCAACACCAGCAGTACCAACACTACCACCAACACCACCAGTACCAACACTACCACCAATACCAACAGTACCAACACCATCAGTACCAACACTACCACCAACACCACCAGTACCAACACTACCACCAACACCACCAGTACAAACACTACCACCAACACCACCAGTACCAACACTACTACCAACACCACCAGTGCCATCACTACCACCACCACCACCAGTACCAAGACTACTACCAACACCACCAGTGCCATCACTACCACCAACACCACCAGTACCAACACTACCACCATAACCAGCAGTACAACACTACCACCAACACCACCAGTACCAACACTACCACCAACACCACCAGTAACAACAATACCACCAACGCCAACACCACTAGTACCAACACTACCACCAACACCACCAGTACCAGTACCAACACTACCACCAACACCACCAGTACCAACACTACAACCAACACCACCAATTCCAACACTACCACCAACACCACCAGTACCAACACTACTACCAACACCACCAGTGCCAACACTACCACCAACACCACCAGTACCAACACTACCACCAACACCAGCAGTACCAACACTATCACCAACACCACCAGTACCAACACTACCGCCAACACCACCAGTACCAACACCATCAGTATCAACACTACCACCAACAACACCAGTACCAACACTACCACCAACACCACCAGTACCAACACTACAACCAACACCACCAGTACCAACACTACCACCAACACCACCAGTACCAAC
Organism: Eledone cirrhosa; assembly: GCA_964016885.1. Taxonomy (NCBI): domain Eukaryota; kingdom Metazoa; phylum Mollusca; class Cephalopoda; order Octopoda; family Eledonidae; genus Eledone; species Eledone cirrhosa. The sequence goes on along the minus strand of OZ024741.1, from coordinate 407,963,021 downwards.
ACTACCACCAACAACACCAGTACCAACAATACCACCAACACCACCAGATCCAACACTACCACCAACACCACCAGTACCAACACTACCACCAACACCACCAGTACCAACACTACCACCAACACCACCAGTACCAACACTACCACCTACACCAGCAGTACCAACACTACCACCAAAACCAGTACCAACACTACCACCAACACCACCAGTACCCACACTACCACCAACACCACCAGTACCAACACTACCACCTCCTCCATCAGTACCAACACTACCACCAATACCACCAGTAACAACACTACCACCAACACCACCAGTAATAACACTACCACCAACACCACCAGTACCAACACTACCACCAATACCAGCAGTACCAACACTACCACCAACACTACCAGTACCAACACTACCACAAACACCACCAGTACCAGTACCAACACTACCACCAGTACCAGTACCAACACTACCACCACCACCACCAGTACCAACACTACCACCAACACCACCAGTACCAGTACCAACACTACCACCAACACCCCAGTACCAACACTACCACCAACACCACCAGTAACAACACTGCCAACAACACCACCAGTACCAACACTACCACCAACACCACCAGTACCAACACTACCACCAACACCACCAGTACCAACACTACCATCAACACAACCAGTAACAACACTACCACCAACACCACCATTACCAACACTACCACCAACACCACCAGTACCAACACTACCACCAACACCACCAGTACCAACACTACCACCAACACCACCAGTATAAACACTACCACCAACACCAACGCCACCAGTACCAACACTACCACCAACACCACCAGTACCAACACTACCACCAACACCACCAGTACCAACACTACCACCAACACCACCAGTACCAACACTACCACCAACACCAGCAGTACCAACACTACCACCAACACCACCAATACCAACACTACCACCAACACCACCAGTACCAACACTACAACCAACACCACCAGTAACAACACTACCACCAACACCACCAGTACCAACAATACCACCAACACCACCAGTACCAACACTACTACCAACACCACCAGTGCGAACACTACCACCAAAACCACCAGTACCAACACTACCACCAACACCAGCAGTACCAACACTACCACCAACACCACCAGTACCAACACTACCACCAACAACACCAGTACCAACACTACCAGTACCAACACCACCAGTACCAACACTACAACCAACACCACCAGTACCAACACTACCGCCAACACCACCAGTACCAACACTACCACCAACAACACCAGTACCAACACTACGAGTACCAACACCATCAGTACCAACACTACAACCAACACCACCAGTATCAACAATACCACCAACACCACCAGTACCAACACTACTACCAACACCACCAGTGCCATCACTACCACCAACACCACCAGTACCAAAACTACCACCAACACCAGCAGTACCAACACTACCACCAACACCACCAGTACCAACACTACCTCCAACACCACAAGTACCAACACTACCACCAACACCACCAGTACCAACACCATCAGTACCAACACTTCCACCAACACCACCAGTACCAACACTACCACCAACACCAACAGTACAAGTACCAACACTACCACCAACACCATCAGTAACAACACTACCACCAACACCACCAGTACCAATACTACCATCAACACCACCAGTACCAACAATACCACCAACACCACCAGTACCAACACTACCACCAACACCACCAGTACAAACACTACCACCAACACCACCAGTACCAATACTACTACCAACACCACCAGTGCCATCACTACCACCAACACCACCAGTACCAACACTACCACCAACACCACCAGTAACAACAATACCACCAACGCCAACACCACTAGTACCAACACTACCACCAACACCACCAGTACCAGTACCAACACTACCACCAACACCACCAGTACCAACACTTCAACCAACACCACCAATTCCAACACTACCACCAACACCACCAGTACCAACACTACCACCAACACCACCAGTACCAACACTACTACCAACACCACCAGTGCCAACACTACCACCAACACCACCAGTACCAACACTACCACCAACACCACCAGTACCAGTACCAACACTAAAACCAACACCACCAGTACCAACACTACCACCAACACCACCAGTACCAACACTACCACCAACACCAACAGTACCAACACTACCACCAACACCACCAGTACCAACACTACCACCAACACCACCAGTACCAACAATACCACCAACACCACCAGATCCAACACTACCACCAACACCACCAGTACCAACACTACCACCTCCACCACCAGTACCAACACTACCACCAACACCACCTGTACCAAAACTACCACCAACACCACCAGTAACAACACTAGCACCAACACAACCAGTAACAACACTACCACCAACACTACCAGTACCAACACAACCACCAACACCACCAGTTCCAGTACCAACACTACCACCAACACCACCAGTACAAATACTACCACCAACACCACCAGTACCAACACTACCACCAACACGACCAGTACCAACACTACCACCAATACCACCAGTAACAACACTACCACCAACACCACCAGTACCAACACTACCACCAACACCACCAGTACCAACACTACCACCAACACCAGCAGTACCAACACTACCACCAACACCACCAGTAACAACACTACCACCAACACCACCAGTACCAACACTACCACCAACACCACCAGTACCAACACTACCACCAACACCAGCAGTACCAACACTACCACCAACACCACCAGTACCAACACTACCACCAACACCACCAGTACCAACACTACCACCAACACCACCAGTACCAACACTACCACCAACACCACCAGTATAAACACTACCACCAACACCAACGCCACCAGTACCAACACTACCACCTCCACCATCAGTACCAACACTACCACCAATACTACCAGTAACAACACTACCCCCACACCACCACTAACAACACTACCACCAACACCATCAGTACCAACACTACCACCAACACCACAAGTAACAACACTACCACCAACACCACCAGTACCAACACTACCACCAACACCACCAGTAACAACACTACCACCAACACCACCAGTACCAACACTACCACCAACACCACCAGTACCAACACTACCACCAACACCAGCAGTACCAACACTACCACCAACACTACCACCAACACCACCAGTACCAACAGTACCACCAACGCCAACACCACTAGTACCAACACTACCACCAACACCACCAGTACCAACACTACAACCAACACCACCAATTCCAACACTACCACCAACACCACCAGTACCAGTACCAACACTATCACCAACACCACCAGTACCAACACTACTACCAACACCACCAGTGCCAACACTACTACCAACACCACCAGTACCAACAATACCACGAACACCACCAGTACCAACACCATCAGTACCAACACTACCACCAACACCACCAGTACCAACACTACCACCAACACCACCAGTACCAACACTACCACCAACACCACCAGTACCAACACTACCACCAACACCACCAGTACCAACACTACCACCAACACCACCAGTACCAACACTACCACCAACACCACCAGTACCAACAATACCACCAAAACCACCAGTACCAACACTACCACCAACACCACCAGTACCATCACTACCACCAACACCACCAGTACCAACACTACCACCAACACCACCAGTAACAACACTACCACCAACACCACCAGTACCAACACTACCACCAACACCACCAGTACCAACACTACCACCAACACCAGCAGTACCAACACTACCACCAACACTACCACCAACACCACCAGTACCAACAGTACCACCAACACCACAAGTACCAACACTACCACCTCCACCATCAGTACCAACACTACCACCAATACCACCAGTAACAACACTACCACCAACACCACCAGTACAAACACTACCACCAACACCACCAGTACCAACACTACCACCAATACCAGCAGTACCAACACTACCACCAACACTACCAGTACCAACACTACCACCAACACCACCAGTACCAGTACCAACACTACCACCAACACCACCAGTACTAACACTACCAACAACACCACCAGTACCAACACTACCACCAACACCACCAGTACCAACACTACCACCAACACCACCAGTACCAACACTACCACAAATACCACCAGTACCAACACTACCACCAACAACACCAGTACTAACACTACCAGCAACACCACCAGTACCAACACTACCAGCAACACCACCAGTACCAACACTACCACCAACACCACCAGTATAAACACTACCACCAACACCAACACCAACAGTACCAACACTACCACCAACACCACCAGTAACAACACTACCACCAACACCACAAGTAACAACACTACCACCAACACCACCAGTACCAACACTACCACCAACACCACGAGTACCAACACTACCACCAACACCACCAGTACCAACACTACCACCAACACCACCATTAACAACACTACCACCAACACCACCAGTACCAACACTACCACCAACACAACCAATACCAGTACCAACACTACCACCAACACCACCAGTACCAATACTACCACCAACACCACCAGTACCAACACTACCACCAACACCACCAGTAACAACACTATAACCAACGCCACCAGTACCAACAATACCACCAACACCACCAGTACCAGTACCAACACTATCACCAACACCACCAGTACAAACACTACCACCAACACCACCGCTACCAACCTTGACACCAACACCACCAGAAACAACACTACCACCAACACCACCAATACAAACACTACCACCAACTCCAACACCACCAGTACCAACACTACCACCAACACCACCAATACAAACACTACCACCAACTCCAACACCACCAGTACCAACACTACCACCAACACCAACAGTACCAACACTACCACCAACACCACCAGTAACAACACTACCACCAACACCAGCAGTACCAACACTACCACCAACACCACCAGTAACAACACTACCACCAACACTACCACCAACACCACCAGTACCAACACTACCACCAACACCAGCAGTACCAACACTACCACCAACACCACCAGTAACAACACTACCACCAACACCACCAGTACCAACACTACCACCACCACCAGTACCAGTACCAACACTACCACCACCACCACCAGTACCAACACTACCACCAACACCACCAGTACCAGTACCAACACTACCACCAGTACCAGTACCAACACCACCACCACCAGTACCAACACTACCACCAACACCACCAGTACCAGTACCAACACTACCACCAACACCCCAGTACCAACACTACCACCAACACCACCAGTAACAACACTGCCAACAACACCACCAGTACCAACACTACCACCAACACCACCAGTACCAACACTACCACCAACACCACCAGTACCAACACTACCATCAACACAACCAGTAACAACACTACCACCAACACCAACATTACCAACACTACCACCAACACCACCAGTACCAACACTACCACCAACACCACCAGTACCAACACTACCACCAACTCCACCAGTATAAACACTACCACCAACACCAACGCCACCAGTACCAACACTACCACCAACACCACCAGTACCAACACTACCACCAACACCACCAGTACCAACACTACCACCAACACCACCAGTACCAACACTACCACCAACACCAGCAGTACCAACACTACCACCAACACCACCAATACCAACACTACCACCAACACCACCAGAACCAACACTACAACCAACACCACCAGTAACAACACTACCACCAACAACACCAGTACCAACACTTCCAACAATACCACCAGTACCAACACTACCACCAACACCACCAATATAAACACTACCACCAACACCACCAATACCAAAACTACCACCAACACCACCTGTAACAACACTACCACCAACACCACCAGTACCAACACTACCACCAACACCAACACCACCAGTATAAACACTACCACCAACACCAGCAGAACCAACACTACCACCAACACCACCAGTACCAACACTACCACCAACACCATCAGTAACAACACTACCACCAACACCACCAGTACCAACACTACCACCAACACCACCAGTACGAACACTACCACCAACACCACCAGTACCAACACTAGCACCAACACCACCAGTAACAACACTACCACCAATACCACCAGTACCAACACTACCAACAACACCACCAGTACCAACACTACCACCAACACCAACACCACCAGTATAAACACTACCACCAACACCACCAGAACCAACACTACCAGCAACACCACCAGTACCAACACTACTACCAACACTACCAGTGCGAACACTACCACCAAAACCACCAGTACCAACACTACCACCAATACTACCAGTAACAACACTACCACCAACACCAGCAGTACCAACACTACCACCAACACCACCAGTACCAACACTACCACCAACACCACCAGTACCAACACTACCACCAACACCACCAGTACCAACACTACCACCAACACCAGCAGTACCAACACTACCACCAACACCACCAATACCAACACTACCACCAACACCACCAGTACCAACACTACAACCAACACCACCAGTAACAACACTACCACCAACACCAGCAGTACCAACACTACCACCAACACCACCAGTACCAACACTACCACCAACAACACCAGTACCAACACTACCACCAACACCACCAGTACCAACACTACCACCAACACCAACAGTACAAGTACCAACACTACCACCAACACCATCAGTAACAACACTACCACCAACACCACCAGTACCAATACTACCATCAACACCACCAGTACCAACAATACCACCAACACCACCAGTACCAACACTACTACCAACACCACCAGTACCAACACTACCACCAACACCACCAGTACCAACACTACCACCAACACCACCAGTACAAACACTAACACCAACACCACCAATACAAACACTACCACCAACACCACCAGTACCAACACTACTACCAACACCACCAGTGCCATCACTACCACCATAACCAGCAGTACAACACTACCACCAACACCACCAGTACCAACACTACCACCATAACCAGCAGTACAACACTACCACCAACACCACCAGTACCAACACTACCACCAACACCACCAGTAACAACACTACCACCAACACCACCAGTACAAACACTACCACCAACACCACCAGTAACAACACTATAACCAACGCCACCAGTACCAACACTACCACCAACACCACCAGTACCAACACTACCACCAACACCACCAACGCCAACACCACTAGTACCAACACTACCACCAACACCACCAGTACCAGTACCAACACTACCACCAACACCACCAGTACCAACACTACAACCAACACCACCAATTCCAACACTACCACCAACACCACCAGTACCAACACTACTACCAACACCACCAGTACCAACACTACCACCAACACCAGCAGTACCAACACTATCACCAACACCACCAGTACCAACACTACCGCCAACACCACCAGTACCAACACCATCAGTACCAACACTACCACCAACAACACCAGTACCAACACTACCACCAACACCACCAGTACCAGTACCAACACTAAAACCAACACCACCAGTACCAACACCACCAGTACCAACACTACCACCAACACCACCAGTACCAACACTACCACCAACACCACCAGTACCAACACTACCACCAACACCACCAGTACCAACACTACCACCAACACCACCAGTACCAACAATACCACCAACACCACCAGATCCAACACTACCACCAACACCACCAGTACCAACACTACCACCAACACCACCAGTACCAACACTACCACCAACACCACCAGTACCAACACTACCACCTACACCAGCAGTACCAACACTACCACCAACACCACCAGTAACAACACTACCACCAACACCACCAGTACCAACAGTACCACCAACACCACAAGTACCAAAACTATCACCAACACCACCAGTACCAACACTATCACCTCCACCATCAGTACCAACACTACCACCAACACCACCAGTAACAACACTACCACCAACACCACCAGTAATAACACTACCACCAACACCACCAGTACCAACACTACCACCAATACCAGCAGTACCAACACTACCACCAACACTACCAGTACCAACACTACCACCAACACCACCAGTACCAGTACCAACACTACCACCAACACCACCAGTACCAACACTACCACCAACACCACCAGTACCAACACTACAACCACCACCACCACCAGTACCAACACTACCACCAACACCACCAGTACCAACACTACCACCAACACCACCAGTACCAACACTACCACCAACACCACCAGTACAAACACTAACACCAACACCACCAATACAAACACTACCACCAACACCACCAGTACCAACACTACTACCAACACCACCAGTGCCATCACTACCACCATAACCAGCAGTACAACACTACCACCAACACCACCAGTACCAACACTACCACCATAACCAGCAGTACAACACTACCACCAACACCACCAGTACCAACACTACCACCAACACCACCAGTAACAACACTACCACCAACACCACCAGTACAAACACTACCACCAACACCACCAGTAACAACACTATAACCAACGCCACCAGTACCAACACTACCACCAACACCACCAGTACCAACACTACCACCAACACCACCAACGCCAACACCACTAGTACCAACACTACCACCAACACCACCAGTACCAGTACCAACACTACCACCAACACCACCAGTACCAACACTACAACCAACACCACCAATTCCAACACTACCACCAACACCACCAGTACCAACACTACTACCAACACCACCAGTACCAACACTACCACCAACACCAGCAGTACCAACACTATCACCAACACCACCAGTACCAACACTACCGCCAACACCACCAGTACCAACACCATCAGTACCAACACTACCACCAACAACACCAGTACCAACACTACCACCAACACCACCAGTACCAGTACCAACACTAAAACCAACACCACCAGTACCAACACCACCAGTACCAACACTACCACCAACACCACCAGTACCAACACTACCACCAACACCACCAGTACCAACACTACCACCAACACCACCAGTACCAACACTACCACCAACACCACCAGTACCAACAATACCACCAACACCACCAGATCCAACACTACCACCAACACCACCAGTACCAACACTACCACCAACACCACCAGTACCAACACTACCACCAACACCACCAGTACCAACACTACCACCTACACCAGCAGTACCAACACTACCACCAACACCACCAGTAACAACACTACCACCAACACCACCAGTACCAACAGTACCACCAACACCACAAGTACCAAAACTATCACCAACACCACCAGTACCAACACTATCACCTCCACCATCAGTACCAACACTACCACCAATACCACCAGTAACAACACTACCACCAACACCACCAGTAATAACACTACCACCAACACCACCAGCACCAACACTACCACCAATACCAGCAGTACCAACACTACCACCAACACTACCAGTACCAACACTACCACCAACACCACCAGTACCAGTACCAACACTACCACCAACACCACCAGTACCAACACTACCACCAACACCACCAGTACCAACACTACAACCACCACCACCACCAGTACCAACACTACCACCAACACCACCAGTACCAACACTACCACCAACACCACCAGTAACAACACTACCACCAATACCACCAGTACCAACACTACCACCAACACCACCAGTACTAACACTACCAGCAACACCACCAGTACCAACACTACCACCAACACCACCAGTATAAACACTACCACCAACACCAACACCAACAGTACCAACACTACCACCAACACCACCAGTAACAACACTACCACCAACACCACCAGTAACAACACTCCCACCAACACCACCAGTACCAACACTACCACCAACACCACCAGTACCAACACTACCACCAACACCACCAGTACCAACACTACCACCAACACCACCATTAACAACACTACCACCAACACCACCAGTACCAACACTACCACCAACACAACCAATACCAGTACCAACACTACCTCCAACACCACCAGTACCAATACTACCACCAACACCACCAGTACCAACACTACCACCAACACCACCAGTAACAACACTACCACCAACACCACCAGTACCAGTACCAACACTATCACCAACACCACCCGTACAAACACTACCACCAACACCACCGCTACCAACCTTACCACCAACACCACCAGAAACAACACTACCCCCAACACCACCAGTACCAACACTACCACCAACACCACCAATACAAACACTACCACCAACTCCAACACCACCAGTACCAACACTACAACCAACGCCACCAGTACCAACACTACCACCAACCCCACCAGTACCAACACTACCACCAACACCCCAGTACCAACACTACCACCAACACCACCAGTAACAACACTGCCAACAACACCACCAGTACCAACACTACCACCAACACCACCAGTACCAACACTACCACCAACACCACCAGTACCAACACTACCACCAACACAACCAGTAACAACACTACCACCAACACCATCATTACCAACACTACCACCAACACCACCAGTACCAACACTACCACCAACACCACCAGTACCAACACTACCACCAACACCACCAGTGTAAACACTACCACCAACACCAACGCCACCAGTACCAACACTACCACCAACACCACCAGTACCAACACTACCACCAACACCACCAGTACCAACACTACCACCAACACCACCAGTACCAACACTACCACCAACACCAGCAGTACCAACACTACCACCAACACCACCAGTACCAACACTACCACCAACACCACCAGTACCAACACTACAACCAACACCACCAGTGCCAACACTACCACCAACACCACCAGTACCAACAATACCACCAACACCACCAGTACCAACACTACTACCAACACCACCAGTGCCAACACTACCACCAACACCACCAGTACCAACACTACCACCAACACCAGCAGTACCAACACTACCACCAACACCACCAGTACCAACACTACCACCAACAACACCAGTACCAACACAACCACCAACACCACCAGTACCAACACCACCAGTACCAACACCATCAATACCAACACTACCACCAACACCACCTGTACCAACACTACCACCAAAACCACCAGTACCAACACTACCACCAACACCACCAGTACCAACACCACCAGTACCAACACCATCAATACCAACACTACCACCAACACCACCTGTACCAACACTACCACCAAAACCACCAGTACCAACACTACCACCAACACCACCAGTAGCAACACTACAACCAACACCACCAGTATCAACAATACCACCAACACCACCAGTACCAACACTACTACCAACACCACCAGTACCAACACTACCACCAACACCACCAGTACCAAAACTACGACCAACACCAGCAGTACCAACACTACCACCAACACCACCAGTACCAACACTACCACCAACACCACCAGTACCAACACTACCACCAACACCACCACCAACACCAGCAGTACCAACACTACCACCAACACCACCAGTACCAACACTACCACCAACACCACCAGTACCAACACTACCACCAACACCATCAATACCAACACTACCACCAACACCACCTGTACCAACACTACCACCAACACCACCAGTACCAACACTACCACCAACACCACCAGTACCAACACTACCACCAACACCATCAGTAACAACACTACCATCAACACCACCAGTACCAACACTACTACCAACACCACCAGTACTAACACTACCACCAACACCACCAGTACCAACACTACCACCAACACCACCAGTACAAACACTACCACCAACACCACCAGTACCAACACTACTACCAACACCACAGTGCCATCACTACCACCAACACCAGCAGTACCAACACTACCACCATAACCAGCAGTACCAACACTACCACCAACACCACCAGTACCAACACTACCACCAACACCACCAGTACCAACACTACCACCAATACCACCAGTACCAACACCATCAGTACCAACACTACCACCAACACCACCAGTACCAACACTACCACCAACACCACCAGTACCAACACTACCACCAACACCATCAGTACCAACACTACCACCAACACCACCAGTACCAACACTACCATCAACACCACCAGTACCAACAATACCACCAACACCACCAGTACCAACACTACTACCAACACCACCAGTACCAACACTACCATCAACACCACCAGTACCAACACTACCACTAACACCACCAGTACAAACACTAACACCAACACCACCAGTACAAACACTACCACCAACACCACCAGTAGCAGTACCAACACTACCACCAACACCAGCAGTACCAACACTACTACCAACACAACCAGTCCCAACACTACCACCAACACCATCAGTACCAACACTATCACCAACACCACCATTACCAACACTACCACCAACCCCACCAGTACCAACACTACCACCAACACCACCAGTACCAACACTACCACCTCCACCACCAGTACCAACACTACCACCAACACCACCAGTACCAACACTACCACCTCCACCACCAGTACCAACACTACCACCAACACCACCAGTACCAACACTACCACAACCAGCACCAGTACCAACACTACCACCAACACCATCAGTACCAACACTACCACCAACACCACCAGTACCAGTACCAACACTACCACCAACACCAGCAGTACCAACACTACCACCAACACCACCAGTACCAACACTACCACCTACACCAGCAGTACCAACACTACCACCAACACCACCAGTACCAACACTACCACCAACACCATCAGTACCAACACTACCACCTCCACCATCAGTACCAACACTATCACCAATACCACCAGTAACAACACTACCACCAACACCACAAGTACCAACACTACCACCAACACCACCAGTACCATCACTACCACCAACACCAGTAGTACCAACACTACCACCAACACCACCAGTACCAACACTACCACCAACACCACCAGTACCAACACTACTACCAACACCACCAGTACCAACACTACCACCAACACCACCAGTACCAAAACTACGACCAACACCAGCAGTACCAACACTACCACCAACACCACCAGTACCAACACTACCACCAACACCACCAGTACCAACACTACCACCAACACCACCACCAACACCACCAGTACCAACACTACCACCAACACCACCAGTACCAACACTACCACCAACACCACCAGTACCAACACTACCACCAACACCATCAATACCAACACTACCACCAACACCACCTGTACCAACACTACCACCAACACCACCAGTACCAACACTACCACCAACACCACCAGTACCAACACTACCACCAACACCATCAGTAACAACACTACCACCAACACCACCAGTACCAACACTACCATCAACACCACCAGTACCAACACTACTACCAACACCACCAGTACTAACACTACCACCAACACCACCAGTACCAACACTACCACCAACACCACCAGTACAAACACTACCACCAACACCACCAGTACCAACACTACTACCAACACCACCAGTGCCATCACTACCACCAACACCAGCAGTACCAACACTACCACCATAACCAGCAGTACCAACACTACCACCAACACCACCAGTACCAACACTACCACCAACACCACCAGTACCAACACTACCACCAATACCACCAGTACCAACACCATCAGTACCAACACTACCACCAACACCACCAGTACCAACACTACCACCAACACCACCAGTACCAACACTACCACCAACACCATCAGTACCAACACTACCACCAACACCACCAGTACCAACACTACCATCAACACCACCAGTACCAACAATACCACCAACACCACCAGTACCAACACTACTACCAACACCACCAGTACCAACACTACCATCAACACCACCAGTACCAACACTACCACTAACACCACCAGTACAAACACTAACACCAACACCACCAGTACAAACACTACCACCAACACCACCAGTAGCAGTACCAACACTACCACCAACACCAGCAGTACCAACACTACTACCAACACAACCAGTCCCAACACTACCACCAACACCATCAGTACCAACACTATCACCAACACCACCATTACCAACACTACCACCAACCCCACCAGTACCAACACTACCACCAACACCACCAGTACCAACACTACCACCTCCACCACCAGTACCAACACTACCACCAACACCACCAGTACCAACACTACCACCTCCACCACCAGTACCAACACTACCACCAACACCACCAGTACCAACACTACCACAACCAGCACCAGTACCAACACTACCACCAACACCATCAGTACCAACACTACCACCAACACCACCAGTACCAGTACCAACACTACCACCAACACCAGCAGTACCAACACTACCACCAACACCACCAGTACCAACACTACCACCTACACCAGCAGTACCAACACTACCACCAACACCACCAGTACCAACACTACCACCAACACCATCAGTACCAACACTACCACCTCCACCATCAGTACCAACACTATCACCAATACCACCAGTAACAACACTACCACCAACACCACAAGTACCAACACTACCACCAACACCACCAGTACCATCACTACCACCAACACCAGTAGTACCAACACTACCACCAACACCACCAGTACCAACACTACCACCAACACCACCAGTACCAGTACCAACACTACCACCAACACCACCAGTACCAACACTACCACCAACACCACCAGTACCAACACTACCACCACCACCACCACCAGTACCAACACTACCACCAACACCACCAGTACCAACACTACCACCTCCACCATCAGTAAAAACACTACCACCAATACCACCAGTAACAACACTACCACCAACATCACCAGTACCAGTACCAACACTACCACCAATACCACCAGTACCCTCACTACCACCAACACTACCAGTACCAACACTACCACCACCACCACCAGTACCAAAACCACCACCAGTACCAGTACCAACACTACCACCAACACCACCAGTACCAACACTACCACCAACACCACCAGTAACAACACTACCACCAACACCACCAGTACCAACAATACCACCAAACCACCAGTACCAACACTACCACCAACACCACCAGTACCGACACTACCACCAACACCACCAGTACCAACACTACCACCAACACCACCAGTACCAACACTACCACCTCCACCATCAGTACCAACACTACCACCAATACCACCAGTAACAACACTACCACCAACACCACCAGTACCAACACTACCACCAACACCACCAGTACAAACACTACCACCAACACCAGCAGTACCAACACTACCACCAACACCACCAGTAACAACACTACCACCAACACCACCAGTACCAACACTACCACCAACACCACCAGTACCAACACTACCACCAACACCATCAGTACCAAAACTATCACCAACACCACCAGTACCAACACTACCACCTGCACCATCAGTACCAACACTACCACCAATACCACCAGTACCAACACTACCACCAACACCACCAGTACCAACACTACCACCAACTCCACCAGTAACAACACTACCACCAACAACACCAGTACCAACACTACCACCAACACCACCAGTACCAGTACCAACACTACCACCAACACCACCAGTACAAACACTACCACCAACACCACCAGTACCAACACTACCACCAACACCACCAGTACCAACACTACCACCAACACCACCAGTACCAACACTACCACCAACACCACCAGTACCAGTACCAACACTACCACCTCCACCATCAGTACCAACACTACCACCAATACTACCAGTAACAACACTACCCCCACACCACCAGTAACAACACTACCACCAATACCACCAGTACCAACACTACCACCAACACCACCAGTACCAACACTACCACCAACACCACCAGTAACAACACTACCACCAACACCACCAGTAACAACAATGCCACCAACGCCAACACCACCAGTACCAACACTACCACCAACACCATCAGTACAGTACCAACACTACCACCAACACCACCAGTACCAACAATACCACCAACACCACCAGTACCAACACTACTACCAACACCACCGGTGCCAACACTACCACCAACACCACCAGTACCAACACTACCACCAACACCAGCAGTACCATCACTATCACCAACACCGCCAGTACCAACACTACCACCTACACCAGCAGTACCAACACTACCACCAACACCACCAGTACAAAAACTACCACCAACACCACCAGTACCAACACTACCACCAACACCACCAGTACCAACACTACCACCAACACCACCAGTAACAACACTACCACCAACACCACCAGTACCAACACTACCACCAACACCACCAGTACCAACACTACCACCAACACCACCAGTACCAAATCTATCACCAACACCACCAGTACCAACACTACCACCAACACCAACAGTACCAACACTATCACCAACACCGCCAGTACCAACACTACCACCAACACCAGCAGTACCAACACTACCACCAACACCACCAGTACCAACACTACCACCAACACCACCAGTACCAACACTACCACCAACACCACCAGTACCAACACTACCACCAACACCACCAGTACCAACACTACCACCAACACCACCAGTACCAACACTACCACCTCCACCATCAGTACCAACACTACCACCAATACCACCAGTAACAACACTACCACCAACACCACCAGTACAAACACTACCACCAACACCAGCAGTACCAACACTACCACCAACACCACCAGTAACAACATTACCACCAACACCACCAGTACCAACACTACCACCAACACCACCAGTACCAACACTACCACCAACACCATCAGTACCAAAACTATCACCAACACCACCAGTACCAACTCTACCACCTGCACCATCAGTACCAACACTACCACCAATACCACCAGTACCAACACTACCACCAACACCACCAGTAACAACACTACCACCAACACCACCAGTAACAACACTACCACCAACAACACCAGTACCAACACTACCACCAACACCACCAGTACCAGTACCAACACTACCACCAACACCACCAGTACCAACACTACCACCAACACCACCAGTACCAACACTACCACCAACACCACCAGTACCAACACTACCACCAACACCACCAGTATAAACACTCCCACCAACACCAACGCCATCAGTACCAACACTACCACCAATACTACCAGTAACAACACTACCCCCACACCACCAGTAGCAACACTACCACCAACACCACCAGTACCAACACTACCACCAACACCACCAGTAACAACACTACCACCAGCGCCAACACCACCAGTACCAACACTACCACCAACACCACCAGTAACAACAATACCACCAACGCCAACACCACCAGTACCAACACTACCACCAACACCACCAGTACCAGTACCGACACTACCACCAACACCACCAGTACCAACACTACCACCAACACTACCAGTGCCAACACTACCACCAACACCACCAGTACCAACACTACCACCAACACCAGCAGTACCAACACTATCACCAACACCGCCAGTACCAACACTACCACCTACACCAGCAGTACCAACACTACCACCAACACCACCTGTACCAACACTACCACCAACACCACCAGTACCAACACTACCACCAACACCACCAGTACCAACACTACCACCTCCACCATCAATACCAACACTACCACCAATACCACCAGTAACAACACTACCACCAACACCACCAGTACCAACACTACCACCAACACCACCAGTACAAACACTACCACCAACACCAGCAGTGCCAACACTACCACCAACACCACTAGTAACAACACTACCACTAACACCACCAGTACCAACACTACCACCAACACCACCAGTACCAACACTACCACCAACACCACCAGTACCAAAACTATCACCAACACCACCAGTACCAACACTACCACCTGCACCATCAGTACCAACACTACCACCAATACCACCAGTAACAACACTACCACCAACACCACCAGTACCAACACTACCACCAACACCACCAGTACCAACACTACCACCAACACCACCAGTACCAACACTACCACCAACACCACCAGTACCAGTACCAACACTACCACCAACACCACCAGTACCAACACTACCAGCAACACCACCAGTACCAACACTACCACCACCACCACCAGTACCAACACTACCACCAACACCACCAGTAACAACACTACCACCAACACCACCAGTACCAACACTACCACTAACACCACCAGTACCAACAGTACCACCAACACTACCACTACCAACACTACCACCAACACCACCAGTACCAACACTACCACCACCACCACCAGTACCAGTTCCAACACTACCACCAACACTACCAGTACCAACACTACCACCACCACCACCAGTACCATCACCACCACAACCAGTACCAACACTACCACCAACACCACCTGTACCAACACTACCACCAACACCACCAGTACCAATAATACCACCAACAACACCAGTACCAACATTACCACCAACACCACCAGTACCAGTTCCAACACTACCACCACCACCACCAGTACCATCACCACCACAACCAGTACCAACACTACCACCAACACTACCATTACCAACATTACCACCAACACCACCAGTACCAACACTACCACCAAAACCACCAGTACCAGTTCCAACACTACCACCAACACCACCAGTACCAACACTACCACCAACACCACCAGTACCAACACTACCACCAACACCACCAGTACCAACACTACCACCAACACCACCAGTACCAATAATACCACCAACAACACCAGTACCAACATTACCACCAACACCACCAGTACCAGTACCAACACTACCACCACCACCACCAGTACCATCACCACCACAACCAGTACCAACACTACCACCAACACTACCATTACCAACATTACCACCAACACCACCAGTACCAACACTACCACCAAAACCACCAGTACCAGTTCCAACACTACCACCAACACCACCAGTACCAACACTACCACCAACACCACCAGTACCAACACTACCACCAACACCACCAGTACCAACACTACCACCAACACCACCAGTATCAACACTACCAAAAATACCACCAGTATAAACACTACCACCAACACCACCAGTACCAACACTACCACCAAAACCACCCGTACCAACTCTACCACCACCACCACCAGTACCAACACTACCACCAACACCACCAGTACCAACACTACCACCAACACCACCAGTACCAAAACTACCACCAACACCACCAGTATAAACACTACCACCAACACCAACACCAACAGTACCAACACTACCACCAACACCACCAGTACCAACACTACCACCAAAACAACCAATACCAGTACCAACACTACCACCAACACCACCAGTACCAATACTACCACCAACAGCACCAGTACCAGTACCAACACTACCACCAACACCACCAGTACCAACACTACCACTAACACCACCAGTACCAACAGTACCACCAACACTACCACTACCAACACTACCACCAACACCACCAGTACCAACACTACCAGCACCACCACCAGTACCAGTGCCAACAATACCACCACCACCACCAGTACCAACACTACCACCAACACCACCAGTACCAGTACCAACACTACCACCAATACCACCAGTACCCTCACTACCACCAACACTACCAGTACCAACACTACCACCACCACCACCAGTACCATCACCACCACAACCAGTACCAACACTACCACCAACACTACCAGTACCAACATTACCACCAACACCACCATTATCAACACTACCACCAAAACCACCAGTACCAGTTCCAACACTACCACCAACACCACCAGTACCAACACTACCACCAACACCACCAGTACCAACACTACCAGCAACACCACCAGTACCAACACTACCACCAACACCACCAGTATCAACACTACCACCAACACCACCAGTATCAACACTACCACCAACACCACCAGTACCAACATTACCACCAACACCACCAGTACCAACACTACCACCAACACCACCAGTACCAACACTACCACCAACACCACCAGTACCAACACTACCACCAACACCACCAGTATCAACACTACCACCAACACCACCAGTACCAACACTACCACCAACACCACCAGTATCAACACTACCACCAACACCACCAGTACCAACACTACCACCAACACCACCAGTACCAACATTACCACCAACACCACCAGTACCAACACTACCACCAAAACCACCAGTACCAGTTCCAACACTACCACCAACACCACCAGTACCAATAATACCACCAACACCACCAGTACCAACATTACCACCAACACCACCAGTACCAACACTACCACCAAAACCACCAGTACCAGTTCCAACACTACCACCAACACCACCAGTATAAACACTACCAAAAATACCACCGGTATAAACACTACCACCAAAACCACCCGTAGCAACTCTACCACCACCACCACCAGTACCAACACTACCACCAACACCACCAGTACCAACACTACCACCAACACCACCAGTACCAAAACTACCACCAACACCACCAGTATAAACACTACCACCAACACCAACACCAACAGTACCAACACTACCACCAACACCACCAGTAACAACACTACCACCAACACCACCAGTAAAAACACTACCAACCACACCACAAGTAACAACACTACCACCAACACCACCAGTATAAACACTACCACCAACACCAACACCAACAGTACCAACACTACCACCAACACCACCAGTAACAACACTACCACCAACACCACCAGTAAAAACACTACCAACCACACCACAAGTACCACCACTACCACCAACACCACCAGTACCAACACTACCACCAACACCACCAGTACCAACACTACCACCAACACCACCATTAACAACACAACCACCAACACCACCAGTACCAACACTACCACCAAAACAACCAATACCAGTACCAACACTACCACCAACACCACCAGTACCAATACTACCACCAACACCACCAGTACCAACACTACCACCAACACCACCAGTAACATCACTATAACCAACGCCACCAGTACCAACACTACCACCAACACCACCAGTACCAGTACCAACACTATCACCAACACCACCAGTACCAACACTACCACCAACACCACCGCTACCAACACTACCACCAACACCACCAGTAACAACACTACCACCAACACCACCAGTACCAACACTACCACCAACACCACCAATACAATCACTACCACCAACCCCAACACCACCAGTTCCAACACTACCACCAACACCACCAGTACCAACACTACCACCAACACCACCAGTACCAACACTACCACCAACACCACCAGTACCAACACTACCACCAACACCAGCAGTACCAACACTACTACCAACACCACCAGTACCAACACTACCACCACCACCACCAGTACCAACACTACCACCAACACCACCAGTACCAACACTACTACCAACACCACCATTGCCAACACTACCACCAACACCAGCAGTACCAACACTACTACCAACACCACCAGTACCAACACTACCACCAACACCACCAGTACCAACACTACCACCAACACCACCAGTATTAACACTACCACCAACACCAACGCCACCAGTACCAACACTACCACCAACACCACCAGTACCAATACTACCACCAACACCACCAGTACCAACACTACCACCAACACCACCAGTACCAACACTACCACCAACACCACCAGTACCAACACTACCACCAATACCACCAGTACCAACACTACCACCAACACCACCAGTACTAACATTACAACCAACACCCCCAGTACCAACACTACCACCAACACCACCAGTACCAACACTACCACCAATACCACCAGTACCAACACTACCACCAACACCACCAGTACCAACACTACCACCAACTCCACCAGTAACAACACTACCACCAACAACACCAGTACCAACACTACCACCAACACCACCAGTACCAGTACCAACACTACCACCAACACCACCAGTACAAACACTACCACCAACACCACCAGTACCAACACTACCACCAACACCACCAGTACCAACACTACCACCAACACCACCAGTACCAACACTACCACCAACACCACCAGTACCAGTACCAACACTACCACCTCCACCATCAGTACCAACACTACCACCAATACTACCAGTAACAACACTACCCCCACACCACCAGTAACAACACTACCACCAATACCACCAGTACCAACCCTACCACCAACACCACCAGTACCAACACTACCACCAGCGCCACCAGTAACAACAATGCCACCAACGCCAACACCACCAGTACCAACACTAGCACCAACACCATCAGTACCAGTACCAACACTACCACCAACACCACCAGTACCAACAATACCACCAACACCACCAGTACCAACACTACTACCAACACCACCAGTGCCAACACTACCACCAACACCACCAGTACCAACACTACCACCAACACCAGCAGTACCATCACTATCACCAACACCGCCAGTACCAACACTACCACCTACACCGGCAGTACCAACACTACCACCAACACCACCAGTACAAAAACTACCACCAACACCACCAGTACCAACACTACCACCAACACCACCAGTACCAACACTACCACCAACACCACCAGTAACAACACTACCACCAACACCACCAGTACCAACACTACCACCAACACCACCAGTACCAACACTACCACCAACACCACCAGTACCAAATCTATCACCAACTCCACCAGTACCAACACTACCACCAACACCAGCAGTACCAACACTATCACCAACACCGCCAGTACCAACACTACCACCAACACCAGCAGTACCAACACTACCACCAACACCACCAGTACCAACACTACCACCAACACCACCAGTACCAACACTACCACCAACACCACCAGTACCAACACTACCACCAACACCACCAGTACCAACACTACCACCAACACCACCAGTACCAACACTACCACCTCCACCATCAGTACCAACACTACCACCAATACCACCAGTAACAACACTACAACCAACACCACCAGTACAAACACTACCACCAACACCATCAGTACCAAAACTATCACCAACACCACCAGTACCAACTCTACCACCTGCACCATCAGTACCAACACTACCACCAATACCACCAGTACCAACACTACCACCAACACCACCAGTAACAACACTACCACCAACACCACCAGTAACAACACTACCACCAACAACACCAGTACCAACACTACCACCAACACCACCAGTACCAGTACCAACACTACCACCAACACCACCAGTACCAACACTACCACCAACACCACCAGTACCAACACTACCACCAACACCACCAGTACCAACACTACCACCAACACCACCAGTATAAACACTCCCACCAACACCAACGCCACCAGTATCAACACTACCACCTCCACCATCAGTACCAACACTACCACCAATACTACCAGTAACAACACTACCCCCACACCACCAGTAGCAACACTACCACCAACACCACCAGTACCAACACTACCACCAACACCACCAGTAACAACACTACCACCAGCGCCAACACCACCAGTACCAACACTACCACCAACACCACCAGTAACAACAATACCACCAACGCCAACACCACCAGTACCAACACTACCACCAACACCACCAGTACCAGTACCGACACTACCACCAACACTACCAGTGCCAACACTACCACCAACACCACCAGTACCAACACTACCACCAACACCAGCAGTACCAACACTATCACCAACACCGCCAGTACCAACACTACCACCTACACCAGCAGTACCAACACTACCACCAACACCACCTGTACCAACACTACCACCAACACCACCAGTACCAACACTACCACCAACACCACCAGTACCAACACTACCACCTCCACCATCAATACCAACACTACCACCAATACCACCAGTAACAACACTACCACCAACACCACCAGTACCAACACTACCACCAACACCACCAGTACAAACACTACCACCAACACCAGCAGTGCCAACACTACCACCAACACCACTAGTAACAACACTACCACCGACACCACCAGTACCAACACTACCACCAACACCACCAGTACCAACACTACCCCCAACACCACCAGTACCAAAACTATCACCAACACCACCAGTACCAACACTACCACCTGCACCATCAGTACCAACACTACCACCAATACCACCAGTACCAACACTACCACCAACACCACCAGTAACAACACTACCACCAACACCACCAGTAAAAACACTACCAACCACACCACAAGTAACAACACTACCACCAGCACCACCAGTACCAACACTACCACCAACACCACCAGTACCAACACTACCACCAACACCACCAGTACCAACACTACCACCAACACCACCATTAACAACACAACCACCAACACCACCAGTACCAACACTACCACCAAAACAACCAATACCAGTACCAACACTACCACCAACACCACCAGTACCAATACTACCACCAACACCACCAGTACCAACACTACCACCAACACCACCAGTAACAACATTATAACCAACGCCACCAGTACCAACACTACCACCAACACCACCAGTACCAGTACCAACACTATCACCAACACCACCAGTACCAACACTACCACCAACACCACCGCTACCAACACTACCACCAACACCACCAGTAACAACACTACCACCAACACCACCAGTACCAACACTACCACCAACACCACCAATACAATCACTACCACCAACCCCAACACCACCAGTTCCAACTCTACCACCAACACCACCAGTACCAACACTACCACCAACAGCACCAGTACCAACACTACCACCAACACCACCAGTACCAACACTACCACCAACACCAGCAGTACCAACACTACTACCAACACCACCAGTACCAACACTACCACCACCACCACCAGTACCAACACTACCACCAACACCACCAGTACCAACACTACTACCAACACCACCATTGCCAACACTACCACCAACACCAGCAGTACCAACACTACTACCAACACCACCAGTACCAACACTACCACCAACACCACCAGTACCAACACTACCACCAACACCACCAGTATTAACACTACCACCAACACCAACGCCACCAGTACCAACACTACCACCAACACCACCAGTACCAATACTACCACCAACACCACCAGTACCAACACTACCACCAACACCACCAGTACCAACACTACCACTAACACCACCAGTACCAACAGTACCACCAACACTACCACTACCAACACTACCACCAACACCACCAGTACCAACACTACCACCACCACCACCAGTACCAGTGCCAACAATACCACCACCACCACCAGTACCAACACTACCGCCAACACCACCAGTACCCTCACTACCACCAACACTACCAGTACCAACACTACCACCACCACCACCAGTACCATCACCACCACAACCAGTACCAACACTACCACCAACACCACCAGTACCAACACTACCACCAACACCACCAGTACCAATAATACCACCAACAACACCAGTACCAACATTACCACCAACACCACCAGTACCAGTTCCAACACTACCACCACCACCACCAGTACCATCACCACCACAACCAGTACCAACACTACCACCAACACTACCAGTACCAACATTACCACCAACACCACCAGTACCAACACTACCACCAAAACCACCAGTACCAGTTCCAACACTACCACCAACACCACCAGTACCAACACTACCACCAACACCACCAGTACCAACACTACCACCAACACCACCAGTACCAACACTACCACCAACACCACCAGTACCAATAATACCACCAACAACACCAGTACCAACATTACCACCAACACCACCAGTACCAGTACCAACACTACCACCACCACCACCAGTACCATCACCACCACAACCAGTACCAACACTACCACCAACACTACCATTACCAACATTACCACCAACACCACCAGTACCAACACTACCACCAAAACCACCAGTACCAGTTCCAACACTACCACCAACACCACCAGTACCAACACTAACACCAACACCACCACTACCAACACTACCACCAACACCACCAGTACCAACACTACCACCAACACCACCAGTATCAACACTACCAAAAATACCACCAGTATAAACACTACCACCAACACCACCAGTACCAACACTACCACCAAAACCACCCGTACCAACTCTACCACCACCACCACCAGTACCAACACTACCACCAACACCACCAGTACCAACACTACCACCAACACCACCAGTACCAAAACTACCACCAACACCACCAGTATAAACACTACCACCAACACCAACACCAACAGTACCAACACTACCACCAACACCACCAGTACCAACACTACCACCAAAACAACCAATACCAGTACCAACACTACCACCAACACCACCAGTACCAATACTACCACCAACAGCACCAGTACCAGTACCAACACTACCACCAACACCACCAGTACCAACACTACCACTAACACCACCAGTACCAACAGTACCACCAACACTACCACTACCAACACTACCACCAACACCACCAGTACCAACACTACCACCACCACCACCAGTACCAGTGCCAACAATACCACCACCACCACCAGTACCAACACTACCACCAACACC
This sequence comes from Eledone cirrhosa, assembly GCA_964016885.1. Classification (NCBI taxonomy): domain Eukaryota; kingdom Metazoa; phylum Mollusca; class Cephalopoda; order Octopoda; family Eledonidae; genus Eledone; species Eledone cirrhosa. Next base: position 407,936,273 of record OZ024741.1, on the reverse strand, counting down.
ACCAGTACCAGTACCAACACTACCACCAATACCACCAGTACCCTCACTACCACCAACACTACCAGTACCAACACTACCACCACCACCACCAGTACCATCACCACCACAACCAGTACCAACACTACCACCAACACTACCAGTACCAACATTACCACCAACACCACCATTACCAACACTACCACCAAAACCACCAGTACCAGTTCCAACACTACCACCAACACCACCAGTACCAACACTACCACCAACACCACCAGTACCAACACTACCAGCAACACCACCAATACCAACACTACCACCAACACCACCAGTATCAACACTACCACCAACACCACCAGTATCAACACTACCACCAACACCACCAGTACCAACATTACCACCAACACCACCAGTACCAACACTACCACCAACACCACCAGTACCAACACTACCACCAACACCACCAGTACCAACACTACCACCAACACCACCAGTATCAACACTACCACCAACACCACCAGTACCAACACTACCACCAACACCACCAGTATCAACACTACCACCAACACCACCAGTACCAACACTACCACCAACACCACCAGTACCAACATTACCACCAACACCACCAGTACCAACACTACCACCAAAACCACCAGTACCAGTTCCAACACTACCACCAACACCACCAGTACCAATAATACCACCAACACCACCAGTACCAACATTACCACCAACACCACCAGTACCAACACTACCACCAAAACCACCAGTACCAACACTACCACCAACACCACCAGTATAAACACTACCAAAAATACCACCGGTATAAACACTACCACCAAAACCACCCGTACCAACTCTACCACCACCACCACCAGTACCAACACTACCACCAACACCACCAGTACCAACACTACCACCAACACCACCAGTACCAAAACTACCACCAACACCACCAGTATAAACACTACCACCAACACCAACACCAACAGTACCAACACTACCACCAACACCACCAGTAACAACACTACCACCAACACCACCAGTAAAAACACTACCAACCACACCACAAGTAACAACACTACCACCAGCACCACCAGTACCAACACTACCACCAACACCACCAGTACCAACACTACCACCAACACCACCAGTACCAACACTACCACCAACACCACCATTAACAACACAACCACCAACACCACCAGTACCAACACTACCACCAAAACAACCAATACCAGTACCAACACTACCACCAACACCACCAGTACCAATACTACCACCAACACCACCAGTACCAACACTACCACCAACACCACCAGTAACAACACTATAACCAACGCCACCAGTACCAACACTACCACCAACACCACCAGTACCAGTACCAACACTATCACCAACACCACCAGTACCAACACTACCACCAACACCACCGCTACCAACACTACCACCAACACCACCAGTAACAACACTACCACCAACACCACCAGTACCAACACTACCACCAACACCACCAATACAATCACTACCACCAACCCCAACACCACCAGTTCCAACACTACCACCAACACCACCAGTACCAACACTACCACCAACACCACCAGTACCAACACTACCACCAACACCACCAGTACCAACACTACCACCAACACCAGCAGTACCAACACTACTACCAACACCACCAGTACCAACACTACCACCACCACCACCAGTACCAACACTACCACCAACACCACCAGTACCAACACTACTACCAACACCACCATTGCCAACACTACCACCAACACCAGCAGTACCAACACTACTACCAACACCACCAGTACCAACACTACCACCAACACCACCAGTACCAACACTACCACCAACACCACCAGTATTAACACTACCACCAACACCAACGCCACCAGTACCAACACTACCACCAACACCACCAGTACCAATACTACCACCAACACCACCAGTACCAACACTACCACCAACACCACCAGTACCAACACTACCACCAACACCACCAGTACCAACACTACCACCAATACCACCAGTACCAACACTACCACCAACACCACCAGTACTAACATTACAACCAACACCCCCAGTACCAACACTACCACCAACACCACCAGTACCAACACTACCACCAATACCACCAGTACCAACACTACCACCAACACCACCAGTACCAACACTACCACCAACTCCACCAGTAACAACACTACCACCAACAACACCAGTACCAACACTACCACCAACACCACCAGTACCAGTACCAACACTACCACCAACACCACCAGTACAAACACTACCACCAACACCACCAGTACCAACACTACCACCAACACCACCAGTACCAACACTACCACCAACACCACCAGTACCAACACTACCACCAACACCACCAGTACCAGTACCAACACTACCACCTCCACCATCAGTACCAACACTACCACCAATACTACCAGTAACAACACTACCCCCACACCACTAGTAACAACACTACCACCAATACCACCAGTACCAACACTACCACCAACACCACCAGTACCAACACTACCACCAGCGCCACCAGTAACAACAATGCCACCAACGCCAACACCACCAGTACCAACACTACCACCAACACCATCAGTACCAGTACCAACACTACCACCAACACCACCAGTACCAACAATACCACCAACACCACCAGTACCAACACTACTACCAACACCACCAGTGCCAACACTACCACCAACACCACCAGTACCAACACTACCACCAACACCAGCAGTACCATCACTATCACCAACACCGCCAGTACCAAGACTACCACCTACACCAGCAGTACCAACACTACCACCAACACCACCAGTACAAAAACTACCACCAACACCACCAGTACCAACACTACCACCAACACCACCAGTACCAACACTACCACCAACACCACCAGTAACAACACTACCACCAACACCACCAGTACCAACACTACCACCAACACCACCAGTACCAACACTACCACCAACACCACCAGTACCAAATCTATCACCAACACCACCAGTACCAACACTACCACCAACACCAGCAGTACCAACACTATCACCAACACCGCCAGTACCAACACTACCACCAACACCAGCAGTACCAACACTACCACCAACACCACCAGTACCAACACGACCACCAACACCACCAGTACCAACACTACCACCAACACCACCAGTACCAACACTACCACCAACACCACCAGTACCAACACTACCACCAACACCACCAGTACCAACACTACCACCTCCACCATCAGTACCAACACTACCACCAATACCACCAGTAACAACACTACCACCAACACCACCAGTACAAACACTACCATCAACACCAGCAGTACCAACACTACCACCAACACCACCAGTAACAACATTACCACCAACACCACCAGTACCAACACTACCACCAACACCACCAGTACCAACACTACCACCAACACCATCAGTACCAAAACTATCACCAACACCACCAGTACCAACTCTACCACCTGCACCATCAGTACCAACACTACCACCAATACCACCAGTACCAACACTACCACCAACACCACCAGTAACAACACTACCACCAACACCACCAGTAACAACACTACCACCAACAACACCAGTACCAACACTACCACCAACACCACCAGTACCAGTACCAACACTACCACCAACACCACCAGTACCAACACTACCACCAACACCACCAGTACCAACACTACCACCAACACCACCAGTACCAACACTACCACCAACACCACCAGTATAAACACTCCCACCAACACCAACGCCACCAGTATCAACACTACCACCTCCACCATCAGTACCAACACTACCACCAATACTACCAGTAACAACACTACCCCCACACCACCAGTAGCAACACTACCACCAACACCACCAGTACCAACACTACCACCAACACCACCAGTAACAACACTACCACCAGCGCCAACACCACCAGTACCAACACTACCACCAACACCACCAGTAACAACAATACCACCAACGCCAACACCACCAGTACCAACACTACCACCAACACCACCAGTACCAGTACCGACACTACCACCAACACCACCAGTACCAACACTACCACCAACACTACCAGTGCCAACACTACCACCAACACCACCAGTACCAACACTACCACCAACACCAGCAGTACCAACACTATCACCAACACCGCCAGTACCAACACTACCACCTACACCAGCAGTACCAACACTACCACCAACACTACCACCAACACCACCAGTACCAACACTACCACCAACACCACCAGTACCAACACTACCACCTCCACCATCAATACCAACACTACCACCAATACCACCAGTAACAACACTACCACCAACACCACCAGTACCAACACTACCACCAACACCACCAGTACAAACACTACCACCAACACCAGCAGTGCCAACACTACCACCAACACCACTAGTAACAACACTACCACCAACACCACCAGTACCAACACTACCACCAACACCACCAGTACCAACACTACCACCAACACCACCAGTACCAAAACTATCACCAACACCACCAGTACCAACACTACCACCTGCACCATCAGTACCAACACTACCACCAATACCACCAGTAACAACACTACCACCAACACCACCAGTACCAACACTACCACCAACACCACCAGTACCAACACTACCACCAACACCAGCAGTACCAACACTACCACCAACACCACCAGTACCAACACTACCACCAACACCACCAGTACCAGTACCAACACTACCACCAACACCACCAGTACCAACACTACCAGCAACACCACCAGTACCAACACTACCACCACCACCACCAGTACCAACACTACCACCAACACCACCAGTACCAACACTACCACCTCCACCATCAGTACAAACACTACCACCAATACCACCAGTAACAACACTACCACCAACACCACCAGTACCAACACTACCACTAACACCACCAGTACCAACAGTACCACCAACACTACCACTACCAACACTACCACCAACACCACCAGTACCAACACTACCACCACCACCACCAGTACCAGTGCCAACAATACCACCACCACCACCAGTACCAACACTACCGCCAACACCACCAGTACCCTCACTACCACCAATACTACCAGTACCAACACTACCACCACCACCACCAGTACCATCACCACCACAACCAGTACCAACACTACCACCAACACCACCAGTACCAACACTACCTCCAACACCACCAGTACCAATAATACCACCAACAACACCAGTACCAACATTACCACCAACACCACCAGTACCAGTTCCAACACTACCACCACCACCACCAGTACCATCACCACCACAACCAGTACCAACACTACCACCAACACTACCAGTACCAACATTACCACCAACACCACCAGTACCAACACTACCACCAAAACCACCAGTACCAGTTCCAACACTACCACCAACACCACCAGTACCAACACTACCACCAACACCACCAGTACCAACACTACCACCAACACCACCAGTACCAACACTACCACCAACACCACCAGTACCAATAATACCACCAACAACACCAGTACCAACATTACCACCAACACCACCAGTACCAGTACCAACACTACCACCACCACCACCATTACCATCACCACCACAACCAGTACCAACACTACCACCAACACTACCATTACCAACATTACCACCAACACCACCAGTACCAACACTACCACCAAAACCACCAGTACCAGTTCCAACACTACAACCAACACCACCAGTACCAACACTACCACCAACACCACCAGTACCAACACTACCACCAATACCACCAGTACCAACACTACCACCAACACCACCAGTATCAACACTACCAAAAATACCACCAGTATAAACACTACCACCAACACCACCAGTACCAACACTACCACCAAAACCACCCGTACCAACTCTACCACCACCACCACCAGTACCAACACTACCACCAACACCACCAGTACCAACACTACCACCAACACCACCAGTACCAAAACTACCACCAACACCACCAGTATAAACACTACCACCAACACCAACACCAACAGTACCAACACTACCACCAACACCACCAGTACCAACACTACCACCAAAACAACCAATACCAGTACCAACACTACCACCAACACCACCAGTACCAATACTACCACCAACAGCACCAGTACCAGTACGAACACTACCACCAACACCACCAGTACCAACACTACCACTAACACCACCAGTACCAACAGTACCACCAACACTACCACTACCAACACTACCACCAACACCACCAGTACCAACACTACCACCACCACCACCAGTACCAGTGCCAACAATACCACCACCACCACCAGTACCAACACTACCACCAACACCACCAGTACCAGTACCAACACTACCACCAATACCACCAGTACCCTCACTACCACCAACACTACCAGTACCAACACTACCACCACCACCACCAGTACCATCACCACCACAACCAGTACCAACACTACCACCAACACTACCAGTACCAACATTACCACCAACACCACCATTACCAACACTACCACCAAAACCACCAGTACCAGTTCCAACACTACCACCAACACCACCAGTACCAACACTACCACCAACACCACCAGTACCAACACTACCAGCAACACCACCAGTACCAACACTACCACCAACACCACCAGTATCAACACTACCACCAACACCACCAGTATCAACACTACCACCAACACCACCAGTACCAACATTACCACCAACACCACCAGTACCAACACTACCACCAACACCACCAGTACCAACACTACCACCGACACCACCAGTACCAACACTACCACCAACACCACCAGTATCAACACTACCACCAACACCACCAGTACCAACACTACCACCAACACCACCAGTATCAACACTACCACCAAAACCACCAGTACCAGTTCCAACACTACCACCAACACCACCAGTACCAATAATACCACCAACACCACCAGTACCAACACTACCACCAACACCACCAGTATCAACACTACCACCAACACCACCAGTACCAACACTACCACCAACACCACCAGTATCAACACTACCACCAAAACCACCAGTACCAGTTCCAACACTACCACCAACACCACCAGTACCAATAATACCACCAACACCACCAGTACCAACACTACCACCAAAACCACCAGTACCAGTTCCAACACTACCACCAACACCACCAGTATAAACACTACCAAAAATACCACCGGTATAAACACTACCACCAAAATCACCCGTACCAACTCTACCACCACCACCACCAGTACCAACACTACCACCAACACCACCAGTACCAACACTACCACCAACACCACCAGTACCAAAACTACCACCAACACCACCAGTATAAACACTACCACCAACACCAACACCAACAGTACCAACACTACCACCAACACCACCAGTAACAACACTACCACCAACACCACCAGTAAAAACACTACCAACCACACCACAAGTAACAACACTACCACCAGCACCACCAGTACCAACACTACCACCAACACCACCAGTACCAACACTACCACCAACACCACCAGTACCAACACTACCACCAACACCACCATTAACAACACAACCACCAACACCACCACCAAAACAACCAATACCAGTACCAACACTACCACCAACACCACCAGTACCAATACTACCACCAACACCACCAGTACCAACACTACCACCAACACCACCAGTAACAACACTATAACCAACGCCACCAGTACCAACACTACCACCAACACCACCAGTACCAGTACCAACACTATGACCAACACCACCAGTACCAACACTACCACCAACACCACCGCTACCAACACTACCACCAACACCACCAGTAACAACACTACCACCAACACCACCAGTACCAACACTACCACCAACACCACCAATACAATCACTACCACCAACCCCAACACCACCAGTTCCAACACTACCACCAACACCACCAGTACCAACACTACCACCAACACCACCAGTACCAACACTACCACCAACACCACCAGTACCAACACTACCACCAACACCAGCAGTACCAACACTACTACCAACACCACCAGTACCAACACTACCACCACCACCACCAGTACCAACACTACCTCCAACACCACCAGTACCAACACTACTACCAACACCACCATTGCCAACACTACCACCAACACCAGCAGTACCAACACTACTACCAACACCACCAGTACCAACACTACCACCAACACCACCAGTACCAATACTACCACCAACACCACCAGTATTAACACTACCACCAACACCAACGCCACCAGTACCAACACTACCACCAACACCACCAGTACCAATACTACCACCAACACCACCAGTACCAACACTACCACCAACACCACCAGTACCAACACTACCACCAACACCACCAGTACCAACACTACCACCAATACCACCAGTACCAACACTACCACCAACACCACCAGTACTAACATTACAACCAACACCCCCAGTACCAACACTACCACCAACACCACCAGTACCAACAATACCACCAACACCACCAGTACCAACACTACTACCAACACCACCATTGCCAACACTACCACCAACACCAGCAGTATAAACACTACCACCAACACCAACACCAACAGTACCAACACTACCACCGACACCACGAGTAACAACACTACCACCAACACCACCAGTACCAACACTACCACCAACACCAACAGTACCAACACTACCACCAACACCACCAGTAACAACACTACCACCAACACCACCAGTACCAGTACCAACACTGCCACCAACACCAGCAGTACCAACACTACCACCAACACCACCAGTACCAACACTACCACCAACACCACCAGTACCAGTACCAACACTACCACCAACACCAGCAGTACCAACACTACCAGCAACACCACCAGTACCAACACCACCAGTACCAGTACCAACATTACCACCAACACCATCAGTACCAACACTGCCACCAACACCACCAGTACCAACACTACCACCAATACCACCAGTACCAACACTACCACCAACACTACCAGTACCAACACTACCACCACCACCACCAGTACCAACACTACCACCACCACCATCAGTACCAACACTACCACTACACTACCACCAACACCACCAGTACCAACACTACCACAAACACCACCAGTACTAACACTACCATCAACACCACCAGTACCATCACTACCACCAACACCACCAGTTCCAACACTACCACCAACACCACCAGTACCAACACTACCACGAACACCGCCAGTACCAACAATACCACCAACACCACTAGTACCAACACTGCTACCAACACTACCAGTAACAACACTACCACCAACACCACCAGTAGCAACACTACCACCAACACCACCAGTACCAACACTACCACGAACACCGCCAGTACCAACAATACCACCAACACCACCAGTACCAACACTACCACCTACACTACCAGTACCAACACTGCTACCAACACTACCAGTAACAACACTACCACCAACACCACCAGTACCAACACTACCACCAACACCACCGGTACCAGTACCAACACTACCACCAACACCACCAGTAACAACACGACCACCAACACCACCAGTACCAACTCTACCACCAACACCACCAGTACCAACACTACCACCAACACTACCAGTACCAACACTACCACCTACACCACCAGTACCAACACTACCACCAACACTACCAGTACCAACACTACCACCAACACTACCAGTACCAACACTACCACCAACACCACCAGTACCAACACTACCACCAACACCACCAGTACCAACACTACCACCAACACCACCAGTACCAACACTACCACCAACACCCCCAATAACAACACTACCACCAACAGCACCAGCACCAACACTACCACCAACACCCCCAATAACAACACTACCACCAACACCACCAGTACCAACACTACCACCAACACTACCAGTACCAACACTACCACCAACACCACCAGTACCAACACTACCACCAACACCCCCAATAACAACACTACCACCAACACCACCAGTACCAACACTACCACCAACACTACCAGTACCAACACTACCACCAACACTACCAGTACCAACACTACCACCAACACCACCAGTACCAACACTACCACCAACACTACCAGTACCAACACTACCACCAACACCACCAGTACCAACACTACCACCAACACTACCAGTACCAACACTAGCACCAACACCCCCAATAACAACACTACCACCAACACCACCAGTACCAACACTACCACCAACACCCCAATAACAACACTACCACCAACACCACCAGTACCAACACTACCACCAACACCACCAATACAAACACTACCACCAACCCCAACACAACCATTTCCAACACTACCACCAACACCACCAGTACCAACACTACCACCAACACCACCAGTAACAACAGTTTAACCAACGCCACCAGTACCAACACTACCACCAACACGACCAGTACCAGTACCAACAGTATCACCAACACCACCAGTACCAACACTTCCACCAACACCACCAGTACCAACACTACCACCAACACCACCAGTAACAACAGTTTAACCAACGCCACCAGTACCAACACTATCACCAACACCACCAATACAAACACAACCACCAACCCCAACACAACCAATTCCAACACTACCACCAACACCACCAGTACCAACACTACCACCAGTACCAACACTACCACCAACACCACAAGTACCAACACTACCACCAATACCACCACTATAAACACTACCACCAACACCACCAGTACCAACACTACCACCAACACCATCAGTACCAACACTACCACCAACACCACCAGTACCAACTACCACCAACACCACCTGTACCAACACTACCACCAACACCACCAGTACCAATACCATCTAACACCAACACCACCGGTAACAACACTACCACCAATACCACCAGTACCAACACTACCACCAACACCACCAGTACCAACACTACCACCTCCACCACCAGTACCATCACTACCACCAACACCACCAGTACCAACACTACCACCAACACCACCAGTACCAACACTACCACCAACACCACCAGTACCAGTACCAACACTACCACCAACACCAGCAGTACCAACACTACCACCAAAACCACCAGTACCAACACTACCACCAACACCACCAGTACCAGTAACAATACTACCACCAACACCACCAGTAGCAACACTACCACCAACACCACCAGTAGCAACACTACCACCAACACCACCAGTACCAACACTACCACCAACACCACCAGTACCAGTAACAACACTACCACCAACACCACCAGTACCAACACTACCACCAACACCACCAGTACCAGTAACAACACTACCACCAGCAGTACCAGTACTAACACTACCACCAACACTACCAGTACCAACACTACCACCAACACCACCAGTACCAACACTACCACCAACATCCCCAATAACAACACTACCACCAATACCACCAGTACCAACACTACCACCAACACCACCAATACAAACACTACAACCAACCCCAACACAACCAGTTTCAACACTACCACCAACACCACCAGTACCAACACTACCACCAACACCACCAGTACCAACACTACCACCAACACCACCAGTACCAGTACCAACACTACCACCAACACCACCAGTACCAACACTACCACCAGTACCAACAATACCACCAACACCTCAAGAACCAACACTACCACCATCACCAACACCACCGGTACCAACACTACCACCAACACCATCAGTACCAACACTACCACCAACACCACCAGTACAAACTACCACAACACCACCTGTACCAACACTACCACCAACACCACCAGTACCAACTCTACCACCAATACCACCAGTACAAACACTAACACCAACACCACCAGTACCAACACTACCACCTCCACCACCAGTACCAACACTACCACCAACACCACCAGTACCAACACTACCACCTCCACCATCAGTACCAACACTACCACCCATACCACCAGTAACAACAGTACCACCAACACCACCAGTACCAACACTACCACCAAGACCAGTACCAACACTACCACCAACACCACCAGTACCAACACTACCACCAATACCACCTGTACCAACACTACCACCAACACCACCAGTACCAACACTACCACCAACACCACCAGTACCAACACTACCACCACCACCACTAGTATCAACACTACCACCAACACTACCATCAACACCAACAGTACCAACACTACCACCAACACCACCAGTACAAACACTAACACCTACACCACCAGTACCAACACTACCACCAACACCACCAGTAGCAGTACCAACACTACCACCAACACCAGCAGTACCAACACTACCACCAACACCACCAATACCAGTAATAACACTACCACCAACACCACCAGTACCAACACCACCAGTACCAACACTACCACCAACACCACCAGTACCAACACTACCACCAACACAATCAGTACCAACGCTACACCAACACCACCAGTAGCAACACTACCACCAACACCATCAGTACCAACAATACCACCAACACCACCAGTACCAACACTATCACCAACACAACCAGTACCAACACTACCACCAACACCATCAGTACCAACATTACCACCAACACCACCAGTACCAACACTACCACCAATACCACCACTATAAACACTACCACCAACACCACCAGTACCAACACTACCACCAATACCACCACTATAAACACTACCACCAACACCACCGGTACCAACACTACCACCAACACCATCAGTACCAACACTACCACCAACACCACCAGTACAAACTACCACCAACACCACCTGTACCAACACTACCACCAACACCACCAGTTCCAATACCATCTAACACCAACACCACCAGTACCAACACTACCACCAATACCACCAGTACAAACACTAACACCAACACCACCAGTACCAACACTACCACCTCCACCACCAGTACCAACACTACCACCAACACCACCAGTACCAACACTACCACCAACACCACCAGTACCAACACTACCACCAACACCACCAGTACCAACACTACCACCAACACCACCAGTACCAACACTACCACCTCCACCATCAGTACCAACACTACCACCCATACCACCAGTAACAACAGTACCACCAACACCACCAGTATCAACACTACCACCAACAACACCAGTACCAACACTACCACCAACACCACCAGTACCAACACTACCACCAATACCACCAGTACCAACACTACCACCAACACCACCAGTACCAACACTACCACCAACAACAACAGTACCAACACTACCACCAACACCACCAGTACCAACACTACCACCAACACCACCAGAACCAACAATACCACCAACACCACCAGTACCAACACCACCACCAACACCAACACCACCAGTACCAACACTACTTCCAACACCACCAGTACCAACACTACCACCAACACCACCAGTACCAACACTACCACCAACACCAACAGTACCAACACTACCACCACCACCACTAGTATCAACACTACCACCAACACCACCAGTACCAACAATACCACCTCCACCACCAGTACCAACACTACCACCAACACCACCAGTACTAACACTACCACCAACACCACCAGTACCAACACTACCACCAACACCACCAGTACCAACACTACCACCAACACCACCAGTGCCAACACTACCACCTCCACCATCAGTACCAACACTACCACCCATACCACCAGTAACAACAGTACCACCAACACCACCAGTACCAACACTACCACCAACAACACCAGTACCAACACTACCACCAATACCACCAGTACCAACACTACCACCAACACCACCAGTACCAACACTACCACTACCACCACTAGTATCAACACTACCACCAACACTACCACCAACACCAACAGTACCAACACTACCACCAACACCACCAGTACCAACACTACCACCAACACCACCAGTACCAACAATACCACCAACACCACCAGTACCAACACTACTTCCATCACCACCAGTAGCAACACTACCACCAACACCACCAGTACAAACACTACCACCAACACCATCAGTACCAACAATACCACCAACACCACCAGTACCAACACTATCACCAACACAACCAGTACCAACACTACCACCAACACCACCAGTACCAACACTACCACCAATACCACCACTATAAACGCTACCACCAACACCACCAGTACCAACACTACCACCAACACCTCAAGAACCAACACTACCACCATCACCAACACCACCGGTACCAACACTACCACCAACACCATCAGTACCAACACTACCACCAACACCACCAGTACAAACTACCACCAACACCACCTGTACCAACACTACCACCAACACCACCAGTACCAATACCATCTAACACCAACACCACCAGTACCAACACTACCACCAATACCACCAGTACAAACACTAACACCAACACCACCAGTACCAACACTACCACCTCCACCACCAGTACCAACACTATCACCAACACCACCAGTACCAACACTACCACCAACACCAACAGTACCAACACTACCACCAACACCACCAGTACCAACACTACCACCAACACCACCAGTACCAACACTACCACCTCCACCATCAGTACCAACACTACCACCCATACCACCAGTAACAACTGTACCACCAACACCACCAGTATCAACACTACCACCAACAACACCAGTACCAACACTACCACCAACACCAGCAGTACCAACACTACCACCAATACCACCAGTACCAACACTACCACCAACACCACCAGTACCAACACTACCACCAACACCACCAGTACCAACACTACCACCACCACCACTAGTATCAACACTACCACCAACACTACCACCAACACCACCAGTACCAACACCACCAGTACCAACACTACTTCCAACACCACCAGTACCAACACTACCACCAACACCACCAGTACCACCACTACCACCAACACCACCAGTACAAACACTAACACCAACACCACCAGTACCAACATTACCACCAACACCACCAGTAGCAGTACCAACACTACCACCAACACCAGCAGTACCAACACTACCACCAACACCACCAATACCAGTAATAACACTACCACCAACACCACCAGTACCAACACCACCAGTACCAACACTACCACCAACACCACCAGTACCAACACTACCACCAACACAATCAGTACCAACGCTACTACCAACACCACCAGTACCAACACTACCACCAACACCACCAGTACCAACAGTACCACCAACACCAACAGTACCAACACTATCACCAACACAACCAGTACCAACACTACCACCAACACCATCAGTACCAACATTACCACCAACACCACCAGTACCAACACTACCACCAACACCACCAGTACCAACCCTACCACCACCACCACCAGTACCAACACTACCACCAACACCACCAGTACCAGTACCAACACTGCCACAAACACCAGCAGTACCAACACTACCACCAACACCACCAGTACCAACACTACCACCAACACCACCAGTACCAGTACCAACACTGCCACCAACACCAGCAGTACCAACACTACCACCAACACCACCAGTACCAACACTACCACCAACACCACCAGTACCAGTACCAACACTGCCACAACCACCACCAGTAACAACACTACCACCAACACCACCAGTACCAACACAACCACCAACACCACCAGTACCAACACTACCACCAACACCACCAGTACCAACACTACCACCAACACTACCACCAACACCACCAGTACCAACACTACCACCAACACCACCAGTACCAACACTACCACCAACACCAGCAGTACCAGTACCAACACTGCCACCAACACCAGCAGTACCAACACTACCACCAACACCACCAGTACCAACACTACCACCAACACCACCAGTACCAGTACCAACACTGCCACCAACACCAGCAGTACCAACACTACCACCAACACCACCAGTACCAACACTACCACCAACACCACCAGTACCAGTACCAACACTGCCACAAACACCAGCAGTACCAACACTACCACCAACACCACCAGTACCAACACTACCACCAACACCACCAGTACCAGTACCAACACTACCACCAACACCACCAGTAACAACACTACCACCAACACCACCAGTACCAGTACCAACATTACCACCAACACCACCTGTACCAACACTACCACCAACACTACCAGTACCAACTCTACCACCACCACCACCAGTACCAACACTGCCACCAACACCAGCAGTACCAACACTACCACCAACACCAACAGTACCAACACTACCACCAACACCACCAGTACCAGTACCAACACTGCCACCAACACCAGCAGTACCAACACTACCACCAACACTACCAGTACCAACACTACCACCAAAACCACCAGTAACAGTACCAACACTACCACCAACACCACCAGTACCAGCACTACCACCAACACCACCAGTACTAACACTACCATCAACACCACCAGTACCATCACTACCACCAACACCACCAGTACCAACACTACCACCAACACCACCAGTACCAACACTACCACCAACACCACCTGTAACAAAACTACCACCAACACCACCAGTACCAACACTACCACCAACACCACCAGTACCAACACTACCACCAACACCACCAGTACCAACACTACCACCAACACCACCAGTACAAAAACTTCCACCAACACCACCAGTAACAACATTACCACCAACACCACCAGTACCAACACTACCACCAACACAACCTGTAACAACACTACCACCAACACCACCTGTAACAACACTACCACCAACACCACCAGTACCAAAACTACCACCAACACCACCAGTAACAACACTACAACCAACACCACCAGTAGCAACACTACCACCAACACCACAAGTACCAACTCTACCACCAACACCACCAGTACCAAGACTACCACCAACACCACCAGTACCAAGACAACCACCAACACCTCCAGTACCAACACTACCACCAACACCACCAGTACCAACACTACCACCAACACCACCAGTACCAAGACTACCACCAACACCTCCAGTACCAACACTACCACCAACACCACCAGTACGAACACTACCACCAACACCACCAGTACCAACACTACCACCAACACCACCAGTACCAACACTACCACCAACACTACCAGTGCCAACACTACCACCAACACCGCCTGTAACAACACTACCACCAACACTACCAGTACCAACACTACCACCAACACCACCAGTACAAAGACTACAACCAACACCACCAAAAGCAACACTACCTCCACCACCACCAGTACCAACACTACCACCAACACCACCAGTACCAACACTACCACCAACACCACCAGTACCAACACTACCAAAAACACCACCAGTACCAAAACTACCACCAACACCACCAGTACCTACACTACCACCAACACTACCAGTACCAACACTACCACCAACACCACCAGTACCAAAACTACCACCAACACCACCAGTACCAACACTACCACCAACACCACCAGTACCAAAACTACCACCAATACCACCAGTACCAAAACTACCACCAACACCACCAATACCAACACTACCACCAACACCACCAGTACCAACATTACCAGTAACAACACTGCCACCAACACCACCATTACCAACACAACCACCAACAACACCAGTACCAACACTACGCCCAACACCACCTGTAACAACACTACCACCAACACCACCAGTACCAACACTACCACAAACACCACCAGTACCAACACTACCACCAACACGAACATTACCAACACTACCACCAACACCACCAATACCAACACAACAACCAACAACACCAGTACCAACACTACCAACAACACCACCAGTACCAACACTACCACCAACACTACCAGTACCAAGAATACCACCAACACCACCAGTACCAACACTACCAACAACACCACCAGTAACAACACTACCAACAACACCACCAGTACCAACACTACCACCAACACCACCAGTATAAACACTACCACCAACACCACCAGTACCAACACTACCACCAGTACCAACACCACCAGTACCAACACTACCACCAACAGCACCAGTACCAACACTACCACCAACACGAACATTACCAACACTACCACCAACACCACCAATACCAACACAACAACCAACAACACCAGTACCATCACTACCAACAACACCACCAGTACCAACACTACCACCAACACTACCAGTACCAAGAATACCACCAACACCAGCATTACCAACACTACCACCAACACCACCAGTACCAAAACTACCACCAACACCACCATTACCAACACAACCACCAACAACACCAGTACCAACACTACCACCAACACTACGCCAAACACCACCTGTAACAACACTACCACCAACACCACCAGTACCAACACTACCACCAACACCACCTGTAAAAAAAAATTCAACCACCAACACCACCAGTACCAACACTACCACAAACACCTCCAGTAACAACACTACCACCAACACCACCAGTATAAACACTACCACCAACACCAACACCTCCAGTAACAACACTACCACCAACACCACCAGTACCAAAACTACCACCAACACCGCCTGTAACCACACTACCACCAACACCACCAGTATAAACACTACCACCAACACCAACACCACCAGTATAAACACAACCACCAACACCACCTTTAACAACACTACCACCAACACCACCAGAACCAACACTACCACCAACACCACCAGAAACAACACTACCACCAACACCACCAGTACCAACACTACCACCACCACCACCAGTATAAACACTACCACCAACACCACCAGTAGCAACACTACCACCAATACCACCAGAACCAACACTACCACCAACACCACCAGTACCAACACTACCACCAACACCACCAGTACCAACACTACCACCACCACCACCAGTATAAACACTACCACCAACACCACCAGTACCAACACTACCACCAGCACCACCAGTATAAACACTACCACCAACACCACCAGAACCAACACTACCACCAACACCACCAGTACCAACACTACCATGAACACCATCTGTAACAACACTACCACCAACACCACCAGTATAAACACTACCACCAACACCACCAATACCAACACTACCACCACCACCACCAGTACCAACACTACCACCAACACCACCAGTACTAACACAACCAACAACACCACCTGTAACAACACTACCACCAACACCACCAGTACTAACACAACCAACAACACCACCTGTAACAACACTACCACCAACACCACCAGTACCAACACTACCACCACCACCACCACCAGTACCAACACTACCACCAACACCACCAGTACCAACACTACCACCAACACCACCGGTACCAACACTACCACCAACACCACCAGTACTAACACAACCAACAACACCACCTGTAACAACACTACCACCAACACCACCAGTACCAACACTACCACCACCACCACCAGTACCAACACTACCACCAACACCACCAGTACCAACACTACCACCAACACCACCGGTACCAACACTACCACCAACACCACCAGTACTAACACAACCAACAACACCACCTGTAACAACACTACCACCAACACCACCAGTACCAACACTACCACCACCACCACCAGTACCAACACTACCACCAACACCACCAGTACCAACACTACCACCACCACCACCAGTACCAACACTACCACCAACACCACCAGTACCAACACTACCACTACCACCACCAGTACCAACACTACCAACACCACCACCAGTACCAACACTACCACTACCACCACCAGTACCAACACTACCACCACCACCACCAGTACCAACACTACCACTACCACCACCAGTACCAACACTACCAACACCACCACCAGTACCAACACTACCACCAACACCACCAGTAACAACACTACCACCAGCACCACCAGTACCAACACTACCACCAACACCACCAGTACCAGTACCAACACTACCACCAACACCACCAGTACCAACACTACCACCACCACCACCAGTACCAACACTACCACCACCACCACCAGTACCAACACTACCACCAACACCACCAGTAACAACACTACCACCAGCACCACCAGTAACAACACTACCAGTACCAACACTACCACCAACACCACCAGTACCAAAACTACCACCAACACCACCAGTACCAAAACTACCACCAACACCACCAATACCAACACTACCACCAACACCACCAGTACCAACATTACCAGTAACAACACTGCCACCAACACCACCATTACCAACACAACCACCAACAACACCAGTACCAAAACTACGCCCAACACCACCTGTAACAACACTATCACCAACACCACCAGTACCAACACTACCACAAACACCACCAGTACCAACACTACCACCAACACGAACATTACCAACACTACCACCAACACCACCAATACCAACACAACAACCAACAACACCAGTACCAACACTACCAACAACACCACCAGTACCAACACTACCACCAACACTACGAGTACCAAGAATACCAACAACACCACCAGTACCAACACTACCAACAACACCACCAGTAACAACACTACCAACAACACCACCAGTACCAACACTACCACCAACACCACCAGTATAAACACTACCACCAACACCACCAGTACCAACACTACCACCAGTACCAACACCACCAGTACCAACACTACCACCAACAGCACCAGTACCAACACTACCACCAACACGAACATTACCAACACTACCACCAACACCACCAATACCAACACAACAACCACCAACACCAGTACCATCACTACCAACAACACCACCAGTACCAACATTACCACCAACACCACCAGTACCATCACTACCAACAACACCACCAGTACCAACACTACCACCAACACTACCAGTACCAAGAATACCACCAACACCAGCATTACCAACACTACCAACAACACCACCAGTAACAACACTACCAACAACATCACCAGTACCAACACTACCACCAACACCACCAGTATAAACACTACCACCAACACCACCATTACCAACACAACCACCAACAACACCAGTACCAACACTACCACCAACACTAAGCCAAACACCACCTGTAACAACACTACCACCAACACCACCAGTACCAACACTACCACCAACACCACCTGTAACAACACTACCACCAACACCACCAGTACCAACACTACCACAAACACCTCCAGTAACAACACTACCACCAACACCACCAGTACCAAAACTACCACCAACACCGCCTGGAACAACACTACCACCAACACCACCAGTATAAACACTACCACCAACACCAACACCACCAGTATAAACACAACCACCAACACCACCTTTAACAACACTACCACCAACACCACCAGTACCAACACTACCACCAACACCAACACCTCCAGTAACAACACTACCACCAACACCACCAGTACCAAAACTACCACCAACACCGCCTGTAACAACACTACCACCAACACCACCAGTATAAACACTACCACCAACACCAACACCACCAGTATAAACACAACCACCAACACCACCTTTAACAACACTACCACCAACACCACCAGAACCAACACTACCACCAACACCACCAGAAACAACACTACCACCAACACCACCAGTACCAACACTACCACCAACACCACCAGTACCAACACTATCACCACCACCACCAGTATAAACACTACCACCAACACCACCTGTACCAATATTACCACCACCACCACCAGTATAAACACTACCACCAACACCACCAGTACCAACACTACCACCACCACCACCAGTATAAACACTACCAACACCACCAGTAGCAACACTACCACCAATACCACCAGAACCAACACTACCACCAACACCACCAGTACCAACACTACCACCAACACCACCAGTACCAACACTACCACCACCACCACCAGTATAAACACTACCACCAACACCACCAGTACCAACACTACCACCAGCACCACCAGTATAAACACTACCACCAACACCACCAGAACCAACACCACCACCAACACCACCAGTACCAACACTACCATGAACACCATCTGTAACAACACTACCACCAACACCACCAGTATAAACACTACCACCACCACCACCATTACCAACACTACCACCACCACCACCAGTACCAACACTACCACCAACACCACCAGTACCAACACTACCACCAACACCACCAGTACTAACACAACCAACAACACCACCTGTAACAACACTACCACCAACACCACCAGTACCAACACTACCACCACCACCACCAGTACCAACACTACCACCAACACCACCAGTACCAACACTACCACTACCACCACCAGTACCAACACTACCAACACCACCACCAGTACCAACACTACCACTACCACCACCAGTACCAACACTACCAACACCACCACCAGTACCAACACTACCACCAACACCACCGGTACCAACACTACCACCAACACCACCAGTACCAACACTACCACTACCACCACCAGTACCAACACTACCACCACCACCACCAGTACCAACACTACCACTACCACCACCAGTACCAACACTACCAACACCACCACCAGTAACAACACTACCACCAACACCACCAGTAACAACACTACCACCAGCACCACCAGTACCAACACTACCACCAACACCACCAGTACCAGTACCAACACTACCACCAACACCACCAGTACCAACACTACCACCACCACCACCAGTACCAACACTACCACCACCACCACCAGTACCAACACTACCACCAACACCACCAGTAACAACACTACCACCAGCACCACCAGTAACAACACTACCACCAACACCACCAGTACCAGTACCAACACTACCACCAACACCACCAGTACCAACACTGCCACCAACACCACCAGTAACAACACTACCACCAGCACCACCAGTAACAACACTACCACCAACACCACCAGTACCAGTACCAACACTACCACCAACACCACCAGTACCAACACTACCACCAACACCACCAATACCAGTACCAACACTACCACCCACAACTACAGTACCAACACTACCACCAACACCACCAGTACCAACACTAACACCAACACCACCAGTACCAACACTACAACCATCACCACCAGTACCAACACTACCACCAACACCACCAGTACCAACACTACAACCATCACCACCATTACCAACACTACCACCAACCCCACCAGTACCAACACTACCACCAACACCACCAGTAACAGTACCAACACTACCACCAACACCACCAGTACCAACACTACCACCAACACCACCAGTACCAACACCACCACCAACACCACTTGTACTAACACTACCACCAACACCACCAGTACCAACACTACCACCAACACCACCAGCACCAACACTACCACCAACACCACCAGTACCAACACTACCACCAACACCACCAGTACCAACACTACCAACAACACCACCAGTACCAACTACCACCAACACCACCAGTACCAACACTACCACCAACACCACCAGTACCAACACCACCAGTACCAACACCACCTGTACCTGTACCTACACTACCACCAACACCACCAGTACCAACTACCACCAACACCACCATTACCAACACTACCACCAACACCACCAGAACCAACTTCCACCAACACCACCAGTACCAACACTACCACCAACACTACCAGTACCAAGAATACCACGAAACACTACCAGTACCAACACTACCAGCAACACCACCTGTACCAACACTACCACCAACACCACCAGTACCAACACTACCACCAACACCACCAGTACCAACACTAGCACCAACACCACCAGTACCAACACTAGCACCAACACCACCCGTACCAACACTACCACCAACACCACCAGTATAAACACTACCACCAACACCAACACCACCAGTATAAACACTACCACCAACACCACCTTTAACAACACTACCACCAACACCACCAGTACCAACACTACCACCAACACCAACACCACCAGTATAAACACTACCACCAACACCACCAGAACCAACACTACCACCAACAACACCAGAAACAACACTACCACCAACACCACCAGTACCAACACTACCACCAACACCACCAGTACCAGTACCAACACTACCACCAACACCACCAGTACCAACACTACCACCAACACCAACAATAGCAGTACCAACACTACCACCCACACCTACAGTACCAACACTACCACCAACACCGCCTGTAACAACACTACCACCAACACCACCAGTAACAACACTACCACCAACACCACCAGTACAAACACTACCACCAACACCACCAGTACCAACACTACCACCAACACCACCAATAGCAGTACCAACACTACCACCCACACCTACAGTACCAACACTACCACCAACACCACCAGTACCAACACTAACACCAACACCACCAGTACCAACACTACAACCATCACCACCAGTACCAACACTACCACCAACACCACCAGTACCAACACTACCACCAACACCACCAGTACCAACACTACCACCAACACCACCAGTACCAACACTACCACCAACACCACCAGTAGCAACACTACCACCTACACCACCAGTACCAACACTACCACCAACACCACCAGTACCAACACTACCACCAACACCACCAGTAACAGTACCAACACTACCACCAACACCACCAGTACCAACACTACCACCAACACCATCAGTACCAACACTACCACCAACACCACCAGTACCAACACTACCACCAACACTACCAGTACCAAGAGTACCACCAACACTACCAGTACCAACACTACCAGCAACACCACCTGTACCAACACTACCACCAACACCCCCAGTACCAACACTACCACCAACACCACCAGTACCAACACTAGCACCAACACCACCAGTATAAACACTACCACCAACACCACCAGAACCAACACTACCACCAACACCACCAGAACCAACACTACCACCAACACCACCAGTAACAACACTTCCACCAACACCACCAGTACCAACACTACCACCACCACCACCACCAGTATAAACACTACCACCAACACCACCAGTACCAACACTACCACCAACACCACCAGTATACACTACCACCAACACCACCAGTACCAACACTACCACCAATACCACCAGAACCAACACTACCACCAACACCACCAGTACCAACACTACCACCAACACCACCAGTACCAACACTACCACCACCACCACCAGTATAAACACTACCACCAACACCACCAGAACCAACACTACCACCAACACCACCAGTACCAACACTACCACCAACACCATCTGTAACAACACTACAACCAACACCACCAGTATAAACACTACCACCAACACCACCAGTACCAACACTACCACCAACACTAACACCACCAGTATAAACACTACCACCAACACCACCAGTATAAACACTACCACCAACACCACCAGTACCAACACTACCACCAACACCACCAGTACCAACACTACCACCAACACCACCAGTACCAACACTACCACCAACACCAGCTGTAACAACACTACCACCAACACCACCAGTACCAACACTACCACCAACACCAACACCACCAGTATAAACACTACCACCAACACCACCAGTACCAACACTACCACCAACACTACCACCAACACCACCAGTACCAACACTACCACCAACACCACCTGTAACAACACTACCACCAACAACACCAGTACCAACACTACCACCAACACGACCAATACCAACACTACCACAAACACCACCAGTAACAACACTATCAACACTACCACCAACACCACCTGTAACAACACTACCACCAACACCACCTGTAACAACACTACCACCAACACCACCAGTACCAACACTACCACAAACACCACCAGTACCAACACTACCACCAACACCACCTGTAACAACACTACCACCAAGACCACCAGTACCAAAACTACCACCAACACTGCCTGTAACAACACTACCACCAACACCACCAGTAACAACACTACCACCAACACCACCAGCAACAACACTACCACCAACACCACCAGTAACAACACTACCAACAACACCATCAATACCAACACTACCAACAACACCACCAGTACCAACACTACCACCAACACCACCAATACCAACAATACCACCAACACCACCAGTAACAGTACCAACACTACCACCAACACCACCAGTACTAACACTACCACCAACACCACCGGTACCAACACTACCACCAACACTACCACTAACACCACCAGTAACAACACTACCACCAACACCACCACTAACAACACTACCACCAACACCACCAGTACCAGTACCAACACAACCACCAACACCACCAGTACCAACACTACCACCAACACCACCAATACCAGTACCAACTACCACCATCACCACCAATACCAACACCACCTGTACCAACACCACCTGTACCATTACCAACACTACCACCAACACCACCAGTACCAACACCACCTGTACCATTACCAACACTACCACCAAAACCACCAGTACCAACACTACAAACAACACCACCAGTACCAACACTACCAGAACCAAGAATACCACCAACACCACCAGCACCAACACTACCACCAACACCACCAGTACAAACACTACCACCAACACCACCAGTACCAACACTACCACCAACACCACCAGTGCCAACACTACCACCAGCACCACTTGTACTAACACTACCACCAACACCACCAGTACCAACACTACCACCAACACCACCAGTACCAACACTACCACCAACACCTCCAGTACCAACACTACCACCAACACCACCAGTACCAACACTACCACCAACACTACCACCAACACTACCACCAACACTACCACCAACACCACCAGTACCAACACTAGCACCAACACCACCAGTAACAACACTACCACCAACACCAGCAGTACCAACACTACCACCAACACCACCATTACCAACACTACCATCAACACCACCAGTATATACACTACCACCAACACCACCAGTACCAATACTACCACCAACACCACCAGTACCAACACTACCACCAACACCACCAGTACCAACACTACCACCAACACCAACACCACCAGTATAAACACTACCACCAACACCACCAGTACCAACACTACCACCAACACCACCATTACCAACACTACCACCAACACCACCAGTATAAACACTACCACCAACACCACCAGTATAAACACTACCACCAACACCCCCAGTACCAACACTTCCACCAACACCACCAGTATAAACACTACCACCAACACCACCAGTATAAACACTACCACCAACACCACCAGTACCAACACTACCACCAACACCACCAGTATAAACACTACCACCAACACCACCAGTACCAACACTACCACCAACACCATCAATACCAACACTAACACCAACACTACCTGTACCAACACTACCACCAACACCAACACCACCAGTATAAATACTACCACCAACACCACCAGTATAAACACTACCACCAACACCACCAGTACCAACACTAGCACCAACACCACCAGTACCAACACTACCACCAACACCACCAGTACCAACACTACCACCACCACCACCAGTACCAACACTACCACCAACACCACCAGTAACAACACTACCACCAACACCACCAGTACCAACACAACCACCAACAACACCAGTACCAACATTACCAACAACACCACCAGTATAAACACTACCACCAACACCAACACCACCAGTATAAACGCTACCACCAACACCACCAGAACCAACACTACCACCAACACTACCACCAACACCACCAGAACCAACACTACAACCAACACCACCAGTACCAACACTACCACCAACACCACCAGTACCAACACTACCACCACCACCACCAGTACCAACACTACCACCAACACCACCAGTATAAACACTACCACCAACACCACCAGTACCAACACTACCACCAGAACCAACACTACCACCAACACCACCAGTACCAACACTACCACCAAGACCACCAGTATAAACACTACCACCAACACCACCAGAACCAACACTACCACCAACACCACCAGTACCAACACAACCATCAACACCATCTGTAACAACACTACCACCAACACCACCAGTATAAACACTACCACCAACACCACCAGTACCAACACTACCACCAACACCACCAGTACCAAAACTACCAACAACACCACCTGTAACAACACTACCACCAACACCACCAGTACCAACACTACCACCAACACTAACACCACCAGTATAAACACTACCACCAACACCACCAGTACCAACACTACCACCAACACCACCTGTACCAACACTACCACCAACACCGGCAGTACCAACACTACCACCAAAACCAGCTGTAACAACACTACCACCAACACCACCAGTACCAACACTACCACCAACACCAACACCACCAGTATAAACACTACCACCAACACCACCAGTACCAACACTACCACCAACACTACCACCAACACCACCAGTACCAACACTACCACCAACACCACCTGTAACAACACTACCACCAAGACCACCAGTACCAAAACTACCACCAACACCGCCTGTAACAACACTACCACCAACACCACCAGTAACAACACTACCACCAACACCACCAGCAACAACACTACCACCAACTCCACCAATAACAATACTACCAACAACACCATCAATACCAACACTACCAACAACACCACCAGTACCAACACTACCACCAACACCACCAATACCAACAATACCACCAACACCACCAGTAGCAACACTACGACCAACACCACCAGTAACAAGACTACCACCAACACCACCAGTACCAACACTACCACCAACACCACCAGTAATAACACTACCACCAACACCACCAATACCAACAATACCACCAACACCACCAGTAATAACACTACCACCAACACCACCGGTACCAACACTACCACCAACACGACCAATACCAACACTACCACTAACACCACCAGTAACAACACTACCACCAACACCACCACTAACAACACTACCACCAACACCACCAGTACCAGTACCAACACAACCACCAACACCACCAGTACCAACACTACCACCAACACCACCAATACCAGTACCAACACTACCACCCACACCTACAGTACCAACACTACCACCAACACCACCAGTACCAACACTACCACCAACACCACCAGTACCAACACTACCACCAACACCACCAGTACCAACGCTACCACCAACACCACTTGTACTAACACTACCACGAACATTAACAGTACCAACACTACCACCAACACCACCAGTACCAAAACTATCACCAACACCACCAGTACCAACACTACCACGAACATTAACAGTACCAACACTACCAACAACACCACCTGTACCAACTCTACCACCAACATCATCAGTACCAACATTACCACCAACACCACCTTTACAAACACTACCACCAACACCACCAGTAACAACACTACCACCAACACCACCAGTACCAACACTACCACCAACACCACCAGTATAAACACTACCACGAACACCACCAGTATAAACACTACCACCAACACCACCAGTACCACCACTACCACCAACACCACCAGTATAAACACTACCACCAACACCACCAGTATAAACACTACCACCAACACCACCAGTACCAACAATACCACCAACACCACCAGTATAAACACTACCACCAACACCACCAGTACCAACACTACCACCAACACCACCAATACCAACACTAACACCAACACCACCTGTACCAACACTACCACCAACACCAACACCACCAGTATAAATATTACCACCAACACCACCAGTATAAACACTACCACCAACACCACCAGTACCAACACTACCACCAACACCACCAGTACTAACACTACCACCAACACCACCAGTACCAACACTACCACCAACACCACCAGTACCAACACTACCACCAACACCACCAGTACCAACACTACCACCACCACCACCAGTACCAACACTACCACCAACACCACCAGTAACAACACTACCACCAACACCACCAGTACCAACACAACCACCAACAACACCAGTACCAACATTACCAACAACACCACCAGTACCAACACTACCACCAACACTACCAGTACCAAGAATACCACCAACACCACCAATAACAACACTACCACAAACACCACCAGTACCAGTACCAACACTACCACCAACACCACCAGTACCACCACTACCACCAAGACCACCAGTACCAACACTACCACCAAGACGACCAGTACAACACTACCACCAACACTACCAGTACCAACACTACCAGCAACACCACCTGTACCAACACTACCACCAACACCACCAGTACCAACACTACCACCAACACCTCCAGTACCAACACTAGCACCAACACCAACACCACCAGTATAAACACTACCACCAACACCACCACTACCAACACTACCACCAACACCAACACCACCAGTATAAACACTACCACCAACACCACCAGTATAAACACTACCACCAACTCCACCAGAACCAACACTACCAGCAACACCACCAGAACCAACACTACCACCAGCACCACCAGTACCAACACTACCACCACCACCACCAGTATAAACACTACCACCAACACCACTAGTACCAACACTACCACCAACACCACCAGTATAAACACTACCACCAACACCACCAGTACCAACACTACCACCAATACCACCAGAACCAACACTACCACCAACACCACCAGTACCAACACTACCACCACCACCACCAGTATAAACACTACAACCAACACCACCAGTACCAACACTACCACCAACACCACCAGTATAAACACTACCACCAACACAATCAGTACCAACACTACTACCAACACTACCAGTACTAACACTACCACCAACACCATCAGTACCAACACTACCACCAACACCACCAGTACCAACACTACCACCAACACCATCAGTACCAACAGTACCACCAACACCACCAGTACCAACACTACCACCAACACCACCAGTACCAACACTACCACCAACACCACCAGTACCAACACTACCACCAACACCACCAGTACCAACACTATCACCAACACTACCAGTACCAACAATACCACAAACACTACCAGTACCAACACTACCACCAACACCACCAGTACCAACACTTTCACCAACACCACCAGTACCAACACTATCACCAACACCACCAGTAACAGTACCAACACTACCACCAACACCACCAGCACCAATACTACCACCAACACCACCAGTACCAACACTACCACCAACACCACCAGTACCAACACTACCAACAACACCACCAGTACCAACTACCACCAACAACACCAGTACCAACACTACCACCAACACCACCAGTACCAACACCACCATTACCAACACCACCTGTACCTGTACCTACACTACCACCAACACCACCAGTACCAACTTCCACCAACACCACCAGTACCAACACGACCTCCAACAACACCAGTACCAACATTACCAACAACACCACCAGTACCAACACTACCACCAACACCACTTGTACTAACACTACCACCAACACCACCAGTACCAACACTGCCACCAAGACCACCAGTACCAACACTACCACCAACACTACCAGTACCAACACTACCACCAACACCATCAGTAACAACACTACCACCAACACCACCAGTACCAACACTACCACCAACACCACCAGTACCAACACTACCACCAACACCACCAGTACCAACACTACCACCAACACCACCAGTACCAACACTACCACCACCACCACCACCAGTACCAACACTATCACCAACACCACCAGTACCAACACTACCACCAACACCACCTGTAACAACACTACCACCAACACCACCAGTATAAACACTACCACCAACACCACCAGCACCAACACTACCACCAACACC
Source organism: Eledone cirrhosa (assembly GCA_964016885.1). Classification (NCBI taxonomy): domain Eukaryota; kingdom Metazoa; phylum Mollusca; class Cephalopoda; order Octopoda; family Eledonidae; genus Eledone; species Eledone cirrhosa. The sequence goes on along the minus strand of OZ024741.1, from coordinate 407,904,539 downwards.
ACCTGTAACAACACTACCACCAACACCACCAGTATAAACACTACCACCAACACCACCAGTACCAACACTACCACCAACACCACCTGTAACAACACTACCACCAATACCACCAGTATAAACACTACCACCAACACAATCAGTACCAACACTACTACCAACACTACCAGTACTAACACTACCACCAACACCATCAGTACCAACACTACCACCAACACCACCAGTACCAACACTACCAGTACCAACACTACCACCAACACCACCAGTACCAACACAACCACCAATACTACCACCAACACCACCAGTACCAACACTAGCACCAAGACCACGAGTAACAACACTACCACCAACACCACCAGTACCAACACTACCACCAACACCACCAGATCCAACACTACTACCAACACCACCAGTACCAACACTACCACCAGCACCACCAGTACCCACACTACCACCACCACCACCAGTATAAACTCTACCACCAACACCACCAGTACCAACACTACCACCAGCACCACCAGTATAAACACTACCACCAACACCACCATTACCAACACTACCACCAACACCAACACCACCAGTATAAACACTACCACCAACACCACCAGGTCCAACACTACCACCATCACCACAAGTACCAACACTACCACCAACACCACCAGTACCAACACTACCACCAACACCACCAGTATAAACACTACCACCAACACCACCAGTACCAACACTACCAACAACACCACCAATACCAACACTACCACCAACACCACCAGTATAAACACTACCACCAACACCACCAGTACCAATGCTACCACCAACACCACCAGAAAAAACACTACCACCATCACCACCAGTGCCAACACTACCACCAACACCACCAATACCGACACTAACACCAACACCACCTGTACCAACACTACCACCAACACCAACACCACCAGTATAAACACTACAACCAACACCACCAGTACCAACACTACCACCAACACCACCAGTACCAACACTACCACCAACACCACCAGTATAAACACTACCACCAACACCACCAGTACCAACACTACCACCAACACCACCAGTACCAACACTACCACCAACACCACCAGTATAAACACTACCACCAACACCACCAGTACCAACACTACCACCAGCACCACCAGTATAAACACTACCATCAACACCACCTGTAACAACACTACCACCAACACCACCAGTATAATCACTACCACCAACACCACCAGTACCAACACTACCACCAACACCACTTGTACTAACACTACCACCAACACCACCAGTACCAACACTGCCACCAAGACCACCAGTACCAAAACTAGCACCAACACCACCAGTACCAACACTAACACCAACACCACCTGTAACAACACTACCACCAACACCACCAGTACCAACACTACCACCAACACCACCAGTATAAACACTACCACCAACCCCACCAGAACCAACACTACCACCAACACCACCAGAACCAACACTACCACCAACACCACCAGTACCAACACTACCAACAACACCACCAGTACCAACACTACCACCAACACCACCAGTATAAACACTACCACCAACACCACCAGTACCAACACTACCACCAACACTACCAGTACCAACACTACCACCAACACCGCCTGTAACAACACTACCACCAACACCACCAATACCAGTACCAACACTACCACCAACACCACCAGTACCAACACTACCACCAACATTACCAGTACCAACACTACCAGCCAAACCACCAGTACCAACACTACCACCAACACCACCAGTACCAACATTACCACCAACACCACCAGTACCAACACTACCAACAACACCACCAGTACCAACACTACCACCAACACCACCAGTATAAACACTACCACCAACACCACCAGCACCAACACTACCACCAACACCACCAGTACCAACACTACCAACAACAACACCAGTACCAACACTACCACCAACAACACCAGTACCAACACTACCAACAACACCACCAGTACCAACACTACCACCAACACCACCAGTACCAAGAATACCACCAACACCACCAGTACCAACACTACCACCAACACCGCCAGTACCAACACTACCACCAACACCACCAGTACCAACACTACCACCAACACCAACACCACCAGTACCAACACTACCACCAACACTACCAGTACCAACACTACCACCAACACCACCAGTACCAACACTACCACCAACATTACCAGTACCAAGAATACCACCAACACCACCAGTACCAACACTACCACCAACACCACCGGTACCAACACTAGCACCAACACCACCAGTACCAACACTACCACCAACACCACCTGTAACAACACCACCACTACCACCAACACCACCAGTATCAACACAACCACCAACACCACCAGTACCACCACTACCAGCAACACCACCAGTACCAACACTACCACCAACACTACCAGTACCAACACTACCAGCAACACCACCAGTACCAACACTACCACCAACACCACCAGTACCAACACTACCACCAACACTACCAGTACCAACACTACCAGCAACACCACCAGTACCAACACTACCACCAACACCACCAGTACCAACACTACCACCAACACTACCAGTACCAACACTACCAGCAACACCACCAGAACCAACACTACCACCAACACCGCCAGTACCAACACTACCACCAACACCACCAGTACCAACACTACCACCAACACCACCAGTACCAACACTAGCAGAAACACCACCAGTACCGACACTACCACCAACACCACCAGTACCAACACTACCACCAACACCACCAATACCAACACTACCACCAACACCACCTGTAACAACACTACCACCAACACCACCAGTACCAACTCTACCACCAACACCAACACCACCAGTATAAACACTACCACCAACACCACCAGAACCAACACTACCACCAACACCACCTGTAACAACACTACCACAAACACCACCAGTATAAACACTACCACCAACACCACCAGTACCAACACTACCAACAACACCACCTGTAACAACACTACCACCAACACCACCAGTACCAAGAATACCACCAACACTACCACCAACACCACCAGTACCAACTACCACCAACACCACAAGTACCAACTACCACCAACACCACCAGTACCAACACCACCTGTACCAGTACCTACACTACCACCAACACCACCAGTACCAACTTCCACCAACACAACGACCAACAACACAAGTACCAACACTACCAACAACACCACCAGTACCAACACTACCACCAACACTACCAGTACCAACACTACCACCAACACCACCAGTACCAACACTACCACCAACACCACCAGTACCAACACTACCACCAACACCACCAGTACCAACACTAGCACCAACACCACCAGTACCAACACTACCACCAACACCACCTGTACCAACACCACCACTACCACCAATACCACCAGTATCAACACAACCACCAACACCACCTGTACCAACACCACCACTACCACCAACACCACCAGTACCAACACTACCAGCAACACCACCAGTACCAACACTACCACCAACACTACCAGTACCAACACTACCAGCAACACCACCAGAACCAACACTACCACCAACAACACCGGTACCAACACTACCATCAACACCACCAGTACCAACACTACCACCACCACCACCAGTATAAACACTACCACCAACACCACCAGTACCAACACTACCACCAACACCACCAGTATAAACACTACCACCAACACCACCAGTACCAACACTACCACCAACACTACCAGTACCAACACTACCACCAACGCCGCCTGTAACAACACTACCACCAACACCACCAGTAACAACACTACCACCAACACCACCAGTACCAACATTACCACCAACACTACCAGTACCAAGAATACCACCAACACCACGAGAAACAACACTACCAACAACACCACCAGTAACAACACTACCACCAACACCACCAGTACCAGAACCAACACTACCACCAACACCACCAGTACCAACCTACCACCAACACCACCAATACCAGTACCAACAATACCAACAACACCACCAGTTCCAACTACCACCAACACCACCAGTACCAACACTACCACCAACACCACCAGTACCAACACTAAAACCAACACCACCAGTACCAACACTACCACCAACACCACCAGTACCAGTACCAACACTACCACCAACACCACCAGTACCAACACTACCACCAACACCACCAGTACCAGTACCAACACTACCACCAACACCACCAGTACCAACACTACCACCAACACCACCAGTACCAACACTACCACCAAGACCACCTGTACCAACACTACCACCAATACCACCAGTACCAACACTACCACCAACACCACCAGTGCCAACACTAACACCAACACCACCTGTACCAACACTACCACCAATACCACCAGTACCAACACTACCACCAACACCACCAGTACCAACACTACCACCAACACCACCAGTACCAACACTAGCACCAACACCACCAGTACCAACACTAGCAGCAATACCACCAGTACCGACACTACCACCAACACCACCAGTACCAACACTACCACCAACACCATCAGTACCAACACTACCACCAACACCATCAGTACCAACACTACCACCAACACCATCAGTACCGACACTACCACCAACACCATCAGTACCAACACTACCACCAACACCACCAATACCAACACTACCACCAACACCACCAGTACCAACACTACCACCAACACCACCAATACCAACACTACCACCAACACCACCAGAACCAACACTACCACCAACACCACCAGTACCAACACTACCACCAACACCACCAGTACCTACACTACCACCAACACCACCAGTATAAACACTACCACCGACACCACCAGTATAAACACTACCACCGACACCACCAGTACCAACACTACCACCAACACCACCTGTAACAACACAAACACCAACAACACCAGTACCAATACTACCACCAACACCAACACTACCAGTATAAACACTACCACCAACACCACCAGAACCAACACTACCACCAACACCACCAGTACCAAGACTACCATCAACACCACCTGTAACAACACTATCACCAACACGAGCAGTATAAACACTACCACCAACACCACCAGTACCAACACTACCAACAACACCACCTGTAACAACACTACCACCAACAGCATCAGTACCAACACTACAACCAACACCACCAGTACCAAGAATACCACCAACACCACCTTTACCAACACTACCACAAACACCACCAGTACCAACTACCACCAACACCAGAAGTACCAACTACCACCAACACCACCAGTACCAACACCACCAGTACCAACTACCACCAATACAACCATTACCAACACTACCACCAACACCACCAGTACCAACTTCCACCAACACCACCAGTACCAACACAACGACCAACAACACCAGTACCAACACTACCAACAACACCACCAGTACCAACACTACCACCCATACTACCAGTACCAAGAATACCACCAACACCACCAGTACCAACACTACCACCAACACTACCAGTACCAACACTACCACCAACACCACCAGTACCAACACTACCACCAGTACCAACACTACCACCAATACTACCAGTACCAAGAATACCACCAACACCACCAGTACCAACACTACCACCAACACCACTGGTACCAACACTAGCACCAACACCACCAGTACCAACACTACCACCAACACCACCTGTACCAACACCACCACTACCACCAACACCACCAGTATCAACACAACCACCAACACCACCAGTACCAACACTACCAGCAACACCACCAGTACCAACACTACCACCAACACTACCAGTACCAACACTACCAGCAACACCACCAGTACCAACACTACCACCAACACCACCAGTACCAACACTACCACCAACACTACCAGTACCAACACTACCAGCAACACCACAAGAACCAACACTACCACCAACACCACCAGTACCAACACTACCACCAACACCACCAGTACCAACACTACCACCAACACTACCAGTACCAACACTACCAGCAACACCACCAGTACCAACACTACCACCAACACCACCAGTACCAACAATACCAGCAACACCACCAGTACCAACACTACCACCAACACTACCAGTACCAACACTACCACCAACACCACCAGTACCAACACTACCACCAACACCACCAGTACCAACACTACCACCAACACTACCAGTACCAACACTACCAGCAACACCACCAGTACCAACACTACCACCAACACCAACACTACCACCAACACCACCAGTAACAACACTACCACCAACACCACCAGTACCAACACTACCAGCAACACCACCAGTACCAACACTACCACCAACACCACCTGTAACAACACTACCAGCAACACCGCCAGTACCAACACTACCACCAACACCACCAGTACCAACATTACCACCAACACTACCAGTACCAACACTACCAGCAACACCACCAGTACCAACACCACCAGTAACAACACTACCACCAACACCACCAGTACCAACACTACCACCAACACCAACACCACCAGTATAAACACTACCACCAACACCACCAGTACCAACACTACCACCAACAACACCAGTACCAACACTACCAACAACACCACCAGTACCAACACTACCACCAACACCAGCAGTAGCAACACTACCACCTACACCACCAGTACCAACACCACCAGTACCAACACTACCAACAACACCACCAGTACCAACACAACCACTAACAACACCAGTATAAACACTACCACCAACACCACCAATACCGAAACTACCACCAACACCACCTGTAACAACACTACCACCAACACCACCAATACCAAAACTACCACCAACACCACCAGTACCAACACAACCACCAACACCAACACCACCAGTATAAACACTACCACCAACACCAGCAGAACCAACACTACCACCAACACCACCAGTACCAACTCTACCAGCAACACCACCAGTACCAACACTACCACCAACACCAACACTACCACCAACACCACCAGTAACAACACTACCACCAACACTACCAGCAACACCACCAGTACCAACACTACCACCAACACCACCAGTAACAACACTACCACCAACACCGCCAGTACCAACACTACCACCAACACCACCAGTACCAACACTACCAGCGACACCACCAGTACCAACACTACCACCAACACCACCAGTACCAACACTACCACCAACACCAACACCACCAGTATAAACACTACCACCAACACCACCAGTACCAACACTAGCACCAACACCACCAGAACGAACACTACCAGCAACACCACAAGTACCAACACTACCACCAACACCACCAGTACCAACACTACCACCAACACCACCAGTATAAACACTACCATCAACACCACCAGTACCAACACTACCACCAACACCACCAGTATAAACACTACCACCAACACCACCAGTATAAACACTACCACAAACACCACCAGTACCAACACTATCACCAACACCACCAGTATAAACACTACCACCAACACCACCAGTACCAACACTACCACCAACACCACCAGTATAAACACTACCACCAACACCACCAGTACCAACACTAGCACCAACACCACCAGAACCAACACTACCAGCAACACCACCAGTACCAACACTACCACCAACACCACCAGTACCAACACTACCACCAACACCACCAGTATAAACACTACCACCAACACCACCAGTACCAACACTACCACCAACACCACCAGTATAAACACTACCACCAACACCACCAGTATAAACACTACCACCAACACCACCAGTACCAACACTACCACCAACACCACCAGTATAAACACTACCACCAACACCACCAGTACCAACACTACCACCAACACCACCAGTAACAACACTACCACCAACACCACCAGTACCAACACAAACACCAACAACACCAGTACCAACACTACAACCAATACCACCAGTACCCTCACTACCACCAACACCACCAGTATAAACACTACCACCAACACCACCAGAACCAACACTACCAGCAACACCACCAGTACCAACACTACCACCAACACCACCAGTATAAACACTACCACCAACACCACCAGTACCAACACAACCACCAACAACACCAGTACCAACACTACCACCAACACCACCTGTAACAACACAGACACCAACACTACCAGTATAAACACTACCACCAACACCACCAGTACCAACACTACCACCAACAACACCAGTACCAACACTACCAACAACACCACCAGTACCAACACTACCACCAACACCAGCAGTAGGAACACTACCACCTACACCACCAGTACCAACACCACCAGTACCAACACTACCAACAACACCACCAGTACCAACACTACCACCAACACCACCTGTACCAACACTACAAACAACACCACCCGTACCAACACTACTACCAACACCACCAGTACCAACATTACCACCAACACCACCAGTACCAACTACCACCAACACCACCAGTACCAACTTCAACCAACACCACCAGTACCAACACAACCACCAACAACACCAGTACCAACACTTCCAACAACACCACCAGTACCAACACTACCACCAACACCACCAGTATAAACACTACCACCAACACCACCAATACCAAAACTACCACCAACACCACCTGTAACAACACTACCACCAACACCACCAGTACCAACACAACCACCAACACCAACATCACCAGTATAAACACTACCACCAACACCAGCAGAACCAACACTACCACCAACACCACCAGTACCAACACTACCACCAACACCACCAGTACCAGTACCAACACTACAACCAACACCACCAGTACCAACACTACCACCAACACCACCAGTACCAACACTACCACCAACACCACCAGTACCAACACAAGCACCAACACCACCAGCAAAAACACTACCACCAACACCACCAGTACCAACACTACCACCAACACCAACACCACCAGTATAAACACTACCAACAACACCACCAGATCCAACACTACCAGCAACACCACCAGTACCAACACTACCACCAACACCACCAGTATAAACACTACCACCAACACCACCAGTACCAACACTACCACCAACACCACCAGTATAAACACTACCACCAACACCACCAGTACCAACACTACCACCAACACCACCTGTAACAACACAGACACCAACACCACCAGTAATAACACTACCACCAACACCACCAGTACCAACACTACCACCAACACCACCAGTACCAACACTACCACCAACACCACCAGTATAAACACTACCACCAACACCACCAGTACCAACACAACCACCAACAACACCAATACCAACACTACCACCAACACTACCAGTACCAAGAATACCACCAACACCACCAGTACCAACACTACCAACAACACCACCAGTACCAACACTACCACCAACACCACCAGTACCAACACTACAACCAACACCACCAGTACCAACACTACCACCAACACCACCAGTACCACACTACCACCAACACCACCAGTACCAACACTACCACCAACACCACTTGTACTAACACTACCACCAACACCACTTGTACCAACACTACCACCAACACCACCAGTACCAAATCTACCACCAACACTACCAGTACCAACACTACCACCAACACCACCAGTACGAACACTACCACAAACACTACCACCAACACTACCACCAACACCACCAGTACCAACACTACCACAAACACCACCAGTATAAACACTACCACCAACACCACCAGTACCAACACTACCAACAACACCACGAGTACCAGTACCAACACTACCACCAACAGAACCTGTACCAACACTACCACCAACACCACCAGTACCAACATTACCACCAACACCACCTTTACCAATACTACCACCAACACCACCAGTACCAACTACCACGAACACCACAAGTACCAACTACCACCAACACCACCAGTACCAACACCACCAGTACAAACACCACCTGTACCAGTACCTACACTACCACCAACACCACCAGTACCAACTACCTCCCACACCAGTACCAACACTACCACCAACACCACCCGTACCAACACTACCACCAACACCACTTGTACTAACACTACCACCAACACCACAAGTACCAACACTACCACCAACACCACCAGTACCAACACTACCACCAACTCCACCAGTACCACCACTACCACCAACACTACCAGTACCAACAGTACCAGCAACACCACCAGTACCAACACTAGCACCAACACCACCAGTACCAACACTAACACCAACACCACCTGTAACAACACTACCACCAACACTACCAGTCCAAACACTACCACCAACACCGCCTGTAACAACACTACCACCAACACCACCAATACCTGTACCAACACTACCACCAACACCACCAGTACCAACATTACCACCAACACTACCAGTACCAAGAATACCACCAACACCACGAGAAACAACACTACCACCAACACCACCAGTAACAACACTACCACCAACACCACCAGTACCAGAACCAACACTACCACCAACACCACCAGTACCAGAACCAACACCACCAGTACCAACCTACCACCAACACCACCAATACCAGTACCAACACTACCACCAACACCACCAGTAACAGTACCAACACTACCACCAACACCACCAGCACCAACACTACCACCAACACCACCATTACCAACACTACCAACAACACCACCAGTACCAACTACCACCAACACCACCAGCACCAACACTACCACCAACACCACCAGTACCGACACTACCAACAACACCACCAGTACCAACTACCACCAACACCACCAGTACCAACACTACCAACAACACCACCAGTACTAACTACCACCAACACCACCAGTATCAACACTACCAACAACACCACCAGTACCAACTACCACCAACACCACCAGAACCAACTTACACCAACACAACCAGTACCAACACAACCACCAACAACACCAATATCAACATTACCAACAACACCACCAGTACCAACACTACCACCAACAATACCAGTACCAAGAATACCTCCAACACCACCAGTACCAACACTACCACCAACACCACCAGTACCAACACTACCACCAACACCACCAGTACCAACACTACCACCAAGACCACCTGTACCAACACTACCACCAACATTACCAGTACCAACACTACCAGCAACACCACCAGTACCAACACTACCACCAACACCACCAGTACCAACATTACCACCAACACCACCAGTACCAACACTAGCACCAACACCACCAGTACCAACACTAGCAGCAACACCACCAGTACCGACACTACCACCAACACCACCAGTACCAACACTACCACCAACACCACCAATACCAACACTACCACCAACACCACCAGTATAAACACTACCACCAACACCACCAGTACCAATACTACCACCAACACCAACACCACCAGTATAAACACTACCACCAACACCACCAGTACCAACACTACCATCAACCCCACCTGTAACAACACTACCACCAACAGCACCACTACCAACACTACCACCAACACCACCAGTACCAATACTACCACCAACACCAACACTACCAGTATAAACACTACCACCAACACCACCAGAACCAACACTACCACCAACACCACCAGTACCAAGACTACCATCAACACCACCTGTAACAACACTACCACCAACACCAGCAGTATAAACACTACCACCAACACCACCAGTACCAACACTACCAACAACACCACCTGTAACAACACTACCACCAACACCATCAGTACCAACACTACAACCAACACCACCAGTACCAAGAATACCACCAACACCACCTTTACCAACACTACCACCAACACCACCAGTACCAACTACCACCAACACCACAAGTACCAACTACCACTAACACCACCAGTACCAACACCACCTGTACCAGTACCTACACTACCACCAACACCACCAGTACCAACTACCAACAATACCACCATTACCAACACTACCACCAACACCACCAGTACCAACTTCCACCAACACCACCAGTACCAACACTACCACCAACACTACCAGTACCAAGAATACCACCAACACCACCAGTACCAACATTACCACCAACACTACCAGTACCAACACTACCACCAACACCACCAGTACCAACACTACCACCAACACCACCAGTACCAACACTACCACCAACACTACCAGTACCAAGAATACCACCAACACCACCAGAACCAACACTACCAGCAACACCACAAGTACCAACACTACCACCAACACCACCAGTACCAACACTACCACCAACACCACCAGTATAAACACTACCACCAACACCACCAGTACCAACACTACCACTAACACCACCAGTATAAACACTACCACCAACACCACCAGTATAAACACTACCACAAACACCACCAGTACCAACACTACCACCAACACCACCAGTATAAACACTACCACCAACACCACCAGTACCAACACTACCACCAACACCACCAGTATAAACACTACCACCAACACCACCAGTACCAACACTAGCACCAACACCACCAGAACCAACACTACCAGCAACACCACCAGTACCAACACTACCACCAACACCACCAGTACCAACACTACCACCAACACCACCAGTATAAACACTACCACCAACACCACCAGTACCAACACTACCATCAACACCACCTGTAACAACACAGACAACAACACCACCAGTAACAACACTACCACCAACACCACCAGTACCAACACAACCACCAACAACACCAGTACCAACACTACCACCAATACCACCAGTACCCTCACTACCACCAACACCACCAGTACCAACACTACCACCAACACCACCAGTATAAACACTACCACCAACACCACCAGTAACAACACTACCATCAACACCACCTGTAACAACACAGACACCAACACCACCAGTAACAACACTACCACCAACACCACCAGTACCAACACAACCACCAACAACACCAGTACCAACACTACCAGCAATACCACCAGTACCCTCACTACAACCAACACCACCAGTACCAACACTACCACCAACACCACCAGTATAAAAACTACCACCAACACCACCAGTACCAACACTACAACCAACACCACCTGTAACAACACAGACACCAACACCACCAGTATAAACACTACCACCAACAACACCAGTACCAACACTACCAACAACACCACCAGTACCAACACTACCACCAACACCAGCAGTAGGAACACTACCACCTACACCACCAGTACCAACACCACCAGTACCAACACTACCAACAACACCACCAGTACCAACACTACCACCAACACCACCTGTACCAACACTACCAACAACACCACCCGTACCAACACTACTACCAACACCACCAGTACCAACATTACCACCAACACCACCAGTACCAACTACCACCAACACCACCAGTACCAACTTCAACCAACACCACCAGTACCAACACAACCACCAACAACACCAGTACCAACACTTCCAACAATACCACCAGTACCAACACTACCATCAACACCACCTGTAACAACACTACCACCAACACCACCAGTACCAACACTACCACCAACACCAACACCACCAGTATAAACACAACCACCAACACCAGCAGAACCAACACTACCACCAACACCACCTGTACCAACACTACCACCAACACCACCAGTAACAACACTACCACCAACACCACCAGTACCAACACTACCACCAACACCACCAGTATAAACACTACCACCAACACCACCAGTACCAACACTACCACCAACACCACCAGTATAAACACTACCACCAACACCACCAGTATAAACACTACCACAAACACCACCAGAACCAACACTACCACCAACACCACCAGTATAAACACTACCACCAACACCACCAGTACGAACACTACCACCAACACCACTAGTATAAACACTACCACCAACACCACCAGTACCAACACTAGCACCAACACCACCAGAACCAACACTACCAGCAACACCACCAGTACCAACACTACCACCAACACCACCAGTACCAACACTACCACCAACACCACCAGTATAAACACTACCACCAACACCACCAGTACCAACACTACCATCAACACCACCTGTAACAACACAGACAACAACACCACCAGTAACAACACTACCACCAACACCACCAGTACCAACACAACCACCAACAACACCAGTACCAACACTACCACCAATACCACCAGTACCCTCACTACCACCAACACCACCAGTACCAACACTACCACCAACACCACCAGTATAAACACTACCACCAACACCACCAGTACCAACACTACCATCAGCACCACCTGTAACAACACAGACACCAACACCACCAGTAACAACACTACCACCAACAACACCAGTACCAACACTACCACCAATACCACCAGTACCCTCACTACCACCAACACCACCAGTACCAACACTACCACCAACACCACCAGTATAAGCACTACCACCAACACCACCAGTACCAACACTACAACCAACACCACCTGTAACAACACAGACACCAACACCACCAGTATAAACACTACCACCAACAACACCAGTACCAACACTACCAACAACACCACCAGTACCAACACTACCACCAACACCACCTGTACCAACACTACTACCAACACCACCAGTACCAACATTACCACCAACACCACCAGTACAAACTACCACCAACACCACCAGTACCAACTTCAACCAACACCACCAGTACCAACACAACCACCAACAACACCAGTACCAACACTTCCAACAATACCACCAGTACCAACACTACCACCAACACCACCAATATAAACACTACCACCAACACCACCAATACCAAAACTACCACCAACACATCCTGTAACAACACTACCACCAACACCACCAGTACCAACACTACCACCAACACCAACACCACCAGTATAAACACTACCACCAACACCAGCAGAACCAACACTACCACCAACACCACCAGTACCAACACTACCACCAACACCATCAGTAACAACACTACCACCAACACCACCAGTACCAACACTACCACCAACACCACCAGTACGAACACTACCACCAACACCACCAGTACCAACACTAGCACCAACACCACCAGTAACAACACTACCACCAATACCACCAGTACCAACACTACCAACAACACCACCAGTACCAACACTACCACCAACACCAACACCACCAGTATAAACACTACCACCAACACCACCAGAACCAACACTACCAGCAACACCACCAGTACCAACACTACCACCAACACCACCAGTACCAACACTACCACCAACACCACCAGTATAAACACTACCACCAACACCACCAGTACCAACACTACCACCAACACCACCTGTAACAACACAACCACCAACACTACAACCAACACCACCAGTACCAACACTACCACCAACACCACCAGTACCAGCACTACCACAAACACTACCACCAACCCTACCACCAACACCACCAGTACCAACACTAACACCAACACCACCAGTAACAACACTACCACCAACACCACCAGTACCAACACTACCACCAACACCACCAGTAACAACACTACCACCAACACCACCAGTACCAACACTACCACCAACACCACCAGTACCAACACTACCACCAACACCACCAGTATAAACACTACCACCAACACCACCAGTACCAACACAACCACCAACAACACCAATACCAACACTACCACCAACACTACCTGTACCAAGAATACCACCAACACCACCAGTACCAACACTACCAACAACACCACCAGTACCAACACTACCACCAACACCACCAGTACCAACACTACAACCAACACCACCAGTACCAACACTACCACCAACACCACCAGTACCAATACTACAACCAACACCACTTGTACTAACACTACCACCAACACCACCAGTACCAACACTACCACCAACACTACCAGTACCAACACTACCACCAACACCACCAGTACCAACACTACCACAAACACTACCACCAACACTACCACCAACACCACCAGTACCAACACTACCACAAACACCACCAGTATAAACACTACCACCAACACCACCAGTACCAACACTACCACCAACACCACCAGTATAAACACTACCACCAACACCACCAGTACCAACACTACCACCAACACCACCAGTATAAACACTACCACCAACACCACCAGTACCAACACTAGCACCAACACCACCAGAACCAACACTACCAGCAACACCACCAGTACCAACACTACCACCAACACCACCAGTACCAACACTACCACCAACACCACCAGTATAAACACTACCACCAACAGCACCAGTACCAACACTACCATCAACACCACCTGTAACAACACAGACAACAACACCACCAGTAACAACACTACCACCAACACCACCAGTACCAACACAACCACCAACAACACCAGTACCAACACTACCACCAATACCACCAGTACCCTCACTACCACCAACACCACCAGTACCAACACTACCACCAACACCACCAGTATAAACACTACCACCAACACCACCAGTACCAACACTACCATCAACACCACCTGTAACAACACAGACACCAACACCACCAGTAACAACACTACCACCAACAACACCAGTACCAACACTACCACCAATACCACCAGTACCCTCACTACCACCAACACCACCAGTACCAACACTACCACCAACACCACCAGTATAAGCACTACCACCAACACCACCAGTACCAACACTACAACCAACACCACCTGTAACAACACAGACACCAACACCACCAGTATAAACACTACCACCAACAACACCAGTACCAACACTACCAACAACACCACCAGTACCAACACTACCACCAACACCAGCAGTAGGAACACTACCACCTACACCACCAGTACCAACACCACCAGTACCAACACTACCAACAACACCACCAGTACCAACACTACCACCAACACCACCTGTACCAACACTACCAACAACACCACCCGTACCAACACTACTACCAACACCACCAGTACCAACATTACCACCAACACCACCAGTACCAACTACCACCAACACCACCAGTACCAACTTCAACCAACACCACCAGTACCAACACAACCACCAACAACACCAGTACCAACACTTCCAACAATACCACCAGTACCAACACTACCACCAACACCACCAGTATAAACACTACCACCAACACCACCAATACCAAAACTACCACCAACACCACCTGTAACAACACTACCACCAACACCACCAGTACCAACACTACCACCAACACCAACACCACCAGTATAAACACTACCACCAACACCAGCAGAACCAACACTACCACCAACACCACCAGTACCAACACTACCACCAACACCATCAGTAACAACACTACCACCAACACCACCAGTACCAACACTACCACCAACACCACCAGTACCAACACTACCACCAACACCACCAGTACCAACACTAGCACCAACACCACCAGTAACAACACTACCACCAACACCACCAGTACCAACACTACCAACAACACCACCAGTACCAACACTACCACCAACACCAACACCACAAGTATAAACACTACCACCAACACCACCAGAACCAACACTACCAGCAACACCACCAGTACCAACACTACCACCAACACCACCAGTAGCAACACTACCACCAACACCACCAGTATAAACACTACCACCAACACCACCAGTACCAACACTACCACCAACACCACCTGTAACAACACAACCACCAACACTACAACCAACACCACCAGTACCAACACTACCACCAACACCACCAGTACCAGCACTACCACAAACACTACCACCAACCCTACCACCAACACCACCAGTACCAACACTAACACCAACACCAACAGTAACAACACTACCACCAACACCACCAGTACCAACACTACCACCAACACCACCAGTAACAACACTACCACCAACACCACCAGTACCAACACTACCACCAACACCACCAGTACCAACACTACCACCAACACCACCAGTATAAACACTACCACCAACACCACCAGTACCAACACAACCACCAACACCAATACAAACACTACCACCAACACCACCAGTACCAACACTACCAACAACACCACCAGTACCAACACTACCACCAACACCACCAGTACCAACACTACAACCAACACCACCAGTACCAACACTACCACCAACACCACCAGTACCAACACTACCACCAACACCACCAGTACCAATACTACCACCAACACCACTTGTACTAACACTACCACCAACACCACTTGTACCAACACTACCACCAACACCACCAGTACCAACACTACCACCAACACTACCAGTACCAACACTACCACCAACACCACCAGTACCAACACTACCACAAACACTACCACCAACACTACCACCAACACCACCAGTACCAACACTACCACAAACACCACCAGTATAAACACTACCACCAACACCACCAGTACCAACACTACCAACAACGCCACCAGTACCAGTACCAACACTACCACCAACAGAACCTGTACCAACACTACCACCAACACCACCAGTATAAACACTACCACCAACACCACCAGTACCAACACTACCACCAACACCACCAGCATAAACACAACCACCAACACCACCAGTACCAACACTACCACCAACACCACCTGTAACAACACAGACACCAACACCACCAGTAACAACACTACCACCAACACCACCAGTACCAACACTACCACCAACACCACCAGTACCAACACTACCACCAACACCACCAGTATAAACACTACCACCAACACCACCAGTACCAACACAACCACCAACAACACCAATACCAACACTACCACCAACACTACCAGTACCAAGAATACCACCAACACCACCAGTACCAACTCTAGCAACAACACCACCAGTACCAACACTACCACCAACACCACCAGTACCAACACTACAACCAACACCACCAGTACCAACACTACCACCAACACCACCAGTACCAACACTACCACCAACACCACCAGTACCAACACTACCACCAACACCACTTGTACTAACACAACCACCAACTCCATTTGTACCACCACTACCACCAACACCACCAGTACCAACACTACCACCAACACCACCAGTACCAACACTACCACCAACACTACCACCAACACTACCACCAACACCACCACTACCAACACTACCACAAACACCCCCAGTATAATCACTACCACCAACACCACCAGTACCAACACTACCAACAACACCACCAGTACCAGTACCAACACTACCACCAACAGAACCTATACCAACACTACCACCAACACCACCAGTACCAACATTACCACCAACACCACCTTTACCAATACTACCACCAACACCACCAGTACCAACTACCACGAACACCACAAGTACCAACTACCACCAACACCACCAGTACCAACACCACCAGTACAAACACCACCTGTACCAGTACCTACACTACCACCAACACCACCCGTACCAACACTACCACCAACACCACTTGTACTAACACTACCACCAACACCACAAGTACCAACACTACCACCAACAGCACCAGTACCAACACTACCACCAACACCACCAGTACCAACACTACCACCAACACTACCAGTACCAACACTACCACCAACACCACCAGTATAAACACTACCACCAACACCACCAGTACCAACACTTCCACCATCACCACCATTATCAACACTACCACCAACACCACCACCACCAGTATAAACACTACCACCAACACCACCAGTACCAACACTACCACCAACACCACCAGTATAAACACTACCACCAACACCACCAGTACAAACACCACCAGTATAAACACTACCACCAACACCATCAGTACCAACACAACCACCAACATCACCTGTACCAACACTACCACCAACACCACCAGTACCAACACTACCAACAACACCACCATTACCAACACTTCCACCAACACCAGCAGTAAGAACACTACCACCTACACCACCAGTACCAACACTACCACTAACACCACAAGTACCAACACTACCACCAACACTACCAGTACCAAGAATACCACCAACACCACCAATACCTACATTACCACCAACACTACCACCAATACCACCAGTACCAACATTACCACCAACACCACCAGTACCAACTACCACCAACACCACCAGTACCAACTTCAACCAACACCACCAGTACCAACACAACCACCAACAACACCAGTACCAACACTACCAACAACACCACCAGTACCAACACTACCACCAAAACCACCAGTACCAACACTACCACCAACACCACCAGTACCAACACTACCAGTACAAACACTACCAGCAACACCACCAGTACCAACACTACCACCAACACCACCAGTACCAACACCACCAGTACCAACACTACCAACAACACCACCAGTACCAACACTACCACCAACACCACCTGTACCAACACTACCAACAACACCACCCGTACCAACACTACCACCAACACCACCAGTACCAACACTACCACCAACAACACCAGTACCAACACTACCAACAACACCACCAGTACCAACACTACCACCAACACCACCAGTACCAACACTACCACCAACACCACCTGTACCAACACTACCACCAACACCACCAGTAACAACACTACCACCAACACCACCAGTACCAACACTACCAGTACCAACACTACCAGCAACACCACCAGTACCAACACTACCACCAACACCACCAGTACCAACACTACCACCAACACCACCCGTACCAACACTACCACCAACACCACTTGTACTAACATTACCACCAACACCACAAGTACCAACACTACCACCAACACCACCAGTACCAACACTACCACCAACACCACCAGTACCAACACTACCACCAACACTACCAGTACCAACACTACCACCAACACCACCATTATCAACACTACCACCAACACCAACACCACCAGTATAAACACTACCACCAACACCACCAGTACCAACACTACCACCAACACCACCAGTATAAACACTACCACCAACACCACCAGTACCAACACCACCAGTATAAACACTACCACCAACACCATCAGTACCAACACAACCACCAACAACACCAGTACCAACACTACTAACAACACCACCAGTACCAACACTACCACCAACACCAGCAGTAAGAACACTACCACCTACACCACCAGTACCAACACTACCACTAACACCACAAGTACCAACACTACCACCAACACTACCAGTACCAAGAATACCACCAACACCACCAATACCTACATTACCACCAACACTACCACCAACACCACCAGTACCAACATTACCACCAACACCACCAGTACCAACTTCAACCAACACCACCAGTACCAACACAACCACCAACAACACCAGTACCAACACTACCAACAACACCACCAGTACCAACACTACCACCAACAACACCAGTACCAACACTACCAACAACACCACCAGTACCAACACTACCACCAACACCACCAGTACCAACACTACCACCAACACCACCAGTACCAACACTACCACCAACACCACCAGTACCAACACTACCACCAACACCACCAGTACCAACACTACCACCAACACCACCAGTAACAACACTAACAACAACACCACCAGTACCAACACTACCACCAACACTACCAGTACCAACACTACCAGCAACACCACCAGTACCAACAGTACCACCAACACCACCAGTACCAACACTACCACCAAAACCACCAGTACCAACTCTACCAACAACACCACCAGTACCAACACTACCACCATCACCACCAATACCAACTACCACCACCAACACCACCAGTACCAACACTACAACCAACACCACCAATACCAAAAGTACCACCAACAACACCTGTAACAACACTACCACCAACACCACCAGAACCAACACTACCACCAACACCACCATTACCAACACTACCACCAACACCACCAGTACCAACACTACCACCAACACTACCAGTACCAACACTACCAGCAACACCATCAGTACCAACAGTACCACCAACACCACCAGTACCAACACTACCACCAACACCACCAGTACCAACACTACCACCAACACCACCAGTATCAACACTACCACCAACACCACCAGTATAAACACTACAACCAACACCACCAATACCAAAACTACCACTAACACCACCAGTACCAACACTACCACCAACACTACCAGTACCAAGAATACCACCAACACCACCAGTACCTACATTACCACCAACACTAGCACCAACACCACCAGTACCAACATTACCACCAACACCACCAGTACCGACTACCACCAACACCACCAGTACCAACTTCAACCAACAACACCAGTACCAACACAACCACCAACAACACCAGTACCAACACTACCAACAACACCACCAGTACCAACACTACCACCAACACTACCAGTACCAACACTACCACCAACACCACCAGTACCAAGAATACCACCAACACCACCAGTACCAACACTACCACCAACACCACCAGTATAAACACTACAACCAACACCACCAATACCAAAACTACGACCAAGACAACCTGTAACAACACTACCACCAACACCACCAGTACCAACACTACCACCAACACCAACACCACCAGTATAAACACTACCACCGACACCACCAGAACCAACACTACCACCAACACCACCAGTACCAACACTACCACCAACACCACCAGTACCAACACTACCACCAACACCACCAGTACCAACACTACCACCAACAACACCAGTACCAACACTACCACCAACACCACCAGTACCAACACTACCACCAACACTACCAGTACCAACACTACCACCAACACCACCAGTACCAACACTACCACCAACACCACCAGTACCAACACTACCACTAACACCACCAGTACCAGTACCAACACTACCACCAACACCACCAGTACCAACACTACAACCAACACCACCAGAACCAACACTACCACCAACACCACCAGTACCAACACTAACAGCAACACCACCAGTACCAACACTACCACCAACACCACCAGTACCAACACTACCACCAACACTACCAGTACCAACACTACCACCAACACCACCAGTACCAACACTACCACCAGTACCAGCACCACCAGTACCAACACTACCACCAACACCACCAGTAACAGCACTACCACCAACACCACCAGTACCAACACTAACGCCAGTACCAACACCACCAGTACCAACGCTACCACCAACACCACCAGTAACAACACTACCACCAACACCACCAGTACTAACACTAGCACCAACACCACCAGTAACAACACTACCACCAACACCACCAGTGTAAACACTACCACCAACATCACCAGTACCAACACTACCACCAACACCACCAGTACCAACACTACCACCAACACTACCAGTACCAACACTACCACCAACAACACCAGTACCAACACTACCACCTATCCCACCAGTACCAACACTACCACCAACACCACCAGTAACAACACTACCACCAACACCACCAGTACTAACACTAGCACCAACACCACCAGTAACAACACAACCACCAACACCACCATTACCAACACTACCACCAACACTACCAGTACCAACACTACCACCAACACCACCAGTACCAACACTACCACCAACACTACCAGTACCAACACTACCACCAACAACACCAGTACCAACACTACCACCTATCCCACCAGTACCAACACTACCACCAACACCACCAGTAACAACACTACCACTAACACCACCTTTACCAACACTACCACCAACACCACCAGTATTAACTACCACCAACACCACCAGTACCAACAGTACCACCAACACCACCAGTACCAACACTACCACCAACACCACCAGTACCAACACTACCACCAACACCACCAGAACCAACACTACCACCATCACCGACACCAACACCAGCAGTACAACACAACCACCAAATCCACCAGTACCAACTACCACCAGTACCAACACTACCACCAACACCACCAGTACCAACACTACCACCAGTACCAACACCACCAGTACCAACACTACCACCCACACCACCAGTACAAACACTACCACCAACACCACCAGTACCAACACTATCGCCAGTACCACCAGTACCAACACTACCGCCAACACCACCAGTACCAACACTACCACCACCACCACCAGTACCAACAGTACCACCAACACCACCAGTACCAACACTACCACCAACACCACCAGTACCAACACTACCACCAACACCACCAGTAGCAACACTACCACCAACACTACCAGTACCAACACTACCACCAACACCACCAGAACCAACACTACCACCAACACCACCAGTACCAACAATACCACCAACACCACCAGTACCAACACTACCACCAACACCACCAATACCAACACTACCACCAACGCCACCAGTACCAACACTACCACCAACAATACCAGTACCAAGAACACCACCAACACCACCAGTACCAACACTACCACCAACACCACCAGTACCAACACTACCACCAACACCACCAGTACCAACACTACCACCAACACCACTTGCACTAACACTACCACCAACACCACCAGTACCAACACTACCACCAACACCACCAGTACCAACACTACCACCAACACCACTTGCACTAACACTACCACCAACACCACCAGTACCATCGCTACCACAAACACCACCAGAACCAACACTACCACCAGTACCAACACCATCAGTACCAACACTACCACCAACACCACCAGTACCAACACAACCACCAACAACACCAATACCAACACTACCACCAACGGCACCAGTAACAACACTACCACCAACAGCACCAGTACCAACACTACCACCAACACCACCAGTACCAACACTACCACCAACACCACCTTTACCAACACTACCACCAACACCACCAGTAACAACACTACCACCAACACCACCAGTACCAACACTACCACCAACACCACCAGTACCAACACTACCACCAACACCAACTTTACCAACACTACCACCAACACCACCAGTAACAACACAACCACCAACACCACCAGTACCAGTACCAACACTACCACCAACACCACCACTACCAACACTAGCAACAACACCACCAGTACCAACACTACCACCAACACCACCAGTACCAACACTACCACCAACACCAACACCAACACCACCAGTACCAACACTACCACCAACACCACCAGTACCAACACTAGCACCAACACCACCAGTACCAACACTACCACCAACACCACCAGTACCAACACTACCACCAACACCACCAGTACCAACACTACCACCAACACCACCAGTACCAACACTACCACCAACACCACCAGTACCAACACTACCACCTCCACGACCAGTACCAATACTACCGCCAACACCACCAGTACTAACACTACCACCAACACCACCAGTACCAACACTACCATCAACACCACCTGTAGCAACACTACCACAAACACCACAAGTACCAACACTACCACCAACACCAACACCACCAGTATAAACACTACCACCAACACCACCAGTACCAACACTACCACCAACACCACCAGTACCAACACTACTACCAACACCATCAGTACCAACACTACCACCAACACCACCAGTACCAACACTACCGCCAACACCACCAGTACCAACACTACCACCACCACCACCAGTACCAACAGTACCACCAACACCACCAGTACCAACACTACCACCAACACCACCAGTACCAACATTACCACCAACACCACCTTTACCAACACTGCCAACAACACCACCAGTAACAACACCACCAGTACCAACACTACCACCTACACCACCAGTACCAAAAGTACCACCAACACAACCAGTAACAACACTACCACCAAAACCACCAGTACCAACCCTACCACCAACACCACCAGTACCAACAGTACCACCAACACCACCAGTACCAACACTACCACCAACACCAACACCACCAGTACCAACACTACCACCAACACCACCAGTACCAACACTACCACCAACACTACCAGTACCAACACTACCACCAACACTACCAGTACCAACACTACCACCAACACCACCAGTACCAACACTACCACCAACACAACCATTACCAACACTACTACCAACACCACCAATACCAACACTACCACCAACACCACCAGTACCAACACTACCACCAACACCACCTTTACCAACACTACCACCAACACCACCAGTACCAACTACCACCAACACTACCACTAACACCACCAGTACCAACACTACCAACAATACCACCAGTACCAACACTACCACCACCACCACCAGTACCAACACTACCACCAACAACACCTGTAACAACACTACCACCAACACCACCAGTACCAACACTACCACCAGTACCAACACTACCACGAATCCCACCAGTACCAACACTACCACCAACACCACCAGTACCAACACTACCACCAACACCACCAATACCAACACTACCACCAACACTATCCCCAACACTACCAGTACCAAGAATACCACCAACACCACCAGTACCAACACTACCACCAACACTACCAGTACCAACACTACCACCAAAACCACCAGTACCAACTCTACTAACAACACCACCAGTACCAACACTACCACCAACACCACCAGTACCAACACTACCACCAACACCACCAGTACCAACACTACCACCAACACTACCAGTACCAACACTACCACCAACACCACCAGTACCAACACTACCACCAACACCACCAGTACCAACACTACCACAAACACCACCAGTACCAACACTACCACCAACACCACATTTACCAACACTACCCCCAACACCACCAGTAACAACACTAACACCAACACCACCAGTACCAACACCACCAATTCCACCAACACCACCAGTACCAACACTACCACCAACACCACCAGTACCAACACTACCACCAACACCAACACCACCAGTACCAACACTACCACCAACACCACCAGTACCGGGACCAACACGACCACCAACACCACTAGTACTAACACTACCACCAACACCACCAGTACCAACACTACCACCAACACTACCAGTACCAACACTACCACCAACACCAGCAGTACCAACACTACCACCAACACCACCAGTACCAACACTAGCAACAACACCACCATTACCAAGACGACCACCAACACCACTTGTACTAACACTACCACCAACACCACCAGTACCAACGCTACCACCAACACCACCAGTACTAACACTACCACCAACACCACCAGTACCTGTGCCAACACTACCACCAACACCACCAGTACCAACACTACTACCAACACCACCAATACAAACTCTACCACCAACACCACCAGTAACAACACTACCACCAACACTACCAGTACCAACACTACCACCAACACCACCAGTACCAACACTACCACCAACACCACCAGTACCAACAATACCACCAACACCACCAGTACCAACACTACCACCAACACCACCAATACCAACACTACCACCAACACCACCAGTACCAACACTACCAGTACCAAGAATACCACCAACACCACCAGTACTAACACTACCACCAACACTACCAGTACCAACACTACCACCAACACCACCAGTACCAACACTACCACCAACACCACCAGTACCAACACTACCACCAACACCACCAGTACCAACAATACCACCAACACCACCAGTACCAACACTACCACCAACACTACAAATACCAACACTACCACCAACACCACCACCAACACTACCAGTACCAAGAATACCACCAACACCACCAGTACCAATACTACCACCAGTACCAACACCATCAGTACCAACACTACCACCAACACCACCAGTACCAACACTACCACCAACACCACCAGTACCAACACTACCACAAACACCAACACCACCAGTATAAACACTACCACCAACACCACCAGTATAAACACTACCACCAACACCACCAGTACCAACACTACAAACACCACCACCAGTACCAACTTCCACCAACACCACTTGTACTAACAATACCACCAACACCACCAGTAACAACACTACCACTAGCACCAACACCACCAGTACCAACACTACCACCAACACCACCAGTACCAACACTACCACCAACACCATCAGTACAAACACTACCACCAACACCATCAGTACAAACACTACCACCAACACCACCGATACCAACACTTCAACCATCACCACCAGTAACAACACTGCCACAAACACCACCAGTACCAACTACCACCAACACCACCAGTACCAACACTACCACCAACTCCACCAGTACCAACTACCACTAAAACCACCAGTACCAACACTACCACCAACACCACCAGTACCAACTTCCACCAACACCACTTGTAGTAACACTACCACCAACACCACCAGTAACAACACTACCACCAGCACCACCAGTACCAACACTACCATCAACACCACTTGTACTAACACTACCACCAACACCACCAGTACCAACGCTACCACCAACACCACCCGTACCGACACTACCACCAACACTACCAGTACCAACACTACCACCAACACTACCAGTACCAACACTACCACCAACACCACCAGTACCAACACTACCACCAACACCACCAGTACCAACAGTACCACCAACACAACCAGTAACAACACTACCACCAACACCACCAGTACCAACACTACCACCAACACCACCAGTACCAACAGTACCACCAACACCACCAGTACCAACACTACCACCAACACCAACACCACCAGTACCAACACTACCACCAACACCACCAGTACCAACACTACCAACAACACCACCAGTACCAACTCTACCACCAACACTACCAGTACCAACACTACCACCAACACAACCAGTACCAACACTACCACCAACACCACCAGTACCAACACTACCACCAACACCACCACCAGTACCAACACTACCACCGACACCACGAGTAACAACACTACCACCAACACCACCAGTAACAACATTACCACCAACACCACCAGTACCAACACTACCACCAACACCACCAGTACCAACACTACCCCCAATACCACCTGTACCAACACTACCACCAACACTACCAGTACCAACACTACCACCAACACCACCTTTACCAACACTACCCCCCAACACCACCAGTACCAACACTACCACCAACACCACCAGTAACAACACTACCACCAACACCACCAGTACCAACACTACCACCAACACTACCAGTACCAACACTACCACCAACACCACCAGTACCGACACTACCACCAACACCACAAGTACCAACAATACCACCAACACCACCAGTACCAACACTACCACCACCGCCAATACCAACACTACCACCAACACCACCAGTACCAACTCTACCAACAACACCACCAGTACCAACACTACCACCAACACCACCAGTAACAACACTACCACCAACACCACCAGTACCAACACTACCACCAAAACCACCAGTACCATCACTACCGCCAACACTACCAGTATAAACACTACCACCAACACAACCAGTACCAACACTAACACCAACACACCAGTACCAACACTACCACCAACACCACCAGTATAAACACTACCACCAACACCACCAGTACCAACACTACCACCAACACTACCAGTACCAACACTACCACCAAAACCACCAGTACCAACTCTACTAACAACACCACCAGTACCAACACTACCACCAACACCACCAGTACCAACACTACCACCAACACCACCAGTACCAACACTACCACCAACACTACCAGTACCAACACTACCACCAACACCACCAGTACCAACACTACCACCAACACCACCAGTACCAACACTACCACAAACACCACCAGTACCAACACTACCACCAACACCACATTTACCAACACTACCCCCAACACCACCAGTAACAACACTAACACCAACACCACCAGTACCAACACCACCACCTCCACCAACACCACCAGTACCAACACTACCACCAACACCACCAGTACCAACACTACCACCAACACCAACACCACCAGTACCAACACTACCACCAACACCACCAGTACCAGGACCAACACGACCACCAACACCACTAGTACTAACACTACCACCAACACCACCAGTACCAACACTACCACCAACACTACCAGTACCAACACTACCACCAACACCAGAAGTACC
Source organism: Eledone cirrhosa (assembly GCA_964016885.1). Classification (NCBI taxonomy): domain Eukaryota; kingdom Metazoa; phylum Mollusca; class Cephalopoda; order Octopoda; family Eledonidae; genus Eledone; species Eledone cirrhosa. The sequence continues at coordinate 407,874,569 of OZ024741.1, read as the reverse complement.
AACACTACCACCAACACCACCAGTACCAACACTAGCAACAACACCACCATTACCAAGACGACCACCAACACCACTTGTACTAACACTACCACCAACACCACCAGTACCAACGCTACCACCAACACCACCAGTACTAACACTACCACCAACACCACCAGTACCTGTGCCAACACTACCACCAACACCACCAGTACCAACACTACTACCAACACCACCAATACAAACGCTACCACCAACACCACCAGTAACAACACTACCACCAACACTACCAGTACCAACACTACCACCAACACCACCAGTACCAACACTACCACCAACACCACCAGTACCAACAATACCACCAACACCACCAGTACCAACACTACCACCAACACCACCAATACCAACACTACCACCAACACCACCAGTACCAACACTACCAGTACCAAGAATACCACCAACACCACCAGTACTAACACTACCACCAACACTACCAGTACCAGCACTACCACCAACACCACCAGTACCAACACTACCACCAACACCACCAGTACCAACACTACCACCAACACCACCAGTACCAACAATACCACCAACACCACCAGTACCAACACTACCACCAACACCACAAATACCAACACTACCACCAACACCACCACCAACACTACCAGTACCAAGAATACCACCAACACCACCAGTACCAATACTACCACCAGTACCAACACCATCAGTACCAACACTACCACCAACACCACCAGTACCAACACTACCACCAACAACACCAGTACCAACACTACCACAAACACCAACACCACCAGTATAAACACTACCACCAACACCACCAGTATAAACACTACCACCAACACCACCAGTACCAACACTACAAACACCACCACCAGTACCAACTTCCACCAACACCACTTGTACTAACAATACCACCAACACCACCAGTAACAACACTACCACTAGCACCAACACCACCAGTACCAACACTACCACCAACACCACCAGTACCAACACTACCACCAACACCATCAGTACAAACACTACCACCAACACCATCAGTACAAACACTACCACCAACACCACCAATACCAACACTTCAACCATCACCACCAGTAACAACACTGCCACAAACACCACCAGTACCAACTACCACCAACACCACCAGTACCAACACTACCACCAACACCACCAGTACCAACTACCACTAACACCACCAGTACCAACACTACCACCAACACCACCAGTACCAACTTCCACCAACACCACTTGTAGTAACACTACCACCAACACCACCAGTAACAACACTACCACCAGCACCACCAGTACCAACACTACCATCAACACCACTTGTACTAACACTACCACCAACACCACCAGTACCAACGCTACCACCAACACCACCCGTACCGACACTACCACCAACACTACCAGTACCAACACTACCACCAACACTACCAGTACCAACACTACCACCAACACCACCAGTACCAACACTACCACCAACACCACCAGTACCAACAGTACCACCAACACAACCAGTAACAACACTACCACCAACACCACCAGTACCAACACTACCACCAACACCACCAGTACCAACAGTACCACCAACACCACCAGTACCAACACTACCACCAACACCAACACCACCAGTACCAACACTACCACCAACACCACCAGTACCAACACTACCAACAACACCACCAGTACCAACTCTACCACCAACACTACCAGTACCAACACTACCACCAACACAACCAGTACCAACACTACCACCAACACCACCAGTACCAACACTACCACCAACACCACCACCAGTACCAACACTACCACCGACACCACGAGTAACAACACTACCACCAACACCACCAGTAACAACATTACCACCAACACCACCAGTACCAACACTACCACCAACACCACCAGTACCAACACTACCAGTACCAAGAATACCACCAACACCACCAGTACTAACACTACCACCAACACTACCAGTACCAACACTACCACCAACACCACCAGTACCAACACTACCACCAACACCACCAGTACCAACACTACCACCAACACCACCAGTACCAACAATACCACCAACACCACCAGTACCAACACTACCACCAACACCACAAATACCAACACTACCACCAACACCACCACCAACACTACCAGTACCAAGAATACCACCAACACCACCAGTACCAATACTACCACCAGTACCAACACCATCAGTACCAACACTACCACCAACACCACCAGTACCAACACTACCACCAACACCACCAGTACCAACACTACCACAAACACCAACACCACCAGTATAAACACTACCACCAACACCACCAGTATAAACACTACCACCAACACCACCAGTACCAACACTACAAACACCACCACCAGTACCAACTTCCACCAACACCACTTGTACTAACAATACCACCAACACCACCAGTAACAACACTACCACTAGCACCAACACCACCAGTACCAACACTACCACCAACACCACCAGTACCAACACTACCACCAACACCATCAGTACAAACACTACCACCAACACCATCAGTACAAACACTACCACCAACACCACCAATACCAACACTTCAACCATCACCACCAGTAACAACACTGCCACAAACACCACCAGTACCAACTACCACCAACACCACCAGTACCAACACTACCACCAACACCACCAGTACCAACTACCACTAACACCACCAGTACCAACACTACCACCAACACCACCAGTACCAACTTCCACCAACACCACTTGTAGTAACACTACCACCAACACCACCAGTAACAACACTACCACCAGCACCACCAGTACCAACACTACCATCAACACCACTTGTACTAACACTACCACCAACACCACCAGTACCAACATTACCACCAACACCACCCGTACCGACACTACCACCAACACTACCAGTACCAACACTACCACCAACACTACCAGTACCAACACTACCACCAACACCACCAGTACCAACACTACCACCAACACCACCAGTACCAACAGTACCACCAACACAACCAGTAACAACACTACCACCAACACCACCAGTACCAACACTACCACCAACACCACCAGTACCAACAGTACCACCAACACCACCAGTACCAACACTACCACCAACACCAACACCGCCAGTACCAACACTACCACCAACACCACCAGTACCAACACTACCAACAACACCACCAGTACCAACTCTACCACCAACACTACCAGTACCAACGCTACCACCAACACCACCAGTACTAACACTACCACCAACACCACCAGTACCTGTGCCAACACTACCACCAACACCACCAGTACCAACACTACTACCAACACCACCAATACAAACTCTACCACCAACACCACCAGTAACAACACTACCACCAACACCACCAGTACCAACACTACCACCAACACTACCAGTACCAACACTACCACCAACACCACCAGTACCAACACTACCACCAACACCACCAGTACCAACACTACCACCAACACCACCAGTACCAACACTACCACCAACACCACCAATACCAACACTACCACCAACACCACCAGTACCAACACTACCAGTACCAAGAATACCACCAACACCACCAGTACTAACACTACCACCAACACTACCAGTACCAACACTACCACCAACACCACCAGTACCAACACTACCACCAACACCACCAGTACCAACACTACCACCAACACCACCAGTACCAACAATACCACCAACACCACCAGTACCAACACTACCACCAACACCACAAATACCAACACTACCACCAACACCACCACCAACACTACCAGTACCAAGAATACCACCAACACCACCAGTACCAATACTACCACCAGTACCAACACCATCAGTACCAACACTACCACCAACACCACCAGTACCAACACTACCACCAACAACACCAGTACCAACACTACCACAAACACCAACACCACCAGTATAAACACTACCACCAACACCACCAGTATAAACACTACCACCAACACCACCAGTACCAACACTACAAACACCACCACCAGTACCAACTTCCACCAACACCACTTGTACTAACAATACCACCAACACCACCAGTAACAACACTACCACTAGCACCAACACCACCAGTACCAACACTACCACCAACACCACCAGTACCAACACTACCACCAACACCATCAGTACAAACACTACCACCAACACCATCAGTACAAACACTACCACCAACACCACCAATACCAACACTTCAACCATCACCACCAGTAACAACACTGCCACAAACACCACCAGTACCAACTACCACCAACACCACCAGTACCAACACTACCACCAACACCACCAGTACCAACTACCACTAACACCACCAGTACCAACACTACCACCAACACCACCAGTACCAACTTCCACCAACACCACTTGTAGTAACACTACCACCAACACCACCAGTAACAACACTACCACCAGCACCACCAGTACCAACACTACCATCAACACCACTTGTACTAACACTACCACCAACACCACCAGTACCAACGCTACCACCAACACCACCCGTACCGACACTACCACCAACACTACCAGTACCAACACTACCACCAACACTACCAGTACCAACACTACCACCAACACCACCAGTACCAACACTACCACCAACACCACCAGTACCAACAGTACCACCAACACAACCAGTAACAACACTACCACCAACACCACCAGTACCAACACTACCACCAACACCACCAGTACCAACAGTACCACCAACACCACCAGTACCAACACTACCACCAACACCAACACCACCAGTACCAACACTACCACCAACACCACCAGTACCAACACTACCAACAACACCACCAGTACCAACTCTACCACCAACACTACCAGTACCAACACTACCACCAACACAACCAGTACCAACACTACCACCAACACCACCAGTACCAACACTATCACCAACACCACCACCAGTACCAACACTACCACCGACACCACGAGTAACAACACTACCACCAACACCACCAGTAACAACATTACCACCAACACCACCAGTACCAACACTACCACCAACACCACCAGTACCAACACTACCAGTACCAAGAATACCACCAACACCACCAGTACTAACACTACCACCAACACTACCAGTACCAACACTACCACCAACACCACCAGTACCAACACTACCACCAACACCACCAGTACCAACACTACCACCAATACCACCAGTACCAACAATACCACCAACACCACCAGTACCAACACTACCACCAACACCACAAATACCAACACTACCACCAACACCACCACCAACACTACCAGTACCAAGAATACCACCAACACCACCAGTACCAATACTACCACCAGTACCAACACCATCAGTACCAACACTACCACCAACACCACCAGTACCAACACTACCACCAACACCACCAGTACCAACACTACCACAAACACCACCACCACCAGTATAAACACTACCACCAACACCACCAGTATAAACACTACCACCAACACCACCAGTACCAACACTACAAACACCACCACCAGTACCAACTTCCACCAACACCACTTGTACTAACAATACCACCAACACCACCAGTAACAACACTACCACTAGCACCAACACCACCAGTACCAACACTACCACCAACACCACCAGTACCAACTACCACTAACACCACCAGTACCAACACTACCACCAACACCACCAGTACCAACTTCCACCAACACCACTTGTAGTAACACTACCACCAACACCACCAGTAACAACACTACCACCAGCACCACCAGTACCAACACTACCATCAACACCACTTGTACTAACACTACCACCAACACCACCAGTACCAACGCTACCACCAACACCACCCGTACCGACACTACCACCAACACTACCAGTACCAACACTACCACCAACACTACCAGTACCAACACTACCACCAACACCACCAGTACCAACACTACCACCAACACCACCAGTACCAACAGTACCACCAACACAACCAGTAACAACTCTACCACCAACACCACCAGTACCAACACTACCACCAACACCACCAGTACCAACAGTACCACCAACACCACCAGTACCAACACTACCACCAACACCAACACCGCCAGTACCAACACTACCACCAACACCACCAGTACCAACACTACCAACAACACCACCAGTACCAACTCTACCACCAACACTACCAGTACCAACACTACCACCAACACAACCAGTACCAACACTACCACCAACACCACCAGTACCAACACTACCACCAACACCACCACCAGTACCAACACTACCACCGACACCACGAGTAACAACACTACCACCAACACCACCAGTAACAACATTACCACCAACACCACCAGTACCAACACTACCACCAACACCACCAGTACCAACACTACCCCCAATACCACCTGTACCAACACTACCACCAACACTACCAGTACCAACACTACCACCAACACCACCTTTACCAACACTACCCCCCAACACCACCAGTACCAACACTACCACCAACACCACCAGTAACAACACTACCACCAACACCACCAGTACCAACACTACCACCAACACTACCAGTACCAACACTACCACCAACACCACCAGTACCGACACTACCACCAACACCACCAGTACCAACAATACCACCAACACCACCAGTACCAACACTACCACCAACACCGCCAATACCCACACTACCACCAACACCACCAGTACCAACTCTACCAACAACACCACCAGTACCAACACTACCACCAACACCACCAGTAACAACACTACCACCAACACCACCAGTACCAACACTACCACCAAAACCACCAGTACCATCACTACCGCCAACACTACCAGTATAAACACTACCACCAACACAACCAGTACCAACACTAACACCAACACACCAGTACCAACACTACCACCAACACCACCAGTATAAACACTACCACCAACACCACCAGTACCAACACTACCACCAACACCAACACCACCAATACCAACTACCACCAACACTACCAGTACCAACACTACCACCAACACCACCAGTACCATCTTCCACATACACCACCAGTACCAACACTACTACCAACACCACCAGAACCAAAACTAGCACCAACACCACCAGTAACAATACTACCACCAACACCACCAGTACCAACACTACAACCAACACTACCAGTACCAACACTACCTCCAACACCACCAGTACCAACACTACCACCAAAACCACCAGTATAAACACTACAACCAACACCACCAGTAACAACACTACCACCAACACCACCTGTAACAACACTACCACCAACACCACCAGTACCAACACTACCACCAACACCACCAGTACCCTCTTCCACCAACACCACCGGTACCAACACTACCACCAACACCACTTGTACTACCATTACCACCAACACCACCAGTAACAACACTACCACCAACTCCAATACCACCAGTACCAACAGCACCAGTACCAACAATACCACCAACACCAACACCACCAGTACCAACACTACCACCAAACACACCAGTACCAGTAACAACACTACCACCAACACCACCAGTACCAACACTACCACCATCACCACCAATACCAACTACCACCAACACCACCAGTACCAACTTCCACCAACACCACTTGTACTAACAATACCACCAACACCACCAGTAACAACACTACCACTAGCACCAACACCACCAGTACCAACACTACCACCAACACCACCAATACCAACACTTCAACCATCACCACCAGTAACAACACTGCCACAAACACCACTAGTACAAACTACCACCAACACCACCAGTACCAACACCACCACCAACACCACCAGTACCAACTACCACTAACACCACCAGTACCAACACTACCACCAACACCACCAGTACCAACTTCCACCAACACCACTTGTACTAACACTACCACCAACACCACCAGTAACAACACTACCACCAGCACCACCAGTACCAACACTACCATCAACACCACTTGTACTAACACTACCACCAACACCACCACTACCAACGCTACCACCAACACCACCAGTACCGACACTACCACCAACACTACCAGTACCAACACTACCACCAACACTACCAGTATCAACACTACCACCAACACCACCAGTACCAACACTACCACCAACACCACCAGTACCAACAGTACCACCAACACAACCAGTAACAACACTACCACCAACACCACCAGTACCAACACTACCACCAACACCACCAGTACCAACAGTACCACCAACACCACCAGTACCAACACTACCACCAACACCAGCACCACCAGTACCAACACTACCACCAACACCACCAGTACCAACACTACCAACAACACCACCAGTACCAACTCTACCACCAACACTACCAGTACCAACACTACCACCAACACCACCAGTACCAACACTACCACCAACACCACCAGTACCAACACTACCACCACCACCACCACCAGTACCAACACTACCACCAACACCACCAGTAACAACATTACCACCAACACCACCAGTACCAACACTACCACCAACACCACCAGTACCAACACTACCACCAACACCACCAGTACCAACACTACCAGTACCAGTACCAACACTACCACTACAAACAGTACCACCAATACAACCAGTACCAACACTATAACCAAAGCCACCAGTACCAACGCTACCACCATCACCACCAGTACCAACACTACCACCGACACCACCAGTACCAGCTACAACCAACACCACCAGTACCAACACTACCACCAACACCAACACCACCAGTACCAAGAATACCAACAAAACCACCAGTACCAACACTACCACCAGCACCAACACCACCAGTACCAACACTACCACCACCACCACCACCAATACCAACACTACCACCAACACCACCAGTACCAACACTACCACCAACACCACCAGTACCAACACTACCAGCATCACCACCTGTACCAACACTACCACCATCACCACCAGTAACAACACTACCTCCAACACCACCAGTAACAGTACCAACACTACCACCAACACCACCACCAACACCACCAGTACCAACACTACCACCAACACCACCAATACCAACACTACCACCAACACCACCAGTACCAACTACCACCAACACCACCAATACCAACACTACCACCAACACCAACACCACCAGTATCAACACTACCACCAACACTACCACCAACGCCACCAGCAACAACACAACCAGCAACACCACCATTAACATCACTACCACCAACACCAACAATACCAACACTACCACCAAAACCATCAGTACCAACACTACAACCAACACCACCAGTACCGACACTACCACCAACACCACCAGTACCAACAATACCACCAACACCACCAGTACCAACACTACCACCAACACCGCCAATACCAACACTACCACCAACACCACCAGTACCAACTCTACCAACAACACCACCGGTACCAACACTACCACCAACACCACCAGTAACAACACTACCACCAACACCACCAGTACCAACACTACCACCAAAACCACCAGTACCATCACTACCGCCAACACTACCAGTATAAACACTACCACCAACACCACCAGTACCAACACTAACACCAACACACCAGTACCAACACTACCACCAACACCACCAGTATAAACACTACCACCAACACCACCAGTACCAACACTACCACCAACACCAACACCACCAATACCAACTACCACCAACACTACCAGTACCAACACTACCACCAACACCACCAGTACCATCTTCCACATACACCACCAGTACCAACACTACTACCAACACCACCAGAACCAAAACTAGCACCAACACCACCAGTAACAATACTACCACCAACACCACCAGTACCAACACTACAACCAACACTACCAGTACCAACACTACCTCCAACACCACCAGTACCAACACTACCACCAAAACCACCAGTATAAACACTACAACCAACACCACCAGTATAAACACTACAACCAACACCACCAGTACCAGCACTAACAGCAACACCACCAGTACCAACACTACCACCAACACCACCAGTACCCTCTTCCACCAACACCACCGGTACCAACACTACCACCAACACCACTTGTGCTACCATTACCACCAACACCACCAGTAACAACACTACCACCAACTCCAATACCACCAGTACCAACAGCACCAGTACCAACAATACCACCAACACCAACACCACCAGTACCAACACTACCACCATCACCACCAGTACCAACTTCCACCAACACCACTTGTACTAACAATACCACCAACACCACCAGTAACAACACTACCACTAGCACCAACACCACCAGTAACAACATTACCACCAACACCACCAGTACCAACACTACCACCAACACCACCAGTACCAACACCACCAGTACCAACACTACCAGTACCAGTACCAACACTACCACTACAAACACTACCACCAACACAACCAGTACCAACACTATAACCAACGCCACCAGTACCAAAGCTACCACCATCACCACCAGTACCAACACTACCACCGACACCACCAGTACCAGCTACAACCAACACCACCAGTACCAACACTACCACCAACACCAACACCACCAGTACCAAGAATACCAACAAAACCACCAGTACCAACACTACCACCAGCACCAACACCACCAGTACCTACACTACCACAAACACCACCAACACCAACACAACCAGTACCAAAACTACTACCAACACCACCACCAACACCACCAGTACCAACACTACCACCAACACCACCAGTACCAACACTACCACCACCACCACCAGTAACAACACTACCACCAACACCACCTGTACCTATATTACCACCAAACCACCAGTACCAACACTACCACCAACACCACCAATACCAACACCAACTGTACCAACACTACCACCAACACCACCAATACCAACATTACCACCAACACCACCAGTACCGACACTACCACCAACACCACCAGTACCAACACTACCACCAACACCACCAATACCAACACTACCACCAACACCACCAGTACCAACACTACCACCAACACCACCAGTACCAACACTACCACCAACACCACCAATACCAACACTACCACCAACACCACCTGTACCAAAACTACCACCAACACCACCAATACCAACACTACCACCAACACCACCAGTACCAACACTACCACCAACACCACCAGTACCAACACTACCACCAACACCACCAATACCAACACTACCACCTCCACCATCAGTACCAAGACTACCACCAACACCACCAATACCAACACTACCACCAACACCACCTGTACCAAAACTACCACCAACACCACCAATACCAACACTACCACCTGTACCAACACTACCACCAACACCACCAGTACCAGTACCAACACTACCACCAACACCAACTGTAACATCACTACCACCAACACCACCAATACCAACACTACCACCAACACTACCAGTACCAACACTACCACCAACACCACCAGTACCAACACAACCACCAACACTACCAGTACCAGTACCAACACTACCACCAACACCACCAGTACCAGTAGCAACACTACCACCAACACCACCAGTACCAACACTACCACCAACACCACCAGTACGAGTAACAACACTACCACCAACACCACCAGTACCAACACTACCACCAACACCACCAGAACCAACACTACCACCAACACCACCAGTACCAACACTACCACCAACACCACTAATACCAACACTACCACCAACACCACCTGTACCAACACTACCACCAACACCACCAGTACCAACACTACCACCAACACCAATTGTACCAACAGTACCACCAACACCACCAGTACCAGTACCAACAGTACCACCAACACTACCAGTACCAACACTACCACCAACACCACCAGTACCAACACTACCACAAACACCACCAATACCAACACTACCGCCGGCACCACCAATACCAACACTACCACCAACACCACTTGTACCAACACTACCACGAACACCCCCAGTACCAGTACCAACACTACCACCAACACCACCAGTACCAACACTACCGCCAACACCACCAGTACCAGTTCCAACACTACCACCAACACCACCAGTACCAACACTACCACCAACACCACCAATACCAACACTACCACCAACACCACCTGTACCAACACTACCACCAACACCACCAGTACCAACACTACCACCAACACCAATTGTACCAACAGTACCACCAACACCACCAGTACCAACACTACCACAAACACCACCAATACCAACACTACCGCCGGCACCACCAATACCAACACTACCACCAACACCACTTTTACCAACACTAACACCGACACCACCAGTACCAGTACCAACACTACCACCAACACCACCAGTACCAACACTACCACCAACACCACCAATACCAACACTACCACCAACATCACCTGTACCAACACTACCACCAACATCACCAGTGCCAAGACTACCACCAACAACACCAGTACCAAAACTACCACCAACACCACCAGTGCCAACACTAACACCAACACCACCAGTACCAACACTACAACCAACACCACCAGTACCAGTACCAAGGCTACCACCAACACCACCAGTACCAACACTACCACCAACACCACCAGTACCAACACTACCACCAACACCACCAGTACCAACACTACCACCAACACCACCAATACCAACACTACCACCACCAGTACCAGTTCCAACACTACCACCAACACCACCAGTACCAACACTACCACCAACACCACCAGTATCAGTACCAACACCACCACCAACACCACCAGTACCAACACTACCACCAACACCACCAGTACCAACACTACCAACAACACTACCAGTACCAACACTACCACCAACACCACCAGTACCAACGCTACCACCAACACCACTAATACCAACACTACCACCAACACCACCAATACCAACACTACCACCATCACCACCATTACCAACACTACCACCAACACCACCAGTACCAACACTACCACCAACACCACCAGTACCAACACTACCACCAACACCACCAGTACCAACACTACCAACAACACTACCAGTACCAACACTACCACCAACACCACCAGTACCAACGCTACCACCAACACCACCAGTACCAACACTACCACCAACACCACCAGTACCAACACTACCACCAACACCACCAGTACCAACACTACCACCAACACCACCAATACCAACACTACCAACAAGACTACCAGTACCAACACTACCACCAACACCACCAGTACCAACGCTACCACCAACACCACCAATACCAACACTACCAACAACACTACCAGTACCAACACTACCAACAACACTACCAGTACCAACACTACCACCAACACCACCAGTACCAACACTACCACCAACACCACCTGTACCAACACTACCACCAACACCACCAGTACCAACACTACCAACAACACCACCAGTACCAACACTACCAACAACACTACCAGTACCAACACTACCACCAACACCACCAGTACCAACGCTACCACCAACACCACCAGTACCAACACTACCACCAACACCACCAGTACCAACACTACCACCAACACCACCAGTACCAACACTACCACCAACACCACCAGTACCAACACTACCACCAACACCACCAGTACCAACACTACCACCAACACCACCAGTACCAACACTACCACCAACACCACCAGTACCAACACTACCACCAACACCACCAGTACCAACACTACCACCAACACCACCAGTACCAACACTACCACCAACACCACCAATACCAACACTACCACCACCAGTACCAGTTCCAACACTACCACCAACACCACCAGTACCAGTACCAACACCACCACCAACACCACCAGTACCAACACTACCACCAACACCACTAATACCAACACTACCACCAACACCACCAATACCAACACTACCACCATCACCACCATTACCAACACTACCACCAACACCACCAGTACCAACACTACCACCAACACCACCAGTACCAACACTACCACCAACACCACCAGTACCAACACTACCAACAACACTACCAGTACCAACACTACCACCAACACCACCAGTACCAACGCTACCACCAACACCACCAGTACCAACACTACCACCAACACCACCAGTACCAACACTACCACCAACACCACCAGTACCAACACTACCACCAACACCACCAATACCAACACTACCAACAACACTACCAGTACCAACACTACCACCAACACCACCAGTACCAACGCTACCACCAACACCACCAATACCAACACTACCAACAACACTACCAGTACCAACGTTACCACCAACACCACCAGTACCAACACTACCACCAACACCACCAGTACCAACACTACCACCAACACCACCAGTACCAACACTACCACCAACACCACCAATACCAACACTACCAACAACACTACCAGTACCAACACTACCACCAACACCACCAGTACCAACGCTACCACCAACACCACCAATACCAACACTACCAACAACACTACCAGTACCAACACTACCAACAACACTACCAGTACCAACACTACCACCAACACCACCAGTACCAACACTACCAACAACACTACCAGTACCAACACTACCACCAACACCACCAGTACCAACGCTACCACCAACACCACCAGTACCAACACTACCACCAACACCACCAGTACCAACACTACCACCAACACCACCAGTACCAACACTACCACCAACACCACCAATACCAACACTACCAACAACACTACCAGTACCAACACTACCAACAACACTACCAGTACCAACACTACCACCAACACCACCAGTACCAACACTACCACCAACACCACCAGTACCAACACTACCACCAACACCACCAGTACCAACACTACCAACAACACTACCAGTACCAACACTACCACCAACACCACCAGTACCAACGCTACCACCAACACCACCAGTACCAACACTACCACCAACACCACCAGTACCAACACTACCCCCAACACCACCAGTACCAACACTACCACCAACACCACCAGTACCAACACTACCACCAACACCACCAGTGCCAACACTACCACTAACACCACCAGTACCAACACTACCACCAACACCACCAGTGCCAGCACTACCACCAACACCACCAGTACCAACACTACCACCAACACCACCAGTACCAACACTACCACCATAACCACCAGTATCAACACTACCACCAACACCAACACCACCAGTACCAACAGTACCACCAACACCACCAGTACCAACACTACCACCAACACCACCAGTACCAGTACAGATACTACCACCAACACCACCAGTACCACTACCAACACTACCACCAACACCACCAGTACCAGTACCAACACTACCACCAACACAAACAGTACCAGTACCAACACTACCACCAACACCACAAGTACAAGTACAAACACTACCACCAACACTACCAGTACCAGTACCAACACTACCAACAACACCACCAGTGCCAACACAAACACCAACACCACCAGTACCAACACTACCACCAACACCTCCAGTACCAACACTACCACTAACACCACCAGTACCAATACCAACACTACCACCAACACCACCAGTACCAACACTACCACCACCACCACCAGTACCAACACTACCACCAACACCACCAGTACCAACACTACCACCAACACCACCTGTACCAACACTACCACCAACACTACCTGTACCAATAATACCACCAAACCACCAGTACCAACACTACCACAAACACCACCAGTACCAACACTACCACCAACACCACCAGTACCAACACTACCACCAACACGACCATTACCAACACTACCACCAACACCACCTGTACCAACACTACCACACACACCACCAGTATCAACACTACCACCAACACTACCTGTACCAATATTACCACCAAACCACCAGTACCAACACTACCACAAACACCACCAGTACCAACGCTACCACCAACACCACCAGTACCAACACTACCACCAACACGACCATTACCAACACTACCACCAACACCACCAATACCAACACTACCAACAACACCACCAGTACCAACACTACCACCACCAGTACCAGTTCCAACACTACCACCAACACCACCAGTACCAACACTACCACCAACACCACCAGTACCAGTACCAACACCACAACCAACACCACCAGTACCAACACTACCACCAACACCACTAATACCAACACTACCACCAACACCACCAATACCAACACTACCACCATCACCACCATTACCAACACTACCACCAACACCACCAATACCAACACTACCACCAACACCACCAATACCAACACTACCACCAACACCACCAGCACCAACACTTCCACCAACACCACCAGTACCAACACTACCACCAACACCACCAGTACCAACACTACCACCAACACCACCAGTACCAACAATACCACCAACACCACCAATACCAACACTATCACCAACACCACCAGTACCAGTACTAACACTACCACCAACACCACCAGTACCAACACTACCACCAACACCACCAGTACCAACACTACCACCAACACCACCAATACCAACACTACCACCAACACCACCAGTAACATTACCAACTCTACCACCAACACCACCTATAACAACACTACCACCAACACCACCAATACCACCACTACCACCAACACCACCAGTACCAACACTACCACCAACACCACCTATACCAACACTACCACCAACACCACCAATACCACCACTACCACCAACACCACCAGTACCAACACTACCACCAACACCACCAATACCAACACTACCACCAACACCACCAATACCAACACTTCCACCAACACCACCAGAAACAACACTACCACCAACACCACCACCAACACCACCACCAACACCACCAGTACCAACACTACCATCAACACCACCAATACCAGCACCAACACTACCACCAACACCACCAGTACCAACACTACCACCAACACCACCAATACCAACACTACCACCAACACCGCCAGTACCAACACTTCCACCAACACCACCAGTACCAACACTACCACCAACACCACCAGTACCAACAGTACCACCAACACCACCAATACCAACACTATCACCAACAGCACCAGTACCAGTACTAACACTACCACCAACACCACCAGTACCAACACTACCACCAACACCACCAGTACCAACACTACCACCAACACCACCAATACCAGTACCAACACTACCACCAACACCACCAGTACCAGTAACAACACTACCACCAACCACACCAGCACCAACACTACGACCAACACCACCAGTAACAACACTACCACCTACACCACCAATACCAACATTACCACCAACACCACCAGTATCAACACTACCACCAACACCACCAGTACCAACACTACCACCAACACCACAAGTACCAGTACCAACACCACCACCAACACCACCAGTACCAACACTACCACCAACACCACTATTACCAACACTACCACCAACACCACCAATACCAACACTACCACCATCACCACCAATACCAACACTACCACCAACACCACCAGTACCAACACTAACACCAACACCACCAATACCAACACTACCACCAACACCACCAGTACCAACACTTCCACCAACACCACCAGTACCAACACTACCACCAACACCACCAGTACCAAAACTACCACCAACACCACCAATACCAACACTACCACCTGTACCAACACTACCACCAACACTACCAGTACCAACACTACCACCAACACCACCAGTACCAACACAACCACCAACACTACCAGTACCAGTACCAACACTACCACCAACACCACCAGTACCAGTACCAACACTACCACCAACACCACCAATACCAACACTACCACCAACACCACCAGTACCAACACAACCACCAACACTACCAGTACCAGTACCAACACTACCACCAACACCACCAGTAGAAACACTACCACCAACACCACCAGAACCAACACTACCACCAACACCACCAATACCAACACTACCACCAACACCACCAGTACCAACACTACCACCAACACCACCAGTACCAACACTACCACCAACACCACCAGTACCAACACTACCAACAACACTACCAGTACCAACACTACCACCAACACCACCAGTACCAACGCTACCACCAACACCACCAGTACCAACACTACCACCAACACCACCAGTACCAACACTACCACCAACACCACCAGTACCAACACTACCACTAACACCACCAGTACCAACACTACCACCAATACCACCAGTGCCAGCACTACCACCAACACCACCAGTACCAACACTACCACCAACACCACCAGTACCAACACTACCACCATAACCACCAGTATCAACACTACCACCAACACCAACACCACCAGTACCAACAGTACCACCAACACCACCAGTACCAACACTACCACCAACACCACCAGAACCAGTAGAGATACTACCACCAACACCACCAGTACCACTACCAACACTACCACCAACACCACCAGTACCAGTACCAACACTACCACCAACACAAACAGTACCAGTACCAACACTACCACCAACACCACAAGTACAAGTACAAACACTACCACCAACACCACTAGTACCAGTACCAACACTACCAACAACACCACCAGTGCCAACACAAACACCAACACCACCAGTACCAACACTACCACCAACACCTCCAGTACCAACACTACCACTAACACCACCAGTACCAATACCAACACTACCACCAACACCACCAGTACCAACACTACCACCACCACCACCAGTACCAACACTACCACCAACACCACCAGTACCAACACTACCACCAACACCACCTGTACCAACACTACCACCAACACCACCTGTACCAACACTACCACACACACCACCAGTATCAACACTACCACCAACACTACCTGTACCAATATTACCACCAAACCACCAGTACCAACACTACCACAAACACCACCAGTACCAACACTACCACCAACACCACCAGTACCAACACTACCACCAACACCACCAGTACCAACACTACCACCAACACCACCAGTACCAACACTACCAACAACACTACCAGTACCAACACTACCACCAACACCACCAGTACCAACGCTACCACCAACACCACCAGTACCAACACTACCACCAACACCACCAGTACCAACACTACCACCAACACCACCAGTACCAACACTACCACCAACACCACCAATACCAACACTACCAACAACACTACCAGTACCAACACTACCAACAACACTACCAGTACCAACACTACCACCAACACCACCAGTACCAACACTACCACCAACACCACCAGTACCATCACTACCACCAACACCACCAGTACCAACACTACCAACAACACTACCAGTACCAACACTACCAACAACACTACCAGTACCAACACTACCACCAACACCACCAGTACCAACACTACCACCAACACCACCAGTACCAACGCTACCACCAACACCACCAGTACCAACACTACCACCAACACCACCAGTACCAACACTACCACCAACACCACCAGTACCAACACTACCAACAACACTACCAGTACCAACACTACCACCAACACCACCAGTACCAACACTACCACCAACACCACCAGTACCATCACTACCACCAACACCACCAGTACCAACACTACCAACAACACTACCAGTACCAACACTACCAACAACACTACCAGTACCAACACTACCACCAACACCACCAGTACCAACACTACCACCAACACCACCAGTACCAACGCTACCACCAACACCACCAGTACCAACACTACCACCAACACCACCAGTACCAACACTACCACCAACACCACCAGTACCAACACTACCAACAACACTACCAGTACCAACACTACCACCAACACCACCAGTACCAACGCTACCACCAACACCACCAGTACCAACACTACCACCAACACCACCAGTACCAACACTACCACCAACACCACCAGTACCAACACTACCACCAACACCACCAATACCAACACTACCAACAACACTACCAGTACCAACACTACCAACAACACTACCAGTACCAACACTACCACCAACACCACCAGTACCAACACTACCACCAACACCACCAGTACCATCACTACCACCAACACCACCAGTACCAACACTACCAACAACACTACCAGTACCAACACTACCAACAACACTACCAGTACCAACACTACCACCAACACCACCAGTACCAACACTACCAACAACACTACCAGTACCAACACTACCACCAACACCACCAGTACCAACGCTACCACCAACACCACCAGTACCAACACTACCACCAACACCACCAGTACCAACACTACCACCAACACCACCAGTACCAACACTACCACCAACACCACCAATACCAACACTACCAACAACACTACCAGTACCAACACTACCAACAACACTACCAGTACCAACACTACCACCAACACCACCAGTACCAACACTACCACCAACACCACCAGTACCATCACTACCACCAACACCACCAGTACCAACACTACCAACAACACTACCAGTACCAACACTACCACCAACACCACCAGTACCAACGCTACCACCAACACCACCAGTACCAACACTACCACCAACACCACCAGTACCAACACTACCACCAACACCACCAGTACCAACACTACCACCAACACCACCAGTACCAACACTACCACCAACACCACCAGTGCCAACACTACCACTAACACCACCAGTACCAACACTACCACCAACACCACCAGTGCCAGCACTACCACCAACACCACCAGTACCAACACTACCACCAACACCACCAGTACCAACACTACCACCATAACCACCAGTATCAACACTACCACCAACACCAACACCACCAGTACCAACAGTACCACCAACACCACCAGTACCAACACTACCACCAACACCACCAGTACCAGTACAGATACTACCACCATCACCACCAGTACCACTACCAACACTACCACCAACACCACCAGTACCAGTACCAACACTACCACCAACACAAACAGTACCAGTACCAACACTACCACCAACACCACAAGTACAAGTACAAACACTACCACCAACACCACCAGTACCAGTACCAACACTACCAACAACACCACCAGTGCCAACACAAACATCAACACCACCAGTACCAACACTACCACCAACACCTCCAGTACCAACACTACCACTAACACCACCAGTACCAATACCAACACTACCACCAACACCACCAGTACCAACACTACCACCACCACCACCAGTACCAACACTACCACCAACACCACCAGTACCAACACTACCACCAACACCACCTGTACCAACACTACCACCAACACCACCTGTACCAACACTACCACACACACCACCAGTATCAACACTACCACCAACACTACCTGTACCAATATTACCACCAAACCACCAGTACCAACACTACCACAAACACCACCAGTACCAACACTACCACCAACACCACCAGTACCAACACTACCACCAACACCACCTGTACCAACACTACCACCAACACCACCTGTACCAACACTACCACACACACCACCAGTATCAACACTACCACCAACACTACCTGTACCAATATTACCACCAAACCACCAGTACCAACACTACCACAAACACCACCAGTACCAACGCTACCACCATCACCACCAGTACCAACACTACCACCACCAGTACCAGTTCCAACACTACCACCAACACCACCAGTACCAACACTACCACCAACACCACCAGTACCAGTACCAACACCACCACCAACACCACCAGTACCAACACTACCACCAACACCACTAATACCAACACTACCACCAACACCACCAATACCAACACTACCACCATCACCACCATTACCAACACTACCACCAACACCACCAGTACCAACACTACCACCAACACCACCAATACCAACACTACCACCAACACCACCAGCACCAACACTTCCACCAACACCACCAGTACCAACACTACCACCAACACCACCAGTACCAACAGTACCACCAACACCACCAATACCAACACTATCACCAACACCACCAGTACCAGTACTAACACTACCACCAACACCACCAGTACCAACACTACCAATACCAGTACCAACACTACCACCAACTCCACCAGTACCAGTAACAACACCACCACCAACACCACCGGTAACAACACTACCACCAACACCACCAGCACCAACACTACCACCAATACCACCAGTAACAACACCACCACCAACACCACCAATGCCAACACTACCACCAACACCACCAGTACCAACACTATCACCAACACCACCAGTACCAACACTACCACCAACACCACCAGTACCAACACTACCACCAACACCACTAGTACCAACACTACCACCAACACCACCAGTACCAACACTACCACCAACACCACCTGTACCAGTACCAACACTACCACCAACACCACCAGTACCAACACTACCACCAAGACCACCAGTACCAACTACCACCAACACCACCAGTACCAACACTACCACCAACACCACCAGTACCAACTACCACCAAGACCACCAGTACCAACACTACCACCAACACCACCAATACCAACAATAACCATCAACAGCACCTGTACCAACACTACCACCAACACCACCAATACCAACATTACCACCAACACCACCAGTACCAACACTACCACTAACACCACCAGTACCAACACTACCACCAATACCACCAGTGCCAGCACTACCACCAACACCACCAGTACCAACACTACCACCAACACCACCAGTACCAACACTAGCACCATAACCACCACTATCAACACTACCACCAACACCAACACCACCAGTACCAACAGTACCACCAACACCACCAGTACCAACACTACCACCAACACCACCAGAACCAGTACAGATACTACCACCAACACCACCAGTACCACTACCAACACTACCACCAACACCACCAGTACCAGTACCAACACTACCACCAACACAAACAGTACCAGTACCAACACTACCACCAGCACCACAAGTACAAGTACAAACACTACCACCAACACCACTAGTACCAGTACCAACACTACCAACAACACCACCAGTGCCAACACAAACACCAACACCACCAGTACCAACACTACCACCAACACCTCCAGTACCAACACTACCACTAACACCACCAGTACCAATACCAACACTACCACCAACACCACCAGTACCAACACTACCACCACCACCACCAGTACCAACACTACCACCAACACCACCAGTACCAACACTACCACCAACACCACCTGTACCAACACTACCACCAACACCACCTGTACCAACACTACCACACACACCACCAGTATCAACACTACCACCAACACTACCTGTACCAATATTACCACCAAACCACCAGTACCAACACTACCACAAACACCACCAGTACCAACACTACCACCAACACCACCAGTACCAACACTACCACCAACACCACCAGTACCAACACTACCACCAACACCACCAGTACCAACACTACCAACAACACTACCAGTACCAACACTACCACCAACACCACCAGTACCAACGCTACCACCAACACCACCAGTACCAACACTACCACCAACACCACCAGTACCAACACTACCACCAACACCACCAGTACCAACACTACCACCAACACCACCAATACCAACACTACCAACAACACTACCAGTACCAACACTACCAACAACACTACCAGTACCAACACTACCACCAACACCACCAGTACCAACACTACCACCAACACCACCAGTACCAACACTACCACCAACACCACCAGTACCAACACTACCAACAACACTACCAGTACCAACACTACCACCAACACCACCAGTACCAACGCTACCACCAACACCACCAGTACCAACACTACCACCAACACCACCAGTACCAACACTACCACCAACACCACCAGTACCAACACTACCACCAACACCACCAGTACCAACACTACCACCAACACCACCAGTGCCAACACTACCACTAACACCACCAGTACCAACACTACCACCAACACCACCAGTGCCAGCACTACCACCAACACCACCAGTACCAACACTACCACCAACACCACCAGTACCAACACTACCACCATAACCACCAGTATCAACACTACCACCAACACCAACACCACCAGTACCAACAGTACCACCAACACCACCAGTACCAACACTACCACCAACACCACCAGTACCAGTACAGATATTACCACCATCACCACCAGTACCACTACCAACACTACCACCAACACCACCAGTACCAGTACCAACACTACCACCAACACAAACAGTACCAGTACCAACACTACCACCAACACCACAAGTACAAGTACAAACACTACCACCAACACCACCAGTACCAGTACCAACACTACCAACAACACCACCAGTGCCAACACAAACACCAACACCACCAGTACCAACACTACCACCAACACCTCCAGTACCAACACTACCACTAACACCACCAGTACCAATACCAACACTACCACCAACACCACCAGTACCAACACTACCACCACCACCACCAGTACCAACACTACCACCAACACCACCAGTACCAACACTACCACCAACACCACCTGTACCAACACTACCACCAACACCACCTGTACCAACACTACCACACACACCACCAGTATCAACACTACCACCAACACTACCTGTACCAATATTACCACCAAACTACCAGTACCAACACTACCACAAACACCACCAGTACCAACACTACCACCAACACCACCAGTACCAACACTACCACCAACACCACCTGTACCAACACTACCACCAACACCACCTGTACCAACACTACCACACACACCACCAGTATCAACACTACCACCAACACTACCTGTACCAATATTACCACCAAACCACCAGTACCAACACTACCACAAACACCACCAGTACCAACGTTACCACCAACACCACCAGTACCAACACTACCACCAACACGACCATTACCAACACTACCACCAACACCACCAATACCAACACTACCAACAACACCACCAGTACCAACACTACCACCACCAGTACCAGTTCCAACACTACCACCAACACCACCAGTACCAACACTACCACCAACACCACCAGTACCAGTACCAACACCACCACCAACACCACCAGTACCAACACTACCACCAACACCACTAATACCAACACTACCACCAACACCACCAATACCAACACTACCACCATCACCACCATTACCAACACTACCACCAACACCACCAGTACCAACACTACCACCAACACCACCAATACCAACACTACCACCTACACCACCAGCACCAACACTTCCACCAACACCACCAGTACCAACACTACCACCAACACCACCAGTACCAACAGTACCACCAACACCACCAATACCAACACTATCACCAACACCACCAGTACCAGTACTAACACTACCACCAACACCACCAGTACCAACACTACCAATACCAGTACCAACACTTCCACCAACTCCACCAGTACCAGTAACAACACCACCACCAACACCACCGGTAACAACACTACCACCAACACCACCAGCACCAACACTACCACCAATACCACCAGTAACAACACCACCACCAACACCACCAATGCCAACACTACCACCAACACCACCAGTACCAACACTATCACCAACACCACCAGTACCAACACTACCACCAACACCACCAGTACCAACACTACCACCAACACCACTAGTACCAACACTACCACCAACACCACCAGTACCAACACTACCACCAACACCACCTGTACCAGTACCAACACTACCACCAACACCACCAGTACCAACACTACCACCAAGACCACCAGTACCAACTACCACCAACACCACCAGTACCAACACTACCACCAACACCACCAGTACCAACTACCACCAAGACCACCAGTACCAACACTACCACCAACACCACCAATACCAACAATAACCATCAACAGCACCTGTACCAACACTACCACCAACACCACCAATACCAACATTACCACCAACACCACCAGTACCAACACTACCACCAACAACACCAGTACCAACACTACCACCAACACCACCAATACCAACACTACCACCAACACCACCAGTAACATTACCAACTCTACCACCAACACCACCTATACCAACACTACCACCAACACCACCAATACCACCACTACCACCAACACCACCAGTACCAACACTACCACCAACACCACCTATACCAACACTACCACCAACACCACCAATACCACCACTACCACCAACACCACCAGTACCAACACTACCACCAACACCACCAATACCAACACTACCACCAACACCACCAATACCAACACTTCGACCAACACCACCAGAAACAAAACTACCACCAACACCACCACCAACACCACCACCAACACCACCAGTACCAACACTACCATCAACACCACCAATACCAGCACCAACACTACCACCAACACCACCAGTACCAACACTACCACCAACACCACCAATACCAACACTACCACCAACACCACCAGTACCAACACTTCCACCAACACCACCAGTACCAACACTAACACCAACACCACCAGTACCAACAGTACCACCAACACCACCAATACCAACACTATCACCAACAGCACCAGTACCAGTACTAACACTACCACCAACACCACCAGTACCAACACTACCACCAACACCACCAGTACCAACACTACCACCAACACCACCAATACCAGTACCAACACTACCACCAACACCACCAGTACCAGTAACAACACTACCACCAACCACACCAGCACCAACACTACGACCAACACCACCAGTAACAACACTACCACCTACACCACCAATACCAACATTACCACCAACACCACCAGTATCAACACTACCACCAACACCACCAGTACCAACACTACCACCAACACCACAAGTACCAGTACCAACACCACCACCAATACCACCAGTACCAACACTACCACCAACACCACTAATACCAACACTACCACCAACACCACCAATACCAACACTACCACCATCACCACCAATACCAACACTACCACCAACACCACCAGTACCAACACTACCACCAACACCACCAATACCAACACTACCACCAACACCACCAGTACCAACACTTCCACCAACACCACCAGTACCAACACTACCACCAACACCACCAGTACCAAAACTACCACCAACACCACCAATACCAACACTACCACCTGTACCAACACTACCACCAACACTACCAGTACCAACACTACCACCAACACCACCAGTACCAGTACCAACACTACCACCAACACCACCAATACCAACACTACCACCAACACCACCAGTACCAACACAACCACCAACACTACCAGTACCAGTACCAACACAATCACCAACACCACCAGTACCAACTACCACTAACACCACCAGTACCAACACTACCACCAACACCACCAGTACCAACTTCCACCAACACCACTTGTAGTAACACTACCACCAACACCACCAGTAACAACACTACCACCAGCACCACCAGTACCAACACTACCATCAACACCACTTGTACTAACACTACCACCAACACCACCAGTACCAACGCTACCACCAACACCACCCGTACCGACACTACCACCAACACTACCAGTACCAACACTACCACCAACACTACCAGTACCAACACTACCACCAACACCACCAGTACCAACACTACCACCAACACCACCAGTACCAACAGTACCACCAACACAACCAGTAACAACACTACCACCAACACCACCAGTACCAACACTACCACCAACACCACCAGTACCAACAGTACCACCAACACCACCAGTACCAACACTACCACCAACACCAACACCACCAGTACCAACACTACCACCAACACCACCAGTACCAACACTACCAACAACACCACCAGTACCAACTCTACCACCAACACTACCAGTACCAACACTACCACCAACACAACCAGTACCAACACTACCACCAACACCACCAGTACCAACACTACCACCAACACCACCACCAGTACCAACACTACCACCGACACCACGAGTAACAACACTACCACCAACACCACCAGAAACAACATTACCACCAACACCACCAGTACCAACACTACCACCAACACCACCAGTACAAACACTACGCCCAATACCACCTGTACCAACACTACCACCAACACTACCAGTACCAACACTACCACCAACACCACCTTTACCAACACTACCCCCCAACACCACCAGTACCAACACTACCACCAACACCACCAGTAACAACACTACCACCAACACCACCAGTACCAACACTACCACCAACACTACCAGTACCAACACTACCACCAACACCACCAGTACCGACACTACCACCAACACCACCAGTACCAACAATACCACCAACACCACCAGTACCAACACTACCACCAACACCGCCAATACCAACACTACCACCAACACCACCAGTACCAACTCTACCAACAACACCACCAGTACCAACACTACCACCAACACCACCAGTAACAACACTACCACCAACAACACCAGTACCAACACTACCACCAAAACCACCAGTACCATCACTACCGCCAACACTACCAGTATAAACACTACCACCAACACAACCAGTACCAACACTAACACCAACACACCAGTACCAACACTACCACCAACACCACCAGTATAAACACTACCACCAACACCACCAGTACCAACACTACCACCAACACCAACACCACCAATACCAACTACCACCAACACTACCAGTACCAACACTACCACCAACACCACCAGTACCATCTTCCACATACACCACCAGTACCAACACTACTACCAACACCACCAGAACCAAAACTAGCACCAACACCACCAGTAACAATACTACCACCAACACCACCAGTACCAACACTACAACCAACACTACCAGTACCAACACTACCTCCAACACCACCAGTACCAACACTACCACCAAAACCACCAGTATAAACACCACAACCAACACCACCAGTAACAACACTACCACCAACACCACCTGTAACAACACTACCACCAACACCACCAGTACCAACACTACCACCAACACCACCAGTACCCTCTTCCACCAACACCACCGGTACCAACACTACCACCAACACCACTTGTACTACCATTACCACCAACACCACCAGTAACAACACTACCACCAACTCCAATACCACCAGTACCAACAGCACCAGTACCAACAATACCACCAACACCAACACCACCAGTACCAACACTACCACCAAACACACCAGTACCAGTAACAACACTACCACCAACACCACCAGTACCAACACTACCACCATCACCACCAATACCAACTACCACCAACACCACCAGTACCAACTTCCACCAACACCACTTGTACTAACAATACCACCAACACCACCAGTAACAACACTACCACTAGCACCAACACCACCAGTACCAACACTACCACCAACACCACCAATACCAACACTTCAACCATCACCACCAGTAACAACACTGCCACAAACACCACTAGTACAAACTACCACCAACACCACCAGTACCAACACCACCACCAACACCACCAGTACCAACTACCACTAACACCACCAGTACCAACACTACCACCAACACCACCAGTACCGACACTACCACCAACACTACCAGTACCAACACTACCACCAACACTACCAGTATCAACACTACCACCAACACCACCAGTACCAACACTACCACCAACACCACCAGTACCAACAGTACCACCAACACAACCAGTAACAACACTACCACCAACACCACCAGTAGCAACACTACCACCAACACCACCAGTACCAACAGTACCACCAACACCACCAGTACCAACACTACCACCAACACCAGCACCACCAGTACCAACACTACCACCAACACCACCAGTACCAACACTACCAACAACACCACCAGTACCAACTCTACCACCAACACTAC
Organism: Eledone cirrhosa; assembly: GCA_964016885.1. Taxonomy (NCBI): domain Eukaryota; kingdom Metazoa; phylum Mollusca; class Cephalopoda; order Octopoda; family Eledonidae; genus Eledone; species Eledone cirrhosa. The sequence goes on along the minus strand of OZ024741.1, from coordinate 407,844,787 downwards.
CAGTACCAACACTACCACCAACACCACTAGTACCAACACTACCACCAACACCACCAGTACCAACACTACCACCACCACCACCACCAGTACCAACACTACCACCAACACCACCAGTAACAACATTACCACCAACACCACCAGTACCAACACTACCACCAACACCACCAGTACCAACACTACCACCAACACCACCAGTACCAACACTACCAGTACCAGTACCAACACTACCACTACAAACAGTACCACCAATGCAACCAGTACCAACACTATAACCAACACCACCAGTACCAACGCTACCACCATCACCACCAGTACCAACACTACCACCGACACCACCAGTACCAGCTACAACCAACACCACCAGTACCAACACTACCACCAACACCAACACCACCAGTACCAAGAATACCAACAAAACCACCAGTACCAACACTACCACCAGCACCAACACCACCAGTACCAACACTACCACCACCACCACCACCAATACCAACACTACCACCAACACCACCAGTACCAACACTACCACCAACACCACCAGTACCAACACTACCAGCATCACCACCTGTACCAACACTACCACCATCACCACCAGTAACAACACTACCTCCAACACCACCAGTAACAGTACCAACACTACCACCAACACCACCACCAACACCACCAGTACCAACACTACCACCAACACCACCAATACCAACACTACCACCAACACCACCAGTACCAACTACCACCAACACCACCAATACCAACACTACCACCAACACCAACACCACCAGTATCAACACTACCACCAACACTACCACCAACGCCACCAGCAACAACACAACCAGCAACACCACCATTAACATCACTACCACCAACACCAACAATACCAACACTACCACCAAAACCATCAGTACCAACACTACAACCAACACCACCAGTACCGACACTACCACCAACACCACCAGTACCAACAATACCACCAACACCACCAGTACCAACACTACCACCAACACCGCCAATACCAACACTACCACCAACACCACCAGTACCAACTCTACCAACAACACCACCAGTACCAACACTACCACCAACACCACCAGTAACAACACTACCACCAACACCACCAGTACCAACACTACCACCAAAACCACCAGTACCATCACTACCGCCAACACTACCAGTATAAACACTACCACCAACACCACCAGTACCAACACTAACACCAACACACCAGTACCAACACTACCACCAACACCACCAGTATAAACACTACCACCAACACCACCAGTACCAACACTACCACCAACACCAACACCACCAATACCAACTACCACCAACACTACCAGTACCAACACTACCACCAACACCACCAGTACCATCTTCCACATACACCACCAGTACCAACACTACTACCAACACCACCAGAACCAAAACTAGCACCAACACCACCAGTAACAATACTACCACCAACACCACCAGTACCAACACTACAACCAACACTACCAGTACCAACACTACCTCCAACACCACCAGTACCAACACTACCACCAAAACCACCAGTATAAACACTACAACCAACACCACCAGTATAAACACTACAACCAACACCACCAGTACCAGCACTAACAGCAACACCACCAGTACCAACACTACCACCAACACCACCAGTACCCTCTTCCACCAACACCACCGGTACCAACACTACCACCAACACCACTTGTGCTACCATTACCACCAACACCACCAGTAACAACACTACCACCAACTCCAATACCACCAGTACCAACAGCACCAGTACCAACAATACCACCAACACCAACACCACCAGTACCAACACTACCACCATCACCACCAGTACCAACTTCCACCAACACCACTTGTACTAACAATACCACCAACACCACCAGTAACAACACTACCACTAGCACCAACACCACCAGTAACAACATTACCACCAACACCACCAGTACCAACACTACCACCAACACCACCAGTACCAACACCACCAGTACCAACACTACCAGTACCAGTACCAACACTACCACTACAAACACTACCACCAACACAACCAGTACCAACACTATAACCAACGCCACCAGTACCAACGCTACCACCATCACCACCAGTACCAACACTACCACCGACACCACCAGTACCAGCTACAACCAACACCACCAGTACCAACACTACCACCAACACCAACACCACCAGTACCAAGAATACCAACAAAACCACCAGTACCAACACTACCACCAGCACCAACACCACCAGTACCTACACTACCACAAACACCACCAACACCAACACAACCAGTACCAAAACTACTACCAACACCACCACCAACACCACCAGTACCAACACTACCACCAACACCACCAGTACCAACACTACCACCACCACCACCAGTAACAACACTACCACCAACACCACCTGTACCTATATTACCACCAAACCACCAGTACCAACACTACCACCAACACCACCAATACCAACACCAACTGTACCAACACTACCACCAACACCACCAATACCAACATTACCACCAACACCACCAGTACCGACACTACCACCAACACCACCAGTACCAACACTACCACCAACACCACCAATACCAACACTACCACCAACACCACCAGTACCAACACTACCACCAACACCACCAGTACCAACACTACCACCAACACCACCAATACCAACACTACCACCAACACCACCTGTACCAAAACTACCACCAACACCACCAATACCAACACTACCACCAACACCACCAGTACCAACACTACCACCAACACCACCAGTACCAACACTACCACCAACACCACCAATACCAACACTACCACCTCCACCATCAGTACCAAGACTACCACCAACACCACCAATACCAACACTACCACCAACACCACCTGTACCAAAACTACCACCAACACCACCAATACCAACACTACCACCTGTACCAACACTACCACCAACACCACCAGTACCAGTACCAACACTACCACCAACACCAACTGTAACATCACTACCACCAACACCACCAATACCAACACTACCACCAACACTACCAGTACCAACACTACCACCAACACCACCAGTACCAACACAACCACCAACACTACCAGTACCAGTACCAACACTACCACCAACACCACCAGTACCAGTAGCAACACTACCACCAACACCACCAGTACCAACACTACCACCAACACCACCAGTACGAGTAACAACACTACCACCAACACCACCAGTACCAACACTACCACCAACACCACCAGAACCAACACTACCACCAACACCACCAGTACCAACACTACCACCAACACCACTAATACCAACACTACCACCAACACCACCTGTACCAACACTACCACCAACACCACCAGTACCAACACTACCACCAACACCAATTGTACCAACAGTACCACCAACACCACCAGTACCAGTACCAACAGTACCACCAACACTACCAGTACCAACACTACCACCAACACCACCAGTACCAACACTACCACAAACACCACCAATACCAACACTACCGCCGGCACCACCAATACCAACACTACCACCAACACCACTTGTACCAACACTACCACGAACACCCCCAGTACCAGTACCAACACTACCACCAACACCACCAGTACCAACACTACCGCCAACACCACCAGTACCAGTTCCAACACTACCACCAACACCACCAGTACCAACACTACCACCAACACCACCAATACCAACACTACCACCAACACCACCTGTACCAACACTACCACCAACACCACCAGTACCAACACTACCACCAACACCAATTGTACCAACAGTACCACCAACACCACCAGTACCAACACTACCACAAACACCACCAATACCAACACTACCGCCGGCACCACCAATACCAACACTACCACCAACACCACTTTTACCAACACTAACACCGACACCACCAGTACCAGTACCAACACTACCACCAACACCACCAGTACCAACACTACCACCAACACCACCAATACCAACACTACCACCAACATCACCTGTACCAACACTACCACCAACATCACCAGTGCCAAGACTACCACCAACAACACCAGTACCAAAACTACCACCAACACCACCAGTGCCAACACTAACACCAACACCACCAGTACCAACACTACAACCAACACCACCAGTACCAGTACCAAGGCTACCACCAACACCACCAGTACCAACACTACCACCAACACCACCAGTACCAACACTACCACCAACACCACCAGTACCAACACTACCACCAACACCACCAATACCAACACTACCACCACCAGTACCAGTTCCAACACTACCACCAACACCACCAGTACCAACACTACCACCAACACCACCAGTATCAGTACCAACACCACCACCAACACCACCAGTACCAACACTACCACCAACACCACCAGTACCAACACTACCAACAACACTACCAGTACCAACACTACCACCAACACCACCAGTACCAACGCTACCACCAACACCACTAATACCAACACTACCACCAACACCACCAATACCAACACTAACACCATCACCACCATTACCAACACTACCACCAACACCACCAGTACCAACACTACCACCAACACCACCAGTACCAACACTACCACCAACACCACCAGTACCAACACTACCAACAACACTACCAGTACCAACACTACCACCAACACCACCAGTACCAACGCTACCACCAACACCACCAGTACCAACACTACCACCAACACCACCAGTACCAACACTACCACCAACACCACCAGTACCAACACTACCACCAACACCACCAATACCAACACTACCAACAAGACTACCAGTACCAACACTACCACCAACACCACCAGTACCAACGCTACCACCAACACCACCAATACCAACACTACCAACAACACTACCAGTACCAACACTACCAACAACACTACCAGTACCAACACTACCACCAACACCACCAGTACCAACACTACCACCAACACCACCTGTACCAACACTACCACCAACACCACCAGTACCAACACTACCAACAACACCACCAGTACCAACACTACCAACAACACTACCAGTACCAACACTACCACCAACACCACCAGTACCAACGCTACCACCAACACCACCAGTACCAACACTACCACCAACACCACCAGTACCAACACTACCACCAACACCACCAGTACCAACACTACCACCAACACCACCAGTACCAACACTACCACCAACACCACCAGTACCAACACTACCACCAACACCACCAGTACCAACACTACCACCAACACCACCAGTACCAACACTACCACCAACACCACCAGTACCAACACTACCACCAACACCACCAGTACCAACACTACCACCAACACCACCAATACCAACACTACCACCACCAGTACCAGTTCCAACACTACCACCAACACCACCAGTACCAGTACCAACACCACCACCAACACCACCAGTACCAACACTACCACCAACACCACTAATACCAACACTACCACCAACACCACCAATACCAACACTACCACCATCACCACCATTACCAACACTACCACCAACACCACCAGTACCAACACTACCACCAACACCACCAGTACCAACACTACCACCAACACCACCAGTACCAACACTACCAACAACACTACCAGTACCAACACTACCACCAACACCACCAGTACCAACGCTACCACCAACACCACCAGTACCAACACTACCACCAACACCACCAGTACCAACACTACCACCAACACCACCAGTACCAACACTACCACCAACACCACCAATACCAACACTACCAACAACACTACCAGTACCAACACTACCACCAACACCACCAGTACCAACGCTACCACCAACACCACCAATACCAACACTACCAACAACACTACCAGTACCAACGTTACCACCAACACCACCAGTACCAACACTACCACCAACACCACCAGTACCAACACTACCACCAACACCACCAGTACCAACACTACCACCAACACCACCAATACCAACACTACCAACAACACTACCAGTACCAACACTACCACCAACACCACCAGTACCAACGCTACCACCAACACCACCAATACCAACACTACCAACAACACTACCAGTACCAACACTACCAACAACACTACCAGTACCAACACTACCACCAACACCACCAGTACCAACACTACCACCAACACCACCAGTACCAACACTACCACCAACACCACCAGTACCAACACTACCAACAACACTACCAGTACCAACACTACCACCAACACCACCAGTACCAACGCTACCACCAACACCACCAGTACCAACACTACCACCAACACCACCAGTACCAACACTACCACCAACACCACCAGTACCAACACTACCACCAACACCACCAATACCAACACTACCAACAACACTACCAGTACCAACACTACCAACAACACTACCAGTACCAACACTACCACCAACACCACCAGTACCAACACTACCACCAACACCACCAGTACCAACACTACCACCAACACCACCAGTACCAACACTACCAACAACACTACCAGTACCAACACTACCACCAACACCACCAGTACCAACGCTACCACCAACACCACCAGTACCAACACTACCACCAACACCACCAGTACCAACACTACCCCCAACACCACCAGTACCAACACTACCACCAACACCACCAGTACCAACACTACCACCAACACCACCAGTGCCAACACTACCACTAACACCACCAGTACCAACACTACCACCAACACCACCAGTGCCAGCACTACCACCAACACCACCAGTACCAACACTACCACCAACACCACCAGTACCAACACTACCACCATAACCACCAGTATCAACACTACCACCAACACCAACACCACCAGTACCAACAGTACCACCAACACCACCAGTACCAACACTACCACCAACACCACCAGTACCAGTACAGATACTACCACCAACACCACCAGTACCACTACCAACACTACCACCAACACCACCAGTACCAGTACCAACACTACCACCAACACAAACAGTACCAGTACCAACACTACCACCAACACCACAAGTACAAGTACAAACACTACCACCAACACTACCAGTACCAGTACCAACACTACCAACAACACTACCAGTACCAACACTACCACCAACACCACCAGTACCAACACTACCACCAACACCACCTGTACCAACACTACCACCAACACCACCAGTACCAACACTACCAACAACACCACCAGTACCAACACTACCAACAACACTACCAGTACCAACACTACCACCAACACCACCAGTACCAACACTACCACCAACACCACCTGTACCAACACTACCACCAACACCACCAGTACCAACACTACCAACAACACCACCAGTACCAACACTACCAACAACACTACCAGTACCAACACTACCACCAACACCACCAGTACCAACGCTACCACCAACACCACCAGTACCAACACTACCACCAACACCACCAGTACCAACACTACCACCAACACCACCAGTACCAACACTACCACCAACACCACCAGTACCAACACTACCACCAACACCACCAGTACCAACACTACCACCAACACCACCAGTACCAACACTACCACCAACACCACCAGTACCAACACTACCACCAACACCACCAGTACCAACACTACCACCAACACCACCAGTACCAACACTACCACCAACACCACCAATACCAACACTACCACCACCAGTACCAGTTCCAACACTACCACCAACACCACCAGTACCAGTACCAACACCACCACCAACACCACCAGTACCAACACTACCACCAACACCACTAATACCAACACTACCACCAACACCACCAATACCAACACTACCACCATCACCACCATTACCAACACTACCACCAACACCACCAGTACCAACACTACCACCAACACCACCAGTACCAACACTACCACCAACACCACCAGTACCAACACTACCAACAACACTACCAGTACCAACACTACCACCAACACCACCAGTACCAACGCTACCACCAACACCACCAGTACCAACACTACCACCAACACCACCAGTACCAACACTACCACCAACACCACCAGTACCAACACTACCACCAACACCACCAATACCAACACTACCAACAACACTACCAGTACCAACACTACCACCAACACCACCAGTACCAACGCTACCACCAACACCACCAATACCAACACTACCAACAACACTACCAGTACCAACGTTACCACCAACACCACCAGTACCAACACTACCACCAACACCACCAGTACCAACACTACCACCAACACCACCAGTACCAACACTACCACCAACACCACCAATACCAACACTACCAACAACACTACCAGTACCAACACTACCACCAACACCACCAGTACCAACGCTACCACCAACACCACCAATACCAACACTACCAACAACACTACCAGTACCAACACTACCAACAACACTACCAGTACCAACACTACCACCAACACCACCAGTACCAACACTACCACCAACACCACCAGTACCAACACTACCACCAACACCACCAGTACCAACACTACCAACAACACTACCAGTACCAACACTACCACCAACACCACCAGTACCAACGCTACCACCAACACCACCAGTACCAACACTACCACCAACACCACCAGTACCAACACTACCACCAACACCACCAGTACCAACACTACCACCAACACCACCAATACCAACACTACCAACAACACTACCAGTACCAACACTACCAACAACACTACCAGTACCAACACTACCACCAACACCACCAGTACCAACACTACCACCAACACCACCAGTACCAACACTACCACCAACACCACCAGTACCAACACTACCAACAACACTACCAGTACCAACACTACCACCAACACCACCAGTACCAACGCTACCACCAACACCACCAGTACCAACACTACCACCAACACCACCAGTACCAACACTACCCCCAACACCACCAGTACCAACACTACCACCAACACCACCAGTACCAACACTACCACCAACACCACCAGTGCCAACACTACCACTAACACCACCAGTACCAACACTACCACCAACACCACCAGTGCCAGCACTACCACCAACACCACCAGTACCAACACTACCACCAACACCACCAGTACCAACACTACCACCATAACCACCAGTATCAACACTACCACCAACACCAACACCACCAGTACCAACAGTACCACCAACACCACCAGTACCAACACTACCACCAACACCACCAGTACCAGTACAGATACTACCACCAACACCACCAGTACCACTACCAACACTACCACCAACACCACCAGTACCAGTACCAACACTACCACCAACACAAACAGTACCAGTACCAACACTACCACCAACACCACAAGTACAAGTACAAACACTACCACCAACACTACCAGTACCAGTACCAACACTACCAACAACACTACCAGTACCAACACTACCACCAACACCACCAGTACCAACACTACCACCAACACCACCTGTACCAACACTACCACCAACACCACCAGTACCAACACTACCAACAACACCACCAGTACCAACACTACCAACAACACTACCAGTACCAACACTACCACCAACACCACCAGTACCAACACTACCACCAACACCACCTGTACCAACACTACCACCAACACCACCAGTACCAACGCTACCACCAACACCACCAATACCAACACTACCAACAACACTACCAGTACCAACGTTACCACCAACACCACCAGTACCAACACTACCACCAACACCACCAGTACCAACACTACCACCAACACCACCAGTACCAACACTACCACCAACACCACCAATACCAACACTACCAACAACACTACCAGTACCAACACTACCACCAACACCACCAGTACCAACGCTACCACCAACACCACCAATACCAACACTACCAACAACACTACCAGTACCAACACTACCAACAACACTACCAGTACCAACACTACCACCAACACCACCAGTACCAACACTACCACCAACACCACCAGTACCAACACTACCACCAACACCACCAGTACCAACACTACCAACAACACTACCAGTACCAACACTACCACCAACACCACCAGTACCAACGCTACCACCAACACCACCAGTACCAACACTACCACCAACACCACCAGTACCAACACTACCACCAACACCACCAGTACCAACACTACCACCAACACCACCAATACCAACACTACCAACAACACTACCAGTACCAACACTACCAACAACACTACCAGTACCAACACTACCACCAACACCACCAGTACCAACACTACCACCAACACCACCAGTACCAACACTACCACCAACACCACCAGTACCAACACTACCAACAACACTACCAGTACCAACACTACCACCAACACCACCAGTACCAACGCTACCACCAACACCACCAGTACCAACACTACCACCAACACCACCAGTACCAACACTACCCCCAACACCACCAGTACCAACACTACCACCAACACCACCAGTACCAACACTACCACCAACACCACCAGTGCCAACACTACCACTAACACCACCAGTACCAACACTACCACCAACACCACCAGTGCCAGCACTACCACCAACACCACCAGTACCAACACTACCACCAACACCACCAGTACCAACACTACCACCATAACCACCAGTATCAACACTACCACCAACACCAACACCACCAGTACCAACAGTACCACCAACACCACCAGTACCAACACTACCACCAACACCACCAGTACCAGTACAGATACTACCACCAACACCACCAGTACCACTACCAACACTACCACCAACACCACCAGTACCAGTACCAACACTACCACCAACACAAACAGTACCAGTACCAACACTACCACCAACACCACAAGTACAAGTACAAACACTACCACCAACACTACCAGTACCAGTACCAACACTACCAACAACACTACCAGTACCAACACTACCACCAACACCACCAGTACCAACACTACCACCAACACCACCTGTACCAACACTACCACCAACACCACCAGTACCAACACTACCAACAACACCACCAGTACCAACACTACCAACAACACTACCAGTACCAACACTACCACCAACACCACCAGTACCAACACTACCACCAACACCACCTGTACCAACACTACCACCAACACCACCAGTACCAACACTACCAACAACACCACCAGTACCAACACTACCAACAACACTACCAGTACCAACACTACCACCAACACCACCAGTACCAACGCTACCACCAACACCACCAGTACCAACACTACCACCAACACCACCAGTACCAACACTACCACCAACACCACCAGTACCAACACTACCACCAACACCACCAGTACCAACACTACCACCAACACCACCAGTACCAACACTACCACCAACACCACCAGTACCAACACTACCACCAACACCACCAGTACCAACACTACCACCAACACCACCAGTACCAACACTACCACCAACACCACCAGTACCAACACTACCACCAACACCACCAATACCAACACTACCACCACCAGTACCAGTTCCAACACTACCACCAACACCACCAGTACCAGTACCAACACCACCACCAACACCACCAGTACCAACACTACCACCAACACCACTAATACCAACACTACCACCAACACCACCAATACCAACACTACCACCATCACCACCATTACCAACACTACCACCAACACCACCAGTACCAACACTACCACCAACACCACCAGTACCAACACTACCACCAACACCACCAGTACCAACACTACCAACAACACTACCAGTACCAACACTACCACCAACACCACCAGTACCAACGCTACCACCAACACCACCAGTACCAACACTACCACCAACACCACCAGTACCAACACTACCACCAACACCACCAGTACCAACACTACCACCAACACCACCAATACCAACACTACCAACAACACTACCAGTACCAACACTACCACCAACACCACCAGTACCAACGCTACCACCAACACCACCAATACCAACACTACCAACAACACTACCAGTACCAACGTTACCACCAACACCACCAGTACCAACACTACCACCAACACCACCAGTACCAACACTACCACCAACACCACCAGTACCAACACTACCACCAACACCACCAATACCAACACTACCAACAACACTACCAGTACCAACACTACCACCAACACCACCAGTACCAACGCTACCACCAACACCACCAATACCAACACTACCAACAACACTACCAGTACCAACACTACCAACAACACTACCAGTACCAACACTACCACCAACACCACCAGTACCAACACTACCACCAACACCACCAGTACCAACACTACCACCAACACCACCAGTACCAACACTACCAACAACACTACCAGTACCAACACTACCACCAACACCACCAGTACCAACGCTACCACCAACACCACCAGTACCAACACTACCACCAACACCACCAGTACCAACACTACCACCAACACCACCAGTACCAACACTACCACCAACACCACCAATACCAACACTACCAACAACACTACCAGTACCAACACTACCAACAACACTACCAGTACCAACACTACCACCAACACCACCAGTACCAACACTACCACCAACACCACCAGTACCAACACTACCACCAACACCACCAGTACCAACACTACCAACAACACTACCAGTACCAACACTACCACCAACACCACCAGTACCAACGCTACCACCAACACCACCAGTACCAACACTACCACCAACACCACCAGTACCAACACTACCCCCAACACCACCAGTACCAACACTACCACCAACACCACCAGTACCAACACTACCACCAACACCACCAGTGCCAACACTACCACTAACACCACCAGTACCAACACTACCACCAACACCACCAGTGCCAGCACTACCACCAACACCACCAGTACCAACACTACCACCAACACCACCAGTACCAACACTACCACCATAACCACCAGTATCAACACTACCACCAACACCAACACCACCAGTACCAACAGTACCACCAACACCACCAGTACCAACACTACCACCAACACCACCAGTACCAGTACAGATACTACCACCAACACCACCAGTACCACTACCAACACTACCACCAACACCACCAGTACCAGTACCAACACTACCACCAACACAAACAGTACCAGTACCAACACTACCACCAACACCACAAGTACAAGTACAAACACTACCACCAACACTACCAGTACCAGTACCAACACTACCAACAACACTACCAGTACCAACACTACCACCAACACCACCAGTACCAACACTACCACCAACACCACCTGTACCAACACTACCACCAACACCACCAGTACCAACACTACCAACAACACCACCAGTACCAACACTACCAACAACACTACCAGTACCAACACTACCACCAACACCACCAGTACCAACACTACCACCAACACCACCTGTACCAACACTACCACCAACACCACCAGTACCAACACTACCAACAACACCACCAGTACCAACACTACCAACAACACTACCAGTACCAACACTACCACCAACACCACCAGTACCAACGCTACCACCAACACCACCAGTACCAACACTACCACCAACACCACCAGTACCAACACTACCACCAACACCACCAGTACCAACACTACCACCAACACCACCAGTACCAACACTACCACCAACACCACCAGTACCAACACTACCACCAACACCACCAGTACCAACACTACCACCAACACCACCAGTACCAACACTACCACCAACACCACCAGTACCAACACTACCACCAACACCAACAGTACCAACACTACCACCAACACCACCAATACCAACACTACCACCACCAGTACCAGTTCCAACACTACCACCAACACCACCAGTACCAGTACCAACACCACCACCAACACCACCAGTACCAACACTACCACCAACACCACTAATACCAACACTACCACCAACACCACCAATACCAACACTACCACCATCACCACCATTACCAACACTACCACCAACACCACCAGTACCAACACTACCACCAACACCACCAGTACCAACACTACCACCAACACCACCAGTACCAACACTACCAACAACACTACCAGTACCAACACTACCACCAACACCACCAGTACCAACGCTACCACCAACACCACCAGTACCAACACTACCACCAACACCACCAGTACCAACACTACCACCAACACCACCAGTACCAACACTACCACCAACACCACCAATACCAACACTACCAACAACACTACCAGTACCAACACTACCACCAACACCACCAGTACCAACGCTACCACCAACACCACCAATACCAACACTACCAACAACACTACCAGTACCAACGTTACCACCAACACCACCAGTACCAACACTACCACCAACACCACCAGTACCAACACTACCACCAACACCACCAGTACCAACACTACCACCAACACCACCAATACCAACACTACCAACAACACTACCAGTACCAACACTACCACCAACACCACCAGTACCAACGCTACCACCAACACCACCAATACCAACACTACCAACAACACTACCAGTACCAACACTACCAACAACACTACCAGTACCAACACTACCACCAACACCACCAGTACCAACACTACCACCAACACCACCAGTACCAACACTACCACCAACACCACCAGTACCAACACTACCAACAACACTACCAGTACCAACACTACCACCAACACCACCAGTACCAACGCTACCACCAACACCACCAGTACCAACACTACCACCAACACCACCAGTACCAACACTACCACCAACACCACCAGTACCAACACTACCACCAACACCACCAATACCAACACTACCAACAACACTACCAGTACCAACACTACCAACAACACTACCAGTACCAACACTACCACCAACACCACCAGTACCAACACTACCACCAACACCACCAGTACCAACACTACCACCAACACCACCAGTACCAACACTACCAACAACACTACCAGTACCAACACTACCACCAACACCACCAGTACCAACGCTACCACCAACACCACCAGTACCAACACTACCACCAACACCACCAGTACCAACACTACCCCCAACACCACCAGTACCAACACTACCACCAACACCACCAGTACCAACACTACCACCAACACCACCAGTGCCAACACTACCACTAACACCACCAGTACCAACACTACCACCAACACCACCAGTGCCAGCACTACCACCAACACCACCAGTACCAACACTACCACCAACACCACCAGTACCAACACTACCACCATAACCACCAGTATCAACACTACCACCAACACCAACACCACCAGTACCAACAGTACCACCAACACCACCAGTACCAACACTACCACCAACACCACCAGTACCAGTACAGATACTACCACCAACACCACCAGTACCACTACCAACACTACCACCAACACCACCAGTACCAGTACCAACACTACCACCAACACAAACAGTACCAGTACCAACACTACCACCAACACCACAAGTACAAGTACAAACACTACCACCAACACTACCAGTACCAGTACCAACACTACCAACAACACCACCAGTGCCAACACAAACACCAACACCACCAGTACCAACACTACCACCAACACCTCCAGTACCAACACTACCACTAACACCACCAGTACCAATACCAACACTACCACCAACACCACCAGTACCAACACTACCACCACCACCACCAGTACCAACACTACCACCAACACCACCAGTACCAACACTACCACCAACACCACCTGTACCAACACTACCACCAACACTACCTGTACCAATAATACCACCAAACCACCAGTACCAACACTACCACAAACACCACCAGTACCAACACTACCACCAACACCACCAGTACCAACACTACCACCAACACGACCATTACCAACACTACCACCAACACCACCTGTACCAACACTACCACACACACCACCAGTATCAACACTACCACCAACACTACCTGTACCAATATTACCACCAAACCACCAGTACCAACACTACCACAAACACCACCAGTACCAACGCTACCACCAACACCACCAGTACCAACACTACCACCAACACGACCATTACCAACACTACCACCAACACCACCAATACCAACACTACCAACAACACCACCAGTACCAACACTACCACCACCAGTACCAGTTCCAACACTACCACCAACACCACCAGTACCAACACTACCACCAACACCACCAGTACCAGTACCAACACCACAACCAACACCACCAGTACCAACACTACCACCAACACCACTAATACCAACACTACCACCAACACCACCAATACCAACACTACCACCATCACCACCATTACCAACACTACCACCAACACCACCAATACCAACACTACCACCAACACCACCAATACCAACACTACCACCAACACCACCAGCACCAACACTTCCACCAACACCACCAGTACCAACACTACCACCAACACCACCAGTACCAACAATACCACCAACACCACCAATACCAACACTATCACCAACACCACCAGTACCAGTACTAACACTACCACCAACACCACCAGTACCAACACTACCACCAACACCACCAGTACCAACACTACCACCAACACCACCAATACCAACACTACCACCAACACCACCAGTAACATTACCAACTCTACCACCAACACCACCTATAACAACACTACCACCAACACCACCAATACCACCACTACCACCAACACCACCAGTACCAACACTACCACCAACACCACCTATACCAACACTACCACCAACACCACCAATACCACCACTACCACCAACACCACCAGTACCAACACTACCACCAACACCACCAATACCAACACTACCACCAACACCACCAATACCAACACTTCCACCAACACCACCAGAAACAACACTACCACCAACACCACCACCAACACCACCACCAACACCACCAGTACCAACACTACCATCAACACCACCAATACCAGCACCAACACTACCACCAACACCACCAGTACCAACACTACCACCAACACCACCAATACCAACACTACCACCAACACCACCAGTACCAACACTTCCACCAACACCACCAGTACCAACACTACCACCAACACCACCAGTACCAACAGTACCACCAACACCACCAATACCAACACTATCACCAACAGCACCAGTACCAGTACTAACACTACCACCAACACCACCAGTACCAACACTACCACCAACACCACCAGTACCAACACTACCACCAACACCACCAATACCAGTACCAACACTACCACCAACACCACCAGTACCAGTAACAACACTACCACCAACCACACCAGCACCAACACTACGACCAACACCACCAGTAACAACACTACCACCTACACCACCAATACCAACATTACCACCAACACCACCAGTATCAACACTACCACCAACACCACCAGTACCAACACTACCACCAACACCACAAGTACCAGTACCAACACCACCACCAACACCACCAGTACCAACACTACCACCAACACCACTATTACCAACACTACCACCAACACCACCAATACCAACACTACCACCATCACCACCAATACCAACACTACCACCAACACCACCAGTACCAACACTACCACCAACACCACCAATACCAACACTACCACCAACACCACCAGTACCAACACTTCCACCAACACCACCAGTACCAACACTACCACCAACACCACCAGTACCAAAACTACCACCAACACCACCAATACCAACACTACCACCTGTACCAACACTACCACCAACACTACCAGTACCAACACTACCACCAACACCACCAGTACCAACACAACCACCAACACTACCAGTACCAGTACCAACACTACCACCAACACCACCAGTACCAGTACCAACACTACCACCAACACCACCAATACCAACACTACCACCAACATCACCTGTACCAACACTACCACCAACATCACCAGTGCCAAGACTACCACCAACAACACCAGTACCAAAACTACCACCAACACCACCAGTGCCAACACTAACACCAACACCACCAGTACCAACACTACAACCAACACCACCAGTACCAGTACCAAGGCTACCACCAACACCACCAGTACCAACACTACCACCAACACCACCAGTACCAACACTACCACCAACACCACCAGTACCAACACTACCACCAACACCACCAATACCAACACTACCACCACCAGTACCAGTTCCAACACTACCACCAACACCACCAGTACCAACACTACCACCAACACCACCAGTATCAGTACCAACACCACCACCAACACCACCAGTACCAACACTACCACCAACACCACCAGTACCAACACTACCAACAACACTACCAGTACCAACACTACCACCAACACCACCAGTACCAACGCTACCACCAACACCACTAATACCAACACTACCACCAACACCACCAATACCAACACTACCACCATCACCACCATTACCAACACTACCACCAACACCACCAGTACCAACACTACCACCAACACCACCAGTACCAACACTACCACCAACACCACCAGTACCAACACTACCAACAACACTACCAGTACCAACACTACCACCAACACCACCAGTACCAACGCTACCACCAACACCACCAGTACCAACACTACCACCAACACCACCAGTACCAACACTACCACCAACACCACCAGTACCAACACTACCACCAACACCACCAATACCAACACTACCAACAAGACTAC
Organism: Eledone cirrhosa; assembly: GCA_964016885.1. Taxonomy (NCBI): domain Eukaryota; kingdom Metazoa; phylum Mollusca; class Cephalopoda; order Octopoda; family Eledonidae; genus Eledone; species Eledone cirrhosa. The sequence goes on along the minus strand of OZ024741.1, from coordinate 407,826,103 downwards.
CAGTACCAACACTACCACCAACACCACCAGTACCAACGCTACCACCAACACCACCAATACCAACACTACCAACAACACTACCAGTACCAACACTACCAACAACACTACCAGTACCAACACTACCACCAACACCACCAGTACCAACACTACCACCAACACCACCTGTACCAACACTACCACCAACACCACCAGTACCAACACTACCAACAACACCACCAGTACCAACACTACCAACAACACTACCAGTACCAACACTACCACCAACACCACCAGTACCAACGCTACCACCAACACCACCAGTACCAACACTACCACCAACACCACCAGTACCAACACTACCACCAACACCACCAGTACCAACACTACCACCAACACCACCAGTACCAACACTACCACCAACACCACCAGTACCAACACTACCACCAACACCACCAGTACCAACACTACCACCAACACCACCAGTACCAACACTACCACCAACACCACCAGTACCAACACTACCACCAACACCACCAGTACCAACACTACCACCAACACCACCAATACCAACACTACCACCACCAGTACCAGTTCCAACACTACCACCAACACCACCAGTACCAGTACCAACACCACCACCAACACCACCAGTACCAACACTACCACCAACACCACTAATACCAACACTACCACCAACACCACCAATACCAACACTACCACCATCACCACCATTACCAACACTACCACCAACACCACCAGTACCAACACTACCACCAACACCACCAGTACCAACACTACCACCAACACCACCAGTACCAACACTACCAACAACACTACCAGTACCAACACTACCACCAACACCACCAGTACCAACGCTACCACCAACACCACCAGTACCAACACTACCACCAACACCACCAGTACCAACACTACCACCAACACCACCAGTACCAACACTACCACCAACACCACCAATACCAACACTACCAACAACACTACCAGTACCAACACTACCACCAACACCACCAGTACCAACGCTACCACCAACACCACCAATACCAACACTACCAACAACACTACCAGTACCAACGTTACCACCAACACCACCAGTACCAACACTACCACCAACACCACCAGTACCAACACTACCACCAACACCACCAGTACCAACACTACCACCAACACCACCAATACCAACACTACCAACAACACTACCAGTACCAACACTACCACCAACACCACCAGTACCAACGCTACCACCAACACCACCAATACCAACACTACCAACAACACTACCAGTACCAACACTACCAACAACACTACCAGTACCAACACTACCACCAACACCACCAGTACCAACACTACCACCAACACCACCAGTACCAACACTACCACCAACACCACCAGTACCAACACTACCAACAACACTACCAGTACCAACACTACCACCAACACCACCAGTACCAACGCTACCACCAACACCACCAGTACCAACACTACCACCAACACCACCAGTACCAACACTACCACCAACACCACCAGTACCAACACTACCACCAACACCACCAATACCAACACTACCAACAACACTACCAGTACCAACACTACCAACAACACTACCAGTACCAACACTACCACCAACACCACCAGTACCAACACTACCACCAACACCACCAGTACCAACACTACCACCAACACCACCAGTACCAACACTACCAACAACACTACCAGTACCAACACTACCACCAACACCACCAGTACCAACGCTACCACCAACACCACCAGTACCAACACTACCACCAACACCACCAGTACCAACACTACCCCCAACACCACCAGTACCAACACTACCACCAACACCACCAGTACCAACACTACCACCAACACCACCAGTGCCAACACTACCACTAACACCACCAGTACCAACACTACCACCAACACCACCAGTGCCAGCACTACCACCAACACCACCAGTACCAACACTACCACCAACACCACCAGTACCAACACTACCACCATAACCACCAGTATCAACACTACCACCAACACCAACACCACCAGTACCAACAGTACCACCAACACCACCAGTACCAACACTACCACCAACACCACCAGTACCAGTACAGATACTACCACCAACACCACCAGTACCACTACCAACACTACCACCAACACCACCAGTACCAGTACCAACACTACCACCAACACAAACAGTACCAGTACCAACACTACCACCAACACCACAAGTACAAGTACAAACACTACCACCAACACTACCAGTACCAGTACCAACACTACCAACAACACTACCAGTACCAACACTACCACCAACACCACCAGTACCAACACTACCACCAACACCACCTGTACCAACACTACCACCAACACCACCAGTACCAACACTACCAACAACACCACCAGTACCAACACTACCAACAACACTACCAGTACCAACACTACCACCAACACCACCAGTACCAACACTACCACCAACACCACCTGTACCAACACTACCACCAACACCACCAGTACCAACACTACCAACAACACCACCAGTACCAACACTACCAACAACACTACCAGTACCAACACTACCACCAACACCACCAGTACCAACGCTACCACCAACACCACCAGTACCAACACTACCACCAACACCACCAGTACCAACACTACCACCAACACCACCAGTACCAACACTACCACCAACACCACCAGTACCAACACTACCACCAACACCACCAGTACCAACACTACCACCAACACCACCAGTACCAACACTACCACCAACACCACCAGTACCAACACTACCACCAACACCACCAGTACCAACACTACCACCAACACCACCAGTACCAACACTACCACCAACACCACCAATACCAACACTACCACCACCAGTACCAGTTCCAACACTACCACCAACACCACCAGTACCAGTACCAACACCACCACCAACACCACCAGTACCAACACTACCACCAACACCACTAATACCAACACTACCACCAACACCACCAATACCAACACTACCACCATCACCACCATTACCAACACTACCACCAACACCACCAGTACCAACACTACCACCAACACCACCAGTACCAACACTACCACCAACACCACCAGTACCAACACTACCAACAACACTACCAGTACCAACACTACCACCAACACCACCAGTACCAACGCTACCACCAACACCACCAGTACCAACACTACCACCAACACCACCAGTACCAACACTACCACCAACACCACCAGTACCAACACTACCACCAACACCACCAATACCAACACTACCAACAACACTACCAGTACCAACACTACCACCAACACCACCAGTACCAACGCTACCACCAACACCACCAATACCAACACTACCAACAACACTACCAGTACCAACGTTACCACCAACACCACCAGTACCAACACTACCACCAACACCACCAGTACCAACACTACCACCAACACCACCAGTACCAACACTACCACCAACACCACCAATACCAACACTACCAACAACACTACCAGTACCAACACTACCACCAACACCACCAGTACCAACGCTACCACCAACACCACCAATACCAACACTACCAACAACACTACCAGTACCAACACTACCAACAACACTACCAGTACCAACACTACCACCAACACCACCAGTACCAACACTACCACCAACACCACCAGTACCAACACTACCACCAACACCACCAGTACCAACACTACCAACAACACTACCAGTACCAACACTACCACCAACACCACCAGTACCAACGCTACCACCAACACCACCAGTACCAACACTACCACCAACACCACCAGTACCAACACTACCACCAACACCACCAGTACCAACACTACCACCAACACCACCAATACCAACACTACCAACAACACTACCAGTACCAACACTACCAACAACACTACCAGTACCAACACTACCACCAACACCACCAGTACCAACACTACCACCAACACCACCAGTACCAACACTACCACCAACACCACCAGTACCAACACTACCAACAACACTACCAGTACCAACACTACCACCAACACCACCAGTACCAACGCTACCACCAACACCACCAGTACCAACACTACCACCAACACCACCAGTACCAACACTACCCCCAACACCACCAGTACCAACACTACCACCAACACCACCAGTACCAACACTACCACCAACACCACCAGTGCCAACACTACCACTAACACCACCAGTACCAACACTACCACCAACACCACCAGTGCCAGCACTACCACCAACACCACCAGTACCAACACTACCACCAACACCACCAGTACCAACACTACCACCATAACCACCAGTATCAACACTACCACCAACACCAACACCACCAGTACCAACAGTACCACCAACACCACCAGTACCAACACTACCACCAACACCACCAGTACCAGTACAGATACTACCACCAACACCACCAGTACCACTACCAACACTACCACCAACACCACCAGTACCAGTACCAACACTACCACCAACACAAACAGTACCAGTACCAACACTACCACCAACACCACAAGTACAAGTACAAACACTACCACCAACACTACCAGTACCAGTACCAACACTACCAACAACACTACCAGTACCAACACTACCACCAACACCACCAGTACCAACACTACCACCAACACCACCTGTACCAACACTACCACCAACACCACCAGTACCAACACTACCAACAACACCACCAGTACCAACACTACCAACAACACTACCAGTACCAACACTACCACCAACACCACCAGTACCAACACTACCACCAACACCACCTGTACCAACACTACCACCAACACCACCAGTACCAACACTACCAACAACACCACCAGTACCAACACTACCAACAACACTACCAGTACCAACACTACCACCAACACCACCAGTACCAACGCTACCACCAACACCACCAGTACCAACACTACCACCAACACCACCAGTACCAACACTACCACCAACACCACCAGTACCAACACTACCACCAACACCACCAGTACCAACACTACCACCAACACCACCAGTACCAACACTACCACCAACACCACCAGTACCAACACTACCACCAACACCACCAGTACCAACACTACCACCAACACCACCAGTACCAACACTACCACCAACACCACCAGTACCAACACTACCACCAACACCACCAATACCAACACTACCACCACCAGTACCAGTTCCAACACTACCACCAACACCACCAGTACCAGTACCAACACCACCACCAACACCACCAGTACCAACACTACCACCAACACCACTAATACCAACACTACCACCAACACCACCAATACCAACACTACCACCATCACCACCATTACCAACACTACCACCAACACCACCAGTACCAACACTACCACCAACACCACCAGTACCAACACTACCACCAACACCACCAGTACCAACACTACCAACAACACTACCAGTACCAACACTACCACCAACACCACCAGTACCAACGCTACCACCAACACCACCAGTACCAACACTACCACCAACACCACCAGTACCAACACTACCACCAACACCACCAGTACCAACACTACCACCAACACCACCAATACCAACACTACCAACAACACTACCAGTACCAACACTACCACCAACACCACCAGTACCAACGCTACCACCAACACCACCAATACCAACACTACCAACAACACTACCAGTACCAACGTTACCACCAACACCACCAGTACCAACACTACCACCAACACCACCAGTACCAACACTACCACCAACACCACCAGTACCAACACTACCACCAACACCACCAATACCAACACTACCAACAACACTACCAGTACCAACACTACCACCAACACCACCAGTACCAACGCTACCACCAACACCACCAATACCAACACTACCAACAACACTACCAGTACCAACACTACCAACAACACTACCAGTACCAACACTACCACCAACACCACCAGTACCAACACTACCACCAACACCACCAGTACCAACACTACCACCAACACCACCAGTACCAACACTACCAACAACACTACCAGTACCAACACTACCACCAACACCACCAGTACCAACGCTACCACCAACACCACCAGTACCAACACTACCACCAACACCACCAGTACCAACACTACCACCAACACCACCAGTACCAACACTACCACCAACACCACCAATACCAACACTACCAACAACACTACCAGTACCAACACTACCAACAACACTACCAGTACCAACACTACCACCAACACCACCAGTACCAACACTACCACCAACACCACCAGTACCAACACTACCACCAACACCACCAGTACCAACACTACCAACAACACTACCAGTACCAACACTACCACCAACACCACCAGTACCAACGCTACCACCAACACCACCAGTACCAACACTACCACCAACACCACCAGTACCAACACTACCCCCAACACCACCAGTACCAACACTACCACCAACACCACCAGTACCAACACTACCACCAACACCACCAGTGCCAACACTACCACTAACACCACCAGTACCAACACTACCACCAACACCACCAGTGCCAGCACTACCACCAACACCACCAGTACCAACACTACCACCAACACCACCAGTACCAACACTACCACCATAACCACCAGTATCAACACTACCACCAACACCAACACCACCAGTACCAACAGTACCACCAACACCACCAGTACCAACACTACCACCAACACCACCAGTACCAGTACAGATACTACCACCAACACCACCAGTACCACTACCAACACTACCACCAACACCACCAGTACCAGTACCAACACTACCACCAACACAAACAGTACCAGTACCAACACTACCACCAACACCACAAGTACAAGTACAAACACTACCACCAACACTACCAGTACCAGTACCAACACTACCAACAACACCACCAGTGCCAACACAAACACCAACACCACCAGTACCAACACTACCACCAACACCTCCAGTACCAACACTACCACTAACACCACCAGTACCAATACCAACACTACCACCAACACCACCAGTACCAACACTACCACCACCACCACCAGTACCAACACTACCACCAACACCACCAGTACCAACACTACCACCAACACCACCTGTACCAACACTACCACCAACACTACCTGTACCAATAATACCACCAAACCACCAGTACCAACACTACCACAAACACCACCAGTACCAACACTACCACCAACACCACCAGTACCAACACTACCACCAACACGACCATTACCAACACTACCACCAACACCACCTGTACCAACACTACCACACACACCACCAGTATCAACACTACCACCAACACTACCTGTACCAATATTACCACCAAACCACCAGTACCAACACTACCACAAACACCACCAGTACCAACGCTACCACCAACACCACCAGTACCAACACTACCACCAACACGACCATTACCAACACTACCACCAACACCACCAATACCAACACTACCAACAACACCACCAGTACCAACACTACCACCACCAGTACCAGTTCCAACACTACCACCAACACCACCAGTACCAACACTACCACCAACACCACCAGTACCAGTACCAACACCACAACCAACACCACCAGTACCAACACTACCACCAACACCACTAATACCAACACTACCACCAACACCACCAATACCAACACTACCACCATCACCACCATTACCAACACTACCACCAACACCACCAATACCAACACTACCACCAACACCACCAATACCAACACTACCACCAACACCACCAGCACCAACACTTCCACCAACACCACCAGTACCAACACTACCACCAACACCACCAGTACCAACAATACCACCAACACCACCAATACCAACACTATCACCAACACCACCAGTACCAGTACTAACACTACCACCAACACCACCAGTACCAACACTACCACCAACACCACCAGTACCAACACTACCACCAACACCACCAATACCAACACTACCACCAACACCACCAGTAACATTACCAACTCTACCACCAACACCACCTATAACAACACTACCACCAACACCACCAATACCACCACTACCACCAACACCACCAGTACCAACACTACCACCAACACCACCTATACCAACACTACCACCAACACCACCAATACCACCACTACCACCAACACCACCAGTACCAACACTACCACCAACACCACCAATACCAACACTACCACCAACACCACCAATACCAACACTTCCACCAACACCACCAGAAACAACACTACCACCAACACCACCACCAACACCACCACCAACACCACCAGTACCAACACTACCATCAACACCACCAATACCAGCACCAACACTACCACCAACACCACCAGTACCAACACTACCACCAACACCACCAATACCAACACTACCACCAACACCACCAGTACCAACACTTCCACCAACACCACCAGTACCAACACTACCACCAACACCACCAGTACCAACAGTACCACCAACACCACCAATACCAACACTATCACCAACAGCACCAGTACCAGTACTAACACTACCACCAACACCACCAGTACCAACACTACCACCAACACCACCAGTACCAACACTACCACCAACACCACCAATACCAGTACCAACACTACCACCAACACCACCAGTACCAGTAACAACACTACCACCAACCACACCAGCACCAACACTACGACCAACACCACCAGTAACAACACTACCACCTACACCACCAATACCAACATTACCACCAACACCACCAGTATCAACACTACCACCAACACCACCAGTACCAACACTACCACCAACACCACAAGTACCAGTACCAACACCACCACCAACACCACCAGTACCAACACTACCACCAACACCACTATTACCAACACTACCACCAACACCACCAATACCAACACTACCACCATCACCACCAATACCAACACTACCACCAACACCACCAGTACCAACACTACCACCAACACCACCAATACCAACACTACCACCAACACCACCAGTACCAACACTTCCACCAACACCACCAGTACCAACACTACCACCAACACCACCAGTACCAAAACTACCACCAACACCACCAATACCAACACTACCACCTGTACCAACACTACCACCAACACTACCAGTACCAACACTACCACCAACACCACCAGTACCAACACAACCACCAACACTACCAGTACCAGTACCAACACTACCACCAACACCACCAGTACCAGTACCAACACTACCACCAACACCACCAATACCAACACTACCACCAACACCACCAGTACCAACACAACCACCAACACTACCAGTACCAGTACCAACACTACCACCAACACCACCAGTAGAAACACTACCACCAACACCACCAGAACCAACACTACCACCAACACCACCAATACCAACACTACCACCAACACCACCAGTACCAACACTACCACCAACACCACCAGTACCAACACTACCACCAACACCACCAGTACCAACACTACCAACAACACTACCAGTACCAACACTACCACCAACACCACCAGTACCAACGCTACCACCAACACCACCAGTACCAACACTACCACCAACACCACCAGTACCAACACTACCACCAACACCACCAGTACCAACACTACCACTAACACCACCAGTACCAACACTACCACCAATACCACCAGTGCCAGCACTACCACCAACACCACCAGTACCAACACTACCACCAACACCACCAGTACCAACACTACCACCATAACCACCAGTATCAACACTACCACCAACACCAACACCACCAGTACCAACAGTACCACCAACACCACCAGTACCAACACTACCACCAACACCACCAGAACCAGTACAGATACTACCACCAACACCACCAGTACCACTACCAACACTACCACCAACACCACCAGTACCAGTACCAACACTACCACCAACACAAACAGTACCAGTACCAACACTACCACCAACACCACAAGTACAAGTACAAACACTACCACCAACACCACTAGTACCAGTACCAACACTACCAACAACACCACCAGTGCCAACACAAACACCAACACCACCAGTACCAACACTACCACCAACACCTCCAGTACCAACACTACCACTAACACCACCAGTACCAATACCAACACTACCACCAACACCACCCGTACCAACACTACCACCACCACCACCAGTACCAACACTACCACCAACACCACCAGTACCAACACTACCACCAACACCACCTGTACCAACACTACCACCAACACCACCTGTACCAACACTACCACACACACCACCAGTATCAACACTACCACCAACACTACCTGTACCAATATTACCACCAAACCACCAGTACCAACACTACCACAAACACCACCAGTACCAACACTACCACCAACACCACCAGTACCAACACTACCACCAACACCACCAGTACCAACACTACCACCAACACCACCAGTACCAACACTACCAACAACACTACCAGTACCAACACTACCACCAACACCACCAGTACCAACGCTACCACCAACACCACCAGTACCAACACTACCACCAACACCACCAGTACCAACACTACCACCAACACCACCAGTACCAACACTACCACCAACACCACCAATACCAACACTACCAACAACACTACCAGTACCAACACTACCAACAACACTACCAGTACCAACACTACCACCAACACCACCAGTACCAACACTACCACCAACACCACCAGTACCATCACTACCACCAACACCACCAGTACCAACACTACCAACAACACTACCAGTACCAACACTACCACCAACACCACCAGTACCAACGCTACCACCAACACCACCAGTACCAACACTACCACCAACACCACCAGTACCAACACTACCACCAACACCACCAGTACCAACACTACCACCAACACCACCAGTACCAACACTACCACCAACACCACCAGTGCCAACACTACCACTAACACCACCAGTACCAACACTACCACCAACACCACCAGTGCCAGCACTACCACCAACACCACCAGTACCAACACTACCACCAACACCACCAGTACCAACACTACCACCATAACCACCAGTATCAACACTACCACCAACACCAACACCACCAGTACCAACAGTACCACCAACACCACCAGTACCAACACTACCACCAACACCACCAGTACCAGTACAGATACTACCACCATCACCACCAGTACCACTACCAACACTACCACCAACACCACCAGTACCAGTACCAACACTACCACCAACACAAACAGTACCAGTACCAACACTACCACCAACACCACAAGTACAAGTACAAACACTACCACCAACACCACCAGTACCAGTACCAACACTACCAACAACACCACCAGTGCCAACACAAACATCAACACCACCAGTACCAACACTACCACCAACACCTCCAGTACCAACACTACCACTAACACCACCAGTACCAATACCAACACTACCACCAACACCACCAGTACCAACACTACCACCACCACCACCAGTACCAACACTACCACCAACACCACCAGTACCAACACTACCACCAACACCACCTGTACCAACACTACCACCAACACCACCTGTACCAACACTACCACACACACCACCAGTATCAACACTACCACCAACACTACCTGTACCAATATTACCACCAAACCACCAGTACCAACACTACCACAAACACCACCAGTACCAACACTACCACCAACACCACCAGTACCAACACTACCACCAACACCACCTGTACCAACACTACCACCAACACCACCTGTACCAACACTACCACACACACCACCAGTATCAACACTACCACCAACACTACCTGTACCAATATTACCACCAAACCACCAGTACCAACACTACCACAAACACCACCAGTACCAACGCTACCACCATCACCACCAGTACCAACACTACCACCAACACGACCATTACCAACACTACCACCAACACCACCAATACCAACACTACCAACAACACCACCAGTACCAACACTACCACCACCAGTACCAGTTCCAACACTACCACCAACACCACCAGTACCAACACTACCACCAACACCACCAGTACCAGTACCAACACCACCACCAACACCACCAGTACCAACACTACCACCAACACCACTAATACCAACACTACCACCAACACCACCAATACCAACACTACCACCATCACCACCATTACCAACACTACCACCAACACCACCAGTACCAACACTACCACCAACACCACCAATACCAACACTACCACCAACACCACCAGCACCAACACTTCCACCAACACCACCAGTACCAACACTACCACCAACACCACCAGTACCAACAGTACCACCAACACCACCAATACCAACACTATCACCAACACCACCAGTACCAGTACTAACACTACCACCAACACCACCAGTACCAACACTACCAATACCAGTACCAACACTACCACCAACTCCACCAGTACCAGTAACAACACCACCACCCACACCACCGGTAACAACACTACCACCAACACCACCAGCACCAACACTACCACCAATACCACCAGTAACAACACCACCACCAACACCACCAATGCCATCACTACCACCAACACCACCAGTACCAACACTATCACCAACACCACCAGTACCAACACTACCACCAACACCACCAGTACCAACACTACCACCAACACCACTAGTACCAACACTACCACCAACACCACCAGTACCAACACTACCACCAACACCACCTGTACCAGTACCAACACTACCACCAACACCACCAGTACCAACACTACCACCAAGACCACCAGTACCAACTACCACCAACACCACCAGTACCAACACTACCACCAACACCACCAGTACCAACTACCACCAAGACCACCAGTACCAACACTACCACCAACACCACCAATACCAACAATAACCATCAACAGCACCTGTACCAACACTACCACCAACACCACCAATACCAACATTACCACCAACACCACCAGTACCAACACTACCACTAACACCACCAGTACCAACACTACCACCAATACCACCAGTGCCAGCACTACCACCAACACCACCAGTACCAACACTACCACCAACACCACCAGTACCAACACTAGCACCATAACCACCACTATCAACACTACCACCAACACCAACACCACCAGTACCAACAGTACCACCAACACCACCAGTACCAACACTACCACCAACACCACCAGAACCAGTACAGATACTACCACCAACACCACCAGTACCACTACCAACACTACCACCAACACCACCAGTACCAGTACCAACACTACCACCAACACAAACAGTACCAGTACCAACACTACCACCAACACCACAAGTACAAGTACAAACACTACCACCAACACCACTAGTACCAGTACCAACACTACCAACAACACCACCAGTGCCAACACAAACACCAACACCACCAGTACCAACACTACCACCAACACCTCCAGTACCAACACTACCACTAACACCACCAGTACCAATACCAACACTACCACCAACACCACCAGTACCAACACTACCACCACCACCACCAGTACCAACACTACCACCAACACCACCAGTACCAACACTACCACCAACACCACCTGTACCAACACTACCACCAACACCACCTGTACCAACACTACCACACACACCACCAGTATCAACACTACCACCAACACTACCTGTACCAATATTACCACCAAACCACCAGTACCAACACTACCACAAACACCACCAGTACCAACACTACCACCAACACCACCAGTACCAACACTACCACCAACACCACCAGTACCAACACTACCACCAACACCACCAGTACCAACACTACCAACAACACTACCAGTACCAACACTACCACCAACACCACCAGTACCAACGCTACCACCAACACCACCAGTACCAACACTACCACCAACACCACCAGTACCAACACTACCACCAACACCACCAGTACCAACACTACCACCAACACCACCAATACCAACACTACCAACAACACTACCAGTACCAACACTACCAACAACACTACCAGTACCAACACTACCACCAACACCACCAGTACCAACACTACCACCAACACCACCAGTACCAACACTACCACCAACACCACCAGTACCAACACTACCAACAACACTACCAGTACCAACACTACCACCAACACCACCAGTACCAACGCTACCACCAACACCACCAGTACCAACACTACCACCAACACCACCAGTACCAACACTACCACCAACACCACCAGTACCAACACTACCACCAACACCACCAGTACTAACACTACCACCAACACCACCAGTGCCAACACTACCACTAACACCACCAGTACCAACACTACCACCAACACCACCAGTGCCAGCACTACCACCAACACCACCAGTACCAACACTACCACCAACACCACCAGTACCAACACTACCACCATAACCACCAGTATCAACACTACCACCAACACCAACACCACCAGTACCAACAGTACCACCAACACCACCAGTACCAACACTACCACCAACACCACCAGTACCAGTACAGATATTACCACCATCACCACCAGTACCACTACCAACACTACCACCAACACCACCAGTACCAGTACCAACACTACCACCAACACAAACAGTACCAGTACCAACACTACCACCAACACCACAAGTACAAGTACAAACACTACCACCAACACCACCAGTACCAGTACCAACACTACCAACAACACCACCAGTGCCAACACAAACACCAACACCACCAGTACCAACACTACCACCAACACCTCCAGTACCAACACTACCACTAACACCACCAGTACCAATACCAACACTACCACCAACACCACCAGTACCAACACTACCACCACCACCACCAGTACCAACACTACCACCAACACCACCAGTACCAACACTACCACCAACACCACCTGTACCAACACTACCACCAACACCACCTGTACCAACACTACCACACACACCACCAGTATCAACACTACCACCAACACTACCTGTACCAATATTACCACCAAACCACCAGTACCAACACTACCACAAACACCACCAGTACCAACACTACCACCAACACCACCAGTACCAACACTACCACCAACACCACCTGTACCAACACTACCACCAACACCACCTGTACCAACACTACCACACACACCACCAGTATCAACACTACCACCAACACTACCTGTACCAATATTACCACCAAACCACCAGTACCAACACTACCACAAACACCACCAGTACCAACGCTACCACCAACACCACCAGTACCAACACTACCACCAACACGACCATTACCAACACTACCACCAACACCACCAATACCAACACTACCAACAACACCACCAGTACCAACACTACCACCACCAGTACCAGTTCCAACACTACCACCAACACCACCAGTACCAACACTACCACCAACACCACCAGTACCAGTACCGACACCACCACCAACACCACCAGTACCAACACTACCACCAACACCACTAATACCAACACTACCACCAACACCACCAATACCAACACTACCACCATCACCACCATTACCAACACTACCACCAACACCACCAGTACCAACACTACCACCAACACCACCAATACCAACACTACCACCTACACCACCAGCACCAACACTTCCACCAACACCACCAGTACCAACACTACCACCAACACCACCAGTACCAACAGTACCACCAACACCACCAATACCAACACTATCACCAACACCACCAGTACCAGTACTAACACTACCACCAACACCACCAGTACCAACACTACCAATACCAGTACCAACACTTCCACCAACTCCACCAGTACCAGTAACAACACCACCACCAACACCACCGGTAACAACACTACCACCAACACCACCAGCACCAACACTACCACCAATACCACCAGTAACAACACCACCACCAACACCACCAATGCCAACACTACCACCAACACCACCAGTACCAACACTATCACCAACACCACCAGTACCAACACTACCACCAACACCACCAGTACCAACACTACCACCAACACCACTAGTACCAACACTACCACCAACACCACCAGTACCAACACTACCACCAACACCACCTGTACCAGTACCAACACTACCACCAACACCACCAGTACCAACACTACCACCAAGACCACCAGTACCAACTACCACCAACACCACCAGTACCAACACTACCACCAACACCACCAGTACCAACTACCACCAAGACCACCAGTACCAACACTACCACCAACACCACCAATACCAACAATAACCATCAACAGCACCTGTACCAACACTACCACCAACACCACCAATACCAACATTACCACCAACACCACCAGTACCAACACTACCACCAACAACACCAGTACCAACACTACCACCAACACCACCAATACCAACACTACCACCAACACCACCAGTAACATTACCAACTCTACCACCCACACCACCTATACCAACACTACCACCAACACCACCAATACCACCACTACCACCAACACCACCAGTACCAACACTACCACCAACACCACCTATACCAACACTACCACCAACACCACCAATACCACCACTACCACCAACACCACCAGTACCAACACTACCACCAACACCACCAATACCAACACTACCACCAACACCACCAATACCAACACTTCGACCAACACCACCAGAAACAAAACTACCACCAACACCACCACCAACACCACCACCAACACCACCAGTACCAACACTACCATCAACACCACCAATACCAGCACCAACACTACCACCAACACCACCAGTACCAACACTACCACCAACACCACCAATACCAACACTACCACCAACACCACCAGTACCAACACTTCCACCAACACCACCAGTACCAACACTAACACCAACACCACCAGTACCAACAGTACCACCAACACCACCAATACCAACACTATCACCAACAGCACCAGTACCAGTACTAACACTACCACCAACACCACCAGTACCAACACTACCACCAACACCACCAGTACCAACACTACCACCAACACCACCAATACCAGTACCAACACTACCACCAACACCACCAGTACCAGTAACAACACTACCACCAACCACACCAGCACCAACACTACGACCAACACCACCAGTAACAACACTACCACCTACACCACCAATACCAACATTACCACCAACACCACCAGTATCAACACTACCACCAACACCACCAGTACCAACACTACCACCAACACCACAAGTACCAGTACCAACACCACCACCAATACCACCAGTACCAACACTACCACCAACACCACTAATACCAACACTACCACCAACACCACCAATACCAACACTACCACCATCACCACCAATACCAACACTACCACCAACACCACCAGTACCAACACTACCACCAACACCACCAATACCAACACTACCACCAACACCACCAGTACCAACACTTCCACCAACACCACCAGTACCAACACTACCACCAACACCACCAGTACCAAAACTACCACCAACACCACCAATACCAACACTACCACCTGTACCAACACTACCACCAACACTACCAGTACCAACACTACCACCAACACCACCAGTACCAACACAACCACCAACACTACCAGTACCAGTACCAACACTACCACCAACACCACCAGTACCAGTACCAACACTACCACCAACACCACCAATACCAACACTACCACCAACACCACCAGTACCAACACAACCACCAACACTACCAGTACCAGTACCAACACAATCACCAACACCACCAGTACCAACTACCACTAACACCACCAGTACCAACACTACCACCAACACCACCAGTACCAACTTCCACCAACACCACTTGTAGTAACACTACCACCAACACCACCAGTAACAACACTACCACCAGCACCACCAGTACCAACACTACCATCAACACCACTTGTACTAACACTACCACCAACACCACCAGTACCAACGCTACCACCAACACCACCCGTACCGACACTACCACCAACACTACCAGTACCAACACTACCACCAACACTACCAGTACCAACACTACCACCAACACCACCAGTACCAACACTACCACCAACACCACCAGTACCAACAGTACCACCAACACAACCAGTAACAACACTACCACCAACACCACCAGTACCAACACTACCACCAACACCACCAGTACCAACAGTACCACCAACACCACCAGTACCAACACTACCACCAACACCAACACCACCAGTACCAACACTACCACCAACACCACCAGTACCAACACTACCAACAACACCACCAGTACCAACTCTACCACCAACACTACCAGTACCAACACTACCACCAACACAACCAGTACCAACACTACCACCAACACCACCAGTACCAACACTACCACCAACACCACCACCAGTACCAACACTACCACCGACACCACGAGTAACAACACTACCACCGACACCACCAGAAACAACATTACCACCAACACCACCAGTACCAACACTACCACCAACACCACCAGTACCAACACTACGCCCAATACCACCTGTACCAACACTACCACCAACACTACCAGTACCAACACTACCACCAACACCACCTTTACCAACACTACCCCCCAACACCACCAGTACCAACACTACCACCAACACCACCAGTAACAACACTACCACCAACACCACCAGTACCAACACTACCACCAACACTACCAGTACCAACACTACCACCAACACCACCAGTACCGACACTACCACCAACACCACCAGTACCAACAATACCACCAACACCACCAGTACCAACACTACCACCAACACCGCCAATACCAACACTACCACCAACACCACCAGTACCAACTCTACCAACAACACCACCAGTACCAACACTACCACCAACACCACCAGTAACAACACTACCACCAACACCACCAGTATCAACACTACCACCAAAACCACCAGTACCATCACTACCGCCAACACTACCAGTATAAACACTACCACCAACACAACCAGTACCAACACTAACACCAACACACCAGTACCAACACTACCACCAACACCACCAGTATAAACACTACCACCAACACCACCAGTACCAACACTACCACCAACACCAACACCACCAATACCAACTACCACCAACACTACCAGTACCAACACTACCACCAACACCACCAGTACCATCTTCCACATACACCACCAGTACCAACACTACTACCAACACCACCAGAACCAAAACTAGCACCAACACCACCAGTAACAATACTACCACCAACACCACCAGTACCAACACTACAACCAACACTACCAGTACCAACACTACCTCCAACACCACCAGTACCAACACTACCACCAAAACCACCAGTATAAACACCACAACCAACACCACCAGTAACAACACTACCACCAACACCACCTGTAACAACACTACCACCAACACCACCAGTACCAACACTACCACCAACACCACCAGTACCCTCTTCCACCAACACCACCGGTACCAACACTACCACCAACACCACTTGTACTACCATTACCACCAACACCACCAGTAACAACACTACCACCAACTCCAATACCACCAGTACCAACAGCACCAGTACCAACAATACCACCAACACCAACACCACCAGTACCAACACTACCACCAAACACACCAGTACCAGTAACAACACTACCACCAACACCACCAGTACCAACACTACCACCATCACCACCAATACCAACTACCACCAACACCACCAGTACCAACTTCCACCAACACCACTTGTACTAACAATACCACCAACACCACCAGTAACAACACTACCACTAGCACCAACACCACCAGTACCAACACTACCACCAACACCACCAATACCAACACTTCAACCATCACCACCAGTAACAACACTGCCACAAACACCACTAGTACAAACTACCACCAACACCACCAGTACCAACACCACCACCAACACCACCAGTACCAACTACCACTAACACCACCAGTACCAACACTACCACCAACACCACCAGTACCGACACTACCACCAACACTACCAGTACCAACACTACCACCAACACTACCAGTATCAACACTACCACCACCACCACCAGTACCAACACTACCACCAACACCACCAGTACCAACAGTACCACCAACACAACCAGTAACAACACTACCACCAACACCACCAGTACCAACACTACCACCAACACCACCAGTACCAACAGTACCACCAACACCACCAGTACCAACACTACCACCAACACCAGCACCACCAGTACCAACACTACCACCAACACCACCAGTACCAACACTACCAACAACACCACCAGTACCAACTCTACCACCAACACTACCAGTACCAACACTACCACCAACACCACTAGTACCAACACTACCACCAACACCACCAGTACCAACACTACCACCACCACCACCACCAGTAACAACACTACCACCAACACCACCAGTAACAACATTACCACCAACACCACCAGTACCAACACTACCACCAACACCACCAGTACCAACACTACCACCAACACCACCAGTACCAACACTACCAGTACCAGTACCAACACTACCACTACAAACAGTACCACCAATGCAACCAGTACCAACACTATAACCAACACCACCAGTACCAACGCTACCACCATCACCACCAGTACCAACACTACCACCGACACCACCAGTACCAGCTACAACCAACACCACCAGTACCAACACTACCACCAACACCAACACCACCAGTACCAAGAATACCAACAAAACCACCAGTACCAACACTACCACCAGCACCAACACCACCAGTACCAACACTACCACCACCACCACCACCAATACCAACACTACCACCAACACCACCAGTACCAACACTACCACCAACACCACCAGTACCAACACTGCCAGCATCACCACCTGTACCAACACTACCACCATCACCACCAGTAACAACACTACCTCCAACACCACCAGTAACAGTACCAACACTACCACCAACACCACCACCAACACCACCAGTACCAACACTACCACCAACACCACCAATACCAACACTACCACCAACACCACCAGTACCAACTACCACCAACACCACCAATACCAACACTACCACCAACACCAACACCACCAGTATCAACACTACCACCAACACTACCACCAACGCCACCAGCAACAACACAACCAGCAACACCACCATTAACATCACTACCACCAACACCAACAATACCAACACTACCACCAAAACCATCAGTACCAACACTACAACCAACACCACCAGTACCGACACTACCACCAACACCACCAGTACCAACAATACCACCAACACCACCAGTACCAACACTACCACCAACACCGCCAATACCAACACTACCACCAACACCACCAGTACCAACTCTACCAACAACACCACCAGTACCAACACTACCACCAACACCACCAGTAACAACACTACCACCAACACCACCAGTACCAACACTACCACCAAAACCACCAGTACCATCACTACCGCCAACACTACCAGTATAAACACTACCACCAACACCACCAGTACCAACACTAACACCAACACACCAGTACCAACACTACCACCAACACCACCAGTATAAACACTACCACCAACACCACCAGTACCAACACTACCACCAACACCAACACCACCAATACCAACTACCACCAACACTACCAGTACCAACACTACCACCAACACCACCAGTACCATCTTCCACATACACCACCAGTACCAACACTACTACCAACACCACCAGAACCAAAACTAGCACCAACACCACCAGTAACAATACTACCACCAACACCACCAGTACCAACACTACAACCAACACTACCAGTACCAACACTACCTCCAACACCACCAGTACCAACACTACCACCAAAACCACCAGTATAAACACTACAACCAACACCACCAGTATAAACACTACAACCAACACCACCAGTACCAGCACTAACAGCAACACCACCAGTACCAACACTACCACCAACACCACCAGTACCCTCTTCCACCAACACCACCGGTACCAACACTACCACCAACACCACTTGTGCTACCATTACCACCAACACCACCAGTAACAACACTACCACCAACTCCAATACCACCAGTACCAACAGCACCAGTACCAACAATACCACCAACACCAACACCACCAGTACCAACACTACCACCATCACCACCAGTACCAACTTCCACCAACACCACTTGTACTAACAATACCACCAACACCACCAGTAACAACACTACCACTAGCACCAACACCACCAGTAACAACATTACCACCAACACCACCAGTACCAACACTACCACCAACACCACCAGTACCAACACCACCAGTACCAACACTACCAGTACCAGTACCAACACTACCACTACAAACACTACCACCAACACAACCAGTACCAACACTATAACCAACGCCACCAGTACCAACGCTACCACCATCACCACCAGTACCAACACTACCACCGACACCACCAGTACCAGCTACAACCAACACCACCAGTACCAACACTACCACCAACACCAACACCACCAGTACCAAGAATACCAACAAAACCACCAGTACCAACACTACCACCAGCACCAACACCACCAGTACCTACACTACCACAAACACCACCAACACCAACACAACCAGTACCAAAACTACTACCAACACCACCACCAACACCACCAGTACCAACACTACCACCAACACCACCAGTACCAACACTACCACCACCACCACCAGTAACAACACTACCACCAACACCACCTGTACCTATATTACCACCAAACCACCAGTACCAACACTACCACCAACACCACCAATACCAACACCAACTGTACCAACACTACCACCAACACCACCAATACCAACATTACCACCAACACCACCAGTACCGACACTACCACCAACACCACCAGTACCAACACTACCACCAACACCACCAATACCAACACTACCACCAACACCACCAGTACCAACACTACCACCAACACCACCAGTACCAACACTACCACCAACACCACCAATACCAACACTACCACCAACACCACCTGTACCAAAACTACCACCAACACCACCAATACCAACACTACCACCAACACCACCAGTACCAACACTACCACCAACACCACCAGTACCAACACTACCACCAACACCACCAATACCAACACTACCACCTCCACCATCAGTACCAAGACTACCACCAACACCACCAATACCAACACTACCACCAACACCACCTGTACCAAAACTACCACCAACACCACCAATACCAACACTACCACCTGTACCAACACTACCACCAACACCACCAGTACCAGTACCAACACTACCACCAACACCAACTGTAACATCACTACCACCAACACCACCAATACCAACACTACCACCAACACTACCAGTACCAACACTACCACCAACACCACCAGTACCAACACAACCACCAACACTACCAGTACCAGTACCAACATTACCACCAACACCACCAGTACCAGTAGCAACACTACCACCAACACCACCAGTACCAACACTACCACCAACACCACCAGTACGAGTAACAACACTACCACCAACACCACCAGTACCAACACTACCACCAACACCACCAGAACCAACACTACCACCAACACCACCAGTACCAACACTACCACCAACACCACTAATACCAACACTACCACCAACACCACCTGTACCAACACTACCACCAACACCACCAGTACCAACACTACCACCAACACCAATTGTACCAACAGTACCACCAACACCACCAGTACCAGTACCAACAGTACCACCAACACTACCAGTACCAACACTACCACCAACACCACCAGTACCAACACTACCACAAACACCACCAATACCAACACTACCGCCGGCACCACCAATACCAACACTACCACCAACACCACTTGTACCAACACTACCACGAACACCCCCAGTACCAGTACCAACACTACCACCAACACCACCAGTACCAACACTACCGCCAACACCACCAGTACCAGTTCCAACACTACCACCAACACCACCAGTACCAACACTACCACCAACACCACCAATACCAACACTACCACCAACACCACCTGTACCAACACTACCACCAACACCACCAGTACCAACACTACCACCAACACCAATTGTACCAACAGTACCACCAACACCACCAGTACCAACACTACCACAAACACCACCAATACCAACACTACCGCCGGCACCACCAATACCAACACTACCACCAACACCACTTTTACCAACACTAACACCGACACCACCAGTACCAGTACCAACACTACCACCAACACCACCAGTACCAACACTACCACCAACACCACCAATACCAACACTACCACCAACATCACCTGTACCAACACTACCACCAACATCACCAGTGCCAAGACTACCACCAACAACACCAGTACCAAAACTACCACCAACACCACCAGTGCCAACACTAACACCAACACCACCAGTACCAACACTACAACCAACACCACCAGTACCAGTACCAAGGCTACCACCAACACCACCAGTACCAACACTACCACCAACACCACCAGTACCAACACTACCACCAACACCACCAGTACCAACACTACCACCAACACCACCAATACCAACACTACCACCACCAGTACCAGTTCCAACACTACCACCAACACCACCAGTACCAACACTACCACCAACACCACCAGTATCAGTACCAACACCACCACCAACACCACCAGTACCAACACTACCACCAACACCACCAGTACCAACACTACCAACAACACTACCAGTACCAACACTACCACCAACACCACCAGTACCAACGCTACCACCAACACCACTAATACCAACACTACCACCAACACCACCAATACCAACACTACCACCATCACCACCATTACCAACACTACCACCAACACCACCAGTACCAACACTACCACCAACACCACCAGTACCAACACTACCACCAACACCACCAGTACCAACACTACCAACAACACTACCAGTACCAACACTACCACCAACACCACCAGTACCAACGCTACCACCAACACCACCAGTACCAACACTACCACCAACACCACCAGTACCAACACTACCACCAACACCACCAGTACCAACACTACCACCAACACCACCAATACCAACACTACCAACAAGACTACCAGTACCAACACTACCACCAACACCACCAGTACCAACGCTACCACCAACACCACCAATACCAACACTACCAACAACACTACCAGTACCAACACTACCAACAACACTACCAGTACCAACACTACCACCAACACCACCAGTACCAACACTACCACCAACACCACCTGTACCAACACTACCACCAACACCACCAGTACCAACACTACCAACAACACCACCAGTACCAACACTACCAACAACACTACCAGTACCAACACTACCACCAACACCACCAGTACCAACGCTACCACCAACACCACCAGTACCAACACTACCACCAACACCACCAGTACCAACACTACCACCAACACCACCAGTACCAACACTACCACCAACACCACCAGTACCAACACTACCACCAACACCACCAGTACCAACACTACCACCAACACCACCAGTACCAACACTACCACCAACACCACCAGTACCAACACTACCACCAACACCACCAATACCAACACTACCACCACCAGTACCAGTTCCAACACTACCACCAACACCACCAGTACCAGTACCAACACCACCACCAACACCACCAGTACCAACACTACCACCAACACCACTAATACCAACACTACCACCAACACCACCAATACCAACACTACCACCATCACCACCATTACCAACACTACCACCAACACCACCAGTACCAACACTACCACCAACACCACCAGTACCAACACTACCACCAACACCACCAGTACCAACACTACCAACAACACTACCAGTACCAACACTACCACCAACACCACCAGTACCAACGCTACCACCAACACCACCAGTACCAACACTACCACCAACACCACCAGTACCAACACTACCACCAACACCACCAGTACCAACACTACCACCAACACCACCAATACCAACACTACCAACAACACTACCAGTACCAACACTACCACCAACACCACCAGTACCAACGCTACCACCAACACCACCAATACCAACACTACCAACAACACTACCAGTACCAACGTTACCACCAACACCACCAGTACCAACACTACCACCAACACCACCAGTACCAACACTACCACCAACACCACCAGTACCAACACTACCACCAACACCACCAATACCAACACTACCAACAACACTACCAGTACCAACACTACCACCAACACCACCAGTACCAACGCTACCACCAACACCACCAATACCAACACTACCAACAACACTACCAGTACCAACACTACCAACAACACTACCAGTACCAACACTACCACCAACACCACCAGTACCAACACTACCACCAACACCACCAGTACCAACACTACCACCAACACCACCAGTACCAACACTACCAACAACACTACCAGTACCAACACTACCACCAACACCACCAGTACCAACGCTACCACCAACACCACCAGTACCAACACTACCACCAACACCACCAGTACCAACACTACCACCAACACCACCAGTACCAACACTACCACCAACACCACCAATACCAACACTACCAACAACACTACCAGTACCAACACTACCAACAACACTACCAGTACCAACACTACCACCAACACCACCAGTACCAACACTACCACCAACACCACCAGTACCAACACTACCACCAACACCACCAGTACCAACACTACCAACAACACTACCAGTACCAACACTACCACCAACACCACCAGTACCAACGCTACCACCAACACCACCAGTACCAACACTACCACCAACACCACCAGTACCAACACTACCCCCAACACCACCAGTACCAACACTACCACCAACACCACCAGTACCAACACTACCACCAACACCACCAGTGCCAACACTACCACTAACACCACCAGTACCAACACTACCACCAACACCACCAGTGCCAGCACTACCACCAACACCACCAGTACCAACACTACCACCAACACCACCAGTACCAACACTACCACCATAACCACCAGTATCAACACTACCACCAACACCAACACCACCAGTACCAACAGTACCACCAACACCACCAGTACCAACACTACCACCAACACCACCAGTACCAGTACAGATACTACCACCAACACCACCAGTACCACTACCAACACTACCACCAACACCACCAGTACCAGTACCAACACTACCACCAACACAAACAGTACCAGTACCAACACTACCACCAACACCACAAGTACAAGTACAAACACTACCACCAACACTACCAGTACCAGTACCAACACTACCAACAACACTACCAGTACCAACACTACCACCAACACCACCAGTACCAACACTACCACCAACACCACCTGTACCAACACTACCACCAACACCACCAGTACCAACACTACCAACAACACCACCAGTACCAACACTACCAACAACACTACCAGTACCAACACTACCACCAACACCACCAGTACCAACACTACCACCAACACCACCTGTACCAACACTACCACCAACACCACCAGTACCAACACTACCAACAACACCACCAGTACCAACACTACCAACAACACTACCAGTACCAACACTACCACCAACACCACCAGTACCAACGCTACCACCAACACCACCAGTACCAACACTACCACCAACACCACCAGTACCAACACTACCACCAACACCACCAGTACCAACACTACCACCAACACCACCAGTACCAACACTACCACCAACACCACCAGTACCAACACTACCACCAACACCACCAGTACCAACACTACCACCAACACCACCAGTACCAACACTACCACCAACACCACCAGTACCAACACTACCACCAACACCACCAGTACCAACACTACCACCAACACCACCAATACCAACACTACCACCACCAGTACCAGTTCCAACACTACCACCAACACCACCAGTACCAGTACCAACACCACCACCAACACCACCAGTACCAACACTACCACCAACACCACTAATACCAACACTACCACCAACACCACCAATACCAACACTACCACCATCACCACCATTACCAACACTACCACCAACACCACCAGTACCAACACTACCACCAACACCACCAGTACCAACACTACCACCAACACCACCAGTACCAACACTACCAACAACACTACCAGTACCAACACTACCACCAACACCACCAGTACCAACGCTACCACCAACACCACCAGTACCAACACTACCACCAACACCACCAGTACCAACACTACCACCAACACCACCAGTACCAACACTACCACCAACACCACCAATACCAACACTACCAACAACACTACCAGTACCAACACTACCACCAACACCACCAGTACCAACGCTACCACCAACACCACCAATACCAACACTACCAACAACACTACCAGTACCAACGTTACCACCAACACCACCAGTACCAACACTACCAACAACACTACCAGTACCAACACTACCACCAACACCACCAGTACCAACGCTACCACCAACACCACCAGTACCAACACTACCACCAACACCACCAGTACCAACGCTACCACCAACACCACCAATACCAACACTACCAACAACACTACCAGTACCAACACTACCAACAACACTACCAGTACCAACACTACCACCAACACCACCAGTACCAACACTACCACCAACACCACCAGTACCAACACTACCACCAACACCACCAGTACCAACACTACCAACAACACTACCAGTACCAACACTACCACCAACACCACCAGTACCAACGCTACCACCAACACCACCAGTACCAACACTACCACCAACACCACCAGTACCAACACTACCACCAACACCACCAGTACCAACACTACCACCAACACCACCAATACCAACACTACCAACAACACTACCAGTACCAACACTACCAACAACACTACCAGTACCAACACTACCACCAACACCACCAGTACCAACACTACCACCAACACCACCAGTACCAACACTACCACCAACACCACCAGTACCAACACTACCAACAACACTACCAGTACCAACACTACCACCAACACCACCAGTACCAACGCTACCACCAACACCACCAGTACCAACACTACCACCAACACCACCAGTACCAACACTACCCCCAACACCACCAGTACCAACACTACCACCAACACCACCAGTACCAACACTACCACCAACACCACCAGTGCCAACACTACCACTAACACCACCAGTACCAACACTACCACCAACACCACCAGTGCCAGCACTACCACCAACACCACCAGTACCAACACTACCACCAACACCACCAGTACCAACACTACCACCATAACCACCAGTATCAACACTACCACCAACACCAACACCACCAGTACCAACAGTACCACCAACACCACCAGTACCAACACTACCACCAACACCACCAGTACCAGTACAGATACTACCACCAACACCACCAGTACCACTACCAACACTACCACCAACACCACCAGTACCAGTACCAACACTACCACCAACACAAACAGTACCAGTACCAACACTACCACCAACACCACAAGTACAAGTACAAACACTACCACCAACACTACCAGTACCAGTACCAACACTACCAACAACACCACCAGTGCCAACACAAACACCAACACCACCAGTACCAACACTACCACCAACACCTCCAGTACCAACACTACCACTAACACCACCAGTACCAATACCAACACTACCACCAACACCACCAGTACCAACACTACCACCACCACCACCAGTACCAACACTACCACCAACACCACCAGTACCAACACTACCACCAACACCACCTGTACCAACACTACCACCAACACTACCTGTACCAATAATACCACCAAACCACCAGTACCAACACTACCACAAACACCACCAGTACCAACACTACCACCAACACCACCAGTACCAACACTACCACCAACACGACCATTACCAACACTACCACCAACACCACCTGTACCAACACTACCACACACACCACCAGTATCAACACTACCACCAACACTACCTGTACCAATATTACCACCAAACCACCAGTACCAACACTACCACAAACACCACCAGTACCAACGCTACCACCAACACCACCAGTACCAACACTACCACCAACACGACCATTACCAACACTACCACCAACACCACCAATACCAACACTACCAACAACACCACCAGTACCAACACTACCACCACCAGTACCAGTTCCAACACTACCACCAACACCACCAGTACCAACACTACCACCAACACCACCAGTACCAGTACCAACACCACAACCAACACCACCAGTACCAACACTACCACCAACACCACTAATACCAACACTACCACCAACACCACCAATACCAACACTACCACCATCACCACCATTACCAACACTACCACCAACACCACCAATACCAACACTACCACCAACACCACCAATACCAACACTACCACCAACACCACCAGCACCAACACTTCCACCAACACCACCAGTACCAACACTACCACCAACACCACCAGTACCAACAATACCACCAACACCACCAATACCAACACTATCACCAACACCACCAGTACCAGTACTAACACTACCACCAACACCACCAGTACCAACACTACCACCAACACCACCAGTACCAACACTACCACCAACACCACCAATACCAACACTACCACCAACACCACCAGTAACATTACCAACTCTACCACCAACACCACCTATAACAACACTACCACCAACACCACCAATACCACCACTACCACCAACACCACCAGTACCAACACTACCACCAACACCACCTATACCAACACCACCAATACCACCACTACCACCAACACCACCAGTACCAACACTACCACCAACACCACCAATACCAACACTACCACCAACACCACCAATACCAACACTTCCACCAACACCACCAGAAACAACACTACCACCAACACCACCACCAACACCACCACCAACACCACCAGTACCAACACTACCATCAACACCACCAATACCAGCACCAACACTACCACCAACACCACCAGTACCAACACTACCACCAACACCACCAATACCAACACTACCACCAACACCACCAGTACCAACACTTCCACCAACACCACCAGTACCAACACTACCACCAACACCACCAGTACCAACAGTACCACCAACACCACCAATACCAACACTATCACCAACAGCACCAGTACCAGTACTAACACTACCACCAACACCACCAGTACCAACACTACCACCAACACCACCAGTACCAACACTACCACCAACACCACCAATACCAGTACCAACACTACCACCAACACCACCAGTACCAGTAACAACACTACCACCAACCACACCAGCACCAACACTACGACCAACACCACCAGTAACAACACTACCACCTACACCACCAATACCAACATTACCACCAACACCACCAGTATCAACACTACCACCAACACCACCAGTACCAACACTACCACCAACACCACAAGTACCAGTACCAACACCACCACCAACACCACCAGTACCAACACTACCACCAACACCACTATTACCAACACTACCACCAACACCACCAATACCAACACTACCACCATCACCACCAATACCAACACTACCACCAACACCACCAGTACCAACACTACCACCAACACCACCAATACCAACACTACCACCAACACCACCAGTACCAACACTTCCACCAACACCACCAGTACCAACACTACCACCAACACCACCAGTACCAAAACTACCACCAACACCACCAATACCAACACTACCACCTGTACCAACACTACCACCAACACTACCAGTACCAACACTACCACCAACACCACCAGTACCAACACAACCACCAACACTACCAGTACCAGTACCAACACTACCACCAACACCACCAGTACCAGTACCAACACTACCACCAACACCACCAATACCAACACTACCACCAACACCACCAGTACCAACACAACCACCAACACTACCAGTACCAGTACCAACACTACCACCAACACCACCAGTAGAAACACTACCACCAACACCACCAGAACCAACACTACCACCAACACCACCAATACCAACACTACCACCAACACCACCAGTACCAACACTACCACCAACACCACCAGTACCAACACTACCACCAACACCACCAGTACCAACACTACCAACAACACTACCAGTACCAACACTACCACCAACACCACCAGTACCAACGCTACCACCAACACCACCAGTACCAACACTACCACCAACACCACCAGTACCAACACTACCACCAACACCACCAGTACCAACACTACCACTAACACCACCAGTACCAACACTACCACCAATACCACCAGTGCCAGCACTACCACCAACACCACCAGTACCAACACTACCACCAACACCACCAGTACCAACACTACCACCATAACCACCAGTATCAACACTACCACCAACACCAACACCACCAGTACCAACAGTACCACCAACACCACCAGTACCAACACTACCACCAACACCACCAGAACCAGTACAGATACTACCACCAACACCACCAGTACCACTACCAACACTACCACCAACACCACCAGTACCAGTACCAACACTACCACCAACACAAACAGTACCAGTACCAACACTACCACCAACACCACAAGTACAAGTACAAACACTACCACCAACACCACTAGTACCAGTACCAACACTACCAACAACACCACCAGTGCCAACACAAACACCAACACCACCAGTACCAACACTACCACCAACACCTCCAGTACCAACACTACCACTAACACCACCAGTACCAATACCAACACTACCACCAACACCACCCGTACCAACACTACCACCACCACCACCAGTACCAACACTACCACCAACACCACCAGTACCAACACTACCACCAACACCACCTGTACCAACACTACCACCAACACCACCTGTACCAACACTACCACACACACCACCAGTATCAACACTACCACCAACACTACCTGTACCAATATTACCACCAAACCACCAGTACCAACACTACCACAAACACCACCAGTACCAACACTACCACCAACACCACCAGTACCAACACTACCACCAACACCACCAGTACCAACACTACCACCAACACCACCAGTACCAACACTACCAACAACACTACCAGTACCAACACTACCACCAACACCACCAGTACCAACGCTACCACCAACACCACCAGTACCAACACTACCACCAACACCACCAGTACCAACACTACCACCAACACCACCAGTACCAACACTACCACCAACACCACCAATACCAACACTACCAACAACACTACCAGTACCAACACTACCAACAACACTACCAGTACCAACACTACCACCAACACCACCAGTACCAACACTACCACCAACACCACCAGTACCATCACTACCACCAACACCACCAGTACCAACACTACCAACAACACTACCAGTACCAACACTACCACCAACACCACCAGTACCAACGCTACCACCAACACCACCAGTACCAACACTACCACCAACACCACCAGTACCAACACTACCACCAACACCACCAGTACCAACACTACCACCAACACCACCAGTACCAACACTACCACCAACACCACCAGTGCCAACACTACCACTAACACCACCAGTACCAACACTACCACCAACACCACCAGTGCCAGCACTACCACCAACACCACCAGTACCAACACTACCACCAACACCACCAGTACCAACACTACCACCATAACCACCAGTATCAACACTACCACCAACACCAACACCACCAGTACCAACAGTACCACCAACACCACCAGTACCAACACTACCACCAACACCACCAGTACCAGTACAGATACTACCACCATCACCACCAGTACCACTACCAACACTACCACCAACACCACCAGTACCAGTACCAACACTACCACCAACACAAACAGTACCAGTACCAACACTACCACCAACACCACAAGTACAAGTACAAACACTACCACCAACACCACCAGTACCAGTACCAACACTACCAACAACACCACCAGTGCCAACACAAACATCAACACCACCAGTACCAACACTACCACCAACACCTCCAGTACCAACACTACCACTAACACCACCAGTACCAATACCAACACTACCACCAACACCACCAGTACCAACACTACCACCACCACCACCAGTACCAACACTACCACCAACACCACCAGTACCAACACTACCACCAACACCACCTGTACCAACACTACCACCAACACCACCTGTACCAACACTACCACACACACCACCAGTATCAACACTACCACCAACACTACCTGTACCAATATTACCACCAAACCACCAGTACCAACACTACCACAAACACCACCAGTACCAACACTACCACCAACACCACCAGTACCAACACTACCACCAACACCACCTGTACCAACACTACCACCAACACCACCTGTACCAACACTACCACACACACCACCAGTATCAACACTACCACCAACACTACCTGTACCAATATTACCACCAAACCACCAGTACCAACACTACCACAAACACCACCAGTACCAACGCTACCACCATCACCACCAGTACCAACACTACCACCAACACGACCATTACCAACACTACCACCAACACCACCAATACCAACACTACCAACAACACCACCAGTACCAACACTACCACCACCAGTACCAGTTCCAACACTACCACCAACACCACCAGTACCAACACTACCACCAACACCACCAGTACCAGTACCAACACCACCACCAACACCACCAGTACCAACACTACCACCAACACCACTAATACCAACACTACCACCAACACCACCAATACCAACACTACCACCATCACCACCATTACCAACACTACCACCAACACCACCAGTACCAACACTACCACCAACACCACCAATACCAACACTACCACCAACACCACCAGCACCAACACTTCCACCAACACCACCAGTACCAACACTACCACCAACACCACCAGTACCAACAGTACCACCAACACCACCAATACCAACACTATCACCAACACCACCAGTACCAGTACTAACACTACCACCAACACCACCAGTACCAACACTACCAATACCAGTACCAACACTACCACCAACTCCACCAGTACCAGTAACAACACCACCACCAACACCACCGGTAACAACACTACCACCAACACCACCAGCACCAACACTACCACCAATACCACCAGTAACAACACCACCACCAACACCACCAATGCCAACACTACCACCAACACCACCAGTACCAACACTATCACCAACACCACCAGTACCAACACTACCACCAACACCACCAGTACCAACACTACCACCAACACCACTAGTACCAACACTACCACCAACACCACCAGTACCAACACTACCACCAACACCACCTGTACCAGTACCAACACTACCACCAACACCACCAGTACCAACACTACCACCAAGACCACCAGTACCAACTACCACCAACACCACCAGTACCAACACTACCACCAACACCACCAGTACCAACTACCACCAAGACCACCAGTACCAACACTACCACCAACACCACCAATACCAACAATAACCATCAACAGCACCTGTACCAACACTACCACCAACACCACCAATACCAACATTACCACCAACACCACCAGTACCAACACTACCACTAACACCACCAGTACCAACACTACCACCAATACCACCAGTGCCAGCACTACCACCAACACCACCAGTACCAACACTACCACCAACACCACCAGTACCAACACTAGCACCATAACCACCACTATCAACACTACCACCAACACCAACACCACCAGTACCAACAGTACCACCAACACCACCAGTACCAACACTACCACCAACACCACCAGAACCAGTACAGATACTACCACCAACACCACCAGTACCACTACCAACACTACCACCAACACCACCAGTACCAGTACCAACACTACCACCAACACAAACAGTACCAGTACCAACACTACCACCAACACCACAAGTACAAGTACAAACACTACCACCAACACCACTAGTACCAGTACCAACACTACCAACAACACCACCAGTGCCAACACAAACACCAACACCACCAGTACCAACACTACCACCAACACCTCCAGTACCAACACTACCACTAACACCACCAGTACCAATACCAACACTACCACCAACACCACCAGTACCAACACTACCACCACCACCACCAGTACCAACACTACCACCAACACCACCAGTACCAACACTACCACCAACACCACCTGTACCAACACTACCACCAACACCACCTGTACCAACACTACCACACACACCACCAGTATCAACACTACCACCAACACTACCTGTACCAATATTACCACCAAACCACCAGTACCAACACTACCACAAACACCACCAGTACCAACACTACCACCAACACCACCAGTACCAACACTACCACCAACACCACCAGTACCAACACTACCACCAACACCACCAGTACCAACACTACCAACAACACTACCAGTACCAACACTACCACCAACACCACCAGTACCAACGCTACCACCAACACCACCAGTACCAACACTACCACCAACACCACCAGTACCAACACTACCACCAACACCACCAGTACCAACACTACCACCAACACCACCAATACCAACACTACCAACAACACTACCAGTACCAACACTACCAACAACACTACCAGTACCAACACTACCACCAACACCACCAGTACCAACACTACCACCAACACCACCAGTACCAACACTACCACCAACACCACCAGTACCAACACTACCAACAACACTACCAGTACCAACACTACCACCAACACCACCAGTACCAACGCTACCACCAACACCACCAGTACCAACACTACCACCAACACCACCAGTACCAACACTACCACCAACACCACCAGTACCAACACTACCACCAACACCACCAGTACCAACACTACCACCAACACCACCAGTGCCAACACTACCACTAACACCACCAGTACCAACACTACCACCAACACCACCAGTGCCAGCACTACCACCAACACCACCAGTACCAACACTACCACCAACACCACCAGTACCAACACTACCACCATAACCACCAGTATCAACACTACCACCAACACCAACACCACCAGTACCAACAGTACCACCAACACCACCAGTACCAACACTACCACCAACACCACCAGTACCAGTACAGATATTACCACCATCACCACCAGTACCACTACCAACACTACCACCAACACCACCAGTACCAGTACCAACACTACCACCAACACAAACAGTACCAGTACCAACACTACCACCAACACCACAAGTACAAGTACAAACACTACCACCAACACCACCAGTACCAGTACCAACACTACCAACAACACCACCAGTGCCAACACAAACACCAACACCACCAGTACCAACACTACCACCAACACCTCCAGTACCAACACTACCACTAACACCACCAGTACCAATACCAACACTACCACCAACACCACCAGTACCAACACTACCACCAACACCACCTGTACCAACACTACCACCAACACCACCTGTACCAACACTACCACACACACCACCAGTATCAACACTACCACCAACACTACCTGTACCAATATTACCACCAAACCACCAGTACCAACACTACCACAAACACCACCAGTACCAACACTACCACCAACACCACCAGTACCAACACTACCACCAACACCACCTGTACCAACACTACCACCAACACCACCTGTACCAACACTACCACACACACCACCAGTATCAACACTACCACCAACACTACCTGTACCAATATTACCACCAAACCACCAGTACCAACACTACCACAAACACCACCAGTACCAACGCTACCACCAACACCACCAGTACCAACACTACCACCAACACGACCATTACCAACACTACCACCAACACCACCAATACCAACACTA
The DNA here is from genome assembly GCA_964016885.1 of Eledone cirrhosa. Classification (NCBI taxonomy): domain Eukaryota; kingdom Metazoa; phylum Mollusca; class Cephalopoda; order Octopoda; family Eledonidae; genus Eledone; species Eledone cirrhosa. Next base: position 407,788,201 of record OZ024741.1, on the reverse strand, counting down.
CCAACAACACCACCAGTACCAACACTACCACCACCAGTACCAGTTCCAACACTACCACCAACACCACCAGTACCAACACTACCACCAACACCACCAGTACCAGTACCAACACCACCACCAACACCACCAGTACCAACACTACCACCAACACCACTAATACCAACACTACCACCAACACCACCAATACCAACACTACCACCATCACCACCATTACCAACACTACCACCAACACCACCAGTACCAACACTACCACCAACACCACCAATACCAACACTACCACCAACACCACCAGCACCAACACTTCCACCAACACCACCAGTACCAACACTACCACCAACACCACCAGTACCAACAGTACCACCAACACCACCAATACCAACACTATCACCAACACCACCAGTACCAGTACTAACACTACCACCAACACCACCAGTACCAACACTACCAATACCAGTACCAACACTACCACCAACTCCACCAGTACCAGTAACAACACCACCACCAACACCACCGGTAACAACACTACCACCAACACCACCAGCACCAACACTACCACCAATACCACCAGTAACAACACCACCACCAACACCACCAATGCCAACACTACCACCAACACCACCAGTACCAACACTATCACCAACACCACCAGTACCAACACTACCACCAACACCACCAGTACCAACACTACCACCAACACCACTAGTACCAACACTACCACCAACACCACCAGTACCAACACTACCACCAACACCACCTGTACCAGTACCAACACTACCACCAACACCACCAGTACCAACACTACCACCAAGACCACCAGTACCAACTACCACCAACACCACCAGTACCAACACTACCACCAACACCACCAGTACCAACTACCACCAAGACCACCAGTACCAACACTACCACCAACACCACCAATACCAACAATAACCATCAACAGCACCTGTACCAACACTACCACCAACACCACCAATACCAACATTACCACCAACACCACCAGTACCAACACTACCACCAACAACACCAGTACCAACACTACCACCAACACCACCAATACCAACACTACCACCAACACCACCAGTAACATTACCAACTCTACCACCCACACCACCTATACCAACACTACCACCAACACCACCAATACCACCACTACCACCAACACCACCAGTACCAACACTACCACCAACACCACCTATACCAACACTACCACCAACACCACCAATACCACCACTACCACCAACACCACCAGTACCAACACTACCACCAACACCACCAATACCAACACTACCACCAACACCACCAATACCAACACTTCGACCAACACCACCAGAAACAAAACTACCACCAACACCACCACCAACACCACCACCAACACCACCAGTACCAACACTACCATCAACACCACCAATACCAGCACCAACACTACCACCAACACCACCAGTACCAACACTACCACCAACACCACCAATACCAACACTACCACCAACACCACCAGTACCAACACTTCCACCAACACCACCAGTACCAACACTAACACCAACACCACCAGTACCAACAGTACCACCAACACCACCAATACCAACACTATCACCAACAGCACCAGTACCAGTACTAACACTACCACCAACACCACCAGTACCAACACTACCACCAACACCACCAGTACCAACACTACCACCAACACCACCAATACCAGTACCAACACTACCACCAACACCACCAGTACCAGTAACAACACTACCACCAACCACACCAGCACCAACACTACGACCAACACCACCAGTAACAACACTACCACCTACACCACCAATACCAACATTACCACCAACACCACCAGTATCAACACTACCACCAACACCACCAGTACCAACACTACCACCAACACCACAAGTACCAGTACCAACACCACCACCAATACCACCAGTACCAACACTACCACCAACACCACTAATACCAACACTACCACCAACACCACCAATACCAACACTACCACCATCACCACCAATACCAACACTACCACCAACACCACCAGTACCAACACTACCACCAACACCACCAATACCAACACTACCACCAACACCACCAGTACCAACACTTCCACCAACACCACCAGTACCAACACTACCACCAACACCACCAGTACCAAAACTACCACCAACACCACCAATACCAACACTACCACCTGTACCAACACTACCACCAACACTACCAGTACCAACACTACCACCAACACCACCAGTACCAACACAACCACCAACACTACCAGTACCAGTACCAACACTACCACCAACACCACCAGTACCAGTACCAACACTACCACCAACACCACCAATACCAACACTACCACCAACACCACCAGTACCAACACAACCACCAACACTACCAGTACCAGTACCAACACAATCACCAACACCACCAGTACCAACTACCACTAACACCACCAGTACCAACACTACCACCAACACCACCAGTACCAACTTCCACCAACACCACTTGTAGTAACACTACCACCAACACCACCAGTAACAACACTACCACCAGCACCACCAGTACCAACACTACCATCAACACCACTTGTACTAACACTACCACCAACACCACCAGTACCAACGCTACCACCAACACCACCCGTACCGACACTACCACCAACACTACCAGTACCAACACTACCACCAACACTACCAGTACCAACACTACCACCAACACCACCAGTACCAACACTACCACCAACACCACCAGTACCAACAGTACCACCAACACAACCAGTAACAACACTACCACCAACACCACCAGTACCAACACTACCACCAACACCACCAGTACCAACAGTACCACCAACACCACCAGTACCAACACTACCACCAACACCAACACCACCAGTACCAACACTACCACCAACACCACCAGTACCAACACTACCAACAACACCACCAGTACCAACTCTACCACCAACACTACCAGTACCAACACTACCACCAACACAACCAGTACCAACACTACCACCAACACCACCAGTACCAACACTACCACCAACACCACCACCAGTACCAACACTACCACCGACACCACGAGTAACAACACTACCACCGACACCACCAGAAACAACATTACCACCAACACCACCAGTACCAACACTACCACCAACACCACCAGTACCAACACTACGCCCAATACCACCTGTACCAACACTACCACCAACACTACCAGTACCAACACTACCACCAACACCACCTTTACCAACACTACCCCCCAACACCACCAGTACCAACACTACCACCAACACCACCAGTAACAACACTACCACCAACACCACCAGTACCAACACTACCACCAACACTACCAGTACCAACACTACCACCAACACCACCAGTACCGACACTACCACCAACACCACCAGTACCAACAATACCACCAACACCACCAGTACCAACACTACCACCAACACCGCCAATACCAACACTACCACCAACACCACCAGTACCAACTCTACCAACAACACCACCAGTACCAACACTACCACCAACACCACCAGTAACAACACTACCACCAACACCACCAGTATCAACACTACCACCAAAACCACCAGTACCATCACTACCGCCAACACTACCAGTATAAACACTACCACCAACACAACCAGTACCAACACTAACACCAACACACCAGTACCAACACTACCACCAACACCACCAGTATAAACACTACCACCAACACCACCAGTACCAACACTACCACCAACACCAACACCACCAATACCAACTACCACCAACACTACCAGTACCAACACTACCACCAACACCACCAGTACCATCTTCCACATACACCACCAGTACCAACACTACTACCAACACCACCAGAACCAAAACTAGCACCAACACCACCAGTAACAATACTACCACCAACACCACCAGTACCAACACTACAACCAACACTACCAGTACCAACACTACCTCCAACACCACCAGTACCAACACTACCACCAAAACCACCAGTATAAACACCACAACCAACACCACCAGTAACAACACTACCACCAACACCACCTGTAACAACACTACCACCAACACCACCAGTACCAACACTACCACCAACACCACCAGTACCCTCTTCCACCAACACCACCGGTACCAACACTACCACCAACACCACTTGTACTACCATTACCACCAACACCACCAGTAACAACACTACCACCAACTCCAATACCACCAGTACCAACAGCACCAGTACCAACAATACCACCAACACCAACACCACCAGTACCAACACTACCACCAAACACACCAGTACCAGTAACAACACTACCACCAACACCACCAGTACCAACACTACCACCATCACCACCAATACCAACTACCACCAACACCACCAGTACCAACTTCCACCAACACCACTTGTACTAACAATACCACCAACACCACCAGTAACAACACTACCACTAGCACCAACACCACCAGTACCAACACTACCACCAACACCACCAATACCAACACTTCAACCATCACCACCAGTAACAACACTGCCACAAACACCACTAGTACAAACTACCACCAACACCACCAGTACCAACACCACCACCAACACCACCAGTACCAACTACCACTAACACCACCAGTACCAACACTACCACCAACACCACCAGTACCGACACTACCACCAACACTACCAGTACCAACACTACCACCAACACTACCAGTATCAACACTACCACCACCACCACCAGTACCAACACTACCACCAACACCACCAGTACCAACAGTACCACCAACACAACCAGTAACAACACTACCACCAACACCACCAGTACCAACACTACCACCAACACCACCAGTACCAACAGTACCACCAACACCACCAGTACCAACACTACCACCAACACCAGCACCACCAGTACCAACACTACCACCAACACCACCAGTACCAACACTACCAACAACACCACCAGTACCAACTCTACCACCAACACTACCAGTACCAACACTACCACCAACACCACTAGTACCAACACTACCACCAACACCACCAGTACCAACACTACCACCACCACCACCACCAGTACCAACACTACCACCAACACCACCAGTAACAACATTACCACCAACACCACCAGTACCAACACTACCACCAACACCACCAGTACCAACACTACCACCAACACCACCAGTACCAACACTACCAGTACCAGTACCAACACTACCACTACAAACAGTACCACCAATGCAACCAGTACCAACACTATAACCAACACCACCAGTACCAACGCTACCACCATCACCACCAGTACCAACACTACCACCGACACCACCAGTACCAGCTACAACCAACACCACCAGTACCAACACTACCACCAACACCAACACCACCAGTACCAAGAATACCAACAAAACCACCAGTACCAACACTACCACCAGCACCAACACCACCAGTACCAACACTACCACCACCACCACCACCAATACCAACACTACCACCAACACCACCAGTACCAACACTACCACCAACACCACCAGTACCAACACTACCAGCATCACCACCTGTACCAACACTACCACCATCACCACCAGTAACAACACTACCTCCAACACCACCAGTAACAGTACCAACACTACCACCAACACCACCACCAACACCACCAGTACCAACACTACCACCAACACCACCAATACCAACACTACCACCAACACCACCAGTACCAACTACCACCAACACCACCAATACCAACACTACCACCAACACCAACACCACCAGTATCAACACTACCACCAACACTACCACCAACGCCACCAGCAACAACACAACCAGCAACACCACCATTAACATCACTACCACCAACACCAACAATACCAACACTACCACCAAAACCATCAGTACCAACACTACAACCAACACCACCAGTACCGACACTACCACCAACACCACCAGTACCAACAATACCACCAACACCACCAGTACCAACACTACCACCAACACCGCCAATACCAACACTACCACCAACACCACCAGTACCAACTCTACCAACAACACCACCAGTACCAACACTACCACCAACACCACCAGTAACAACACTACCACCAACACCACCAGTACCAACACTACCACCAAAACCACCAGTACCATCACTACCGCCAACACTACCAGTATAAACACTACCACCAACACCACCAGTACCAACACTAACACCAACACACCAGTACCAACACTACCACCAACACCACCAGTATAAACACTACCACCAACACCACCAGTACCAACACTACCACCAACACCAACACCACCAATACCAACTACCACCAACACTACCAGTACCAACACTACCACCAACACCACCAGTACCATCTTCCACATACACCACCAGTACCAACACTACTACCAACACCACCAGAACCAAAACTAGCACCAACACCACCAGTAACAATACTACCACCAACACCACCAGTACCAACACTACAACCAACACTACCAGTACCAACACTACCTCCAACACCACCAGTACCAACACTACCACCAAAACCACCAGTATAAACACTACAACCAACACCACCAGTATAAACACTACAACCAACACCACCAGTACCAGCACTAACAGCAACACCACCAGTACCAACACTACCACCAACACCACCAGTACCCTCTTCCACCAACACCACCGGTACCAACACTACCACCAACACCACTTGTGCTACCATTACCACCAACACCACCAGTAACAACACTACCACCAACTCCAATACCACCAGTACCAACAGCACCAGTACCAACAATACCACCAACACCAACACCACCAGTACCAACACTACCACCATCACCACCAGTACCAACTTCCACCAACACCACTTGTACTAACAATACCACCAACACCACCAGTAACAACACTACCACTAGCACCAACACCACCAGTAACAACATTACCACCAACACCACCAGTACCAACACTACCACCAACACCACCAGTACCAACACCACCAGTACCAACACTACCAGTACCAGTACCAACACTACCACTACAAACACTACCACCAACACAACCAGTACCAACACTATAACCAACGCCACCAGTACCAACGCTACCACCATCACCACCAGTACCAACACTACCACCGACACCACCAGTACCAGCTACAACCAACACCACCAGTACCAACACTACCACCAACACCACCAGTACCAAGAATACCAACAAAACCACCAGTACCAACACTACCACCAGCACCAACACCACCAGTACCTACACTACCACAAACACCACCAACACCAACACAACCAGTACCAAAACTACTACCAACACCACCACCAACACCACCAGTACCAACACTACCACCAACACCACCAGTACCAACACTACCACCACCACCACCAGTAACAACACTACCACCAACACCACCTGTACCTATATTACCACCAAACCACCAGTACCAACACTACCACCAACACCACCAATACCAACACCAACTGTACCAACACTACCACCAACACCACCAATACCAACATTACCACCAACACCACCAGTACCGACACTACCAACAACACCACCAGTACCAACACTACCACCAACACCACCAATACCAACACTACCACCAACACCACCAGTACCAACACTACCACCAACACCACCAGTACCAACACTACCACCAACACCACCAATACCAACACTACCACCAACACCACCTGTACCAAAACTACCACCAACACCACCAATACCAACACTACCACCTCCACCATCAGTACCAACACTACCACCAACACCACCAGTACCAACACTACCACCAACACCACCAGTACCAACACTACCACCAACACCACCAATACCAACACTACCACCTCCACCATCAGTACCAACACTACCACCAACACCACCAATACCAACACTACCACCAACACCACCTGTACCAAAACTACCACCAACACCACCAATACCAACACTACCACCTGTACCAACACTACCACCAACACCACCAGTACCAGTACCAACACTACCACCAACACCAACTGTAACATCACTGCCACCAACACCACCAATACCAACACTACCACCAACACTACCAGTACCAACACTACCACCAACACCACCAGTACCAACACAACCACCAACACTACCAGTACCAGTACCAACACTACCACCAACACCACCAGTACCAGTAACAACACTACCACCAACACCACCAGTACCAACACTACCACCAACACCACCAGTACGAGTAACAACACTACCACCAACACCACCAGTACCAACACTACCACCAACACCACCAGAACCAACACTACCACCAACACCACCAGTACCAACACTACCACCAACACCACTAATACCAACACTACCACCAACACCACCTGTACCAACACTACCACCAACACCACCAGTACCAACACTACCACCAACACCAATTGTACCAACAGTACCACCAACACCACCAGTACCAGTACCAACAGTACCACCAACACTACCAGTACCAACACTACCACCAACACCACCAGTACCAACACTACCACAAACACCACCAATACCAACACTACCGCCGGCACCACCAATACCAACACTACCACCAACACCACTTGTACCAACACTACCACGAACACCACCAGTACCAGTACCAACACTACCACCAACACCACCAGTACCGACACTACCGCCAACACCACCAGTACCAGTTCCAACACTACCACCAACACCACCAGTACCAACACTACCACCAACACCACCAATACCAACACTACCACCAACACCACCTGTACCAACACTACCACCAACACCACCAGTACCAACACTACCACCAACACCAATTGTACCAACAGTACCACCAACACCACCAGTACCAACACTACCACAAACACCACCAATACCAACACTACCGCCGGCACCACCAATACCAACACTACCACCAACACCACTTTTACCAACACTAACACCGACACCACCAGTACCAGTACCAACACTACCACCAACACCACCAGTACCAACACTACCACCAACACCACCAATACCAACACTACCACCAACATCACCTGTACCAACACTACCACCAACATCACCAGTGCCAAGACTACCACCAACAACACCAGTACCAAAACTACCACCAACACCACCAGTGCCAACACTAACACCAACACCACCAGTACCAACACTACAACCAACACCACCAGTACCAGTACCAAGGCTACCACCAACACCACCAGTACCAACACTACCACCAACACCACCAGTACCAACACTACCACCAACACCACCAGTACCAACACTACCACCAACACCACCAATACCAACACTACCACCACCAGTACCAGTTCCAACACTACCACCAACACCACCAGTACCAACACTACCACCAACACCACCAGTATCAGTACCAACACCACCACCAACACCACCAGTACCAACACTACCACCAACACCACCAGTACCAACACTACCAACAACACTACCAGTACCAACACTACCACCAACACCACCAGTACCAACGCTACCACCAACACCACTAATACCAACACTACCACCAACACCACCAATACCAACACTACCACCATCACCACCATTACCAACACTACCACCAACACCACCAGTACCAACACTACCACCAACACCACCAGTACCAACACTACCACCAACACCACCAGTACCAACACTACCAACAACACTACCAGTACCAACACTACCACCAACACCACCAGTACCAACGCTACCACCAACACCACCAGTACCAACACTACCACCAACACCACCAGTACCAACACTACCACCAACACCACCAGTACCAACACTACCACCAACACCACCAATACCAACACTACCAACAAGACTACCAGTACCAACACTACCAACAACACTACCAGTACCAACACTACCACCAACACCACCAGTACCAACACTACCACCAACACCACCAGTACCAACACTACCACCAACACCACCAGTACCATCACTACCAACAACACCACCAGTACCAACACTACCAACAACACTACCAGTACCAACACTACCACCAACACCACCAGTACCAACGCTACCACCAACACCACCAGTACCAACACTACCACCAACACCACCAGTACCAACACTACCACCAACACCACCAGTACCAACACTACCACCAACACCACCAGTACCAACACTACCACCAACACCACCAGTACCAACACTACCACCAACACCACCAGTACCAACACTACCACCAACACCACCAGTACCAACACTACCACCAACACCACCAGTACCAACACTACCACCAACACCACCAGTACCAACACTACCACCAACACCACCAATACCAACACTACCACCACCAGTACCAGTTCCAACACTACCACCAACACCACCAGTACCAGTACCAACACCACCACCAACACCACCAGTACCAACACTACCACCAACACCACCAGTACCAACACTACCACCAACACCACCAGTACCAACACTACCACCAACACCACCAATACCAACACTACCACCACCAGTACCAGTTCCAACACTACCACCAACACCACCAGTACCAGTACCAACGCTACCACCAACACCACCAATACCAACACTACCAACAACACTACCAGTACCAACGCTACCACCAACACCACCAGTACCAACACTACCACCAACACCACCAGTACCAACACTACCACCAACACCACCAGTACCAACACTACCACCAACACCACCAATACCAACACTACCAACAACACTACCAGTACCAACACTACCACCAACACCACCAGTACCAACGCTACCACCAACACCACCAATACCAACACTACCAACAACACTACCAGTACCAACACTACCAACAACACTACCAGTACCAACACTACCACCAACACCACCAGTACCAACACTACCACCAACACCACCAGTACCAACACTACCACCAACACCACCAGTACCAACACTACCAACAACACTACCAGTACCAACACTACCACCAACACCACCAGTACCAACGCTACCACCAACACCACCAGTACCAACACTACCACCAACACCACCAGTACCAACACTACCACCAACACCACCAGTACCAACACTACCACCAACACCACCAATACCAACACTACCAACAACACTACCAGTACCAACACTACCAACAACACTACCAGTACCAACACTACCACCAACACCACCAGTACCAACACTACCACCAACACCACCAGTACCAACTCTACCACCAACACCACCAGTACCAACACTACCAACAACACTACCAGTACCAACACTACCACCAACACCACCAGTACCAACGCTACCACCAACACCACCAGTACCAACACTACCACCAACACCACCAGTACCAACACTACCACCAACACCAATTGTACCAACAGTACCACCAACACCACCAGTACCAGTACCAACAGTACCACCAACACTACCAGTACCAACACTACCACCAACACCACCAGTACCAACACTACCACAAACACCACCAATACCAACACTACCGCCGGCACCACCAATACCAACACTACCACCAACACCACTTGTACCAACACTACCACGAACACCACCAGTACCAGTACCAACACTACCACCAACACCACCAGTACCGACACTACCGCCAACACCACCAGTACCAGTTCCAACACTACCACCAACACCACCAGTACCAACACTACCACCAACACCACCAATACCAACACTACCACCAACACCACCTGTACCAACACTACCACCAACACCACCAGTACCAACACTACCACCAACACCAATTGTACCAACAGTACCACCAACACCACCAGTACCAACACTACCACAAACACCACCAATACCAACACTACCACCAACACCACTTTTACCAACACTAACACCGACACCACCAGTACCAGTACCAACACTACCACCAACACCACCAGTACCAACACTACCACCAACACCACCAATACCAACACTACCACCAACATCACCTGTACCAACACTACCACCAACATCACCAGTGCCAAGACTACCACCAACAACACCAGTACCAAAACTACCACCAACACCACCAGTGCCAACACTAACACCAACACCACCAGTACCAACACTACAACCAACACCACCAGTACCAGTACCAAGGCTACCACCAACACCACCAGTACCAACACTACCACCAACACCACCAGTACCAACACTACCACCAACACCACCAGTACCAACACTACCACCAACACCACCAATACCAACACTACCACCACCAGTACCAGTTCCAACACTACCACCAACACCACCAGTACCAACACTACCACCAACACCACCAGTATCAGTACCAACACCACCACCAACACCACCAGTACCAACACTACCACCAACACCACCAGTACCAACACTACCAACAACACTACCAGTACCAACACTACCACCAACACCACCAGTACCAACGCTACCACCAACACCACTAATACCAACACTACCACCAACACCACCAATACCAACACTACCACCATCACCACCATTACCAACACTACCACCAACACCACCAGTACCAACACTACCACCAACACCACCAGTACCAACACTACCACCAACACCACCAGTACCAACACTACCAACAACACTACCAGTACCAACACTACCACCAACACCACCAGTACCAACGCTACCACCAACACCACCAGTACCAACACTACCACCAACACCACCAGTACCAACACTACCACCAACACCACCAGTACCAACACTACCACCAACACCACCAATACCAACACTACCAACAAGACTACCAGTACCAACACTACCACCAACACCACCAGTACCAACGCTACCACCAACACCACCAATACCAACACTACCAACAACACTACCAGTACCAACACTACCACCAACACCACCAGTACCAACACTACCACCAACACCACCAGTACCAACACTACCACCAACACCACCAGTACCAACACTACCAACAACACCACCAGTACCAACACTACCAACAACACTACCAGTACCAACACTACCACCAACACCACCAGTACCAACGCTACCACCAACACCACCAGTACCAACACTACCACCAACACCACCAGTACCAACACTACCACCAACACCACCAGTACCAACACTACCACCAACACCACCAGTACCAACACTACCACCAACACCACCAGTACCAACACTACCACCAACACCACCAGTACCAACACTACCACCAACACCACCAGTACCAACACTACCACCAACACCACCAGTACCAACACTACCACCAACACCACCAGTACCAACACTACCACCAACACCACCAATACCAACACTACCACCACCAGTACCAGTTCCAACACTACCACCAACACCACCAGTACCAGTACCAACACCACCACCAACACCACCAGTACCAACACTACCACCAACACCACTAATACCAACACTACCACCAACACCACCAATACCAACACTACCACCATCACCACCATTACCAACACTACCACCAACACCACCAGTACCAACACTACCACCAACACCACCAGTACCAACACTACCACCAACACCACCAGTACCAACACTACCAACAACACTACCAGTACCAACACTACCACCAACACCACCAGTACCAACGCTACCACCAACACCACCAGTACCAACACTACCACCAACACCACCAGTACCAACACTACCACCAACACCACCAGTACCAACACTACCACCAACACCACCAGTACCAACGCTACCACCAACACCACCAATACCAACACTACCAACAACACTACCAGTACCAACGCTACCACCAACACCACCAGTACCAACACTACCACCAACACCACCTGTACCAACACTACCACCAACACCACCAGTACCAACACTACCACCAACACCACCAATACCAACACTACCAACAACACTACCAGTACCAACACTACCACCAACACCACCAGTACCAACGCTACCACCAACACCACCAATACCAACACTACCAACAACACTACCAGTACCAACACTACCAACAACACTACCAGTACCAACACTACCACCAACACCACCAGTACCAACACTACCACCAACACCACCAGTACCAACACTACCACCAACACCACCAGTACCAACACTACCAACAACACTACCAGTACCAACACTACCACCAACACCACCAGTACCAACGCTACCACCAACACCACCAGTACCAACACTACCACCAACACCACCAGTACCAACACTACCACCAACACCACCAGTACCAACACTACCACCAACACCACCAATACCAACACTACCAACAACACTACCAGTACCAACACTACCAACAACACTACCAGTACCAACACTACCACCAACACCACCAGTACCAACACTACCACCAACACCACCAGTACCAACTCTACCACCAACACCACCAGTACCAACACTACCAACAACACTACCAGTACCAACACTACCACCAACACCACCAGTACCAACGCTACCACCAACACCACCAGTACCAACACTACCACCAACACCACCAGTACCAACACTACCCCCAACACCACCAGTACCAACACTACCACCAACACCACCAGTACCAACACTACCACCAACACCACCAGTGCCAACACTACCACTAACACCACCAGTACCAACACTACCACCAACACCACCAGTGCCAGCACTACCACCAACACCACCAGTACCAACACTACCACCAACACCACCAGTACCAACACTACCACCAACACCACCAGTACCAACACTACCACCAACACCACCAGTACCAGTACAGATACTACCACCAACACCACCAGTACCACTACCAACACTACCACCAACACCACCAGTACCAGTACCAACACTACCACCAACACAAACAGTACCAGTACCAACACTACCACCAACACCACAAGTACAAGTACAAACACTACCACCAACACCACCAGTACCAGTACCAACACTACCAACAACACCACCAGTGCCAACACAAACACCAACACCACCAGTACCAACACTACCACCAACACCTCCAGTACCAACACTACCACTAACACCACCAGTACCAATACCAACACTACCACCAACACCACCAGTACCAACACTACCACCACCACCACCAGTACCAACACTACCACCAACACCACCAGTACCAACACTACCACCAACACCACCTGTACCAACACTACCACCAACACCACCTGTACCAACACTACCACACACACCACCAGTATCAACACTACCACCAACACTACCTGTACCAATATTACCACCAAACCACCAGTACCAACACTACCACAAACACCACCAGTACCAACACTACCACCAACACCACCAGTACCAACACTACCACCAACACGACCATTACCAACACTACCACCAACACCACCTGTACCAACACTACCACACACACCACCAGTATCAACACTACCACCAACACTACCTGTACCAATATCACCACCAAACCACCAGTACCAACACTACCACAAACACCACCAGTACCAACGCTACCACCAACATCACCAGTACCAACACTACCACCAACACGACCATTACCAACACTACCACCAACACCACCAATACCAACACTACCAACAACACCACCAGTACCAACACTACCACCACCAGTACCAGTTCCAACACTACCACCAACACCACCAGTACCAACACTACCACCAACACCACCAGTACCAGTACCAACACCACCACCAACACCACCAGTACCAACACTACCACCAACACCACTAATACCAACACTACCACCAACACCACCAATACCAACACTACCACCATCACCACTATTACCAACACTACCACCAACACCACCAGTACCAACACTACCACCAACACCACCAATACCAACACTACCACCAACACCACCAGCACCAACACTTCCACCAACACCACCAGTACCAACACTACCACCAACACCACCAGTACCAACAATACCACCAACACCACCAATACCAACACTATCACCAACACCACCAGTACCAGTACTAACACTACCACCAACACCACCAGTACCAACACTACCAATACCAGTACCAACACTACCACCAACTCCACCAGTACCAGTAACAACACCACCACCAACACCACCGGAAACAACACTACCACCAACACCACCAGCACCAACACTACCACCAATACCACCAGTAACAACACCACCACCAACACCACCAATGCCAACACTACCACCAACACCACCAGTACCAACACTATCACCAACACCACCAGTACCAACACTACCACCAACACCACCAGTACCAACACTACCACCAACACCACTAGTACCAACACTACCACCAACACCACCAGTACCAACACTACCACCAAAACCACCTGTACCAGTACCAACACTACCACCAACACCACCAGTACCAACACTACCACCAAGACCACCAGTACCAACTACCACCAACACCACCAGTACCAACACTACCACCAACACCACCAGTACCAACTACCACCAAGACCACCAGTACCAACACTACCACCAACACCACCAATACCAACAATAACCATCAACAGCACCTGTACCAACACTACCACCAACACCACCAATACCAACATTACCACCAACACCACCAGTACCAACACTACCACCAACACCACCAGTACCAACACTACCACCAACACCACCAATACCAACACTACCACCAACACCACCAGTAACATTACCAACTCTACCACCAACACCACCTATAACAACACTACCACCAACACCACCAATACCACCACTACCACCAACACCACCAGTACCAACACTACCACCAACACCACCTATACCAACACTACCACCAACACCACCAATACCACCACTACCACCAACACCACCAGTACCAACACTACCACCAACACCACCAATACCAACACTACCACCAACACCACCAATACCAACACTTCCACCAACACCACCAGAAACAACACTACCACCAACACCACCACCAACACCACCACCAACACCACCAGTACCAACACTACCATCAACACCACCAATACCAGCACCAACACTACCATCAACACCACCAGTACCAACACTACCACCAACACCACCAATACCAACACTACCACCAACACCACCAGTACCAACACTTCCACCAACACCACCAGTACCAACACTACCACCAACACCACCAATACCAGTACCAACACTACCACCAACACCACCAGTACCAACACAACCACCAACACTACCAGTACCAGTACCAACACTACCACCAACACCACCAGTACCAGTACCAACACTACCACCAACACCACCAATACCAACACTACCACCAACACCACCAGTACCAACACAACCACCAACACTACCAGTACCAGTACCAACACTACCACCAACACCACCAGTACAAACACTACCACCAACACCACCAGAACCAACACTACCACCAACACCACCAATACCAACACTACCACCAACACCACCAGTACCAACACTACCACCAACACCACCAGTACCAACACTACCACCAACACCACCAGTACCACCACTACCAACAACACTACCAGTACCAACACTACCACCAACACCACCAGTACCAACGCTACCACCAACACCACCAGTACCAACACTACCACCAACACCACCAGTACCAACACTACCACCAACACCACCAGTACCAACACTACCACTAACACCACCAGTACCAACACTACCACCAATACCACCAGTGCCAGCACTACCACCAACACCACCAGTACCAACACTACCACCAACACCACCAGTACCAACACTACCACCATAACCACCAGTATCAACACTACCACCAACACCAACACCACCAGTACCAACAGTACCACCAACACCACCAGTACCAACACTACCACCAACACCACCAGAACCAGTACAGATACTACCACCAACACCACCAGTACCACTACCAACATTACCACCAACACCACCAGTACCAGTACCAACACTACCACCAACACAAACAGTACCAGTACCAACACTACCACCAACACCACAAGTACAAGTACAAACACTACCACCAACACCACTAGTACCAGTACCAACACTACCAACAACACCACCAGTGCCAACACAAACACCAACACCACCAGTACCAACACTACCACCAACACCTCCAGTACCAACACTACCACTAACACCACCAGTACCAATACCAACACTACCACCAACACCACCAGTACCAACACTACCACCACCACCACCAGTACCAACACTAACACCAACACCACCAGTACCAACACTACCACCAACACCACCTGTACCAACACTACCACCAACACCACCTGTACCAACACTACCACACACACCACCAGTATCAACACTACCACCAACACTACCTGTACCAATATTACCACCAAACCACCAGTACCAACACTACCACAAACACCACCAGTACCAACACTACCACCAACACCACCAGTACCAACACTACCACCAACACCACCAGTACCAACACTACCACCAACACCACCAGTACCAACACTACCAACAACACTACCAGTACCAACACTACCACCAACACCACCAGTACCAACGCTACCACCAACACCACCAGTACCAACACTACCACCAACACCACCAGTACCAACACTACCACCAACACCACCAGTACCAACACTACCACCAACACCACCAATACCAACACTACCAACAACACTACCAGTACCAACACTACCAACAACACTACCAGTACCAACACTACCACCAACACCACCAGTACCAACACTACCACCAACACCACCAGTACCAACACTACCACCAACACCACCAGTACCAACACTACCAACAACACTACCAGTACCAACACTACCACCAACACCACCAGTACCAACGCTACCACCAACACCACCAGTACCAACACTACCACCAACACCACCAGTACCAACACTACCACCAACACCACCAGTACCAACACTACCACCAACACCACCAGTACCAACACTACCACCAACACCACCAGTGCCAACACTACCACTAACACCACCAGTACCAACACTACCACCAACACCACCAGTGCCAGCACTACCACCAACACCACCAGTACCAACACTACCACCAACACCACCAGTACCAACACTACCACCATAACCACCAGTATCAACACTACCACCAACACCAACACCACCAGTACCAACAGTACCACCAACACCACCAGTACCAACACTACCACCAGCACCACCAGTACCAGTACAGATACTACCACCAACACCACCAGTACCACTACCAACACTACCACCAACACCACCAGTACCAGTACCAACACTACCACCAACACAAACAGTACCAGTACCAACACTACCACCAACACCACAAGTACAAGTACAAACACTACCACCAACACCACCAGTACCAGTACCAACACTACCAACAACACCACCAGTGCCAACACAAACACCAACACCACCAGTACCAACACTACCACCAACACCTCCAGTACCAACACTACCACTAACACCACCAGTACCAATACCAACACTACCACCAACACCACCAGTACCAACACTACCACCACCACCACCAGTACCAACACTACCACCAACACCACCAGTACCAACACTACCACCAACACCACCTGTACCAACACTACCACCAACACCACCTGTACCAACACTACCACACACACCACCAGTATCAACACTACCACCAACACTACCTGTACCAATATTACCACCAAACCACCAGTACCAACACTACCACAAACACCACCAGTACCAACACTACCACCAACACCACCTGTACCAACACTACCACCAACACCACCTGTACCAACACTACCACACACACCACCAGTATCAACACTACCACCAACACTACCTGTACCAATATTACCACCAAACCACCAGTACCAACACTACCACAAACACCACCAGTACCAACGCTACCACCAACACCACCAGTACCAACACTACCACCAACACGACCATTACCAACACTACCACCAACACCACCAATACCAACACTACCAACAACACCACCAGTACCAACACTACCACCACCAGTACCAGTTCCAACACTACCACCAACACCACCGGTACCAACACTACCACCAACACCACCAGTACCAGTACCAACACCACCACCAACACCACCAGTACCAACACTACCACCAACACCACTAATACCAACACTACCACCAACACCACCAATACCAACACTACCACCATCACCACCATTACCAACACTACCACCAACACCACCAGTACCAACACTACCACCAACACCACCAATACCAACACTACCACCAACACCACCAGCACCAACACTTCCACCAACACCACCAGTACCAACACTACCACCAACACCACCAGTACCAACAGTACCACCAACACCACCAATACCAACACTATCACCAACACCACCAGTACCAGTACTAACACTACCACCAACACCACCAGTACCAACACTACCAATACCAGTACCAACACTACCACCAACTCCACCAGTACCAGTAACAACACCACCACCAACACCACCGGTAACAACACTACCACCAACACCACCAGTACCAACACTACCACCAACACCACCAGTAACAACACCACCACCAACACCACCAGTATCAACACTACCACCAACACCACCAGTACCAACACTACCACCAACACCACAAGTACCAGTACCAACACCACCACCAACACCACCAGTACCAACACTACCACCAACACCACTAATACCAACACTACCACCAACACCACCAATACCAACACTACCACCATCACCACCAATACCAACACTACCACCAACACCACCAGTACCAACACTACCACCAACACCACCAATACCAACACTACCACCAACACCACCAGTACCAACACTTCCACCAACACCACCAGTACCAACACTACCACTAACACCACCAGTACCAAAACTACCACCAACACAACCACCAACACTACCAGTACCAGTACCAACACTACCACCAACACCACCAGTACCAGTACCAACACTACCACCAACACCACCAATACCAACACTACCACCAACACCACCAGTACCAACACAACCACCAACTCTACCAGTACCAGTACCAACACTACCACCAACACCACCAGTACAAACACTACCACCAACACCACCAGAACCAACACTACCACCAACACCACCAATACCAACACTACCACCAACACCACCAGTACCAACACTACCACCAACACCACCAGTACCAACACTACCACCAACACCACCAGTACCAACACTACCAACAACACTACCAGTACCAACACTACCACCAACACCACCAGTACCAACGCTACCACCAACATCACCAGTACCAACACTACCACCAACACCACCAGTACCAACACTACCACCAACACCACCAGTACCAACACTACCACCAACACCACCAGTACCAACACTACCACCAACACCACCAGTGCCAACACTACCACTAACAGCACCAGTACCAACACTACCACCAACACCACCAGTGCCAGCACTACCACCAACACCACCAGTACCAACACTACCACCAACACCACCAGTACCAACACTACCACCATAACCACCAGTATCAACACTACCACCAACACCAACACCACCAGTACCAACAGTACCACCAACACCACCAGTACCAACACTACCACCAACACCACCAGTACCAGTACAGATACTACCACCAACACCACCAGTACCACTACCAACACTACCACCAACACCACCAGTACCAGTACCAACACTACCACCAACACAAACAGTACCAGTACCAACACTACCACCAACACCACAAGTACAAGTACAAACACTACCACCAACACCACCAGTGCCAACACAAACACCAACACCACCAGTACCAACACTACCACCAACACCTCCAGTACCAACACTACCACTAACACCACCAGTACCAATACCAACACTACCACCAACACCACCAGTACCAACACTACCACCACCACCACCAGTACCAACACTACCACCAACACCACCAGTACCAACACTACCACCGACACCACCTGTACCAACACTACCACCAACACCACCTGTACCAACACTACCACACACACCACCAGTATCAACACTACCACCAACACTACCTGTACCAATATTACCACCAAACCACCAGTACCAACACTACCACAAACACCACCAGTACCAACACTACCACCAACACCACCAGTACCAACACTACCACCAACACGACCATTACCAACACTACCACCAACACCACCTGTACCAACACTACCACACACACCACCAGTATCAACACTACCACCAACACTACCTGTACCAATATTACCACCAAACCACCAGTACCAACACTACCACAAACACCACCAGTACCAACCCTACCACCAACACCACCAGTACCAACACTACCACCAACACGACCATTACCAACACTACCACCAACACCACCAATACCAACACTACCAACAACACCACCAGTACCAACACTACCACCACCAGTACCAGTTCCAACACTACCACCAACACCACCAGTACCAACACTACCACCAACACCACCAGTACCAGTACCAACACCACCACCAACACCACCAGTACCAACACTACCACCAACACCACTAATACCAACACTACCACCAACACCACCAATACCAACACTACCACCATCACCACCATTACCAACACTACCACCAACACCACCAGTACCAACACTACCACCAACACCACCAATACCAACACTACCACCAACACCACCAGCACCAACACTTCCACCAACACCACCAGTACCAACACTACCACCAACACCACCAGTACCAACAGTACCACCAACACCACCAATACCAACACTATCACCAACATCACCAGTACCAGTACTAACACTACCACCAACACCACCAGTACCAACACTACCAATACCAGTACCAACACTACCACCAACTCCACCAGTACCAGTAACAACACCACCACCAACACCACCGGTAACAATACTACCACCAACACCACCAGCACCAACACTACCACCAATACCACCAGTAACAACACCACCACCAACACCACCAATGCCAACACTACCACCAACACCACCAGTACCAACACTATCACCAACACCACCAGTACCAACACTACCACCAACACCACCAGTACCAACACTACCACCAACACCACTAGTACCAACACTACCACCAACACCACCAGTACCAACACTACCACCAACACCACCTGTACCAGTACCAACACTACCACCAACACCACCAGTACCAACACTACCACCAAGACCACCAGTACCAACTACCACCAACACCACCAGTACCAACACTACCACCAACACCACCAGTACCAACTACCACCAAGACCACCAGTACCAACACTACCACCAACACCACCAATACCAACAATAACCATCAACAGCACCTGTACCAACACTACCACCAACACCACCAATACCAACATTACCACCAACACCACCAGTACCAACACTACCACCAACACCACCAGTACCAACACTACCACCAACACCACCAATACCAACACTACCACCAACACCACCAGTAACATTACCAACTCTACCACCAACACCACCTATACCAACACTACCACCAACACCACCAATACCACCACTACCACCAACACCACCAGTACCAACACTACCACCAACACCACCTATACCAACACTACCACCAACACCACCAATACCACCACTACCACCAACACCACCAGTACCAACACTACCACCAACACCACCAATACCAACACTACCACCAACACCACCAATACCAACACTTCCACCAACACCACCAGAAACAACACTACCACCAACACCACCACCAACACCACCACCAACACCACCAGTACCAACACTACCATCAACACCACCAATACCAGCACCAACACTACCACCAACACCACCAATACCAACACTACCACCAACACCACCAGTACCAACACTTCCACCAACACCACCAGTACCAACACTACCACCAACACCACCAGTACCAACAGTACCACCAACACCACCAATACCAATACTATCACCAACAGCACCAGTACCAGTACTAACACTACCACCAACACCACCAGTACCAACACTACCACCAACACCACCAGTACCAACACTACCACCAACACCACCAATACCAGTACCAACACTACCACCAACACCACCAGTACCAGTAACAACACTACCACCAACCACACCAGCACCAACACTACGACCAACACCACCAGTAACAACACTACCACCTACACCACCAATACCAACATTACCACCAACACCACCAGTATCAACACTACCACCAACACCACCAGTATCAACACTACCACCAACACCACAAGTACCAGTACCAACAACACCACCAACACCACCAGTACCAACACTACCACCAACACCACTAATACCAACACTACCACCAACACCACCAATACCAACACTACCACCATCACCACCAATACCAACACTACCACCAACACCACCAGTACCAACACTACCACCAACACCACCAATACCAACACTACCACCAACACCACCAGTACCAACACTTCCACCAACACCACCAGTACCAACACTACCACCAACACCACCAGTACCAAAACTACCACCAACAGCACCAATACCAACACTACCACCTGTACCAACACTACCACCAACACTACCAGTACCAACACTACCACCAACACCACCAGTACCAACACAACCACCAACACTACCAGTACCAGTACCAACACTACCACCAATACCACCAGTACCAGTACCAACACTACCACCAACACCACCAATACCAACACTACCACCAACACCACCAGTACCAACACAACCACCAACACTACCAGTACCAGTACCAACACTACCACCAACACCACCAATACCAACACTACCACCAACACCACCAATACCAACACTACCACCAACACCACCAGTAACAGTACCAACGCTACCACCAACACCACCAGTACCAACACTACCACCAACACCAACAGTTCCAGTACAAACATAACCACCAACACTACCAGTACCAACAGTACCACCAACACCACCAGTGCCAACACTACCACCAACACCACCAGTACCAACACTACCACCAACACCACCAGAACGAACACTACCACCAACACCAACACAACCAGTACCAAAACTACTACCAACACCACCACCAACACCACCAGTACCAACACTACCACCAACACCACCAGTACCAACACTACCACCAACACCACCAGTACCAACACTACCACCAACACCAACACCACCAGTACCAACACTACTACCAACACCACCACCAACACCACCAGTATAAACACTACCACCAACACCACCAGTACCAACACTACCACCAACACCACCAGCACCAACACTACCACCAACACCACCAGTACCAACACTACCACCAACACCACCAGTACCAACAGTACCAGCAACACCACCACTACCAACACTACCACCAACACCACCAGTACCAGTACCAACACTACCACCAACACAAACAGTACCAGTACCAACACTACCACCAACACCACAAGTACAAGTACAAACACTACCACCAACACCACCAGTGCCAACACAAACACCAACACCACCAGTACCAACACTACCACCAACACCTCCAGTACCAACACTACCACTAACACCACCAGTACCAATACCAACACTACCACCAACACCACCAGTACCAACACTACCACCACCACCACCAGTACCAACACTACCACCAACACCACCAGTACCAACACTACCACCAACACCACCTGTACCAACACTACCACCAACACCACCTGTACCAACACTACCACACACACCACCAGTATCAACACTACCACCAACACTACCTGTACCAATATTACCACCAAACCACCAGTACCAACACTACCACAAACACCACCAGTACCAACACTACCACCAACACCACCAGTACCAACACTACCACCAACACGACCATTACCAACACTACCACCAACACCACCTGTACCAACACTACCACACACACCACCAGTATCAACACTACCACCAACACTACCTGTACCAATATTACCACCAAACCACCAGTACCAACACTACCACAAACACCACCAGTACCAACGCTACCACCAACACCACCAGTACCAACACTACCACCAACACGACCATTACCAACACTACCACCAACACCACCAATACCAACACTACCAACAACACCACCAGTACCAACACTACCACCACCAGTACCAGTTCCAACACTACCACCAACACCACCAGTACCAACACTACCACCAACACCACCAGTACCAGTACCAACACCACCACCAACACCACCAGTACCAACACTACCACCAACACCACCAATACCAACACTACCACCATCACCACCATTACCAACACTACCACCAACACCACCAGTACCAACACTACCACCAACACCACCAATACCAACACTACCACCAACACCACCAGCACCAACACTTCCACCAACACCACCAGTACCAACACTACCACCAACACCACCAGTACCAACAGTACCACCAACACCACCAATACCAACACTATCACCAACACCACCAGTACCAGTACTAACACTACCACCAACACCACCAGTACCAACACTACCAATACCAGTACCAACACTACCACCAACTCCACCAGTACCAGTAACAACACAACCACCAACACCACCGGTAACAATACTACCACCAACACCACCAGCACCAACACTACCACCAATACCACCAGTAACAACACCAACACCAACACCACCAATGCCAACACTACCACCAACACCACCAGTACCAACACTATCACCAACACCACCAGTACCAACACTACCACCAACACCACCAGTACCAACACTACCACCAACACCACTAGTACCAACACTACCACCAACACCACCAGTACCAACACTACCACCAACACCACCTGTACCAGTACCAACACTACCACCAACACCACCAGTACCAACACTACCACCAAGACCACCAGTACCAACTACCACCAACACCACCAGTACCAACACTACCACCAACACCACCAGTACCAACTACCACCAAGACCACCAGTACCAACACTACCACCAACACCACCAATACCAACAATAACCATCAACAGCACCTGTACCAACACTACCACCAACACCACCAATACCAACATTACCACCAACACCACCAGTACCAACACTACCACCAACACCACCAGTACCAACACTACCACCAACACCACCAATACCAACACTACCACCAACACCACCAGTAACATTACCAACTCTACCACCAACACCACCTATACCAACACTACCACCAACACCACCAATACCACCACTACCACCAACACCACCAGTACCAACACTACCACCAACACCACCAGTACCAGTAACAACACTACCACCAACCACACCAGCACCAACACTACGACCAACACCACCAGTAACAACACTACCACCTACACCACCAATACCAACATTACCACCAACACCACCAGTATCAACACTACCACCAACACCACCAGTATCAACACTACCACCAACACCACAAGTACCAGTACCAACAACACCACCAACACCACCAGTACCAACACTACCACCAACACCACTAATACCAACACTACCACCAACACCACCAATACCAACACTACCACCATCACCACCAATACCAACACTACCACCAACACCACCAGTACCAACACTACCACCAACACCACCAATACCAACACTACCACCAACACCACCAGTACCAACACTTCCACCAACACCACCAGTACCAACACTACCACCAACACCACCAGTACCAAAACTACCACCAACAGCACCAATACCAACACTACCACCTGTACCAACACTACCACCAACACTACCAGTACCAACACTACCACCAACACCACCAGTACCAACACAACCACCAACACTACCAGTACCAGTACCAACACTACCACCAATACCACCAGTACCAGTACCAACACTACCACCAACACCACCAATACCAACACTACCACCAACACCACCAGTACCAACACAACCACCAACACTACCAGTACCAGTACCAACACTACCACCAACACCACCAATACCAACACTACCACCAACACCACCAATACCAACACTACCACCAACACCACCAGTAACAGTACCAACGCTACCACCAACACCACCAGTACCAACACTACCACCAACACCAACAGTTCCAGTACAAACAATACCACCAACACTACCAGTACCAACAGTACCACCAACACCACCAGTGCCAACACTACCACCAACACCACCAGTACCAACACTACCACCAACACCACCAGAACGAACACTACCACCAACACCAACACAACCAGTACCAAAACTACTACCAACACCACCACCAACACCACCAGTACCAACACTACCACCAACACCACCAGTACCAACACTACCACCAACACCACCAGTACCAACACTACCACCAACACCAACACCACCAGTACCAACACTACTACCAACACCACCACCAACACCACCAGTATAAACACTACCACCAACACCACCAGTACCAACACTACCACCAACACCACCAGCACCAACACTACCACCAACACCACCAGTACCAACACTACCACCAACACCACCAGTACCAACAGTACCAGCAACACCACCACTACCAACACTACCACCAACACCACCAGTACCAGTACCAACACTACCACCAACACAAACAGTACCAGTACCAACACTACCACCAACACCACAAGTACAAGTACAAACACTACCACCAACACCACCAGTGCCAACACAAACACCAACACCACCAGTACCAACACTACCACCAACACCTCCAGTACCAACACTACCACTAACACCACCAGTACCAATACCAACACTACCACCAACACCACCAGTACCAACACTACCACCACCACCACCAGTACCAACACTAACACCAACACCACCAGTACCAACACTACCACCAACACCACCTGTACCAACACTACTACCAACACCACCTGTACCAACACTACCACACACACCACCAGTATCAACACTACCACCAACACTACCTGTACCAATATTACCACCAAACCACCAGTACCAACACTACCACAAACACCACCAGTACCAACACTACCACCAACACCACCAGTACCAACACTACCACCAACACGACCATTACCAACACTACCACCAACACCACCTGTACCAACACTACCACACACACCACCAGTATCAACACTACCACCAACACTACCTGTACCAATATTACCACCAAACCACCAGTACCAACACTACCACAAACACCACCAGTACCAACGCTACCACCAACACCACCAGTACCAACACTACCACCAACACGACCATTACCAACACTACCACCAACACCACCAATACCAACACTACCAACAACACCACCAGTACCAACACTACCACCACCAGTACCAGTTCCAACACTACCACCAACACCACCAGTACCAACACTACCACCAACACCACCAGTACCAGTACCAACACCACCACCAACACCACCAGTACCAACACTACCACCAACACCACTAATACCAACACTACCACCAACACCACCAATACCAACACTACCACCATCACCACCATTACCAACACTACCACCAACACCACCAGTACCAACACTACCACCAACACCACCAATACCAACACTACCACCAACACCACCAGCACCAACACTTCCACCAACACCACCAGTACCAACACTACCACCAACACCACCAGTACCAACAGTACCACCAACACCACCAATACCAACACTATCACCAACACCACCAGTACCAGTACTAACACTACCACCAACACCACCAGTACCAACACTACCAATACCAGTACCAACACTACCACCAACTCCACCAGTACCAGTAACAACACCACCACCAACACCACCGGTAACAATACTACCACCAACACCACCAGCACCAACACTACCACCAATACCACCAGTAACAACACCACCACCAACACCACCAATGCCAACACTACCACCAACACCACCAGTACCAACACTATCACCAACACCACCAGTACCAACACTACCACCAACACCACCAGTACCAACACTACCACCAACACCACTAGTACCAACACTACCACCAACACCACCAGTACCAACACTACCACCAACACCACCTGAACCAGTACCAACACTACCACCAACACCACCAGTACCAACACTACCACCAAGACCACCAGTACCAACTACCACCAACACCACCAGTACCAACACTACCACCAACACCACCAGTACCAACTACCACCAAGACCACCAGTACCAACACTACCACCAACACCACCAATACCAACAATAACCATCAACAGCACCTGTACCAACACTACCACCAACACCACCAATACCAACATTACCACCAACACCACCAGTACCAACACTACCACCAACACCACCAGTACCAACACTACCACCAACACCACCAATACCAACACTACCACCAACACCACCAGTAACATTACCAACTCTACCACCAACACCACCTATACCAACACTACCACCAACACCACCAATACCACCACTACCACCAACACCACCAGTACCAACACTACCACCAACACCACCTATACCAACACTACCACCAACACCACCAATACCACCACTACCACCAACACCACCAGTACCAACACTACCACCAACACCACCAATACCAACACTACCACCAACACCACCAATACCAACACTTCCACCAACACCACCAGAAACAACACTACCACCAACACCACCACCAACACCACCACCAACACCACCAGTACCAACACTACCATCAACACCACCAATACCAGCACCAACACTACCACCAACACCACCAGTACCAACACTACCACCAACACCACCAATACCAACACTACCACCAACACCACCAGTACCAACACTTCCACCAACACCACCAGTACCAACACTACCACCAACACCACCAGTACCAACAGTACCACCAACACCACCAATACCAACACTATCACCAACAGCACCAGTACCAGTACTAACACTACCACCAACACCACCAGTACCAACACTACCACCAACACCACCAGTACCAACACTACCACCAACACCACCAATACCAGTACCAACACTACCACCAACACCACCAGTACCAGTAACAACACTACCACCAACCACACCAGCACCAACACTACGACCAACACCACCAGTAACAACACTACCACCTACACCACCAATACCAACATTACCACCAACACCACCAGTATCAACACTACCACCAACACCACCAGTATCAACACTACCACCAACACCACAAGTACCAGTACCAACAACACCACCAACACCACCAGTACCAACACTACCACCAACACCACTAATACCAACACTACCACCAACACCACCAATACCAACACTACCACCATCACCACCAATACCAACACTACCACCAACACCACCAGTACCAACACTACCACCAACACTACCAATACCAACACTACCACCAACACCACCAGTACCAACACTTCCACCAACACCACCAGTACCAACACTACCACCAACACCACCAGTACCAAAACTACCACCAACAGCACCAATACCAACACTACCACCTGTACCAACACTACCACCAACACTACCAGTACCAACACTACCACCAACACCACCAGTACCAACACAACCACCAACACTACCAGTAACAGTACCAACACTACCACCAATACCACCAGTACCAGTACCAACACTACCACCAACACCACCAATACCAACACTACCACCAACACCACCAGTACCAACACAACCACCAACACTACCAGTACCAGTACCAACACTACCACCAACACCACCAATACCAACACTACCACCAACACCACCAATACCAACACTACCACCAACACCACCAGTAACAGTACCAACGCTACCACCAACACCACCAGTACCAACACTA
Organism: Eledone cirrhosa; assembly: GCA_964016885.1. Lineage (NCBI taxonomy): Eukaryota > Metazoa > Mollusca > Cephalopoda > Octopoda > Eledonidae > Eledone > Eledone cirrhosa. The sequence continues at coordinate 407,756,623 of OZ024741.1, read as the reverse complement.
CCACCAACACCAACAGTTCCAGTACAAACAATACCACCAACACTACCAGTACCAACAGTACCACCAACACCACCAGTGCCAACACTACCACCAACACCACCAGTACCAACACTACCACCAACACCACCAGAACGAACACTACCACCAACACCAACACAACCAGTACCAAAACTACTACCAACACCACCACCAACACCACCAGTACCAACACTACCACCAACACCACCAGTACCAACACTACCACCAACACCACCAGTACCAACACTACCACCAACACCAACACCACCAGTACCAACACTACTACCAACACCACCACCAACACCACCAGTATAAACACTACCACCAACACCACCAGTACCAACACTACCACCAACACCACCAGCACCAACACTACCACCAACACCACCAGTACCAACACTACCACCAACACCACCAGTACCAACAGTACCAGCAACACCACCAATACCAACACTACCACCAACACCACCAGTACCAGTACTAACACTACCACCAACACCACCAGTACCAACACTACCACCAACACCACCAATACCAACACTACCACCAACACCACCAGTACCAACACTTTCACCAACACCACCAGTACCAACACTAACACCAACACCACCAGTACCAACAGTACCACCAACACCACCAATACCAACATTACCACCAACACCACCAGTACCAACACTACCACCAACACCTCCAATACCAGTACCAACACTACCAGCAACACCACCAGTACCAGTAACAACACCACCACCAACACCACCAGTACCAACACTACCACCAACACCACCAGTACCAACACTACCACCAAAATCACCAGTAACAACACTACCACCTACACCACCAATACCAACACTACCACCAGCACCACCAGTACCAACACCACCAGTACCAACACTACCACCAACACCACCAGTACCAACACTACCACCAACACCACCAGTACCAACACTACCACCAACACTACCACCAACACCACCAGTACCAGTAACAACACCACCACCAACACCAACAGTAACAACACTACCACCAACAGCACCAGCACCAACACTACCACCAACACCACCAGTAACAACACTACAACCTACACCACCAATACCAACATTACCACCAACACCACCAGTATCAACACTACCACCAACACCACCTGTACCAATATTACCACCAAACCACCAGTACCAACACTACCACAAACACCACCAGTACCAACACTACCACCAACACGACCCTTACCAACACTACCACCAACACCACCAATACCAACACTACCAACAACACCACCAGTACCAACACTACCACCACCAGTACCAGTTCCAACACTACCACCAACACCACCAGTACCAACACTACCACCAACACCACCAGTACCAGTACCAACACCACCACCAGTACCAACACTACCACCAACACCACTAATACCAACACTACCACCAACACCACCAATACCAACACTACCACCATCACCACCATTACCAACACTACCACCAACACCACCAGTACCAACACTACCACCAACACCACCAATACCAACACTACCACCAACAGCACCAGTACTAACACTTCCACCAACACCACCAGTACCAACACTACCACCAACACCACCAGTACCAAAACTACCACCAACACCACCAATACCAACACTACCACCTGTACCAACACTACCACCAACACCACCAGTACCAGTACCAACACTACCACCAACACCACCTGTAACAACACTACCACCAACACCACCAATACCAACACTACCACCAACACTACCAGTACCAACACTACCACCAACACCACCAGTACCAACACAACCACCAACACTACCAGTACCAGTACCAACACTACCACCAACACCACCAGTACCAGTACCAACACTACCACCAACACCACCAATACCAACACTACCACTAACACCACCAGTACCAACACTACCACCAACACTACCAGTACCACACTACCACCAACACCACCAGTACCAACACAACCACCAACACTACCAGTACCAGTACCAACACTACCACCAACACCACCAGTACCAGTAACAACACTACCACCAACACCACCAGTACCAACACTACCACCAACACCAACAGTTCCAGTACAAACAATACCACCAACACTACCAGTACCAAGAGTACCACCAACACCACCAGTGCCAACACTACCACCAACACCACCAGTACCAACACTACCACCAACACCACCAGAACCAACACTACCACCAACACCAACACAACCAGTACCAAAACTACTACCAACACCACCACCAACACCACCAATACCAACACTACCACCAACACCACCAGTACCAACACTACCACCAACACCACCAGTACCAACACTACCACCAACACCAACACCACCAGTACAAACACTACTACCAACACCACCACCAACACCACCAGTATAAACACTACCACCAACACCACCAGTACCAACACTACCACCAACACCACCAGCACCAACACTACCACCAACACCACCAGTACCAACACTACCACCAACACCACCAGTACCAACAATACCAGCAACACCACCAATACCAACACTACCACCAACACCAACAGTACCAGTACTAACACTACCACCAACACCACCAGTACCAACACTACCACCAACACCACCAATACCAACACTACCACCAACACCACCAGTACCAACACTTCCACCAACACCACCAGTACCAACACTAACACCAACACCACCAGTACCAACACTACCACCAACACCACCAGTGCCAACACTACCACCAACACCACCAGTACCAACACTACCACCAACACCACCAGTACCAACACTAACACCATAACCACCAGTATCAACACTACCACCAACACCAACACCACCAGTACCAACAGTACCACCAACACCACCAGTACCAACACTACCACCAACACCACCAGTACCAGTACAGATACTACCACCAACACCACCAGTACCAGTACCAACACTACCACCAACACCACAAGTACAAGTACAAACACTACCACCAACACCACCAGTACCAGTACCAACACTACCAACAACACCTCCAGTACCAACACTACCACTAACACAACCAGTACCAATACCAACACTACCACCAACACCACCAGTACCAACACTACCACCATCACCACCAGTACCAACACTACCACCAACACCACCAGTACCAACACTACCACCAACACCACCTGTACCAACACTATCACCAACACCACCAGTACCAACACTACCACAAACACCACCAGTACCAACACTACCACCAACACGACCATTACCAACACTACCACCAACACCATCAATACCAACACTACCAACAACACCACCAGTACCAACACTACCACCACCAGTACCAGTTCCAACACTACCACCAACACCACCAGTAGCAACACTACCACCAACACCACCAGTACCAGTACCAACACCACCACCAACACCACCAGTACCAACACTACCAGCAACACCACTAATACCAACACTACCACCAACACCACCAATACCAACACTACCACCATCACCACCATTACCAACACTACCACCAACACCACCAGTACCAACACTACCACCAACACCACCAGTACCAACACTTCCACCAACACCACCAATACCAACACTTCCACCAACACCACCAATACCAACACTACCACCAACACCACCAGTACCAACACTTCCACCAACACCACCAATACCAACACTACCACCAACACCACCAGTACCAACACTTCCACCAACACAACCAGTACCAACAGTACCACCAACACCACCAATACCAACACTATCACCAACACCACCAGTACCAGTACTAACACTACCACCAACACCACCAGTACCAGTAACAACACCACCACCAACACCACCGGTAACAACACTACCACCACCACCACCAGCACCAACACTACCACCAATACCACCAGTAACAACACTACCACCTACACCACCAATACCAACATTACCACCTACACCACCAATACCAACATTACCACCAACACCACCAGTAGCAACACCACCACCAACACCACCAATGCCAACACTACCACCAACACCACCAGTACCAACACTATCACCAACACCACCAGTACCAACACTACCACCAACACCACCAGTACCAACACTACCACCAACACCACTAGTACCAACACTACCACCAACACCACCAGTACCAACACTACCACCAACACCACCAGTACCAGTACCAACACTACCACCAACACCACCAGTACCAACACTACCACCAACACCACCAGTACCAACACTACCACCAACACCACCAGTACCAACACTACCACCAACACCACCAGTACCAACACTACCACCAACACCACCAGTAACAGTACCAACGCTACCACCAACACCACCAATACTAACACTACCACCAACAGCACCTGTACAAACACTACCACCAACACCACCAGAACCAACACTACCACCAACACCACCAATACCAACACTACCACCAACACCACCAGTACCAACACTACCACCAACACCACCAGTAACAGTACCGACGCTACCACCAACACCACCAGTACTAACACTACCACCAACACCACCTATACCAACACTACCACCAACACCACTAATACCACCACTACCACCAACACCACCAGTACCAACACTACCACCAACACCACCAGTACTAACACTACCACCAACACCACCTATACCAACACTACCACCAACACCACTAATACCACTACTACCACCAACACCACCAGTACCAACACTACCACCAACACCACCAATACTAACACTACCACCAACACCACCAATACCAACACTACAACCAACACCACCAGTAACAGTACCAATACTACCACCAACACTACCAGTACCAACACTACCACCAACACCACCAGTACCAACACTACCACAAACACCACCAATACCAACACTACCACCGGCACCACCAATACCAACACTACCACCAACACCACTTTTACCAACACTAACACCGACACCACCAGTACCAGAAACCAACACCACCAGTACCAACACTACCACCAACACCACCAATACCAACACTACCACCAACATCACCTGTACCAACACTACCACCAACACCACCAGTACCAACACTACCACCAACACCACCAGTACCAACACTACCACCAACATCACCAGTGCCAAGACTACCACCAACAACACCAGTACCAACACTACCAACAACACCACCAGTGCCAACACAAACACCAACACCACCAGTACCAACACTACCACTAACACCACCAGTACCAATACCAACACTACCACCAACACCACCAGTACCAACACTACCACCACCACCACCAGTACCAACACTACCACCAACACCACCAGTACCAACACTACCACCAACACCACCTGTACCAACACTATCACCAACACCACCAGTACCAACACTACCACCAACACCACCTGTACCAACACTACCACACACACCACCAGTATCAACACTAACACCAACACCACCTGTACCAATATTACCACCAAACCACCAGTACCAACACTACCACCAACACGACCATTACCAACACTACCACCAACACCACCAATACCAACACTACCACACACACCACCAGTATCAACACTACCACCAACACCACCTGTACCAATATTACAACCAAACCACCAGTACCAACACTACTACCACCAGTACCAGTTCCAACACTACCACCAACACCACCAGTACCAACACTACCACCAACACCACCAACACCACCAGTACCAGTACCAACACCACCACCAACACCACCAGTACCAACACTACCACCAACACCACCAATACCAACACTACCACCATCACCACCATTACCAACACTACCACCAACACCACCAGTACCAACACTACCACCAACACCACCAATACCAACACTACCACCAACACCACCAGTACCAACACTTCTACCAACACCACCAGTACCAACACTACCACCAACACCACCAGTACCAACAGTACCACCAACACCACCAATACCAACACTATCATCAACACCACCAGTACCAGTACTAACACTACCACCAACACCACCTGCACCAACACTACCAACAATACCACCAGTAACAACACTACCACCTACACCACCAATACCAACATTACCACCTACACCACCAATACCAACATTACCACCAACACCACCAGTAGCAACACCACCACCAACACCACCAATGCCAACACTACCACCAACACCACCAGTACCAACACTATCACCAACACCACCAGTACCAACACTACCACCAACACCACCAATACCAACACTACCACCAACACCACCAGTAACATTACCAACTCTACCACCAACACCACCAGTACCAACACTACCACCAACACCACCTATACCAACACTACCACCAACACCACCAATACCAACACTACCACCAACACCACCAGTACCAACACTACCACCAACACCAACACCACCAGTACCAACACTACTACCAACACCACCACCATCACCACCAGTATAAACACTACCACCAACACCACCAGTACCAACACTACCACCAACACCACCAGTACCAACACTACCACCAACACCACCAGTACCAACACTACCACCAACACCAACACCACCAGTACCAACACTACTACCAACACCACCACCATCACCACCAGTATAAACACTACCACCAACACCACCAGTACCAACACTACCACCAACACCACCAATACCAACATTACCACCAACACCACCAGTACCAACACTACCAGCAACATCACCTGTACCAACACTACCACCAACAACAACACCACCAGTACCAACACTACCACCAACACCACCAATACCAACACTACCACCAACACCACCAGTACCAACACCACCAGTACCAACACTACCACCAACACCACCAGTACCAACACTACCACCAACACCACCAGTAGCAACACTACCACCAACACCACCAATACCAGTACCAACACTACCACCAACACCACCAGTACCAGTAACAACACCACCACCAACACCAACAGTAACAACACTACCACCAACAGCACCAGCACCAACACTACCACCAACACCACCAGTAACAACACGACCACCTACACCACCAATACCAACACTACCACCAACACCACCTGTACCAATATTACCACCAAACCACCAGTACCAACACTACCACAAACACCACCAGTACCAACACTACCACCAACACCACCTATACCAACACTACCACCAACACCACCAATACCAACACTACCACCAACACCACCAGTACCAACACTACCACCAACACCAACACCACCAGTACCAACACTACTACCAACACCACCACCATCACCACCAGTATAAACACTACCACCAACACCACCAGTACCAACACTACCACCAACACCACCAGTACCAACACTACCACCAACACCACCAGTACCAACACTACCACCAACACCAACACCACCAGTACCAACACTACTACCAACACCACCACCATCACCACCAGTATAAACACTACCACCAACACCACCAGTACCAACACTACCACCAACACCACCAATACCAACATTACCACCAACACCACCAGTACCAACACTACCAGCAACACCACCAGTACCAGTAACAACACCACCACCAACACCACCAGTACCAACACTACCACCAACACCACCAATACCAACACTACCACCAACACCACCAGTACCAACACCACCAGTACCAACACTACCACCAACACCACCAGTACCAACACTACCACCAACACCACCGGTAGCAACACTACCACCAACACCACCAATACCAGTACCAACACTACCACCAACACCACCAGTACCAGTAACAACACCACCACCAACACCAACAGTAACAACACTACCACCAACAGCACCAGCACCAACACTACCACCAACACCACCAGTAACAACACGACCACCTACACCACCAATACCAACACTACCACCAACACCACCTGTACCAATATTACCACGAAACCACCAGTACCAACACTACCACAAACACCACCAGTACCAACACTACCACCAACACGACCATTACCAACACTACCACCAACACCACCAATACCAACACTACCAACAACACCACCAGTACCAACACTACCACCACCAGTACCAGTTCCAACACTACCACCAACACCACTAGTACCAACACTACCACCAACACCACCAGTACCAGTACCAACACCACCACCAACACCACCAGTACCAACACTACCACCAACACCACTAATACCAACACTACCACCAACACCACCAATACCAACACTACCACCAACACCACCAGTACCAACACTACCACCAACACCACCAATACCAACACTACCACCAACACCACCAGTACCAACACTTCCACCAACACCACCAGTACCAACACTGCCACCAACACCACCAGTACCAACAGTACCACCAACACCACCAATACCAACACTATCACCAACACCACCAGTACCAGTACTAACACTACCACCAACACCACCAGTACCAACACTACCAATACCAGTACCAACACTACCACCAACTCCACCAGTACCAGTAACAACACCACCACCAACACCACCGGTAACAACACTACCACCAACACCACCAGCACCAACACTACCACCAATACCACCAGTAACAACACTACCACCTACACCACCAATACCAACATTACCACCTACACCACCAATACCAACATTACCACCAACACCACCAGTAGCAACACCACCACCAACACCACCAATGCCAACACTACCACCAACACCACCAGTACCAACACTATCACCAACACCACCAGTACCAACACTACCACCAACACCACCAGTACCAACACTACCACCAACACCACTAGTACCAACACTACCACCAACACCACCAGTACCAAAACCACCACCAACACCACCAATGCCAACACTACCATCAACACCTCCAATACTAGCACCAACACTACCACCAACACCACCAGTACCAACACTACCACCAACACCACTAGTACCAACACTACCACCAACACCACCAGTACCAACACTACCACCAACACCACCAGTACCAGTACCAACACTACCACCAACACCACCAGTACCAACACTACCACCAACACCACCAATACCAACACTACCACCAACAGCACATGTACCAACACTACCACCAACACCACCAATACCAACATTACCACCAACACCACCAGTACCAACACTACCACCAACACCACCAGTACCAACACTACCACCAACACCACCAATACCAACACTACCACCAACACCACCAGTAACATTACCAACTCTACCACCAACACCACCAGTACCAACACTACCACCAACACCACCTATACCAACACTACCACCAACACCACCAATACCACCACTACCACCAACACCACCAGTACCAACACTACCACCAACACCACCAATACCAACACTACCACCAACACCACCAATACCAACACTACCACCAACACCACCTATACCAACACTACCAACCAACACCACCAATACCACCACTACCACCAACACCACCAGTACCAACACTACCACCAACACCATCAGTACCAACACTACCACCAACACCACCAATACCAACACTACCACCAACACCACCAGTAACATTACCAACTCTACCACCAACACCACCAGTACCAACACTACCACCAACACCACCTATACCAACACTACCACCAACACCACCAATACCACCACTACCACCAACACCACCAGTACCAACACTACCACCAACACCACCAATACCAACACTACCACCAACACCACCAATACCAACACTACAACCAACACCACCTATACCAACACTACCACCAACACCACCAATACCAACACTACCACCAACAACACCAATACCAACACTACCACCAACACCACCAATACCAACACTACCACCAACACCACCAATACCACCACTACCACCAACACCAACACAACCAGTACCAAAACTACTACCAACACCACCACCAACACCACCAGTACCAACACTACCACCAACACCACCAGTACCAACACTACCACCAACACCAACACCACCAGTACCAACACTACTACCAACACCACCACCATCACCACCAGTATAAACACTACCACCAACACCACCAGTACCAACACTACCACCAACACCACCAATACCAACATTACCACCAACACCACCAGTACCAACACTACCAGCAACACCACCAGTACCAACACTACCACACACACCACCAGTATCAACACTACCACCAACACCACCAGTACCAGTACCGACACTACCACCAACACTACCAGTAACAACACCACCACCAACACCACCAGTACCAACACTACCACCAACACCACCAATACCAACACTACCACCAACACCACCAGTACCAACACCACCAGTACCAACACTACCACCAACACCACCAGTACCAACACTACCACCAACACCACCAGTAGCAACACTACCACCAACACCACCAATACCAGTACCAACACTACCACCAACACCACCAGTACCAGTAACAACACCACCACCAACACCAACAGTAACAACACTACCACCAACAGCACCAGCACCAACACTACCACCAACACCACCAGTAACAACACGACCACCTACACCACCAGTACCAACACTACCACAAACACCACCAGTACCAACACTACCACCAACACGACCATTACCAACACTACCACCAACACCACCAATACCAACACTACCAACAACACCACCAGTACCAACACTACCACCACCAGTACCAGTTCCAACACTACCACCAACACCACTAGTACCAACACTACCACCAACACCACCAGTACCAGTACCAACACCACCACCAACACCACCAGTACCAACACTACCACCAACACCACTAATACCAACACTACCACCAACACCACCAATACCAACACTACCACCAACACCACCAGTACCAACACTACCACCAACACCACCAATACCAACACTACCACCAACACCACCAGTACCAACACTTCCACCAACACCTCCAGTACCAACACTACCACCAACACCACCAATACCAACAGTACCACCAACACCACCAATACCAACACTATCACCAACACCACCAGTACCAGTACTAACACTACCACCAACACCACCAGTACCAGTAACAACACCACCACCAACACCACCGGTAACAACACTACCACCAACACCACCAGCACCAACACTACCACCAATACCACCAGTAACAACACTACCACCTACACCACCAATACCAACATTACCACCTACACCACCAATACCAACATTACCACCAACACCACCAGTAGCAACACCACCACCAACACCACCAATGCCAACACTACCACCAACACCACCAGTACCAACACTATCACCAACACCACCAGTACCAACACTACCACCAACACCACCAGTACCAACACTACCACCAACACCACTAGTACCAACACTACCACCAACACCACCAGTACCAACACTACCACCAACAGCACATGTACCAACACTACCACCAACACCACCAGTACCAGTACCAACACTACCACCAACACCACCAGTACCAAAACCACCACCAACACCACCAATGCCAACACTACCATCAACACCTCCAATACCAGCACCAACACTACCACCAACACCACCAGTACCAACACTACCACCAACACCACTAGTACCAACACTACCACCAACACCACCAGTACCAACACTACCACCAACACCACCAGTACCAGTACCAACACTACCACCAACACCACCAGTACCAACACTACCACCAACACCACCAATACCAACACTACCACCAACAGCACATGTACCAACACTACCACCAACACCACCAATACCAACATTACCACCAACACCACCAGTACCAACACTACCACCAACACCACCAGTACCAACACTACCACCAACACCACCAATACCAACACTACCACCAACACCACCAGTAACATTACCAACTCTACCACCAACACCACCAGTACCAACACTACCACCAACACCACCTATACCAACACTACCACCAACACCACCAATACCACCACTACCACCAACACCACCAGTACCAACACTACCACCAACACCACCAATACCAACACTACCACCAACACCACCAATACCAACACTACCACCAACACCACCTATACCAACACTACCAACCAACACCACCAATACCACCACTACCACCAACACCACCAGTACCAACACTACCACCAACACCATCAGTACCAACACTACCACCAACACCACCAATACCAACACTACCACCAACACCACCAGTAACATTACCAACTCTACCACCAACACCACCAGTACCAACACTACCACCAACACCACCTATACCAACACTACCACCAACACCACCAATACCACCACTACCACCAACACCACCAGTACCAACACTACCACCAACACCACCAATACCAACACTACCACCAACACCACCAATACCAACACTACAACCAACACCACCTATACCAACACTACCACCAACACCACCAATACCAACACTACCACCAACAACACCAATACCAACACTACCACCAACACCACCAATACCAACACTACCACCAACACCACCAATACCACCACTACCACCAACACCACCAGTACCAACACTACCACCAACACCACCAGTACCAACACTACCACCAACACCACCAATACCAACACTACCACCAACAGCACCTGTACAAACACTACCACCAACACCACCAGTACCAACACTACCACCAACACCACCAATACCAACACTACCACCAACACCACCAGTAACAGTACCAACGCTACCACCAACACCACCAGTACTAACACTACCACCAACACCACCTATACCAACACTACCACCAACACCACCAATACCACCACTACCACCAACACCACAAGTACCAACACAACCACCAACACCAACAATACCAACAATACCACCAACACCACCAATACCAACACTACCACCAACACCACCAGTACCAACACTTCCACCAACACCACCAGTACCAACACTACCACCAACACCACCAATACCAACACTACAACCAACACCACCAGTAACAGTACCAATACTACCACCAACACTACCAGTACCAACACTACCACCAACACCACCAGTACCAACACTACCACAAACACCACCAATACCAACACTACCACCAACACCACCAGTACCAACACTACCACAAACACCACCAATACCAACACTACCACAAACACCACCAATACCAACACTACCACCAACACCACCAGTACCAACACTACCACAAACACCACCAATACCAACACTACCACCAACACCACCAGTACCAACACTACCACAAACACCACCAATACCAACACTACCACCAACACCACCAGTACCAACACTACCACAAACACCACCAATACCAACACTACCACCAACACCACCAGTACCAACACTACCACAAACACCACCAATACCAACACTACCACCAACACCATCAGTACCAACACTACCACCAACACCACCTGTACCAACACTACCACCAACACCACCAGTACCAACACTACCACCAACACCACCAATACCAACACTACCACCAACACCACCAATACCAACACTACCACCAACACCACCTGTACCAACACTACCACCAACCCCACCAGTACCAACACTACCACCAACACCACCAATACCAACACTACCACCAACACCACCTGTACCAACACTACCACCAACACCACCAGTACCAACACTACCACCAACACCAATTGTACCAACAGTACCACCAACACCACCAGTACCAGTACCAACAGTACCACCAACACCACCAGTACCAACACTACCACCAACACCACCAGTACCAACACTACCACAAACACCACCAATACCAACACTACCGCCGGCAGCACCAATACCAACACTACCAACAACACCACTTGTACCAACACTACCACCAACACCACCAGTACCAGTACCAACACTACCACCAACACCACCAGTACCAACACTACCACCAACACCACCAATACCAACATCACCTGTACCAACACTACCACCAACACCACCGGTACAAACACTACCACCGACACCACCAGTACCAACACTACCACCAACACCACCAGTACCAGTTCCAACACTACCACCAACACCACCAGTACCAACACTACCACCAACACCACCAATACCAACACTACCACCAACATCACCAGTACCAACACTACCACCAACACCACCAGTACCAGTACCAACAATACCACCAACACCACCAGTACCAACACTACCACAAACACCACTTTTACCAACACTAACACCGACACCACCAGTACCAGTACCAACACTACCACCAACACCACCAGTACCAACACTACCACCAACACCACCAATACCAACACTACCACCAACATCACCTGTACCAACACTACCACCAACACCACCAGTACAAACACTACCACCAACACCACCAGTACCAACACTACCACCAACACCACCAGTACCAACACTACCACCAACATCACCAGTGCCAAGACTACCACCAATAACACCAGTACCAAAACTACCACCAACACCACCAGTGCCAACACTAACACCAACACCACCAGTACCAACACTACCACCATCACCACAAGTACCAACACTACCACCAACACCCCCAATACCAACACTACCAACAACACTACCAGTACCAACACTAACACCGACACCACCAATACCAACACTACCACCAACACTACCACCAACACCACCAATACCAACACTACCACCAACACCACCAATACCAACACTACCACCACCAGTACCAGTTCCAACACTACCACCAACACCACCAGTACCAACACTACCACCAACACCACCAGTACCAGTACCAACACCACCGCCAACACCACCAGTACCAACACTACCACCAACACCACTAATACCAACACTACCACCAACACCACCAATACCAACACTACCACCATCACCACCATTACCAACACTACCACCAACACCACCAGTACCAACACTACCACCAACACCACCAGTACCAACACTACCACCAACACCACCAGTACCAACACTACCAACAACATTACCAGTACCAACACTACCACCAACACCACCAGTATCAACGCTACCACCAACACCACCAGTACCAACACTACCACCAACACCACCAGTACCAACACTACCACCAACACCACCAGTGTCAACACTACCACCAACACCACCAGTACCAACACTACCACCAACACCACCAGTGCCAACACTACCACCAACACCACCAGTACCAACACTACCACCAACACCACCAGTACCAACACTACCACCATAACCACCAGTATCAACACTACCACCAACACCAACACCACCAGTACCAACAGTACCACCAACACCACCAGTACCAACACTACCACCAACACCACCAGTACCAGTACAGATACTACCACCAACACCACCAGTACCACTACCAACACTACCACCAACACCACCAGTACCAGTACCAACACTACCACCAACACAAACAGTACCAGTACCAACAATACCACCAACACCACCAGTACCAGTACCAACACTACCACCAACACCACCAGTACCAGTACCAACACTACCAACAACACCACCAGTGCCAACACAAACACCAACACCACCAGTACCAACACTACCACAAACACCACCAGTACCAACACTACCACAAACACCTCCAGTACCAACACTACCACTAACACCACCAATACCAACGCTACCACCAACACCACCAGTACCAACACTACCACCACCACCACCAGTACCAACACTACCACCAACACCACCAGTACCAACACTATCACCAACACCACCTGTACCAACACTATCACCAACACCACCAGTACCAACACTACCACCAACACCACCTGTACCAACACTACCACACACACCACCAGTACCAACACTACCACCAACACCACCAGTACCAACACTACCACAAACACCACCAGTACCAACACTACCACCAACACGACCATTACCAACACTACCACCAACACCATCAATACCAACACTACCAAAAACACCACCAGTACCAACACTACCACCACCAGTACCAGTTCCAACACTACCACCAACACCACCAGTACCAACACTACCAGCAACACCACCAGTACCAGTACCAACACCACCACCAACACCACCAGTACCAACACTACCACCAACACCACTAATACCAACACTACCACCAACACCACCAATACCAACACTACCACCATCACCACCATTACCAACACTACCACCAACACCACCAGTACCAACACTACCACCAACACCACCAATACCAACACTACCACCAACACCACCAGTACCAACACTTCCACCAACACCACCAGTACCAACACTACCACCAACACCACCAGTACCAACAGTACCGCCAACACCACCAATACCAACACTATCACCAACACCACCAGTACCAGTACGAACACTACCACCAACACCACCGGTAACAACACTACCACCAACACCACCAGCACCAACACTACCACCAATACCACCAGTAACAACACTACCACCTACACCACCAATACCAACATTACCACCTACACCACCAATACCAACATTACCACCAACACCACCAGTAGCAACACCACCACCAACACCACCAATGCCAACACTACCACCAACACCACCAGTACCAACACTACCACAAACACCACCAGTACCAACACTACCACCAACACCACCAGTACCAACACTACCACCAACACCACTAGTACCAACACTACCACCAACACCACCAGTACCAACACTACCACCAACACCACCAGTACCAGTACCAACACTACCACCAACACCACCAGTACCAACATTACCACCAACACCACCTATACCAACACTACCACCAACACCACCAATACCACCACTACCACCAACACCACCAGTACCAACACTACCACCAACACCACCAATACCAACACTACCACCAACACCACCTATACCAACACTACCACCAACACCACCAGTACCAACACTTCCACCAACACCACCAGTACCAACACTACCACCAACAACACCAATACCAACACTACCACCAGTAACAGTACCGATACTAGCACCAACACTACCAGTACCAACACTACCACCAACTCCACCAGTACCAACACTACCACAAACCACACCAATACCAACACTACCACTAACACCACCAGTACCAACAGTACCACCAACACCACCAGTACCAACACTACCACCAACACCACCAGTACCAACACTACCACCAACACCACCAGTACCTCCAATAGCAGTACCAACACTGCCACCAACACCACCAGTACCAGTAACAACACCACCACCAACACCACCAGTACCGACACTACCACCAACACCACCAGCACCAACACTACCACCAACACCACCAGTAACAACACTACCACATACACCACCAATACCAACACTACCACCAACACCACCAGTACCAACACCACCACCAACACCACCAGTACTAACACTACCATCAACACCACCAATACCAGCACCAACACTACCACCAACACCACCAGTACCAACACTACCACCAACACCACCAATACCAACACTACCACCAACACCACCAGTACCAACACTTCCACCAACACCACCAGTACCAACACTACCACCAACACCACCAGTACCAACAGTACCACCAACACCACCAATACCAACACTATCACCAACAGCACCAGTACCAGTACTAACACTACCACCAACACCACCAGTACCAACACTACCACCAACACCAGCAGTACCAACACTACCACCAACACCACCAATACCAGTACCAACACTACCACCAACACCACCAGTACCAGTAACAACACCACCACCAACACCAGCAGTACCAACACTACCACCAACACCACCAATACCAGTACCAACACTACCACCAACACCACCAGTACCAGTAACAACACCACCACCAACACCAACAGTAACAACACTACCACCAACAGCACCAGCACCAACACTACCACCAACACCACCAGTAACAACACTACCACCTACACCACCAATACCAACATTACCACCAACACCACCAGTATCAACACTACCACCAACACCACCTGTACCAATATTACCACCAAACCACCAGTACCAACACTACCACAAACACCACCAGTACCAACACTACCACCAACACGACCATTACCAACACTACCACCAACACCACCAATACCAACACTACCAACAACACCACCAGTACCAACACTACCACCACCAGTACCAGTTCCAACACTACCACCAACACCACCAGTACCAACACTACCACCAACACCACCAGTACCAGTACCAACACCACCACCAACACCACCAGTACCAACACTACCACCAACACCACTAATACCAACACTACCACCAACACCACCAATACCAACACTACCACCAACACCACCATTACCAACACTACCACCAACACCACCAGTACCAACACTACCACCAACACCACCAATACCAACACTACCACCAACACCACCAGTACCAACACTTCCACCAGTACCAACACTACCACCAACACCACCAGTACCAACAGTACCACCAACACCACCAATACCAACACTATCACCAACACCACCAGTACCAGTACTAACACTACCACCAACACCACCAGTACCAACACTACCACCAACTCCACCAGTACCAGTAACAACACCACCACCAACACCACCGGTAACAACACTACCACCAACACCACCAGCACCAACACTACCACCAATACCACCAGTAACAACACTACCACCTACACCACCAATACCAACACTACCACCATCACCACCATTACCAACACTACCACCAACACCACCAGTACCAACACTACCACCAACACCACCAGTACCAACACTACCACCAACACCACCAGTACCAACACTACCAACAACATTACCAGTACCAACACTACCACCAACACCACCAGTATCAACGCTACCACCAACACCACCAGTACCAACACTACCACCAACACCACCAGTACCAACACTACCACCAACACCACCAGTGCCAACACTACCACCAACACCACCAGTACCAACACTACCACCAACACCACCAGTGCCAACACTACCACCAACACCACCAGTACCAACACTACCACCAACACCACCAGTACCAACACTACCACCATAACCACCAGTATCAACACTACCACCAACACCAACACCACCAGTACCAACAGTACCACCAACACCACCAGTACCAACACTACCACCAACACCACCAGTACCAGTACAGATACTACCACCAACACCAACAGTACCACTACCAACACTACCACCAACACCACCAGTACCAGTACCAACACTACCACCAACACAAACAGTACCAGTACCAACAATACCACCAACACCACCAGTACCAGTACCAACACTACCACCAACACCACCAGTACCAGTACCAACACTACCAACAACACCACCAGTGCCAACACAAACACCAACACCACCAGTACCAACACTACCACAAACACCACCAGTACCAACACTACCACAAACACCTCCAGTACCAACACTACCACTAACACCACCAATACCAACGCTACCACCAACACCACCAGTACCAACACTACCACCACCACCACCAGTACCAACACTACCACCAACACCACCAGTACCAACACTATCACCAACACCACCTGTACCAACACTATCACCAACACCACCAGTACCAACACTACCACCAACACCACCTGTACCAACACTACCACACACACCACCAGTACCAACACTACCACCAACACCACCAGTACCAACACTACCACAAACACCACCAGTACCAACACTACCACCAACACGACCATTACCAACACTACCACCAACACCATCAATACCAACACTACCAAAAACACCACCAGTACCAACACTACCACCACCAGTACCAGTTCCAACACTACCACCAACACCACCAGTACCAACACTACCAGCAACACCACCAGTACCAGTACCAACACCACCACCAACACCACCAGTACCAACACTACCACCAACACCACTAATACCAACACTACCACCAACACCACCAATACCAACACTACCACCATCACCACCATTACCAACACTACCACCAACACCACCAGTACCAACACTACCACCAACACCACCAATACCAACACTACCACCAACACCACCAGTACCAACACTTCCACCAACACCACCAGTACCAACACTACCACCAACACCACCAGTACCAACAGTACCGCCAACACCACCAATACCAACACTATCACCAACACCACCAGTACCAGTACGAACACTACCACCAACACCACCAGTACCAACACTACCACCAACACCACTAGTACCAACACTACCACCAACACCACCAGTACCAACACTACCACCAACTCCACCAGTACCAGTAACAACACCACCACCAACACCACCGGTAACAACACTACCACCAACACCACCAGCACCAACACTACCACCAATACCACCAGTAACAACACTACCACCTACACCACCAATACCAACATTACCACCTACACCACCAATACCAACATTACCACCAACACCACCAGTAGCAACACCACCACCAACACCACCAATGCCAACACTACCACCAACACCACCAGTACCAACACTACCACAAACACCACCAGTACCAACACTACCACCAACACCACCAGTACCAACACTACCACCAACACCACTAGTACCAACACTACCACCAACACCACCAGTACCAACACTACCACCAACACCACCAGTACCAGTACCAACACTACCACCAACACCACCAGTACCAACATTACCACCAACACCACCTATACCAACACTACCACCAACACCACCAATACCACCACTACCACCAACACCACCAGTACCAACACTACCACCAACACCACCAATACCAACACTACCACCAACACCACCTATACCAACACTACCACCAACACCACCAGTACCAACACTTCCACCAACACCACCAGTACCAACACTACCACCAACACCACCAATACCAACACTACCACCAGTAACAGTACCGATACTAGCACCAACACTACCAGTACCAACACTACCACCAACTCCACCAGTACCAACACTACCACAAACCACACCAATACCAACACTACCACCAACACCACCAGTACCAACAGTACCACCAACACCACCAGTACCAACACTACCACCAACACCACCAGTACCAACACTACCACCAACACCACCAGTACCTCCAATAGCAGTACCAACACTGCCACCAACACCACCAGTACCAGTAACAACACCACCACCAACACCACCAGTACCGACACTACCACCAACACCACCAGCACCAACACTACCACCAACACCACCAGTAACAACACTACCACATACACCACCAATACCAACACTACCACCAACACCACCAGTACCAACACCACCACCAACACCACCAGTACTAACACTACCATCAACACCACCAATACCAGCACCAACACTACCACCAACACCACCAGTACCAACACTACCACCAACACCACCAATACCAACACTACCACCAACACCACCAGTACCAACACTTCCACCAACACCACCAGTACCAACACTACCACCAACACCACCAGTACCAACAGTACCACCAACACCACCAATACCAACACTATCACCAACAGCACCAGTACCAGTACTAACACTACCACCAACACCACCAGTACCAACACTACCACCAACACCAGCAGTACCAACACTACCACCAACACCACCAATACCAGTACCAACACTACCACCAACACCACCAGTACCAGTAACAACACCACCACCAACACCAGCAGTACCAACACTACCACCAACACCACCAATACCAGTACCAACACTACCACCAACACCACCAGTACCAGTAACAACACCACCACCAACACCAACAGTAACAACACTACCACCAACAGCACCAGCACCAACACTACCACCAACACCACCAGTAACAACACTACCACCTACACCACCAATACCAACATTACCACCAACACCACCAGTATCAACACTACCACCAACACCACCTGTACCAATATTACCACCAAACCACCAGTACCAACACTACCACAAACACCACCAGTACCAACACTACCACCAACACGACCATTACCAACACTACCACCAACACCACCAATACCAACACTACCAACAACACCACCAGTACCAACACTACCACCACCAGTACCAGTTCCAACACTACCA
Source organism: Eledone cirrhosa (assembly GCA_964016885.1). NCBI lineage: Eukaryota > Metazoa > Mollusca > Cephalopoda > Octopoda > Eledonidae > Eledone > Eledone cirrhosa. The sequence continues at coordinate 407,734,692 of OZ024741.1, read as the reverse complement.
CCAACACCACCAGTACCAACACTACCACCAACACCACCAGTACCAGTACCAACACCACCACCAACACCACCAGTACCAACACTACCACCAACACCACTAATACCAACACTACCACCAACACCTCCAATACCAACACTACCACCAACACCACCATTACCAACACTACCACCAACACCACCAGTACCAACACTACCACCAACACCACCAATACCAACACTACCACCAACACCACCAGTACCAACACTTCCACCAGTACCAACACTACCACCAACACCACCAGTACCAACAGTACCACCAACACCACCAATACCAACACTATCACCAACACCACCAGTACCAGTACTAACACTACCACCAACACCACCAGTACCAACACTACCACCAACTCCACCAGTACCAGTAACAACACCACCACCAACACCACCGGTAACAACACTACCACCAACACCACCAGCACCAACACTACCACCAATACCACCAGTAACAACACTACCACCTACACCACCAATACCAACATTACCACCAACACCACCAGTAGCAACACCACCACCAACACCACCAATGCCAACACTACCACCAACACCACCAGTACCAAAAGTACCACCAACACCACCAATACCAACACTATCACCAACACCACCAGTACCAACACTACCACCAACACCACCAGTACCAACACTACCACCAACACCACTAGTACCAACACTACCACCAACACCACCAGTACCAACACTACCACCAACACCACCAGTACCAGTACCAACACTACCACCAACACCACCAGTACCAACACTACCACCAACACCACCAATACCAGTACAGATACTACCACCAACACCACCAGTACCACTACCAACACTACCACCAACACCACCAGTACCAGTACCAACACTACCACCAACACAAACAGTACCAGTACCAACACTACCACCAACACCACAAGTACAAGTACAAACACTACCACCAACACCACCAGTACCAGTACCAGCACTACCACCAACACCTCCAGTACCAACACTACCACTAACACCACCAGTACCAATACCAACACTACCACCAACACCTCCACTACCAACACTACCACTAACACCACCAGTACCAATACCAACACTACCACCAACACCACCAGTACCAACACTAACACCACCACCACCAGTACCAACACTACCACCAACACCACCAGTACCAACACTACCACCAACACCACCTGTACCAACACTATCACCAACACCACCAGTACCAACACTACCACCAACACCACCTGTACCAACACTACCACACACACCACCAGTATCAACACTACCACCAACACCACCTGTACCAATATTACCACCAAACCACCAGTACCAACACTACCACAAACACCACCAGTACCAACACTACCAACAACACGACCATTACCAACACTACCACCAACACCATCAATACCAACACTACCAACAACACCACCAGTACCAACACTACCACCACCACCACCAGTTCCAACACTACCACCAACACCACCAGTACCAACACTACCACCAACACCACCAGTACCAGTACCAACACCACCACCAACACCACCAGTACCAACACTACCACCAACACCACTAATATCAACACTACCACCAACACCACCAATACCAACACTACCACCATCACCACCATTACCAACACTACCACCAACACCACCAGTACCAACACTACCACCAACACCACCAATACCAACACTACCACCAACACCACCAGTACCAACACTTCCACCAACACCACCAGTACCAACACTACCACCAACACCACCAGTACCAACAGTACCACCAACACCACCAATACCAACACTATCACCAACACCACCAGTACCAGTACCAACACTACCACCAACTCCACCAGTACCAGTAACAACACCACCACCAACACCACCGGTAACAACACTACCACCAACACCACCAGCACCAACACTACCACCAATACCACCAGTAACAACACTACCACCTACACCACCAATACCAACATTACCACCTACACCACCAATACCAACACTACCACCACCACCACCAGTACCAACACTACCACCAACAACACCAGTAGCAACACCACCACCAACACCACCAATGCCAACACTACCACCAACACCACCAGTACCAACACTACCACCAACACCACCAATACCAACACTACCACCAACAGCACCTGTACAAACACTACCACCAACACCACCAGTACCAACACTAACACCAACACCACCAATACCAACACTACCACCAACACCACCAATACCAACACTACCACCAACAGCACCTGTACAAACACTACCACCAACACCACCAGTACCAACACTAACACCAACACCACCAATACCAACACTACCACCAACACCACCAGTAACAGTACCAACGCTACCACCAACACCACCAGTACTAACACTACCACCAACACCACCTATACCAACACTACCACCAACACCACCAATACCACCACTACCACCAACACCACCAGTACCAACACTTCCACCAACACCACCAGTACCAACACTACCACCAACACCACCAATACCAACACTACAACCAACACCACCAGTAACAGTACCAATACTACCACCAACACTACCAGTACCAACACTACCACCGACACCACCAGTACCAACACTACCACAAACACCACCAATACCAACACTACCACCAACACCACCAGTACCAGTTCCAACACTACCACCAACACCACCAGTACCAACACTACCACCAACACCACCAGTACCAGTTCCAACACTACCACCAACACCACCAGTACCAACACTACCACCAACACCACCAGTACCAGTTCCAACACTACCACCAACACCACCAGTACCAACACTACCACCAACACCACCAATACCAACACTACCACCAACACCACCAATACCAACACTACGACCAACACCACCAGTACCAACACTACCACCAGCACCACCAGTACCAGTTCCAACACTACCACCAACACCACCAGTACCAACACTACCACCAACACCACCAATACCAACACTACCACCAACACCACCTGTACCAACACTACCACCAACACCACCAGTACCAACACTACCACCAACACCAATTGTACCAACAGTACCACCAACACCACCAGTACCAGTACCAACAGTACCACCAACACCACCAGTACCAACACTACCACAAACACCACCAATACCAACACTACCGCCGGCACCACCAATACCAACACTACCAACAACACCACTTGTACCAACACTACCACCAACACCACCAATGCCAACACTACCACCAACACCACCAGTACCAACACTACCACCTCCACCACCAGTACCAACACTACCACCAACACCACCAATGCCAACACTACCACCAACACCACCAGTACCAACACTACCACCAACACCACCAGTACCAACACTACCACCAACACCACTAGTACCAACACTACCACCAACACCACCAGTACCAACACTACCACCAACTCCACCAGTACCAGTAACAACACCACCACCAACACCACCGGTAACAACACTACCACCAACACCACCAGCACCAACACTACCACCAATACCACCAGTAACAACACTACCACCTACACCACCAATACCAACATTACCACCTACACCACCAGTACCAACACTACCACCAACACCACCAGTAGCAACACCACCACCAACACCACCAATGCCAACACTACCACAAACACCACCAGTACCAACACTACCACCAACACCACCAGTACCAACACTACCACCAACACCACTAGTACCAACACTACCACCAACACCACCAGTACCAACACTACCACCAACACCACCAGTACCAGTACCAACACTACCACCAACACCACCAGTACCAACACTACCACCAACACCACCTATACCAACACTACCACCAACACCACCAATACCACCACTAGCACCAACACCACCAGTACCAACACTACCACCAACACCACCAATACCAACACTACCACCAACAGCACCTGTACCAGTACCAACACTACCACCAACACCACCAGTACCAACACTACCACCAACACCACCAGTACCAGTACCAACACTACCACCAACACCACCAGTACCAACACTACCACCAACACCACCAATACCAACACTACCACCAACAGCACCTGTACCAACACTACCACCAACACCACCAATACCAACATTACCACCAACACCACCAGTACCAACACTACCACCAACACCACCAGTACCAACACTACCACCAACACCACCAATACCAACACTACCACCAACACCACCAGTAAAATTACCAACTCTACCACCAACACCACCAGTACCAACACTACCACCAACACCACCTATACCAACACTACCACCAACACCACCAATACCACCACTACCACCAACACCACCAGTACCAACACTACCACCAACACCACCAATACCAACACTACCACCAACACCACCAATACCAACACTACCACCAACACCACCAGTACCAACACTTCCACCAACACCACCAGTACCAACACTACCACCAACACCACCAATACCAACAATACCACCAGTACCAGTACCAACACTACCACCAACTCCACCAGTACCAACACTACCACAAACTACACCAATACCAACACTACCACCAACACCACCAGTACCAACAGTACCACCAACACAACGAGTACCAACGCTACCACCAACACCACCAGTACCAACACTACCACCAACACCACCAATACCAACACTACCACCAACACCACCATTACCAACACTACCACCAACACCACCAGTACCAACACTACCACCAACACCACCAATACCAACACTACCACCATCACCACCAGTACCAACACTACCACCAACACCACCAGCACCAACACTACCACCAACACCACCAGTAACAACACTACCACATACACCACCAATACCAACACTACCACCAACACCACCAGTACCAACACCACCACCAACACCACCAGTACCAACACTACCATCAACACCACCAATACCAGCACCAACACTACCACCAACACCACCAATACCAACACTACCACCAACACCACCTATACCAACACTACCACCAACACCACCAGTACCAACACTTCCACCAACACCACCAGTACCAACACTACCACCAACACCACCAGTACCAACAGTACCACCAACACCACCAATACCAACGCTATCACCAACAGCACCAGTACCAGTACTAACACTACCACCAACACCACCAGTACCAACACTACCACCAACACCACCAGTACCAACACTACCACCAACACCAGCAGTACCAACACTACCACCAACACCACCAATACCAGTACCAACACTACCACCAACACCACCAGTACCAGTAACAACACCACCACCAACACCAACAGTAACAACACTACCACCAACAGCACCAGCACCAACACTACCACCAACACCACCAGTAACAACACTACCACCTACACCACCAATACCAACATTACCACCAACACCACCAGTATCAACACTACCACCAACACCACCTGTACCAATATTACCACCTAACCACCAGTACCAACACTACCACAAACACCACCTGTACCAACACTACCACCACCAGTACCAGTTCCAACACTACCACCAACACCACCAGTACCAACACTACCACCAACACCACCAGTACCAGTACCAACACCACCACCAACACCACCAGTACCACTACTACCACCAACACCACTAATACCAACACTACCACCAACACCACCAATACCAACACTACCACCATCACCACCATTACCAATACTACCACCAACACCACCAGTACCAACACTACCACCAACACCACCAATACCAACACTACCACCAACACCACCAGTACCAACACTTCCACCAACACCACCAGTACCAACACTACCACCAACACCACCGGTAACAACAGTACCACCAACACCACCAATACCAACACTATCACCAACACCACCAGTACCAGTACTAACACTACCACCAACACCACCAGTACCAACACTACCACCAACACCACTAGTACCAACACTACCACCAACACCACCAGTACCAACACTACCACCAACACCACCAGTACCAGTACCAACACTACCACCAACACCACCAGTACCAACACTACCACCAACACCACCAATACCAACACTACCACCAACAGCACCTGTACCAACACTACCACCAACACCACCAATAACAACACTACCTCCAACACCACCAGTAACACTACCAACTCTACCACCAACACCACCAGTACCAACACTACCACCAACACCACCTATACCAACACTACCACCAACACCACCAATACCACCACTACCACCAACACCACCAGTACCAACACTACAACCAACACCACCAATACCAACATTACCACCAACACCACCAGTACCAACACTACCACCAACACCACCAATAACAACACTACCTCCAACACCACCAGTAACATTACCAACTCTACAACCAACACCACCTATACCAACACTACCACCAACACCACCAATACCACCACTACCACCAACACCAACACTACAACCAACACCACCAATACCAATACTACCACCAACACCACCAGTACCAACACGACCACCAACACCACCAATACCACCACTACCACCAACACCAACACTACAACCAACACCACCAATACCAACACTTCCACCAACACCACCAGTACCAACACGACCACCAACACCACCAATACAAACACTACCACCAGTAACACTACCGATACTACCACCAACACTACCAGTACCAACACTACCACCAACACCATCAGTACCAACACTACCACAAACCACACCAATACCAACACTACCACCAACACCACCAGTACCAACAGTACCACCAACACCACCAGTACCAACACTCACACCAACACCACCAGTACCAACATTACCACCAACACCACCAGTACCTCCAATACCAGTACCAACACTACCACCAACACCAACAGTACCAGTAACAACACCACCACCAACACCACCAGTACCAACACTACCACCAACACCACCAGTAACAACACTACCACCTACACCACCAATACCAACACTACCACCAACACCACCAGTACCAACACTACCACCACCAGTACCAGTTCCAACACTACCACCAACACCACCAGTACCAACACTACCACCAACACCACCAGTACCAGTACCAACACCACCACCAACACCACCAGTACCAACACTACCACCAACACCACTAATACCAACACTACCACCAACACCACCAATACCAACACTACCACCAACACCACCATTACCAACACTACCACCAACACCACCAGTACCAACACTACCACCAACACCACCAATACCAACACTACCACCAACACCACCAGTACCAACACTTCCACCAACACCACCAGTACCAACACTACCACCAACACCACCAGTACCAACAGTACCACCAACACCACCAATACCAACACTATCACCAACACCACCAGTACCAGTACTAACACTACCACCAACACCACCAGTACCAACACTACCACCAACTCCACCAGTACCAGTAACAACACCAACACCACCGGTAACAACACTACCACCAACACCACCAGCACCAACACTACCACCAATACCACCAGTAACAACACTACCACCTACAGCACCAATACCAACATTACCACCAACACCACCAGTAGCAACACCACCATCAACACCACCAATGCCAACACTACCACCAACACCACCAGTACCAACAGTAGCACCAACACCACCAATACCAACACTATCACCAACACCACCAGTACCAACACTACCACCAACACCACCAGTACCAACACTACCACCAACACCACTATTACCAACACTACCACCAACACCACCAGTACCAACACTACCACCAACACCACCAGTACCAGTACCAACACTACCACCAACACCACCAGTACCAACACTACCACCAACACCACCAATACCAGTACAGATACTACCACCAACACCACCAGTACCACTACCAACACTACCACCAACACCACCAGTACCAGTACCAACACTACCACCAACACAAACAGTACCAGTACCAACACTACCACCAACACCACCAGTACCAGTACCAGCACTACCAACAACACCTCCAGTACCAACACTACCACCAACACCTCCAGTACCAACACTACCACTAACACCACCAGTACCAATACCAACACTACCACCAACACCACCAGTACCAACACTACCACCACCACCACCAGTACCGACACTACCACCAACACCACCAGTACCAACACTACCACCAACACCACCTGTACCAACACTATCACCAACACCACCAGTACCAACACTACCACCAACACCACCTGTACCAACACTACCACACACACCACCAGTATCAACACTACCACCAACACCACCTGTACCAATATTACCCCCAAACCACCAGTACCAACACTACCACAAACACCACCAGTACCAACACTACCACCAACACGACCATTACCAACACTACCACCAACACCATCAATACCAACACTACCAACAACACCACCAGTACCAACACTACCACCACCAGTACCAGTTCCAACACTACCACCAACACCACCTGTACCAACACTACCACCAACACCACCAGTACCAGTACCAACACCACCACCAACACCACCAGTACCAACACTACCACCAACACCACTAATACCAACACTACCACCAACACCACCAATACCAACACTACCACCATCACCACCATTACCAACACTACCACCAACACCACCAGTACCAACACTACCACCAACACCACCAATACCAACACTACCACCAACACCACCAGTACCAACACTTCCACCAACACCACCAGTACCAACACTACCACCAACACTACCACCAACACCACCAATACCACCACTACCACCAACACCAACACTACAACCAACACCACCAATACCAATACTACCACCAACACCACCAGTACCAACACTTCCACCAACACCACCAGTACCAACACGACCACCAACACCACCAATACAAACACTACCACCAGTAACACTACCGATACTACCACCAACACTACCAGTACCAACACTACCACCAACACCACCAGTACCAACACTACCACAAACCACACCAATACCAACACTACCACCAACACCACCAGTACCAACAGTACCACCAACACCACCAGTACCAACACTAACACCAACACCACCAGTACCAACATTACCACCAACACCACCAGTACCTCCAATACCAGTACCAACACTACCACCAACACCAACAGTACCAGTAACAACACCACCACCAACACCACCAGTACCAACACTACCACCAACACCACCAGTAACAACACTACCACCTACACCACCAATACCAACACTACCACCAACACCACCAGTACCAACACTACCACCACCAGTACCAGTTCCAACAGTACCACCAACACCACCAGTACCAACACTACCACCAACACCACCAGTACCAGTACCAACACCACCACCAAGACCACCAGTAGCAACACTACCACCACCACCACTAATACCATCACTAACACCAACACCACCAATACCAACACTACCACCAACACCACCATTACCAACACTACCACCAACACCACCAGTACCAACACTACCACCAACACCACCAATACCAACACTACCACCAACACCACCAGTACCAACACTTCCACCAACACCACCAGTACCAACACTACCACCAACACCACCAGTACCAACAGTACCACCAACACCACCAATACCAACACTATCACCAACACCACCAGTACCAGTACTAACACTACCACCAACACCACCAGTACCAACACTACCACCAACTCCACCAGTACCAGTAACAACACCAACACCACCGGTAACAACACTACCACCAACACCACCAGCACCAACACTACCACCAATACCACCAGTAACAACACTACCACCTACAGCACCAATACCAACATTACCACCAACACCACCAGTAGCAACACCACCATCAACACCACCAATGCCAACACTACCACCAACACCACCAGTACCAACAGTAGCACCAACACCACCAATACCAACACTATCACCAACACCACCAGTACCAACACTACCACCAACACCACCAGTACCAACACTACCACCAACACCACTATTACCAACACTACCACCAACACCACCAGTACCAACACTACCACCAACACCACCAGTACCAGTACCAACACTACCACCAACACCACCAGTACCAACACTACCACCAACACCACCAATACCAGTACAGATACTACCACCAACACCACCAGTACCACTACCAACACTACCACCAACACCACCAGTACCAGTACCAACACTACCACCAACACAAACAGTACCAGTACCAACACTACCACCAACACCACCAGTACCAGTACCAGCACTACCAACAACACCTCCAGTACCAACACTACCACCAACACCTCCAGTACCAACACTACCACTAACACCACCAGTACCAATACCAACACTACCACCAACACCACCAGTACCAACACTACCACCACCACCACCAGTACCGACACTACCACCAACACCACCAGTACCAACACTACCACCAACACCACCTGTACCAACACTATCACCAACACCACCAGTACCAACACTACCACCAACACCACCTGTACCAACACTACCACACACACCACCAGTATCAACACTACCACCAACACCACCTGTACCAATATTACCACCAAACCACCAGTACCAACACTACCACAAACACCACCAGTACCAACACTACCACCAACACGACCATTACCAACACTACCACCAACACCATCAATACCAACACTACCAACAACACCACCAGTACCAACACTACCACCACCAGTACCAGTTCCAACACTACCACCAACACCACCTGTACCAACACTACCACCAACACCACCAGTACCAGTACCAACACCACCACCAACACCACCAGTACCAACACTACCACCAACACCACTAATACCAACACTACCACCAACACCAACAATACCAACACTACCACCATCACCACCATTACCAACACTACCACCAACACCACCAGTACCAACACTACCACCAACACCACCAATACCAACACTACCACCAACACCACCAGTACCAACACTTCCACCAACACCACCAGTACCAACACTACCACCAACACCACCAGTACCAACAGTACCACCAACACAACCAATACCAACACTATCACCAACACCACCAGTACCAACACTTCCACCAACACCACCAGTACCAACAGTACCACCAACACCACCAATACCAACACTATCACCAACACCACCAGTACCAACACTTCCACCAACACCACCAGTACCAACAGTACCACCAACACCACCAATACCAACACTATCACCAACACCACCAGTACCAACACTACCACCAACACCACCAGTACCAACACTTCCACCAACACCACCAGTACCAACACTACCACCAACACCACCAGTACCAACAGTACCACCAACACCACCAATACCAACACTATCACCAACACCACCAGTACCAACACTTCCACCAACACCACCAGTACCAACACTTCCACCAACACCACCAGTACCAACACTACCACCAACACCACCAGTACCAACAGTACCACCAACACCACCAATACCAACACTATCACCAACACCACCAGTACCAACACTACCACCAACTCCACCAGTACCAGTAACAACACCACCACCAACACCACCGGTAACAACACTACCACCAACACCACCAGCACCAACACTACCACCAATACCACCAGTAACAACACTACCACCTACACGACCAATACCAACATTACCACCTACACCACCAATACCAACATTACCACCAACACCACCAGTAGCAACACTACCACCAACACCACCAGTACCAACACCACCACCAACACCACCAATGCCAACACTACCACCAACACCACCAGTACCAAAACTATCACCAACACCACCAGTACCAACACTACCACCAACACCACTAGTACCAACACTACCACCAACACCACCAGTACCAACACTACCACCAACACCACCAGTACCAGTACCAACACTACCACCAACACCTCCAGTACCAACACTACCACCAACACCACCAATACCAACACTACCACCAACAGCACCTGTACCAACACTACCACCAACACCACCAATACCAACATTACCACCAACACCACCAGTACCAACACTACCACCAACACCACCAGTACCAACACTACCACCAACACCACCAATACCAACACTACCACCAACACCACCAGTAACATTACCAACTCTACCACCAACACCACCAGTACCAACACAACCACCAACACCACCTATACCAACACTACCACCAACACCACCAATACCACCACTACCACCAACACCACCAGTACCAACACTACCACCAACACCACCAATACCAACACTACCACCAACACCACCAATACCAACACTACTACCAACACCACCAGTACCAACACTTCCACCAACACCACCAGTACCAACACTACCACCAACACCACCAATACCAACACTACCACCAGTAACAGTACCGATACTAGCACCAACACTACCAGTACCAACACTACCACCAACTCCACCAGTACCAACACTACCACAAACCACACCAATACCAACACTACCACCAACACCACCAGTACCAACAGTACCACCAACACCACGAGTACCAACACTACCACCAACACCACCAGTACCAACACTACCACCAACACCACCAATACCAACACTACCACCAACACCACCAATACCAACACTACTACCAACACCACCAGTACCAACACTTCCACCAACACCACCAGTACCAACACTACCACCAACACCACCAATACCAACACTACCACCAACACCACTAGTACCAACACTTCCACCAACACCACCAGTACCAACACTACCACCAACACCACCAGTACCAACAGTACCACCAACACCACCAATACCAACACTATCACCAACACCACGAGTACCAGTACTAACACTACCACCAACACCACCAGTACCAACACTACCACCAACTCCACCAGTACCAGTAACAACACCAACACCACCGGTAACAACACTACCACCAACACCACCAGCACCAACACTACCACCAATACCACCAGTAACAACACTACCACCTACAGCACCAATACCAACATTACCACCAACACCACCAGTAGCAACACCACCATCAACACCACCAATGCCAACACTACCACCAACACCACCAGTACCAACAGTAGCACCAACACCACCAATACCAACACTATCACCAACACCACCAGTACCAACACTACCACCAACACCACCAGTACCAACACTACCACCAACACCACTATTACCAACACTACCACCAACACCACCAGTACCAACACTACCACCAACACCACCAGTACCAGTACCAACACTACCACCAACACCACCAGTACCAACACTACCACCAACACCACCAATACCAGTACAGATACTACCACCAACACCACCAGTACCACTACCAACACTACCACCAACACCACCAGTACCAGTACCAACACTACCACCAACACAAACAGTACCAGTACCAACACTACCACCAACACCACCAGTACCAGTACCAGCACTACCAACAACACCTCCAGTACCAACACTACCACCAACACCTCCAGTACCAACACTACCACTAACACCACCAGTACCAATACCAACACTACCACCAACACCACCTGTACCAACACTATCACCAACACCACCAGTACCAACACTACCACCAACACCACCTGTACCAACACTACCACACACACCACCAGTATCAACACTACCACCAACACCACCTGTACCAATATTACCACCAAACCACCAGTACCAACACTACCACAAACACCACCAGTACCAACACTACCACCAACACGACCATTACCAACACTACCACCAACACCATCAATACCAACACTACCAACAACACCACCAGTACCAACACTACCACCACCAGTACCAGTTCCAACACTACCACCAACACCACCTGTACCAACACTACCACCAACACCACCAGTACCAGTACCAACACCACCACCAACACCACCAGTACCAACACTACCACCAACACCACTAATACCAACACTACCACCAACACCACCAATACCAACACTACCACCATCACCACCATTACCAACACTACCACCAACACCACCAGTACCAACACTACCACCAACACCACCAATACCAACACTACCACCAACACCACCAGTACCAACACTTCCACCAACACCACCAGTACCAACACTACCACCAACACCACCAGTACCAACAGTACCACCAACACAACCAATACCAACACTATCACCAACACCACCAGTACCAACACTTCCACCAACACCACCAGTACCAACAGTACCACCAACACCACCAATACCAACACTATCACCAACACCACCAGTACCAACACTTCCACCAACACCACCAGTACCAACAGTACCACCAACACCACCAATACCAACACTATCACCAACACCACCAGTACCAACACTACCACCAACACCACCAGTACCAACACTTCCACCAACACCACCAGTACCAACACTACCACCAACACCACCAGTACCAACAGTACCACCAACACCACCAATACCAACACTATCACCAACACCACCAGTACCAACACTTCCACCAACACCACCAGTACCAACACTTCCACCAACACCACCAGTACCAACACTACCACCAACACCACCAGTACCAACAGTACCACCAACACCACCAATACCAACACTATCACCAACACCACCAGTACCAACACTACCACCAACTCCACCAGTACCAGTAACAACACCACCACCAACACCACCGGTAACAACACTACCACCAACACCACCAGCACCAACACTACCACCAATACCACCAGTAACAACACTACCACCTACACGACCAATACCAACATTACCACCTACACCACCAATACCAACATTACCACCAACACCACCAGTAGCAACACTACCACCAACACCACCAGTACCAACACCACCACCAACACCACCAATGCCAACACTACCACCAACACCACCAGTACCAAAACTATCACCAACACCACCAGTACCAACACTACCACCAACACCACTAGTACCAACACTACCACCAACACCACCAGTACCAACACTACCACCAACACCACCAGTACCAGTACCAACACTACCACCAACACCTCCAGTACCAACACTACCACCAACACCACCAATACCAACACTACCACCAACAGCACCTGTACCAACACTACCACCAACACCACCAATACCAACATTACCACCAACACCACCAGTACCAACACTACCACCAACACCACCAGTACCAACACTACCACCAACACCACCAATACCAACACTACCACCAACACCACCAGTAACATTACCAACTCTACCACCAACACCACCAGTACCAACACTACCACCAACACCACCTATACCAACACTACCACCAACACCACCAATACCACCACTACCACCAACACCACCAGTACCAACACTACCACCAACACCACCAATACCAACACTACCACCAACACCACCAATACCAACACTACTACCAACACCACCAGTACCAACACTTCCACCAACACCACCAGTACCAACACTACCACCAACACCACCAATACCAACACTACCACCAGTAACAGTACCGATACTAGCACCAACACTACCAGTACCAACACTACCACCAACTCCACCAGTACCAACACTACCACAAACCACACCAATACCAACACTACCACCAACACCACCAGTACCAACAGTACCACCAACACCACGAGTACCAACACTACCACCAACACCACCAGTACCAACAGTACCACCAACACCACCAATATCAACATTACCACCAACACCACCAGTACCTCCAATACCAGTACCAACACTACCACCAACACCACCAGTACCAACACTACTACCAACACCACCAGCACCAACACTACCACCAACACCACCAGTAACAATACTACCACATACACCACCAATACCAACACTACCACCAACACCACCAGTACCAACACCACCACCAACACCACCAGTACCAACACTACCATCAACACCACCAATACCAGCACCAACACTACCACCAACACCACCAGTACCAACACTACCACCAACACCACCAATACCAACACTACCACCAACACCACCAGTACCAACACTTCCACCAACACCACCAGTACCAACACTACCACCAACACCACCAATACCAACACTACCACCAACACCACCGGTAACAACAGTACCACCAACACCACCAATACCAACACTATCACCAACACCACCAGTACCAGTACTAACACTACCACCAACACCACCAGTACCTACACTACCACCAACACCACAAGTACCAACACAACCACCAACACCACCAATACCAACACTACCACCAACACCACCAATACCAACACTACCACCAACACCACCGGTAACAACAGTACCACCAACACCACCAATACCAACACTATCACCAACACCACCAGTACCAGTACTAACACTACCACCAACACCACCAGTACCAACACTACCACCAACTCCACCAGTACCGGTAACAACACTACCACCAACACCACCAGCAACAACACTACCACCAATACCACCAGTAACAACACTACCACCTACACCACCAATACCAACATTACCACCAACACCACCACCAACACCACCAATGCCAACACTACCACCAACACCACCAGTACCAACAGTACCACCAACACCACCAATACAAACACTATCACCAACACCACCAGTACCAACACTACCACCAACACCACCAGTACCAACACTACCACCAACACCACTAGTACCAACACTACCACCAACACCACCAGTACCAACACTACCACCAACACCACCAGTACCAGTACCAACACTACCACCAACACCACCAGTACCAACACTACCACCAACACCACCAATACCAACACTACCACCAACAGCACCTGTACCAACACTACCACCAACACCACCAATACCAACATTACCACCAACACCACCAGTACCAGTACCAACACTAACACCAACACCACCAGTACCAACACTAACACCAACACCACCAGTACCAACACTACCACCAACACCACCAGTACTAACACTACCACCAACACCACCAATAACAACACTACCTCCAACACCACCAGTAACATTACCAACTCTACCACCAACACCACCAGTACCAACACTACCACCAACACCACCTATACCAACACTACCACCAACACCACCAATACCACCACTACCACCAACACCACCAGTACCAACACTTCCACCAACACCACCAGTACCAACACGACCACCAACACCACCAATACCACCACTACCACCAACACCACCAGTACCAACACTACAACCAACACCACCAATACCAATACTACCAACAACACCACCAGTACCAACACTTCCACCAACACCACCACTACCAACACGACCACCAACACCACCAATACCACCACTACCACCAACACCACCAGTACCAACACTACCACCAACACCAACAGTACCAACATTACCACCAACACCACCAGTACCAACACGACCACCAACACCACCAATACAAACACTACCACCAGTAACAGTACCGATACTACCACCAACACTACCAGTACCAACACTACCACCAACACCACCAGTACCAACACTACCACAAACCACACCAATACCAACACTACCACCAACACCACCAGTACCAACAGTACCACCAACACCACCAGTACCAACACTAACACCAACACCACCAGTACCAACATTACCACCAACACCACCAGTACCTCCAATACCAGTACCAACACTACCACCACCACCACCAGTACCAACACTACCACCAACACCACCAGTACCAACACTACCACCAACACCACCAGTAGCAACACTACCACCAACACCAGCAGTACCAACACTACCACCAACACCACCAATACCAGTACCAACACTACCACCAACACCACCAGTACCAGTAACAACACCACCACCAACACCAACAGTAACAACACTACCACCAACAGCACCAGCACCAACACTACCACCAACACCACCAGTAACAACACTACCACCTACACCACCAATACCAACATTACCACCAACACCACCAGTATCAACACTACCACCAACACCACCTGAGCCAATATTACCACCAAACCACCAGTACCAACACTACCACAAACACCACCATTACCAACACTACCACCAACACCACCAATACCAACACTACCAACAACACCACCAGTACCAACACTACCACCACCAGTACCAGTTCCAACACTACCACCAACACCACCAGTACCAACACTACCACCAACACCACCAGTACCAGTACCAACACCACCACCAACACCACCAGTAACAACACTACCACCAACACCACTAATACCAACACTACCACCAACACCACCAATACCAACACTACCACCATCACCACCATCACCAACACTACCACCAACACCACCAGTACCAACACTACCACCAACACCACCAATACCAACAGTACCACCAACACCACCAGTACCAACACTTCCACCAACACCACCAGTACCAACACTACTACCAACACCACCAGTACCAACACTATCACCAACACCACCAGTACCAGTACTAACACTACCACCAACACCACCAGTACCAACACTACCACCAACTCCACCAGTACCAGTAACAACACCACCACCAACACCACCGGTAACAACACTACCACCAACACCACCAGCACTACCACCCATACCACCAGTAACAACACTACCACCTACACCACCAATACCAACATTACCACCAACACCACCACCAACACCACCAATGCCAACACTACCACCAACACCACCAGTACCAACAGTACCACCAACACCACCAATACCAACACTATCACCAACACCACCAGTACCAACACTACCACCAACACCACCAGTACCAACACTACCACCAACACCACTAGTACCAACACTACCACCAACACCACCAGTACCAGTACCAACACTACCACCAACACCTCCAGTACCAACACTACCACCAACACCACCAATACCAACACTACCACCAACAGCACCTGTACCAACACTACCACCAACACCACCAATACCAACATTACCACCAACACCACCAGTACCAACACTACCACCAACACCACCAGTACCAACACTACCACCAACACCACCAATACCAACACTACCACCAACACCACCAGTAACATTACCAACTCTACCACCAACACCACCAGTACCAACACAACCACCAACACCACCTATACCAACACTACCACCAACACCACCAATACCACCACTACCACCAACACCACCAGTACCAACACTACCACCAACACCACCAATACCAACACTACCACCAACACCACCAATACCAACACTACTACCAACACCACCAGTACCAACACTTCCACCAACACCACCAGTACCAACACTACCACCAACACCACCAATACCAACACTACCACCAGTAACAGTACCGATACTAGCACCAACACTACCAGTACCAACACTACCACCAACTCCACCAGTACCAACACTACCACAAACCACACCAATACCAACACTACCACCAACACCACCAGTACCAACAGTACCACCAACACCACGAGTACCAACACTACCACCAACACCACCAGTACCAACACTACCACCAACACCACCAATACCAACACTACCACCAACACCACCAATACCAACACTACTACCAACACCACCAGTACCAACACTTCCACCAACACCACCAGTACCATCACTACCACCAACACCACCAATACCAACACTACCACCAACACCACCAGTACCAACACTTCCACCAACACCACCAGTACCAACACTACCACCAACACCACCAGTACCAACAGTACCACCAACACCACCAATACCAACACTATCACCAACACCACGAGTACCAGTACTAACACTACCACCAACACCACCAGTACCAACACTACCACCAACTCCACCAGTACCAGTAACAACACCAACACCACCGGTAACAACACTACCACCAACACCACCAGCACCAACACTACCACCAATACCACCAGTAACAACACTACCACCTACAGCACCAATACCAACATTACCACCAACACCACCAGTAGCAACACCACCATCAACACCACCAATGCCAACACTACCACCAACACCACCAGTACCAACAGTAGCACCAACACCACCAATACCAACACTATCACCAACACCACCAGTACCAACACTACCACCAACACCACCAGTACCAACACTACCACCAACACCACTATTACCAACACTACCACCAACACCACCAGTACCAACACTACCACCAACACCACCAGTACCAGTACCAACACTACCACCAACACCACCAGTACCAACACTACCACCAACACCACCAATACCAGTACAGATACTACCACCAACACCACCAGTACCACTACCAACACTACCACCAACACCACCAGTACCAGTACCAACACTACCACCAACACAAACAGTACCAGTACCAACACTACCACCAACACCACCAGTACCAGTACCAGCACTACCAACAACACCTCCAGTACCAACACTACCACCAACACCTCCAGTACCAACACTACCACTAACACCACCAGTACCAATACCAACACTACCACCAACACCACCTGTACCAACACTATCACCAACACCACCAGTACCAACACTACCACCAACACCACCTGTACCAACACTACCACACACACCACCAGTATCAACACTACCACCAACACCACCTGTACCAATATTACCACCAAACCACCAGTACCAACACTACCACAAACACCACCAGTACCAACACTACCACCAACACGACCATTACCAACACTACCACCAACACCATCAATACCAACACTACCAACAACACCACCAGTACCAACACTACCACCACCAGTACCAGTTCCAACACTACCACCAACACCACCTGTACCAACACTACCACCAACACCACCAGTACCAGTACCAACACCACCACCAACACCACCAGTACCAACACTACCACCAACACCACTAATACCAACACTACCACCAACACCACCAATACCAACACTACCACCATCACCACCATTACCAACACTACCACCAACACCACCAGTACCAACACTACCACCAACACCACCAATACCAACACTACCACCAACACCACCAGTACCAACACTTCCACCAACACCACCAGTACCAACACTACCACCAACACCACCAGTACCAACAGTACCACCAACACAACCAATACCAACACTATCACCAACACCACCAGTACCAACACTTCCACCAACACCACCAGTACCAACAGTACCACCAACACCACCAATACCAACACTATCACCAACACCACCAGTACCAACACTTCCACCAACACCACCAGTACCAACAGTACCACCAACACCACCAATACCAACACTATCACCAACACCACCAGTACCAACACTACCACCAACACCACCAGTACCAACACTTCCACCAACACCACCAGTACCAACACTACCACCAACACCACCAGTACCAACAGTACCACCAACACCACCAATACCAACACTATCACCAACACCACCAGTACCAACACTTCCACCAACACCACCAGTACCAACACTTCCACCAACACCACCAGTACCAACACTACCACCAACACCACCAGTACCAACAGTACCACCAACACCACCAATACCAACACTATCACCAACACCACCAGTACCAACACTACCACCAACTCCACCAGTACCAGTAACAACACCACCACCAACACCACCGGTAACAACACTACCACCAACACCACCAGCACCAACACTACCACCAATACCACCAGTAACAACACTACCACCTACACGACCAATACCAACATTACCACCTACACCACCAATACCAACATTACCACCAACACCACCAGTAGCAACACTACCACCAACACCACCAGTACCAACACCACCACCAACACCACCAATGCCAACACTACCACCAACACCACCAGTACCAAAACTATCACCAACACCACCAGTACCAACACTACCACCAACACCACTAGTACCAACACTACCACCAACACCACCAGTACCAACACTACCACCAACACCACCAGTACCAGTACCAACACTACCACCAACACCTCCAGTACCAACACTACCACCAACACCACCAATACCAACACTACCACCAACAGCACCTGTACCAACACTACCACCAACACCACCAATACCAACATTACCACCAACACCACCAGTACCAACACTACCACCAACACCACCAGTACCAACACTACCACCAACACCACCAATACCAACACTACCACCAACACCACCAGTAACATTACCAACTCTACCACCAACACCACCAGTACCAACACTACCACCAACACCACCTATACCAACACTACCACCAACACCACCAATACCACCACTACCACCAACACCACCAGTACCAACACTACCACCAACACCACCAATACCAACACTACCACCAACACCACCAATACCAACACTACTACCAACACCACCAGTACCAACACTTCCACCAACACCACCAGTACCAACACTACCACCAACACCACCAATACCAACACTACCACCAGTAACAGTACCGATACTAGCACCAACACTACCAGTACCAACACTACCACCAACTCCACCAGTACCAACACTACCACAAACCACACCAATACCAACACTACCACCAACACCACCAGTACCAACAGTACCACCAACACCACGAGTACCAACACTACCACCAACACCACCAGTACCAACAGTACCACCAACACCACCAATATCAACATTACCACCAACACCACCAGTACCTCCAATACCAGTACCAACACTACCACCAACACCACCAGTACCAACACTACTACCAACACCACCAGCACCAACACTACCACCAACACCACCAGTAACAATACTACCACATACACCACCAATACCAACACTACCACCAACACCACCAGTACCAACACCACCACCAACACCACCAGTACCAACACTACCATCAACACCACCAATACCAGCACCAACACTACCACCAACACCACCAGTACCAACACTACCACCAACACCACCAATACCAACACTACCACCAACACCACCAGTACCAACACTTCCACCAACACCACCAGTACCAACACTACCACCAACACCACCAATACCAACACTACCACCAACACCACCGGTAACAACAGTACCACCAACACCACCAATACCAACACTATCACCAACACCACCAGTACCAGTACTAACACTACCACCAACACCACCAGTACCTACACTACCACCAACACCACAAGTACCAACACAACCACCAACACCACCAATACCAACACTACCACCAACACCACCAATACCAACACTACCACCAACACCACCGGTAACAACAGTACCACCAACACCACCAATACCAACACTATCACCAACACCACCAGTACCAGTACTAACACTACCACCAACACCACCAGTACCAACACTACCACCAACTCCACCAGTACCGGTAACAACACTACCACCAACACCACCAGCAACAACACTACCACCAATACCACCAGTAACAACACTACCACCTACACCACCAATACCAACATTACCACCAACACCACCACCAACACCACCAATGCCAACACTACCACCAACACCACCAGTACCAACAGTACCACCAACACCACCAATACAAACACTATCACCAACACCACCAGTACCAACACTACCACCAACACCACCAGTACCAACACTACCACCAACACCACTAGTACCAACACTACCACCAACACCACCAGTACCAACACTACCACCAACACCACCAGTACCAGTACCAACACTACCACCAACACCACCAGTACCAACACTACCACCAACACCACCAATACCAACACTACCACCAACAGCACCTGTACCAACACTACCACCAACACCACCAATACCAACATTACCACCAACACCACCAGTACCAGTACCAACACTAACACCAACACCACCAGTACCAACACTAACACCAACACCACCAGTACCAACACTACCACCAACACCACCAGTACTAACACTACCACCAACACCACCAATAACAACACTACCTCCAACACCACCAGTAACATTACCAACTCTACCACCAACACCACCAGTACCAACACTACCACCAACACCACCTATACCAACACTACCACCAACACCACCAATACCACCACTACCACCAACACCACCAGTACCAACACTTCCACCAACACCACCAGTACCAACACGACCACCAACACCACCAATACCACCACTACCACCAACACCACCAGTACCAACACTACAACCAACACCACCAATACCAATACTACCAACAACACCACCAGTACCAACACTTCCACCAACACCACCACTACCAACACGACCACCAACACCACCAATACCACCACTACCACCAACACCACCAGTACCAACACTACCACCAACACCAACAGTACCAACATTACCACCAACACCACCAGTACCAACACGACCACCAACACCACCAATACAAACACTACCACCAGTAACAGTACCGATACTACCACCAACACTACCAGTACCAACACTACCACCAACACCACCAGTACCAACACTACCACAAACCACACCAATACCAACACTACCACCAACACCACCAGTACCAACAGTACCACCAACACCACCAGTACCAACACTAACACCAACACCACCAGTACCAACATTACCACCAACACCACCAGTACCTCCAATACCAGTACCAACACTACCACCACCACCACCAGTACCAACACTACCACCAACACCACCAGTACCAACACTACCACCAACACCACCAGTAGCAACACTACCACCAACACCAGCAGTACCAACACTACCACCAACACCACCAATACCAGTACCAACACTACCACCAACACCACCAGTACCAGTAACAACACCACCACCAACACCAACAGTAACAACACTACCACCAACAGCACCAGCACCAACACTACCACCAACACCACCAGTAACAACACTACCACCTACACCACCAATACCAACATTACCACCAACACCACCAGTATCAACACTACCACCAACACCACCTGAGCCAATATTACCACCAAACCACCAGTACCAACACTACCACAAACACCACCATTACCAACACTACCACCAACACCACCAATACCAACACTACCAACAACACCACCAGTACCAACACTACCACCACCAGTACCAGTTCCAACACTACCACCAACACCACCAGTACCAACACTACCACCAACACCACCAGTACCAGTACCAACACCACCACCAACACCACCAGTAACAACACTACCACCAACACCACTAATACCAACACTACCACCAACACCACCAATACCAACACTACCACCATCACCACCATCACCAACACTACCACCAACACCACCAGTACCAACACTACCACCAACACCACCAATACCAACAGTACCACCAACACCACCAGTACCAACACTTCCACCAACACCACCAGTACCAACACTACCACCAACACCACCAGTACCAACACTATCACCAACACCACCAGTACCAGTACTAACACTACCACCAACACCACCAGTACCAACACTACCACCAACTCCACCAGTACCAGTAACAACACCACCACCAACACCACCGGTAACAACACTACCACCAACACCACCAGCACTACCACCCATACCACCAGTAACAACACTACCACCTACACCACCAATACCAACATTACCACCAACACCACCACCAACACCACCAATGCCAACACTACCACCAACACCACCAGTACCAACAGTACCACCAACACCACCAATACCAACACTATCACCAACACCACCAGTACCAACACTACCACCAACACCACCAGTACCAACACTACCACCAACACCACTAGTACCAACACTACCACCAACACCACCAGTACCAAAACTACCACCAACACCACCAGTACCAGTACCAACACTACCACCAACACCACCAGTACCAACACTACCACCAACACCACCAATACCAACACTACCACCAACAGCACCTGTACCAACACTACCACCAACACCACCAATACCAACATTACCACCAACACCACCAGTACTAACACTACCACCAACACCACCAATAACAACACTACCTCCAACACCACCAGTAACATTACCAACTCTACCACCAACACCACCAGTACCAACACTACCACCAACACCACCTATACCAACACTACCACCAACACCACCAATACCACCACTACCACCAACACCACCAGTACCAACACTACAACCAACACCACCAATACCAATACTACCACCAACACCACCAGTACCAACACTTCCACCAACACCACCAGTACCAACACGACCACCAACACCACCAATACCACCACTACCACCAACACCACCAGTACCAACACTTCCACCAACACCACCAGTACCAACACGACCACCAACACCACCAATACAAACACTACCACCAGTAACAGTACCGATACTACCACCAACACTACCAGTACCAACACTACCACCAACACCACCAGTACCAACACTACCACAAACCACACCAATACCAACACTACCACCAACACCACCAGTACAAACACTACCACCAACACCACCAGTACCAACACTACAACCAACACCACCAATACCAACACTACCACCAACACCACCAGTACCAACACTTCCACCAACACCACCAGTACCAACACGACCACCAACACCACCAATACAAACACTACCACCAGTAACAGTACCGATACTACCACCAACACTACCAGTACCAACACTACCACCAACACCACCAGTACCAACACTACCACAAACCACACCAATACCAACACTACCACCAACACCACCAGTACCAACAGTACCACCAACACCACCAGTACCAACACTAACACCAACACCACCAGTACCAACATTACCACCAACACCACCAGTACCTCCAATACCAGTACCAACACTACCACCAACACCAACAGTACCAGTAACAACACCACCACCAACACCACCAGTACCAACACTACCACCAACACCACCAGTAACAACACTACCACCTACACCACCAATACCAACACTACCACCAACACCACCAGTACCAACACCACCACCAACACCACCAATGCCAACACTACCATCAACACCACAAATACCAGCACCAACACTACCACCAACACCACCAGTACCAACACTACCACCAACACCACCAATACCAACACTACCACCAACACCACCAGTACCAACACTTCCATCAACACCACCAGTACCAACACTACCACCAACACCACCAGTACCAACAGTACTACCAACACCACCAATACTAACACTATCACCAACAGCACCAGTACCAGTACTAACACTACCACCAACACCACCAGTACCAACACTACCACCAACACCACCAGTACCAACACTACCACCAACACCACCAGTACCAACACCACCACCAACACCACCAATACCAGTACCAACACTACCACCAACACCACCAGTACCAGTAACAACACCACCACCAACACCAACAGTAACAACACTACCACCAACAGCACCAGCACCAACACTACCACCAACACCACCAGTAACAACACTACCACCTACACCACCAATACCAACATTACCACCAACACCACCAGTACCAACACTACCACCAACACCACCAGTACCAACAGTACCACCAACACCACCAATACCAACACTATCACCAACACCACCAGTACCAACACTACCACCAACACCACCAGTACCAACACTACCACCAACACCACCAGTACCAACATTACCACCAACACCACCAGTAGCAACACCACCACCAACACCACCAATGCCAACACTACCACCAACACCACCAGTACCAACACTACCACCAACACCACCAGTACCAACAGTACCACCAACACCACCAGTACCAGTACCAACACTACCACCAACACTACCAATACCAACACTACCACCACCACCACCAGTACCAGTAACAACACCACCACCAACACCACCAATACCAACACTACCACCACCACCACCAGTACCAACACTACCACCAACACCACCAGTACCAACACTACCACCAACACTACCAATACCAACACTACCACCAACACCACCAGTACCAGTACCAACACTACCACCAACACTACCAATACCAACACTACCACCAACACCACCTGTACCAACACTACCACCAACACCACCTGTAACAACACTACCACCAACACCACCTGTACCAACACTACCACCAACACCACCAGTACCAACACTACCACCAACACCACCAGTACCAACACTACCACCAACACCACCAGTACCACACTACCACCAACACCACCAGTACCAACACTACCACCAACACCACCAGTACCAGTAGAACACTACCACCAACACTATCAGTACCAACACTACCACCAACACCACCAGTGCCAACACTTCAACCAACACCACCAGTACCAACACTACCACCAACACCACCAGTACCAACACTACCACCAACACCACCAGTACCAGCACTACCACCAACACCACCAGTACCAACACTACCACCAACACCACCAGTACCAACAGTACCACCAACACCACCAATACCAACACTACCACCAACACCACCAGTACCAGTACTAACACTACTAACAACACCACCAGTACCAACACTACCACCAACACCACCAATAGCAACACTACCACCAACACCACTAGTACCAACACTTCCACCAACACCCCAGTACCAACACTACCACCAACACCACCAATGCCAACACTACCACCAACACCACCAGTACCAACACTACCACCAACACCACCAGTACCAACACTACCACCAACACCACCAGTACCAGTACCAACACTACCACCAACACCACCAGTACCAACACTACCACCAACACCACCAATACCAACACTACCACCGACACCACCAATACCAACACTACCACCAACACCACCAGTACCAACACTTCCACCAACACCACCAGTACCAACACTACCACCAACACCACCAATACCAACACTACCACCAGTAACAGTACCGATACTACCACCAACACTACCAGTACCAACACTACCACCAACACCACCAGTACCAACACTACCACCAACACCACCAATACCAACACTACCACCAACACTACCAATACCAACACTACCACCAACACCACCTGTACCAACACTACCACCAACACCACCACTACCACCAACACCACCAGTACCAGTACCAACACTACCACCAACACTACCAATACCAACACTACCACCAACACCACCTGTACCAGTACCAACACTACCACCAACACTACCAATACCAACACTACCACCAACACCACCAGTACCAACACTACCACCAACACTACCAATACCAACACTACCACCAACACCACCTGTACCAACACTACCACCAACACCACCTGTAAGAACACTACCACCAACACCACCTGTACCAACACTACCACCAACACCACCAGTACCAACACTACCACCAACACCACCAGTACCAACACTACCACCAACACCACCAGTACCACACTACCACCAACACCACCAGTACCCACACTACCACCAACATCAACAATTCCAGTACCAACACTACCACCAACACCACCAGTACCAACACTACCACCAACACCACCAGTACCAACACTACCACCAACACCACCAGTGCCAACACTTCAACCAACACCACCAGTACCAACACTACCACCAACACCACCAGTACCAACACTACCACCAACACCAACACAACCAGTACCAACACTACTACCAACACCCCCACCAACACCACCAGTACCAACACTACCACCAACACCACCAGTACCAACTCTACCACCAACACCACCAGTGCCAAGACTACAACCAACACCACCAGTACCAACACTACCACCAACACCACCAGTACCAACACTACCACCAACACCACCAGTGCCAACACTAACACCAACACCACCAGTACCAACACTACCACCAACACCACCAGTACCAACACTACCACCAACACCACCAGTACCAACAGTACCACCAACACCACCAATACCAACACTACCACCAACACCACCAGTACCAGTACTAACACTACTAACAACACCACCAGTACCAACACTACCACCAACACCACCAATAGCAACACTACCACCAACACCACTAGTACCAACACTTCCACCAACACCACCAGTACCAACACTAACACCAACACCACCAGTACCAACAGTACCACCAACACCACCAATACCAACATTACCACCAACACCACCAGTACCTCCAATACCAGTAACAACACTACCACCTACACCACCAATATCAACACTACCACCAACACCAGCAGTACCAACACCACCACCAACACCACCAATGCCAACACTACCATCAACACCACCAATACTAGCACCAACACTACCACCAACACCACCAGTACCAACACTACCACCAACACCACCAATACCAACACTACCACCAACACCACCAGTACCAACACTTCCACCAACACCACCAGTAACAACACTACCACCAACACCACCAGTACCAACAGTACCACCAATACCAACACTATCACCAACACCACCAGTACCAGTAACAACACCACCACCAACACCACCGGTAACAACACTACCACCAACACCACCAGCACCAACACTACCACCAATACCACCAGTAACAACACTACCACCTACACCACCAATACCAACATTACCACCAACACCACCACCAACACCACCAATGCCAACACTACCACCAACACCACCAGTACCAACAGTACCACCAACACCACCAATACCAACACTATCACCAACACCACCAGTACCAACACTACCACCAACACCACCAGTACCAACACTACCACCAACACCACTAGTACCAACACTACCACCAACACCACCAGTACCAAAACTACCACCAACACCACCAGTACCAGTACCAACACTACCACCAACACCACCAGTACCAACACTACCACCAACACCACCAATACCAACACTACCACCAACAGCACCTGTACCAACACTACCACCAACACCACCAATACCAACATTACCACCAACACCACCAGTACTAACACTACCACCAACACCACCAATAACAACACTACCTCCAACACCACCAGTAACATTACCAACTCTACCACCAACACCACCAGTACCAACACTACCACCAACACCACCTATACCAACACTACCACCAACACCACCAATACCACCACTACCACCAACACCACCAGTACCAACACTACAACCAACACCACCAATACCAATACTACCACCAACACCACCAGTACCAACACTTCCACCAACACCACCAGTACCAACACGACCACCAACACCACCAATACCACCACTACCACCAACACCACCAGTACCAACACTTCCACCAACACCACCAGTACCAACACGACCACCAACACCACCAATACAAACACTACCACCAGTAACAGTACCGATACTACCACCAACACTACCAGTACCAACACTACTACCAACACCACCAGTACCAACACTACCACAAACCACACCAATACCAACACTACCACCAACACCACCAGTACAAACACTACCACCAACACCACCAGTACCAACACTACAACCAACACCACCAATACCAACACTACCACCAACACCACCAGTACCAACACTTCCACCAACACCACCAGTACCAACACTACAACCAACACCACCAATACCAACACTACCACCAACACCACCAGTACCAACATTACCACCAACACCACCAGTACCAACACGACCACCAACACCACCAATACAAACACTACCACCAGTAACAGTACCGATACTACCACCAACACTACCAGTACCAACACTACCACCAACACCACCAGTACCAACACTACCACAAACCACACCAATACCAACACTACCACCAACACCACCAGTACCAACAGTACCACCAACACCACCAGTACCAACACTAACACCAACACCACCAGTACCAACATTACCACCAACACCACCAGTACCTCCAATACCAGTACCAACACTACCACCAACACCAACAGTACCAGTAACAACACCACCACCAACACCACCAGTACCAACACTACCACCAACACCACCAGTAACAACACTACCACCTACACCACCAATACCAACACTACCACCAACACCACCAGTACCAACACCACCACCAACACCACCAATGCCAACACTACCATCAACACCACAAATACCAGCACCAACACTACCACCAACACCACCAGTACCAACACTACCACCAACACCACCAATACCAACACTACCACCAACACCACCAGTACCAACACTTCCATCAACACCACCAGTACCAACACTACCACCAACACCACCAGTACCAACAGTACCACCAACACCACCAATACTAACACTATCACCAACAGCACCAGTACCAGTACTAACACTACCACCAACACCACCAGTACCAACACTACCACCAACACCACCAGTACCAACACTACCACCAACACCACCAGTACCAACACCACCACCAACACCACCAATACCAGTACCAACACTACCACCAACACCACCAGTACCAGTAACAACACCACCACCAACACCAACAGTAACAACACTACCACCAACAGCACCAGCACCAACACTACCACCAACACCACCAGTAACAACACTACCACCTACACCACCAATACCAACATTACCACCAACACCACCAGTACCAACACTACCACCAACACCACCAGTACCAACAGTACCACCAACACCACCAATACCAACACTATCACCAACACCACCAGTACCAACACTACCACCAACACCACCAGTACCAACACTACCACCAACACCACCAGTACCAACATTACCACCAACACCACCAGTAGCAACACCACCACCAACACCACCAGTACCAACACTACCACCAACACCACCAGTACCAACAGTACCACCAACACCACCAGTACCAGTACCAACACTACCACCAACACTACCAATACCAACACTACCACCACCACCACCAGTACCAGTAACAACACCACCACCAACACCACCAATACCAACACTACCACCACCACCACCAGTACCAACACTACCACCAACACCACCAGTACCAACACTACCACCAACACTACCAATACCAACACTACCACCAACACCACCAGTACCAGTACCAACACTACCACCAAACTACCAATACCAACACTACCACCAACACCACCTGTACCAACACTACCACCAACACCACCTGTAACAACACTACCACCAACACCACCTGTACCAACACTACCACCAACACCACCAGTACCAACACTACCACCAACACCACCAGTACCAACACTACCACCAACACCACCAGTACCACACTACCACCAACACCACCAGTACCAACACTACCACCAACACCACCAGTACCAGTAGAAACACTACCACCAACACTACCAGTACCAACACTACCACCAACACCACCAGTGCCAACACTTCAACCAACACCACCAGTACCAACACTACCACCAACACCACCAGTACCAACACTACCACCAACACCAACACAACCAGTACCAACACTACTACCAACACCACCACCAACACCACCAGTACCAACACTACCACCAACACCACCAGTACCAACACTACCACCAACACCACCAGTACCAGCACTACCACCAACACCACCAGTACCAACACTACCACCAACACCACCAGTACCAACAGTACCACCAACACCACCAATACCAACACTACCACCAACACCACCAGTACCAGTACTAACACTACTAACAACACCACCAGTACCAACACTACCACCAACACCACCAATAGCAACACTACCACCAACACCACTAGTACCAACACTTCCACCAACACCCCAGTACCAACACTACCACCAACACCACCAATGCCAACACTACCACCAACACCACCAGTACCAACACTACCACCAACACCACCAGTACCAACACTACCACCAACACCACCAGTACCAGTACCAACACTACCACCAACACCACCAGTACCAACACTACCACCAACACCACCAATACCAACACTACCACCGACACCACCAATACCAACACTACCACCAACACCACCAGTACCAACACTTCCACCAACACCACCAGTACCAACACTACCACCAACACCACCAATACCAACACTACCACCAGTAACAGTACCGATACTACCACCAACACTACCAGTACCAACACTACCACCAACACCACCAGTACCAACACTACCACCAACACCACCAATACCAACACTACCACCAACACTACCAATACCAACACTACCACCAACACCACCTGTACCAACACTACCACCAACACCACCACTACCACCAACACCACCAGTACCAGTACCAACACTACCACCAACACTACCAATACCAACACTACCACCAACACCACCTGTACCAGTACCAACACTACCACCAACACTACCAATACCAACACTACCACCAACACCACCAGTACCAACACTACCACCATCACTACCAATACCAACACTACCACCAACACCACCTGTACCAACACTACCACCAACACCACCTGTAACAACACTACCACCAACACCACCTGTACCAACACTACCACCAACACCACCAGTACCAACACTACCACCAACACCACCAGTACCAACACTACCACCAACACTACCAGTACCAACACTACCACCAACACCACCAGTGCCAACACTTCAACCAACACCACCAGTACCAACACTACCACCAACACCACCAGTACCAACACTACCACCAACACCAACACAACCAGTACCAACACTACTACCAACACCCCCACCAACACCACCAGTACCAACACTACCACCAACACCACCAGTACCAACTCTACCACCAACACCACCAGTGCCAAGACTACAACCAACACCACCAGTACCAACACTACCACCAACACCACCAGTACCAACACTACCACCAACACCACCAGTACCAACAGTACCACCAACACCACCAATACCAACACTACCACCAACACCACCAGTACCAGTACTAACACTACTAACAACACCACCAGTACCAACACTACCACCAACACCACCAATAGCAACACTACCACCAACACCACTAGTACCAACACTTCCACCAACACCACCAGTACCAACACTAACACCAACACCACCAGTACCTCCAATACCAGTAACAACACTACCACCTACACCACCAATATCAACACTACCACCAACAGCAGCAGTACCAACACCACCACCAACACCACCAATGCCAACACTACCATCAACAACACCAATACTAGCACCAACACTACCACCAACACCACCAGTACCAACACTACCACCAACACCACCAATACCAACACTACCACCAACACCACCAGTACCAACACTTCCACCAACACCACCAGTAACAACACTACCACCAACACCACCAGTACCAACAGTACCACCAATACCAACACTATCACCAACACCACCAGTACCAGTAACAACACCACCACCAACACCACCGGTAACAACACTACCACCAACACCACCAGCACCAACACTACCACCAACACCACCAGTAGCAAAACCACCACCAACACCACCAATGCCAACACTACCACCAACACCACCAGTACCAACACTACCACCAACACCACCAGTACCAACACTACCACCACCACCACCAGTACCAACACTACCACCAACACCACCATTACCAACACTACCACCAACACCACCAGTACCAACACTTCCAACAACACCACCAGTACCAACACTACCACCAACACCACCAGTACCAACAGTACCACCAACACCACCAATACCAACACTATCACCAACACCACCAGTACCAGTACTAACACTACCACCAACACCACCAGTACCAACACTACCACCAACACCACCAGTACCAACACTACCACCAACACCACCAGTACCAACACTACCACCAACACCACCAATACCAGTACCAACACTACCACCAACACCACCAGTACCAGTAACAACACCACCACCAACACCAACAGTAACAACACTACTACCAACACCACCAGCACCAACACTACCACCAACACCACCAGTACCAAGAATACCACCAACACCGCAAGTAGCAACACCACCACCAACACCACCAATGCCAACACTACCACCAACACCACCAGTACCAACACTACCACCAACACCACCAGTACCAACACTACCACCAACACCACCAGTACCAACACTACCACCAACACCACCAGTACCAACACTACCACCGACAACACCAGTACCAGTACCAACACTACCACCAACACCACCAGTACCAACACTACGACCAACACCATCAATACCAACACTACCACCAACAGCACCTGTACCAACACTACCACCAACACCACCAGTACCAACACTACCACCAACACCACCAGTAGCAACACTACCACCAACACCACCAATACCAACACTACCACCAACACCACCAATACCAATACTACCACCAACACCACCAGTACCAACACTTCCACCAACACCACCAGTACCAACACTACCACCAACACCACCAGTAACAGTACCAATACTACCACCAACACTACCAGTACCAACACTACCACCAACAACAACACTACCACAAACACCACCAATACCAACACTACCACCGGCACGACCAATACCAACACTACCACCAACACCACCAATACCAACACTACCACCAACACCACCTGTACCAACACTACCACCAACACCACCAGTACCAACACTACCACCAACACCACCAGTACCAACACTACCACCAACACTACCAATACCAACACTACCACCAACACCACCTGTACCAACACTACCACAAACACCACCTGTAACAACACTACCACCAACACCACCTGTGCCAACACTACCACCAACACCACCAGTACCAACACTACCACCAACACCACCAGTACCAACACTACCACCAACACCACCAGTACCATACTACCACCAACACCACCAGTACCAACACTACCACCAACACCAACAATTCCAGTACCAACACTACCACCAACACCACCAGTACCAACACTACCACCAACACCACCAGTACCAACACTACCACCAACACTACCAGTACCAACACTACCACCAACACCACCAGTGCCAACACTTCAACCAACACCACCAGTACCAACACTACCACCAACACCACCAGTACCAACACTACCACCAACACCAACACAACCAGTACCAACACTACTACCAACACCACCACCAACACCACCAGTACCAGCACTACCACCAACACCACCAGTACCAACACTACCACCAACACCACCAGTACCAACAGTACCACCAACACCACCAATACCAACACTACCACCAACACCACCAGTACCAACACTACCACCAACACCACCAATAGCAACACTACCACCAACACCACTAGTACCAACACTTCCACCAACACCCCAGTACCAACACTACCACCAACACCACCAATGCCAACACTACCACCAACACCACCAGTACCAACACTACCACCAACACCACCAGTACCAACACTACCACCAACACCACCAGTACCAGTACCAACACTACCACCAACACCACCAGTACCAACACTACCACCAACACCACCAATACCAACACTACCACCAACACCACCAATACCAACACTACCACCAACACCACCAGTACCAACACTTCCACCAACACCACCAGTACCAACACTACCACCAACACCACCAATACCAACACTACCACCAGTAACAGTACCGATACTACCACCAACACTACCAGTACCAACACTACCACCAACACCACCAGTACCAACACTACCACCAACACCACCAATACCAACACTACCACCAACACTACCAATACCAACACTACCACCAACACCACCTGTACCAACACTACCACCAACACCACCACTACCACCAACACCACCAGTACCAGTACCAACACTACCACCAACACTACCAATACCAACACTACCACCAACACCACCTGTACCAGTACCAACACTACCACCAACACTACCAATACCAACACTACCACCAACACCACCAGTACCAACACTACCACCAACACTACCAATACCAACACTACAACCAACACCACCTGTACCAACACTACCACCAACACCACCTGTAACAACACTACCACCAACACCACCTGTACCAACACTACCACCAACACCACCAGTACCAACACTACCACCAACACCACCAGTACCAACACTACCACCAACACCACCAGTACCACACTACCACCAACACCACCAGTACCCACACTACCACCAACACCAACAATTCCAGTACCAACACTACCACCAACACCACCAGTACCAACACTACCACCAACACCACCAGTACCAACACTACCACCAACACTACCAGTACCAACACTACCACCAACACCACCAGTGCCAACACTTCAACCAACACCACCACCAACACCACCAATGCCAACACTACCACCAACACCACCAGTACCAACACTACCACCAACACCACCAGTACCAACACTACCACCAACACCACCAGTACCAGTACCAACACTACCACCAACACCACCAGTACCAACACTACCACCAACACCACCAATACCAACATTACCACCAACACCACCAGTACCAACACTACCACCAACACCACCTATAGCAACACTACCACCAACACCACCAATACCACCACTACCACCAACACCACCAGTACCAACACTACCACCAACACCACCAATACCAACACTACCACCAACACCACCAATACCAACACTACCACCAACACCACCAGTACCAACACTTCCACCAACACCACCAGTACCAACACTACCACCAACACCACCAATACCAACACTACCACCAGTAACAGTACCGATACTACCACCAACACTACCAGTACCAACACTACCACCAACACCACCAGTACCAACACTACCACAAACACCACCAATAACAACACTACCACA
The DNA here is from genome assembly GCA_964016885.1 of Eledone cirrhosa. Taxonomy (NCBI): domain Eukaryota; kingdom Metazoa; phylum Mollusca; class Cephalopoda; order Octopoda; family Eledonidae; genus Eledone; species Eledone cirrhosa. Next base: position 407,696,152 of record OZ024741.1, on the reverse strand, counting down.
AACACCACCAGTACCAACAGTACCACCAACACCACCAGTACCTCCAATACCAGTACCAACACTACCACCAACACCACCAGTACCAGTAACAACACCACCACCAACACCACCAGTACCAACACTGCCACCAACACCACTAGTACCAACACTACCACCAACACCACCAGTACCAACACTACCACCACCACCACCAGTACCAACACTACCACCAACACCACCAGTACCAACACTACCACCAACACCACCAATACCTACATTATCACCAACACCACCAGTACCAGTACTAACACTACCACCAACACCACCAGTACCAACACTACCACCAACACCACCAGTACCAACACTACCACCAACACCACCAGTACCAACACTACCACCACCACCACCAGTACCAACACTACCACCAACACCACCAATACCAACACTATCACCAACACCACCAGTACCAGTACCAACACTACCACCAACACCACCAGTACCAACACTACCACCAACACCACCAGTACCAACACTACCACCAACACCACCAATACCAGTACCAACACTACCACCAACACCACCAGTACCAGTAACAACACCACCACCAACACCAACAGTAACAACACTACTACCAACACCACCAGCACCAACACTACCACCAACACCACCAGTACCAAGAATACCACCAACACCGCAAGTAGCAACACCACCACCAACACCACCAATGCCAACACTACCACCAACACCACCAGTACCAACACTACCACCAACACCACCAGTACCAACACTACCACCAACACCACCAGTACCAACACTACCACCAACACCACCAGTACCAACACTACCACCGACAACACCAGTACCAGTACCAACACTACCACCAACACCACCAGTACCAAAACTACCACCAACACCACCAGTACCAACACTACGACCAACACCATCAATACCAACACTACCACCAACAGCACCTGTACCAACACTACCACCAACACCACCAGTACCAACACTACCACCAACACCACCAGTAGCAACACTACCACCAACACCACCAATACCAACACTACCACCAACACCACCAATACCAATACTACCACCAACACCACCAGTACCAACACTTCCACCAACACCACCAGTACCAACACTACCACCAACACCACCAGTAACAGTACCAATACTACCACCAACACTACCAGTACCAACACTACCACCAACACCAACACTACCACAAACACCACCAATACCAACACTACCACCGGCACGACCAATACCAACACTACCACCAACACCACCAATACCAACACTACCACCAACACAAATTGTACCAACAGTACCACCAACACCACCTGTACCAACACTACCACCAACACCACCAGTACCAACACTACCACCAACACAAATTGTACCAACAGTACCACCAACACTACCAGTACCAACACTACCACAAACACCACCAATACCAAAACTACCGCCGGCACCACCAATACCAACACTACCACCAACACCACTTGCACCAACACTACCACCAACACCACCAGTACCAGTACCAACACTACCACCAGCACCACCAGTACCAACACTACCACAAACACCACCAATACCAACGCTACCACCAACACCACCAGTACCAACAGTACCACCAACACCACCAGTACCAACACTAACACCAACACCACCAGTACCAACAGTACCACCAACACCACCAATACCAACATTACCACCAACACCACCAGTACCTCCAATACCAGTACCAACACTACCACCAACACCACCAGTACCAACACTACCACCAATACCACCAGTACCAACACTACCACCAACACCACCAGTAACAACACTACCACTTACACCACCAATACCAACACTACCACCAACACCACCAGTACCAACACCCCCACCAACACCACCAATGCCAACACTACCATCAACACCACCAATACCAGCACCAACACTACCACCAACACCACCAGTACCAACACTACCACCAACACCACCAGTACCAACACTACCACCAACACCACCAGTACCAACCCTACCACCAACACGACCAATACCAGTACCAACACTACCACCAACACCACCAGTACCAGTAACAACACTACCACCAACACCACCAACACCAACACTACCACCAACACCACCAGTAACGACACTACCACCTACACCAAGAATACCAACATTACCACCAACACCACCAGTAGCAACACCACCACCAACACCACCAGTACCAACAGTACCACCAACACCACGAGTAACAACACTACCACCAACACCACCTGTACCAACACTACCACCAACACCACCTGTACCAACATTACCACCAACACCACCACTACCAACATTACCACCAACACACCAATACCAATACTACCACCAACACCACCAGTACCAACACTACCACCAACACCACCAGTACCAACACTACCACCAACACCACCAGTACCAACACTACCACCAACACCACCAGTGCCAACACTACCACCAACACCACCAGTACCAACACTACCACCAACACCACCAGTACCAGTAACAACACTACCACCAACACCACCAGCAAAAACACTACCACCAACACCACCAGTAACGACACTACCACCTACACCACCAATACCAACATTACCACCAACACCACCAGTACCAACACTACCACCAATACCACCATTAACAACACTACCACCAACACCACCAGTACCAACACAACCACCAACACCACCAGTACCAACACTACCACCAACACCACCAATACCAACACTACCACCAACACCACCAGTACCAGTACCAACAGTACCACCAACACCACCAGTAACAACACTACCACCAACACCACCAGTACCAGTACCAAAACTATCACCAACACCATCAGTACCAACAATACCACCAACACCACCAATACCAACACTACCACCAACACCACCAGTGCCAACACTACCACCAACACCACCAGTACCAACACTACCACCAACACCACCAGTGCCAACACTACCACCAACACCACCAGTACCAACACTACCACCAACACCACCAGTACCAACACTACCACCAACACCACCAGTACCAACACTACCACCAACACCACCAATACCAACACTACCACCAACACCACCAGTACCAACACTAACACCAACACCACCAGTATCAACACTACCACCAACACCACCAGTACCAGTACGAAGACTACCACCAACACCACCAGTACGAAGACTACCACCAACACCACCAGTACCAACACTACCACCAACACCACCAATACCAACACTACCACCAACACCACCAGTACCAACACTTCCACCAACACCAGCAGTACCAACACTAACACCAACACGAGCAGTACCAACACTACCACCAACACCACCAGCACCAACACTTCCACCAACACCACCAGTACCAACACTGACACCAACACCACCAGTACCAACATTACCACCAACACCACCAGTACCAACACTACCACCAACACCTCCAATACCAGTACCAACACTACCACCAACACTACCAGTACCAGTAACAACACCACCACCAACACCACCAGTACCAACACTACCACCAACACCACCAGTAACAACACTACCACCTACACCACCAATTCCAACACTACCACCAACACCACCAGTACCAACACTACCATCAACACCACCAGTACCAACACTACCACCAACACCACCAATACCAACACTACCACCAACACCACCAGTACCAACACTTCCACCAACACCACCTGTACCAACACTACCACCAACACCACCAATACCAACACTATCACCAACACCACCAGTACCAGTACTAACACTACCACCAACACCACCAGTACCAACACTACCACCAACACCACCAGTACCAACACTACCACCAACACCACCAGTACCAACACTACCACCAACACCTCCAATACCAGTACCAACACTACCACCAACACTACCAGTACCAGTAACAACACCACCACCAACACCACCAGTACCAACACTACCACCACCAGTACCAGTAACAACACCACCACCAACACCACCAGTAACAAAACTACCACCTACACCATCAATACCAACACAACCACCAACAGCACTTGTACCAACACTACCACCAACACCACCAGTAACAAAACTACCACCTACACCACCAATACCAACATTACCACCAACACCACCAGTAGCAACACCACCACCAACACCACCAATGACAACACTACCACCAACACCACCAGTACCAACAGTACCACCAACACCACCAATACCGACACTATCACCAACACCACCAGTACCAACACTACCACCAACACCACCAGTACCAACACTACCACCAACACCACCAGTACCAACACTACCACCAACACCACCAATAACAACACTACCACCAACACCACCAGTACCAGTACCAACACTACCACCAACAGCACCAGTAGCAACACTACCACCAACACCATCAATACCAACACAACCACCAACAGCACTTGTACCAACACTACCACCAACACCACCAATACCAACATTACCACCAACACCACCAGTACCATCACTACCACCAACACCTCCAGTACCACCACTACCACCAACACCACCAATACCAACACTACCACCAACACCACCAGTAACAGTACCAACACTACCACCAACACCACCAGTACCAACACTACCACCAACACCACCGATACCAACACTACCACCAACACCACCAGTACCAACACTACCACCAACACCACCTATACCAACACTACCACCAACACCACCAATACCACCACTACCACCAACAGCACCAGTACCAACACTACAACCAACACCACCAGTACCAACACTACCACCAACAGCACCAGTACCAACACTACCACCAACAGCACCAGTACCAACACTACCACCAACACCACCAGTAACAACACTACCACCAACACCACCAGTACCAACACTACCACCAACACCACCAGTAACAACACTACCACCAACACCACCAGTACCAACACTACCACCAACAGCACCAGTACCAACACTACCACCAACACCACCAGTAACAACACTACCACCAACACCACCAGTAACAACACTACCACCGACAACACCAGTACCAGTACCAACACTACCACCAACACCACCAGTACCAACACTACCACCAACAGCACATGTACAAACACTACCACCAACACCACCAATACCAACACTACCACCAACACCACCAGTACCAACACTACCACCAACACCTCCAATACCAGTACCAACACTACAACCAACACCACCAGTACCAACACTACCACCAACACCACCAGTACCAACACTACCACCAACAGCACATGTACAAACACTACCACCAACACCACCAATACCAACACTACCACCAACACCACCAGTACCAACACTACCACCAACACCTCCAATACCAGTACCAACACTACAACCAACACCACCAGTACCAACACTACCACCAACACCACCAGTACCAACACTACCACCGACAACACCAGTACCAGTGCCAACACTACCACCAACACCACCAGTACCAGTACCAACACTACCACCAACACCACCAGTGCCAACACTACCACCAACAGCACATGTACAAACACTACCACCTACACCACCAATACCAACATTACCACCAACACCACCAATGCCAACACTACCACCAACACCACCAGTACCAACACTACCACCAACACCACCAATACCAACAGTACCAGCAACACCACCAGTACCAACACTACCACCAACGCCACCAGTACCAACACTACCACCGACAACACCTGTACCAGTACCAACACTACCACCAACACCACCAGTACCAGTACCAACACTACCACCAACACCACCAGTACCAACACTACCACCAACACCACCAATACCAACACTATCACCAACACCACCAGTACCAACACTACCACCAACACCACCAGTACCAACACTACCACCAACGCCACCAGTACCAACACTACCACCGACAACACCTGTACCAGTACCAACACTACCACCAACACCACCAATAGCAACACTACCACCAACACCACCAATACCAACACTACCACCAACACCATCAGTACCAACACTACCACCACCACCACCAGTACCAACACTACCACCAACACCACCAATAACAGTACCAATACTACCACCAACACTACCAGTACCAACACTACCACCAACACCACCAGTACCAACACTACCACAAACACCACCAGTACCAACACTACCACCAACACCACCAGTACCAACACTACCACCAACACCACCAATACCAACACTACCACCTACACCACCAGTACCAACACTACCACCAACACCACCAATACCAACACTACCACCAACATCACCTGTACCAACACTACCACCAACACCACCAGTACCAACACTACCACCAACACTACCAGTACCAGTAACAACACCACCACCAACACCACCAGTACCAACACTACCACCAACACCACCAGTAACAACACTACCACCTACACCACCAATTCCAACACTACCACCAACACCACCAGTACCAACACTACCATCAACACCACCAGTACCAACACTACCACCAACACCACCAATACCAACACTACCACCAACACCACCAGTACCAACACTTCCACCAACACCACCTGTACCAACACTACCACCAACACCACCAATACCAACACTATCACCAACACCACCAGTACCAGTACTAACACTACCACCAACACCACCAGTACCAACACTACCACCAACACCACCAGTACCAACACTACCACCAACACCACCAGTACCAACACTACCACCAACACCTCCAATACCAGTACCAACACTACCACCAACACTACCAGTACCAGTAACAACACCACCACCAACACCACCAGTACCAACACTACCACCACCAGTACCAGTAACAACACCACCACCAACACCACCAGTAACAAAACTACCACCTACACCATCAATACCAACACAACCACCAACAGCACTTGTACCAACACTACCACCAACACCACCAGTAACAAAACTACCACCTACACCACCAATACCAACATTACCACCAACACCACCAGTAGCAACACCACCACCAACACCACCAATGACAACACTACCACCAACACCACCAGTACCAACAGTACCACCAACACCACCAATACCGACACTATCACCAACACCACCAATACCAACATTACCACCAACACCACCAGTACCATCACTACCACCAACACCTCCAGTACCACCACTACCACCAACACCACCAATACCAACACTACCACCAACACCACCAGTAACAGTACCAACACTACCACCAACACCACCAGTACCAACACTACCACCAACACCACCGATACCAACACTACCACCAACACCACCAGTACCAACACTACCACCAACACCACCTATACCAACACTACCACCAACACCACCAATACCACCACTACCACCAACAGCACCAGTACCAACACTACAACCAACACCACCAGTACCAACACTACCACCAACAGCACCAGTACCAACACTACCACCAACAGCACCAGTACCAACACTACCACCAACACCACCAGTAACAACACTACCACCAACACCACCAGTAACAACACTACCACCAACACCACCAGTAACAACACTACCACCAACACCACCAGTACCAACACTACCACCAACAGCACCAGTACCAACACTACCACCAACACCACCAGTAACAACACTACCACCAACACCACCAGTAACAACACTACCACCGACAACACCAGTACCAGTACCAACACTACCACCAACACCACCAGTACCAACACTACCACCAACAGCACATGTACAAACACTACCACCAACACCACCAATACCAACACTACCACCAACACCACCAGTACCAACACTACCACCAACACCTCCAATACCAGTACCAACACTACAACCAACACCACCAGTACCAACACTACCACCAACACCACCAGTACCAACACTACCACCAACAGCACATGTACAAACACTACCACCAACACCACCAATACCAACACTACCACCAACACCACCAGTACCAACACTACCACCAACACCTCCAATACCAGTACCAACACTACAACCAACACCACCAGTACCAACACTACCACAAACACCACCAGTACCAACACTACCACCGACAACACCAGTACCAGTGCCAACACTACCACCAACACCACCAGTACCAGTACCAACACTACCACCAACACCACCAGTGCCAACACTACCACCAACAGCACATGTACAAACACTACCACCTACACCACCAATACCAACATTACCACCAACACCACCAATGCCAACACTACCACCAACACCACCAGTACCAACACTACCACCAACACCACCAATACCAACAGTACCAGCAACACCACCAGTACCAACACTACCACCAACGCCACCAGTACCAACACTACCACCGACAACACCTGTACCAGTACCAACACTACCACCAACACCACCAGTACCAGTACCAACACTACCACCAACACCACCAGTACCAACACTACCACCAACACCACCAATACCAACACTATCACCAACACCACCAGTACCAACACTACCACCAACACCACCAGTACCAACACTACCACCAACGCCACCAGTACCAACACTACCACCGACAACACCTGTACCAGTACCAACACTACCACCAACACCACCAATAGCAACACTACCACCAACACCACCAATACCACCACTACCACCAACACCAACAGTACCAACACTACCACCACCACCACCAGTACCAACACTACCACCAACACCACCAATAACAGTACCAATACTACCACCAACACTACCAGTACCAACACTACCACCAACACCACCAGTACCAACACTACCACAAACACCACCAGTACCAACACTACCACCAACACCACCAGTACCAACACTACCACCAACACCACCAATACCAACACTACCACCAACACCACCAATACCAACACTACCACCAACATCACCAGTACCAACACTACCACCAACACCACCTGTACCAACATTACCACCAACACCACCAATACCAATACTACCACCAACACCACCAGTAACAACACTACCACCAAAAACCACCAGTACCAACACTACCACCAACACCACCAGTACCAACACTACCACCAACACTACCACCAACACCACCAGTACCAACACTACCACCAACACCACCAGTGCCAACACCAACACCAACACCAACACCACCAGTACCAACACTACCACCAACACCACCAGTACCAACAATACCACCATAACCACCAGTACCAACACTACCACCAACACCACCAGTACCAACACTACCACCAACACCACCAGTACCAACACTACCACCAACACCACCAGTACCAACACTACCACCAACACCACCAGTACCAACACTACCACCAACACCAACAGTACCAACACTACCACCAACACCACCAGTACCAACACTACCACCAACACCACCAGTACCAACACTACCACCAACACCACCAATACCAACACTACCACCAACACCACCAATACCAACACTACCACCAACATCACCTGTACCAACACTACCACCAACACCACCAGTACCAACACTACCACCAACACCACCAGTACCAACACTACCACCAACACCACCAGTACCAACACTACCACCAACACCACCAGTACCAACACTACCACCAACACCACCAGTAGCAACACTACCACCAACACCACCAGTACCAACACTACCACCAACACCACCAATACCAACACTACCACCAACACCACCAGTACCAATACTACCACCAACACCGCCTATACCAACACTACCACCAACACCACCAATACCACCACTACCACCAACACCACCAGTACCAACACTACAACCAACACCACCAGTACCAGTAACAACACCACCACCAACACCACCAGTACAAACTACCACCAACACCACCAGTACCAACAGTACCACCAATACCACCAATACCAACACGATCACCAACACCACCAGTACCAACACTACCACCGACACCACCAGTACCAACACTACCACCAACACCACTAGTACCAACACTACCACCAACACCACCAGTACCAACACTACCACCAACACCACCAGTACCAGGACCAACACTACCACCAACACCACCAATACCAACATTACCACCAACACCACCAGTACCAACACTACCGCCAACACCACCAATACCACCACTACCACCAACACCACCAATAGCAACACTACCACCAACACCACCAATACCACCACTACCACCAACACCATCAGTACCAACACTACCACCACCACCACCAGTACCAACACTACCACCAACACCACCAATAGCAACACTACCACCAACACCACCAATACCACCACTACCACCAACACCACCAGTACCAACACTACCACCAACACCACCAGTACCAACACTTCCACCAACACCACCAGTAGCAACACTACCACCAACACCACCAGTAGCAACACTACCACCAACACCACCAGTACCAACACTTCCACCAACACCACCAGTAACAACACTACCACCGACAACACCAGTACCAGTACCAACACTAACACCAACACCACCAGTACCAACACTACCACCAACAGCACATGTACAAACACTACCACCAACACCACCAATACCAACACTACCACCAACACCACCAGTACCAACACTACCACCAACACCTCCAATACCAGTACCAACACTACAACCAACACCACCAGTACCAACACTACCACCAACACCACCAGTACCAACACTACCACCAACAGCACATGTACAAACACTACCACCAACACCACCAATACCAACACTACCACCAACACCACCAGTACCAACACTACCACCAACACCTCCAATACCAGTACCAACACTACAACCAACACCACCAGTACCAACACTACCACCAACACCACCAGTACCAACACTACCACCGACAACACCAGTACCAGTGCCAACACTACCACCAACACCACCAGTACCAGTACCAACACTACCACCAACACCACCAGTGCCAACACTACCACCAACAGCACATGTACAAACACTACCACCTACACCACCAATACCAACATTACCACCAACACCACCAATGCCAACACTACCACCAACACCACCAGTACCAACACTACCACCAACACCACCAATACCAACAGTACCAGCAACACCACCAGTACCAACACTACCACCAACGCCACCAGTACCAACACTACCACCGACAACACCTGTACCAGTACCAACACTACCACCAACACCACCAGTACCAGTACCAACACTACCACCAACACCACCAGTACCAACACTACCACCAACACCACCAATACCAACACTATCACCAACACCACCAGTACCAACACTACCACCAACACCACCAGTACCAACACTACCACCAACGCCACCAGTAGCAACACTACCACCGACAACACCTGTACCAGTACCAACACTACCACCAACACCACCAATAGCAACACTACCACCAACACCACCAATACCACCACTACCACCAACACCAACAGTACCAACACTACCACCACCACCACCAGTACCAACACTACCACCAACACCACCAATAACAGTACCAATACTACCACCAACACTACCAGTACCAACACTACCACCAACACCACCAGTACCAACACTACCACAAACACCACCAGTACCAACATTACCACCAACACCACCAGTACCAACACTACCACCAACACCACCAATACCAACACTACCACCAACACCACCAATACCAACACTACCACCAACATCACCTGTACCAACACTATCACCAACACCACCAGTACCAACACTACCACCAACACCACCAGTACCAACACTACCACCAACACCACCAGTACCAACACTACCACCAACACCACCAGTACCAACACTACCACCAACACCACCAGTACCAACACTACCACCAACACCAACAGTACCAACACTACCACCAACACCACCAGTACCAACACTACCACCAACACCACCAGTACCAACACTACCACCAACACCACCAATACCAACACTACCACCAACACCACCAATACCAACACTACCACCAACATCACCTGTACCAACACTACCACCAACACCACCAGTACCAACACTACCACCAACACCACCAGTACCAACACTACCACCAACACCACCAGTACCAACACTACCACCAACACCACCAGTACCAACACTACCACCAACACCACCAGTAGCAACACTACCACCAACACCACCAGTACCAACACTTCCACCAACACCACCAGTAGCAACACTACCACCAACACCACCAGTACCAACACTTCCACCAACACCACCAGTAGCGATACTACCACCAACACCACCAGTACCAACACTTCCACCAACACCACCAGTAGCAACACTACCACCAACACCACCAATACCAACACTACCACCAACACCACCAATAACAGTACCAATACTACCACCAACACTACCAGTACCAACACTACCACCAACACCACCAGTACCAACACTACCACAAACACCACCAGTACCAACACTACCACCAACACCACCAGTACCAACACTACCACCAACACCACCAATACCAACACTACCACCAACACCACCAATACCAACACTACCACCAACATCACCTGTACCAACACTACCACCAACACCACCAGTACCAACACTACCACCAACACCACCAGTACCAACACTACCACCAACACCACCAGTACCAACACTACCACCAACACCACCAGTGCCAAGACTACCACCAACAACACCAGTACCAACATTACCACCAACACCACCAGTACCAGTACCAACACTACCACCAACACCACCAGTACCAACACTACCACCAACACCACCAGTACCAACACTACCACCAACACCACCAGTGCCAAGACTACCACCAACAACACCAGTACCAACACTACCACCAACACCACCAGTACCAGTACCAACACTACCACCAACACCACCAGTACCAAAACTACCACCAACACCACCAGTACCAACACTACCACCAACACCACCAGTAACAACACTACCACCAACACCACCAATACCAACACTACCACCAACACCACAAGTACCAACACTACCACCAACACCACCAGTACCAACACTAACACCGACACCACCAATACCAACACTACCACCAACACTACCTGTAACAACACTACCACCAACACCACCAATACCAGTACCAACACTACCACCAACACCACCAGTACCAACAATACCACCAACGCCACCAGTACCAGTACCAACACCACCACCAACACCTCCAGTAGCAACACTACCACCAACACCACCAATACCAATACTACCACCAACACCACCAATACCAACACTACCACCATCACCACCAGTACCAACACTACCACCAACACCACCAGTACCAACACTACCACCAACACCACCAGTACCAACGCTACCACCAACACCACCAGTACCAACACTACCAACAACACTACCAGTACCAACACTACCACCAACACCACCAGTACCAACGCTACCACCAACACCACCAGTCCCTAACACTACCACCAACACCACCAGTACCAACACTACCACCAACACCACCAGTACCTACATTACCAACAACACCACCAGTACCAACACTACCACCAACACCACCTGTACCAACATTACCACCAACACCACCAATACCAATACTACCACCAACACCACCAGTAACAACACTACCACCAAAAACCACCAGTACCAACACTACCACCAACACCACCAGTACCAACACTACCACCAACACTACCACCAACACCACCAGTACCAACACTACCACCAACACCACCAGTGCCAACACCAACACCAACACCAACACCACCAGTACCAACACTACCACCAACACCACCAGTACCAACAATACCACCATAACCACCAGTATCAACACTACCACCAACACCAACACCAACAGTACTCACAGTACCACCAACACCACCAGTACCAACACAACCACCAACACCACCAGTACCAGTACAATACTACCACCAACACCACCAGTACCACTACCAACACTACCACCAACACCACCAGTACCAGTACCAACACTACCACCAACACCACCAGTACCAACACTACCGCCAACACCACCAATACCAGTCCCAACACTACCACCAACACCACCAGTACCAACACTACCACAAACACCACCAATACCAACAGTACCACCAACACCACCAGTACCAACACTACCACCAACACCACCAGTACCAACACTACCACAAACACTACCACCAACACCACCAGTACCAACACTACCACCAACACCACCAATACCAACACTACCACCAACACCACCAGTACCAATACTACCACCAACACCACCTATACCAACACTACCACCAACACCACCAATACCACCACTACCACCAACACCACCAGTACCAACACTACAACCAACACCACCAGTACCAGTAACAACACCACCACCAACACCACCAGTACAAACTACCACCAACACCACCAGTACCAACAGTACCACCAATACCACCAATACCAACACGATCACCAACACCACCAGTACCAACACTACCACCAACACCACCAGTACCAACACTACCACCAACACCACTAGTACCAACACTACCACCAACACCACCAGTACCAACACTACCACCAACACCACCAGTACCAGGACCAACACTACCACCAACACCACCAATACCAACATTACCACCAACACCACCAGTACCAACACTACCGCCAACACCACCAATACCACCACTACCACCAACACCACCAATAGCAACACTACCACCAACACCACCAATACCACCACCAACACTACCACCAACACCACCAATAGCAACACTACCACCAACACCACAATACCACCACTACCACCAACACCACCAGTACCACCTACCACAACACCACCAGTACCAACACTACCACCAACACCCAGTAGCACACTACCACAAACACCACCAGTACCAACACTGTCCACCAACACCACCAGTACCAACACTTCCACCAACACCACCAGTAGCAACACTACCACCAACACCACCAGTACCAACACTTCCACCAACACCACCAGTAGCAATACTACCACCAACACCACCAGTACCAACACTTCCACCAACACCACCAGTAGCAACACTACCACCAACACCACCAATACCAACACTACCACCAACACCACCAATAACAGTACCAATACTACCACCAACACTACCAGTACCAACACTACCACCAACACCACCAGTACCAACACTACCACAAACACCACCAGTACCAACACTACCACCAACACCACCAGTACCAACACTACCACCAACACCACCAATACCAACACTACCACCAACACCACCAATACCAACACTACCACCAACATCACCTGTACCAACACTACCACCAACACCACCAGTACCAACACTACCACCAACACCACCAGTACCAACACTACCACCAACACCACCAGTACCAACACTACCACCAACACCACCAGTACCAACACTACCACCAACACCACCAGTACCAACACTACCACCAACACCAACAGTACCAACACTACCACCAATACCACCAGTACCAACACTACCACCAACACCACCAGTACCAACACTACCACCAACACCACCAATACCAACACTACCACCAACACCACCAATACCAACACTACCACCAACATCACCTGTACCAACACTACCACCAACACCACCAGTACCAACACTACCACCAACACCACCAGTACCAACACTACCACCAACACCACCAGTACCAACACTACCACCAACACCACCAGTACCAACACTACCACCAACACCACCAGTAGCAACACTACCACCAACACCACCAGTACCAACACTTCCACCAACACCACCAGTAGCAACACTACCACCAACACCACCAGTACCAACACTTCCACCAACACCACCAGTAGCAATACTACCACCAACACCACCAGTACCAACACTTCCACCAACACCACCAGTAGCAACACTACCACCAACACCACCAATACCAACACTACCACCAACACCACCAATAACAGTACCAATACTACCACCAACACTACCAGTACCAACACTACCACCAACACCACCAGTACCAACACTACCACAAACACCACCAGTACCAACACTACCACCAACACCACCAGTACCAACACTACCACCAACACCACCAATACCAACACTACCACCAACACCACCAATACCAACACTACCACCAACATCACCTGTACCAACACTACCACCAACACCACCAGTACCAACACTACCACCAACACCACCAGTACCAACACTACCACCAACACCACCAGTACCAACACTACCACCAACACCACCTGTGCCAAGACTACCACCAACAACACCAGTACCAACACTACCACCAACACCACCAGTACCACTACCAACACTACCACCAACACCACCAGTACCAACACTACCGCCAACACCACCAATACCAGTACCAACACTACCACCAACACCACCAGTACCAACACTACCACAAACACCACCAATACCAACAGTACCACCAACACCACCAGTACCAACACTACCACCAACACCACCAGTACCAACACTACCACAAACACTACCACCAACACCACCAGTACCAACACTACCACCAACACCACCAATACCAACACTACCACCAACACCACCAGTACCAATACTACCACCAACACCACCTATACCAACACTACCACCAACACCACCAATACCACCACTACCACCAACACCACCAGTACCAACACTACAACCAACACCACCAGTACCAGTAACAACACCACCACCAACACCACCAGTACAAACTACCACCAACACCACCAGTACCAACAGTACCACCAATACCACCAATACCAACACGATCACCAACACCACCAGTACCAACACTACCACCAACACCACCAGTACCAACACTACCACCAACACCACTAGTACCAACACTACCACCAACACCACCAGTACCAACACTACCACCAACACCACCAGTACCAGGACCAACACTACCACCAACACCACCAATACCAACATTACCACCAACACCACCAGTACCAACACTACCGCCAACACCACCAATACCACCACTACCACCAACACCACCAATAGCAACACTACCACCAACACCACCAATACCACCACTACCACCAACACCATCAGTACCAACACTACCACCACCACCACCAGTACCAACACTACCACCAACACCACCAATAGCAACACTACCACCAACACCACCAATACCACCACTACCACCAACACCACCAGTACCAACACTACCACCAACACCACCAGTACCAACACTACCACCAACACCACCAGTAGCAACACTACCACCAACACCACCAGTACCAACACTTCCACCAACACCACCAGTAGCAACACTACCACCAACACCACCAGTACCAACACTACCACCAACACCACCAGTACCAACACTTCCACCAACACCACCAGTAGCAATACTACCACCAACACCACCAGTACCAACACTTCCACCAACACCACCAGTAGCAACACTACCACCAACACCACCAATACCAACACTACCACCAACACCACCAATAACAGTACCAATACTACCACCAACACTACCAGTACCAACACTACCACCAACACCACCAGTACCAACACTACCACAAACACCACCAGTACCAACACTACCACCAACACCACCAGTACCAACACTACCACCAACACCACCAATACCAACACTACCACCAACACCACCAATACCAACACTACCACCAACATCACCTGTACCAACACTACCACCAACACCACCAGTACCAACACTACCACCAACACCACCAGTACCAACACTACCACCAACACCACCAGTACCAACACTACCACCAACACCACCAGTACCAACACTACCACCAACACCACCAGTACCAACACTACCACCAACACCAACAGTACCAACACTACCACCAATACCACCAGTACCAACACTACCACCAACACCACCAGTACCAACACTACCACCAACACCACCAATACCAACACTACCACCAACACCACCAATACCAACACTACCACCAACATCACCTGTACCAACACTACCACCAACACCACCAGTACCAACACTACCACCAACACCACCAGTACCAACACTACCACCAACACCACCAGTACCAACACTACCACCAACACCACCAGTACCAACACTACCACCAACACCACCAGTAGCAACACTACCACCAACACCACCAGTACCAACACTTCCACCAACACCACCAGTAGCAACACTACCACCAACACCACCAGTACCAACACTTCCACCAACACCACCAGTAGCAATACTACCACCAACACCACCAGTACCAACACTTCCACCAACACCACCAGTAGCAACACTACCACCAACACCACCAATACCAACACTACCACCAACACCACCAATAACAGTACCAATACTACCACCAACACTACCAGTACCAACACTACCACCAACACCACCAGTACCAACACTACCACAAACACCACCAGTACCAACACTACCACCAACACCACCAGTACCAACACTACCACCAACACCACCAATACCAACACTACCACCAACACCACCAATACCAACACTACCACCAATATCACCTGTACCAACACTACCACCAACACCACCAGTACCAACACTACCACCAACACCACCAGTACCAACACTACCACCAACACCACCAGTACCAACACTACCACCAACACCACCAGTGCCAAGACTACCACCAACAACACCAGTACCAACACTACCACCAACACCACCAGTACCAGTACCAACACTACCACCAACACCACCAGTACCAACACTACCACCAACACCACCAGTACCAACACTACCACCAACACCACCAGTGCCAAGACTACCAACAACAACACCAGTACCAACACTACCACCAACACCACCAGTACCAGTACCAACACTACCACCAACACCACCAGTACCAAAACTACCACCAACACCACCAGTACCAACACTACCACCAACACCACCAGTAACAACACTACCACCAACACCACCAATACCAACACTACCACCAACACCACAAGTACCAACACTACCACCAACACCACCAATACCAACACTACCACCAACACTACCTGTAACAACACTACCACCTCCACCATCAGTACCAACACTACCACCAACACCACCAGTACCAACACCAACACCACCAGTACCAACACTACCACCAACACTACCAGTACCAACACTTCCACCAACACCACCAGTACCAACACTACCACCAACACCACCAATACCAACACTACCAACAATACCACCAGTAACAGTACCAATACTACCACCAACACTACCAGTACCAACAGTACCACCAACACTACCAGTACCTACACTACCACCAACACCACCAGTACCAACACTACCACAAACACCACCAATACCAACACTACCGCCAACAACACTTGTACCAACACTACCACCAACACCACCAGTACCAGTACCAACACTACCACCAACACCACCAGTACCAACACTACCACCAACACCACCAGTACCAGTTCCAACACTACCACCAACACCACCAGTACCAACACTACCACCAACACCACCAGTACCAACACTACCCCCAACACCAATTGTACCAACAGTACCACCAACACCACCAGTACCAGCACCAACAGTACCACCAACACCACCAGTACCAACACTACCACAAACACCATCAATACCAACACTACAGCCAACACCACTTGTACCAACACTACCACCAACACCACCAGTACCAGTACCAACACTACCACCAACACCACCAGAACCAACACTACCACCAACACCACAAATTCCAACACTACCAACAACATCACCTGTACCAACATTACCACCAACACCACCAGTACCAACACTACCACCAACACCACCAGTACCAACACTACCACCAACACCACCAGTACCAACACTACCACCAACACCACCAGTTCCAAGACTACCACCAACAACACCAGTACCAACACTACCACCAACACCACCAGTGCCAACACTAACACCAACACCACCAGTACCAACACTACCACCAACACCACCAATACCAACACTACCACCAACACCACAAGTACCAACACTAACACCGACACCACCAATACCAACACTACCACCAACACTACCTGTAAAAACACTACCACCAACACCACCAATACCATTACCAACACTACCACCAACACCACCAGTACCAACACTACCACCAACACCACCAGTACCAACACTACCACCAACACCACCAATACCAACACTACCACCAACACAACCAGTACAAACACTACCACCAACACCACCTGTACCAACACTAGCACCAACACCACCAGTACCAGTACCAACACCACCACCAACACCACCAGTACCAACACTACCACCAACACCACCTGTACCAACATTACCACCAACACCACCACTACCAACATTACCACCAACACCACCAATACCAATACTACCACCAACACCACCAGTACCAACACTACCACCAACACCACCAGTACCAACACTACCACCAACACCACCAGTACCAACACTACCACCAACACCACCAGTGCCAACACTTCCACCAACACCACCAGTACCAACACTACCACCAACACCACCAGTGCCAACATTACCACCAACACCACCAGTACCAACACTACCACCAACACCACCAGTATCAACACTACCACCAACACCAACACCACCAGTACCAACAGTACCACCAACACCACCAGTAACAACACTACCACCAACAACACCAGTAACAACACTACCACCAACACCACCAGTAACAACACTACCAACAACACCACCTGTACCAACAGTACCACCAACACCACCAGTACCAGTACCACCACCAACAGCACCAGTACCAACACTACCACCAACACCACCAGTACCAACACTACCACCAACACCACCAGTACCAACAGTACCACCAACACCACCAGTACCAGTACCAACACTACCACCAACACCACCAGTACCAACACTAACACCAACACCACCAGTATCAACACTAACACCAACACCACCAGTACCAGTACCAAGACTACCACCAACACCACCAGTACCAACACTACCACCAACACCACCAGTACCAACACTACCACCAACACCACCAATACCAACACTACCACCAACACCACCAGTACCAGTACTAACGCTACCACCAACACCACCAGTACCAACACTACCACCAACACCACCAATACCAACACTACCACCAACACCACCAGTACCAACACTTCCACCAACACCACCAGTACCAACACTAACACCAACACCACCAGTACAAACACTACCACCAACACCACCAGTACCAACAGTTCCACCAACACCACCAGTACCAACATTACCACCAACACCACCAGTACCAACACTACCACCAACACGTCCAATACCAGTACCAACACTACCACCAACACCACCAGTACTAGTAACAACACCACCACCAACACCACCAGTACCAACACTACCACCAACACCACCAGTAACAACACTACCACCTACACCAGCAATACCAACACTACCACCAACACCACCAGTACCAACACTACCACCAACACCACCAGTACCAACACTACCACCAACACCACCAATACCAACACTACCACCAACACCACCAGTTCCAACACTTCCACCAACACCACCTGTACCAACACTACCACCAACACCACCAATACCAACACTATCACCAACACCACCAGTACCAGTACTAACACCACCACCAACACCACCAGTACCAACACTACCACCAACACCACCAGTACCAACACTACCACCAACACCACCAGTAACAACACTACCACCTACACCAACAATACCAACACTACCACCAACACCACCAGTACCAACACTACCACCAACACCACAAGTACCAACACTACCACCAACACCACCAATACCAACACTACCACCAACACCACCAGTTCCAACACTTCCACCAACACCACCTGTACCAACACTACCACCAACACCACCAATACCAACACTATCACAAACACCACCAGTACCAGTACTAACACTACCACCAACACCACCAGTACCAACACTACCACCAACACCACCAGTACCAACACTACCACCAACACCACCAATACCAACACTACCACAAACACCACCAATACCAGTACCAACACTATCACCAACACTACCAGTACCAACACTAACACCAACACCACCAGTAACAAAACTACCACCTACACCACCAATACCAACATTACCACGAACAGCACCAGTAGCAATACCAACACCAACACCACCAGTACCAACACTACCACCAACACCACCAGTACCAACACTACCACCAACACCACCAGTAACAACACTACCACCTACACCACCAATACCAACACTACCACCAACACCACCAATGACAACACTACCACCAACACCACCAGTACCAACAGTACCACCAACACCACCAATACCAACACTATCACCAACACCACCAGTACCAACACTACCACCAACACCACCAGTACCAACACTAACACCAACACCACCAGTACCAACACTACCACCAACACCACCAATACCAACACTACCACCGACACCACCAGTACCAGTACCAACACTATCACCAACACCACCAGTACCAACACTACCACCAACACCACCAATACCAACACCACCACCAACAGCACCTGTACCAACACTACCACCAACACCACCAATAGTAACTTTACCAACAACACCACCAGTACCATCACTACCACCAACACCTCCAGTACCAACACTACCACCAACACCACCAATACCAACACTACCACCAACACCACCAGTAACAGTACCAACACTACCACCAACACCACCAGTACCAACACAACCACCAACACCACCTATACCAACACTACCACCAACACCACCAATACCACAACTACCACCAACACCACCAGTACCAACACTACCACCAACACCTCCAATACCAGTACCAACACTACAACCAACACTACCAGTAACAACACCACCACCAACACCACCAGTACCAACACTACCACCATCACCACCAGTACCAACACTACCACCAACACCACCAGTAACAACACTATCACCTACACCACCAATACCAACACAACCACCAACACCACCAGTACCAACACCACCACCAACACCACCAATGCCAACACTACCACCAACACCACCAGTACCAACACTACCACCAACACCACCAATACCAACACTACCACCAACACCACCAGTACCAACACTTCCACCAACACCACCAGTACCAACACTACCACCAACACCACCAGTACCAACACTACCACCAACACCACCAATACCAACACTATCACCAACACCACCAGTACCAGTACTAACACTACCACCAACACCACCAGTAACAACACTACCACCAACACCACCAGTACCAACACTTCCACCAACACCACCAGTACCAACACTACCACCAACACCACCAGTACCATCACTACCACCAACACCACCAATACCAACACTATCACCAACACCAGCAGTACAAGTACTAACACAACCACCAACACCACCAGTAACAACACTACCACCAACACCACCAGTACCACACTACCACCAACACCACCAGTACCAAGACTACCACCAACACCACCAGTACCAACAGTACCACCAACACCACCAGTAACAATACTACCAACAACACCACCTGTACCAACAGTACCACCAACACCACCAGTACCAGTACCACCACCAACACCACCAGTACCAACAGTACCACCAACACCACCAGTACCAGTACCAACACTACCACCAACACCACCATTACCAACACTAACACCAACACCACCAGTATCAACACTACCACCAACACCACCAGTACCAGTACCAAGACTACCACCAACACCACCAGTACCAACACTACCACCAACACCACCAGTACCAACACTACCACCAACACCACCAATACCAACACTACCAACACCACCAGTACCAGTACTAACACTACCACCAACACCCCCAGTACCAACACTACCACCAACACCACCAATACCAACACTACCACCAACACCACCAGTACCAACACTTCCACCAACACCAACAGTACCAACAGTACCACCAACACCACCAATACCAACACTAACACCAACACCACCAGTACCAACACTAACACCAACACCACCAGTACAAACACTACCACCAACACCACCAGTACCAACAGTTCCACCAACACCACCAGTACCAACATTACCACCAACACCACCAGTACCAACACTACCACCAACACGTCCAATACCAGTACCAACACTACCACCAACACCACCAGTACTAGTAACAACACCACCACCAACACCACCAGTACCAACACTACCACCAACACCACCAGTAACAACACTACCACCTACACCACCAATACAAACACAACCACCAACACCACCAGTACCAACACCACCACCAACACCATCAATGCCAACACTACCACCAACACCACCAGTACCAACACTACCACCAACACCACCAATACCAACACTACCACCAACACCACCAGTACCAACACTTCCACCAACACCACCAGTACCAACACTACCACCAACACCACCAGTACCAACACTACCACCAACACCACCAATACCAACACTATCACCAACACCACCAGTACCAGTACTAACACTACCACCAACACCACCAGTAACAACACTACCACCAACACCACCAGTACCAACACTTCCACCAACACCACCAGTACCAACCCTACCACCAACACCACCAGTACCAACACTACCACCAACACCACCAATACCAACACTATCACCAACACCAGCAGTACCAGTACTAACACTACCACCAACACCACCAGTACCAGTACTAACACAACCACCAACACCACCAGTAACAACACTACCACCAACACCACCAGTACCACACTACCACCAACACCACCAGTACCAAGACTACCACCAACACCACCAGTACCAACACTACCACCAACACTACCACCAACACCACCAGTTCCAACACTACCACCCACACCACCAGTACCAGTAACAACACGACCACCAACACCACCAGTAACAACACTACCACCAACACCACCAGTACCAACACTACCACCAACACCACCAGTAGCAACACCACCACCAACACCACCAATGCCAACACTACCACCAACACCACCAGTACCAACAGTACCACCAACACCACCAATACCAACACTATCACCAACAACACCAGTACCAATACTACCACCAACACCACCAGTACCAACACTACCACCAACACCACCAGTACCAACACTACCACCAACACCACCAGTACCAACACTACCACCAACACCACCAGTGCCAACACTTCCACCAACACCACCAGTACCAACACTACCACCAACACCACCAGTGCCAACACTACCACCAACACCACCAGTACCAACACTACCACCAACACCACCAGTATCAACACTACCACCAACACCGACACAACCAGTACCAACACTACCACCAACACCACCAGTACCAACACTACCCCCAACACCAATTGTACCAACAGTACCACCAACACCACCAGTACCAGCACCAACAGTACCACCAACACCACCAGTACCAACACTACCACAAACACCATCAATACCAACACTACAGCCAACACCACTTGTACCAACACTACCACCAACACCACTAGTACCAGTACCAACACTACCACAAACACCACCAATACCAACACTACCACCAACACCACCAGTACCAGTACCAACACTACCACCAACACCAACAGAACCAACACTACCACCAACACCACAAATTCCAACACTACCAACAACATCACCTGTACCAACATTACCACCAACACCACCAGTACCAACACTACCACCAACACCACCAGTACCAACACTACCACCAACACCACCAGTACCAACACTACCACCAACACCACCAGTTCCAAGACTACCACCAACAACACCAGTACCAACACTACCACCAACACCACCAGTGCCAACACTAACACCAACACCACCAGTACCAACACTACCACCAACACCACCAATACCAACACTACCACCAACACCACAAGTACCAACACTAACACCGACACCACCAATACCAACACTACCTGTAAAAACACTACCACCAACACCACCAATACCATTACCAACACTACCACCAACACCACCAGTACCAACACTACCACCAACACCACAAAGTACCAACACTACCACCAACACCACCAATACCAACACTACCACCAACACAACCAGTACAAACACTACCACCAACACCACCTGTACCAACACTAGCACCAACACCACCAGTACCAGTACCAACACCACCACCAACACCACCAGTACCAACACTACCACTAACACCACCTGTACCAACATTACCACCAACACCACCACTATCAACATTACCACCAACACCACCAATACCAATACTACCACCAACACCACCAGTACCAACACTACCACCAACACCACCAGTACCAACACTACCACCAACACCACCAGTACCAACACTACCACCAACTCCACCAGTGCCAACACTTCCACCAACACCACCAGTACCAACACTACCACCAACACCACCAGTGCCAACATTACCACCAACACCACCAGTACCAACACTACCACCAACACCACCAGTATCAACACTACCACCAACACCAACACCACCAGTACCAACAGTACCACCAACACCACCAGTAACAACACTACCACCAACACCACCAGTAACAACACTACCACCAACACCACCAGTAACAACACTACCAACAACACCACCAGTACCAACACTAACACCAACACCACCAGTACCAACAGTTCCACCAACACCACCAGTACCAACAGTACCACCAACACCACCAGTACCAGTACCACCACCAACAGCACCAGTACCAACACTACCACCAACACCACCAGTACCAACACTACCACCAACACCACCAGTACCAGTACCAAGACTACCACCAACACCACCAGTACCAACACTACCACCAACACCACCAGTACCAACACTACCACCAACACCACCAATACCAACACTACCACCAACACCACCAGTACCAGTACTAACGCTACCACCAACACCACCAGTACCAACACTACCACCAACACCACCAATACCAACACTACCACCAACACCACCAGTACCAACACTTCCACCAACACCACCAGTACCAACACTAACACCAACACCACCAGTACCAACAGTTCCACCACCAGTACCAACATTACCACCAACACCACCAGTACCAACACTACCACAAACACGTCCAATACCAGTACCAACACTACCACCAACACCACCAGTACTAGTAACAACACCACCACCAACACCACCAGTACCAACACTACCACCAACACCACCAGTAACAACACTACCACCTACACCAGCAATACCAACACTACCACCAACACCACCAGTACCAACACTACCACCAACACCACCAGTACCAACACTACCACCAACACCACCAATACCAACACTACCACCAACACCACCAGTTCCAACACTTCCACCAACACCACCTGTACCAACACTACCACCAACACCACCAATACCAACACTATCACCAACACCACCAGTACCAGTACTAACACTACCACCAACACCACCAGTACCAACACTACCACCAACACCACCAGTACCAACACTACCACCAACACCACCAGTAACAACACTACCACCTACACCAACAATACCAACACTACCACCAACACCACCAGTACCAACACTACCACCAACACCACCAGTACCAACACTACCACCAACACCACCAATACCAACACTACCACCAACACCACCAGTACCAACACTACCACCAACACCACCAGTAACAACACTACCACCTACACCAACAATACCAACACTACCACCAACACCACCAGTACCAACACTACCACCAACACCACCAGTACCAACACTACCACCAACACCACCAATACCAACACTACCACCAACACCACCAGTTCCAACACTTCCACCAACACCACCTGTACCAACACTACCACCAACACCACCAATACCAACACTATCACCAACACCACCAGTACCAGTACTAACACTACCACCAACACCACCAGTACCAACACTACCACCAACACCACCAGTACCAACACTACCACCAACACCACCAGTAACAACACTACCACCTACACCAACAATACCAACACTACCACCAACACCACCAGTACCAACACTACCACCAACACCACCAGTACCAACACTACCACCAACACCACCAATACCAACACTACCACCAACACCACCAGTTCCAACACTTCCACCAACACCACCTGTACCAACACTACCACCAACACCACCAATACCAACACTATCACCAACACCACCAGTACCAGTACTAACACTACCACCAACACCACCAGTACCAACACTACCACCAACACCACCAGTACCAACACTACCACCAACACCACCAATACCAACACTACCACAAACACCACCAATACCAGTACCAACACTACCACCAACACTACCAGTACCAACACTACCACCAACACCACCAGTAACAAAACTACCACCTACACCACCAATACCAACATTACCACCAACAGCACCAGTAGCAATACCAACACCAACACCACCAGTACCAACACTACCACCAACACCACCAGTACCAACACTACCACCAACACCACCAGTAACAACACTACCACCTACACCACCAATACCAACACTACCACCAACACCACCAATGACAACACTACCACCAACACCACCAGTACCAACAGTACCACCAACACCACCAATACCAACACTATCACCAACACCACCAGTACCAACACTACCACCAACACCACCAGTACCAAAACTAACACCAACACCACCAGTACCAACACTACCACCAACACCACCAATACCAACACTACCACCGACACCACCAGTACCAGTACCAACACTATCACCAACACCACCAGTACCAACACTACCACCAACAACACCAATACCAACACCACCACCAACAGCACCTGTACCAACACTACCACCAACACCACCAATAGTAACTTTACCAACAACACCACCAGTACCATCACTACCACCAACACCTCCAGTACCAACACTACCACCAACACCACCAATACCAACACTACCACCAACACCACCTGTAACAGTACCAACACTACCACCAACACCACCAGTGCCAACACAACCACCAACACCACCTATACCAACACTACCACCAACACCACCAATACCACAACTACCACCAACACCACCAGTACCAACACTACCACCAACACCTCCAATACCAGTACCAACACTACAACCAACACTACCAGTAACAACACCACCACCAACACCACCAGTACCAACACTACCACCATCACCACCAGTACCAACACTACCACCAACACCACCAGTAACAACACTATCACCTACACCACCAATACCAACACAACCACCAACACCACCAGTACCAACACCACCACCAACACCACCAATGCCAACACTACCACCAACACCACCAGTACCAACACTACCACCAACACCACCAATACCAACACTACCACCAACACCACCAGTACCAACACTTCCACCAACACCACCAGTACCAACACTACCACCAACACCACCAGTACCAACACTACCACCAACACTACCACCAACACTACCACCAACACCACCAATACCAACACTACCACCAACACCACCAATACCAACACTATCACCAACACCACCAGTACCAGTACTAACACTACCACCAACACCACCAGTAACAACACTACCACCAACACCACCAGTACCAACACTACCACCAACACCACCAATACCAACACTATCACCAACACCACCAGTACCAGTACTAACACTACCACCAACACCACCAGTAACAACACTACCACCAACACCACCAGTACCAACACTTCCACCAACACCACCAGTACCAACACTACCACCAACACCACCAGTACCAACACTACCACCAACACCACCAATACCAACACTATCACCAACACCAGCAGTACCAGTACTAACACTACCACCAACACCACCAGTACCAGTACTAACACAACCACCAACACCACCAGTAACAACACTACCACCAACACCACCAGTACCACACTACCACCAACACCACCAGTACCAAGACTACCACCAACACCACCAGTACCAACACTACCACCAACACCACCAGTTCCAACACTACCACCCACACCACCAGTACCAGTAACAACACGACCACCAACACCACCAGTAACAACACTACCACCAACACCACCAGTACCAACACTACCACCAACACCACCAGTAGCAACACCACCACCAACACCACCAATGCCAACACTACCACCAACACCACCAGTACCAACAGTACCACCAACACCACCAATACCAACACTATCACCAACAACACCAGTACCAATACTACCACCAACACCACCAGTACCAACACTACCAGCAACACCACCAGTACCAACACTACCACCAACACCACCAGTACCAACACTACCACCAACACCACCAGTGCCAACACTTCCACCAACACCACCAGTACCAACACTACCACCAACACCACCAGTGCCAACACTACCACCAACACCACCAGTACCAACACTACCACCAACACCACCAGTATCAACACTACTACCAACACCAACACCACCAGTACCAACAGTACCACCAACACCACCAGTAACAACACTACCACCAACACCACCAGTAACAACACTACCACCAACACCACCAGTAACAACACTACCAACAACACCACCTGTACCAACAGTACCACCAACACCACCAGTACCAGTACCACCACCAACAGCACCAGTACCAACACTACCACCAACACCACCAGTACCAACACTACCACCAACACCACCAGTACCAACAGTACCACCAACACCACCAGTACCAGTACCAACACTACCACCAACACCACCAGTACCAACACTAACACCAACACCACCAGTATCAACACTACCACCAACACCACCAGTACCAGTACCAAGACTACCACCAACACCACCAGTACCAACACTACCACCAACACCACCAGTACCAACACTACCACCAACACCACCAATACCAACACTACCACCAACACCACCAGTACCAGTACTAACACTACCACCAACACCACCAGTACCAACACTACCACCAACACCACCAATACCAACACTACCACCAACACCACCAGTACCAACACTTCCACCAACACCACCAGTACCAACACTAACACCAACACCACCAGTACAAACACTACCACCAACACCACCAGTACCAACAGTTCCACCAACACCACCAGTACCAACATTACCACCAACACCACCAGTACCAACACTACCACCAACACGTCCAATACCAGTACCAACACTACCACCAACACCACCAGTACTAGTAACAACACCACCACCAACACCACCAGTACCAACACTACCACCAACACCACCAGTAACAACACTACCACCTACACCAACAATACCAACACTACCACTAACACCACCAGTACCAACACTACCACCAACACCACCAGTACCAACACTACCTCCAACACCACCAGTTCCAACACTTCCACCAACACCACCTGTACCAACACTACCACCAACACCACCAATACCAACACTACCACCAACACCACCAGTTCCAACACTTCCACCAACACCACATGTACCAACACTACCACCAACACCACCAATACCAACACTATCACCAACACCACCAGTACCAGTACTAACACTACCACCAACACCACCAGTACCAACACTACCACCAACACCACCAGTACCAACACTACCACCAACACCACCAGTACCAACACTACCACCAACACCACCAATACCAACACTACCACAAACACCACCAATACCAGTACCAACACTACCACCAACACTACCAGTACCAACACTACCACCAACACCACCAGTAACAAAACTACCACCTACACCACCAATACCAACATTACCACCAACAGCACCAGTAGCAATACCAACACCAACACCACCAGTACCAACACTACCACCAACACCACCAGTACCAACACTACCACCAACACCACCAGTAACAACACTACCACCTACACCACCAATACCAACACTACCACCAACACCACCAATGACAACACTACCACCAACACCACCAGTACCAACAGTACCACCAACACCACCAATACCAACACTATCACCAACACCACCAGTACCAACACTACCACCAACACCACCAGTACCAACACTAACACCAACACCACCAGTACCAACACTACCACCAACACCACCAATACCAACACTACCACCGACACCACCAGTACCATTACCAACACTATCACCAACACCACCAGTACCGACACTACCACCAACACCACCAATACCAACACCACCACCAACAGCACCTGTACCAACACTACCACCAACACCACCAGTTCCAACACTTCCACCAACACCACCAGTACCATCACTACCACCAACACCTCCAGTACCAACACTACCACCAACACCACCAATACCAACACTACCACCAACACCACCAGTAACAGTACCAACACTACCACCAACACCACCAGTACCAACACAACCACCAACACCACCTATACCAACACTACCACCAACACCACCAATACCACAACTACCACCAACACCACCAGTACCAACACTACCACCAACACCTCCAATACCAGTACCAACACTACAACCAACACTACCAGTAACAACACCACCACCAACACCACCAGTACCAACACTACCACCATCACCACCAGTACCAACACTACCACCAACACCACCAGTAACAACACTATCACCTACACCACCAATACCAACACAACCACCAACACCACCAGTACCAACACCACCACCAACACCACCAATGCCAACACTACCACCAACACCACCAGTACCAACACTACCACCAACACCACCAATACCAACACTACCACCAACACCACCAGTACCAACACTTCCACCAACACCACCAGTACCAACACTACCACCAACACCACCAGTACCAACACTACCACCAACACCACCAATACCAACACTATCACCAACACCACCAGTACCAGTACTAACACTACCACCAACACCACCAGTAACAACACTACCACCAACACCACCAGTACCAACACTTCCACCAACACCACCAGTACCAACACTACCACCAACACCACCAGTACCAACACTACCACCAACACCACCAATACCAACACTATCACCAACACCAGCAGTACCAGTACTAACACTACCACCAACACCACCAGTACCAGTACTAACACAACCACCAACACCACCAGTAACAACACTACCACCAACACCACCAGTACCACACTACCACCAACACCACCAGTACCAAGACTACCACCAACACCACCAGTACCAACACTACCACCAACAAAACCAGTTCCAACACTACCACCCACACCACCAGTACCAGTAACAACACGACCACCAACACCACCAGTAACAACACTACCACCAACACCACCAGTACCAACACTACCACCAACACCACCAGTAGCAACACCACCACCAACACCACCAATGCCAACACTACCACCAACACCACCAGTACCAACAGTACCACCAACACCACCAATACCAACACTATCACCAACACCACCAGTACCACCACTACCACCAACACCACCAGTACCAACACTACCACAAACACCACCAGTACCAACACTACCACCAACACTACCACCAACACCAACGCCACCAGTACCAGTACCAACACTACCACCAACACCACCAGCACCAGTACCAACACTACCACCAACACCACCAGTACCAGTACCAACACTACCACGAACACCACCACTACCAACACTACCACCAACACCACCAATACCAACACTACCACCAACAGCACCTGTACCAATACTACCACCAACATCACCAATAACAACATTACCACCAACACCACCAGTACCAACACTACCACCAACACCACCAGTACCAACACTACCACCAACACCGCCGATACCAACACTACCACCAACACCACCAGTACCAACACTACCACCAACACCACCTATACCAACACTACCACCAACACCACCAATACCACCACTACCACCAACACCACCAATACCAACACTACCACCATAACTACCTGTGACAACACTACCACCAACACCCCAATACCAGTACCAACACTACCACCAACACCACCAGTACCAACACTACCACCAACACCTCCAATACCAGTACCAACACTACCACCAACACCACCAGTACCAACACTACCACCAACACCACCAATACCAACACTACCACCAACACAACCAGTACCAACACTACCACCGACACCACCAGTACCAACACTACCACCAACACCACCAGTACCAGTACCAACAACACTACCAGTACCAACACTACTACCAACACCACCAGTACCTACACTACCAACAACACCACCAGTACCAACACTACCACCAACACCACCAGTACCAACACTACCACCAACACCACCAGTACCAACACTACCAACAACACTACCACCAACACCACCAGTACCAAGACTACCACCAACACCACCAGAACCAACACTACCACCAACACCACCAGTACCAACACCACCAGTACCAACACTACCACCAACACCACCAGTACCAACACTACCACCAACACCACCAGTACCGACACTACCACCAGCAGTACCAGTAACAACACTACCACCGACACCACCAGTACCAACACTACCACCAACACCACCAGTAACAACTCTACCACCGACACCACCAGTACCAACACCACCAGTACCAGTACCAACACTACCACCAACACCACCAATATCAACTCTACCACCAACACCACCAGTACCGACACTACCACCTGCAGTACCAGTACCAACACTACCACCAACCCCACCAGTACCAACACTACCACCAACACCACCAGTAACAACACTACCACCAACACCACCAGTACCAACACTACCACCAACAACACCAGTACCAACACCACCAGTACCAGTACCAACACTACCACCCACACCACCAATACCAACACTACCACCAACACCACCAATACCAACACTACCACCAACACCACCAGTACCAACACTACCACCAACACCACCAGTACCAACACTACCACCAGCACCACCAATACCAACACTACCACCAACACCACCAGTACCAACACTACCACCAACACCTCCAATACCAGTACCAACACTACAACCAACACCACCAGTACCAGTACAAACACTACCACCAACACTACCAGTACCAACACTACCACCAACACCACCAGTGCCAACACTTCCACCAACACCACCAGTACCAACACTACCACCAACACCACCAGTACCAACACTACCACCAACACCACCAGTAACAACACCACCACCAACACTACCACCACCGACACTACCACCAACACCACCAGTACCAACACTACCACCAACACTACCAGTACCAACGCCACCAGTACCAACACTACCACCAACACCACCAGTACCAACACTACTACCAACACCACCAATACCAACACTACCACCAACACAACCAATACCAGTACCAACACTACCACCAACACCACCAGTACCAACACTACCACCAACACCACCAATACCAACACTACCACCAACACCACCAGTACCAACACTACCACCAACACCACCAGTACCAACACTACCACCAACACCACCAATACCAACACTACCACCAACACCACCAGTACCAACACTACCACCAACACCACCAGTACCAACACTACCACCAACACCACCAGTACCAACACTAACACCAACACTACCACCAACACCACCAGTACCAACACTACCACCAACACCACCAGTACCAACACTACCACCAACACCACCAGTACCAACACTACCACCAACACCACCAATACCAACACTACCACCAACACCACCAGTACCAACACTACCACCAACACCACCAGTACCAACACTACCACCAACACCACCAATACCAACACTACCACCAACACCACCAGTACCAACACTACCACCAACACCACCAGTAACAAAACTACCACCAACACCACCAGTACCAACACTACCACCAACACTACCAGTACCGACACTACCACCAACACCACCAGTACCAACACTACCACCAACACCACCAGTACCAACACTACCACCAACACCACCAGTACCAACACTACCACCAACACCACCAATACCAACACTACCACCAACACCACCAGTACCAAGACTACCACCAACACCACCAGTACCAACACTACCACCAACACCACCAGTACCAACACTACCACCAACACCACCAATACCAACACTACCACCAACACCACCAGTACCAACACTACCACCAACACCACCAGTACCAACACTACCACCAACACCACCAGTACCAACACTACCACCAACACCACCAATACCAACACTACCACCAACACCACCAGTACCAACACTAC
This sequence comes from Eledone cirrhosa, assembly GCA_964016885.1. Classification (NCBI taxonomy): domain Eukaryota; kingdom Metazoa; phylum Mollusca; class Cephalopoda; order Octopoda; family Eledonidae; genus Eledone; species Eledone cirrhosa. The sequence goes on along the minus strand of OZ024741.1, from coordinate 407,660,102 downwards.
CACCAACACCACCAGTACCAACACTACCACCAACACCACCAATACCAATACTACCACCAACACCACCAGTACCAACACTACCACCAACACCACCAGTAACAAAACTACCACCAACACCACCAGTACCAACACTTCCACCAACACTACCAGTACCGACACTACCACCAACACCACCAGTGCCAACACTACCACCAACACCACCAGTACCAACACTACCACCAACAAAACCAATACCAGTACCAACACTACCACCAACACCACCAGTACCAACACTACCACCAACACCACCAGTACCAACACTACCACCAACACCACCAGTATAAACACTACCACCAACACCACCAGTACCAACACTACTACCAACACGACCAATACCAGTACCAACACTACCACCAACACCACCAGTACCAACACTACCACCAACACCACCAGTATAAACACTACCACCAACACCACCAGTACCAACACTACCACCAAAACCACAAGTACCAACACTACCACCAACACCACCAGTACCAGTACCAACACTACCACCAACACCACCAGTACCAACACCACCAGTACCAGTACCAACACTACCACCAACACCACCAATACCAACACTACCACCAACACCACCAATACCAACACTACCACCAACACCACCAGTACCGACACTACCACCAGCAGTACCAGTACCAACACTACCACCAACACCACCAGTACCAACACTACCACCAACACAACCAATACCAGTAACAACACTACCACCAACACCACCAGTACCAACACTACCACCAACACTACCAGTACCAACACTACTACCAACACCACCAATACCAGTACCAACACTACCACCAACACCACCAGTACCAACACTACCACTAACACCACCAGTATAAACACTACCACCAACACCACCAGTACCAACAGTACCACCAAAACCACCAGTACCAACACTACCACCAACACCACCAGTACCAGTACCAACACGACCACCAACACCAACAGTACCAGTACCAACACTACCACCAACACCACCAGTACCAGTACAAACACTACCACCAACACCCAGTACCAGTACCAAAACTACCACCAACACCACCAGTACCAACACCAAAACCAACACCACCAGTACCAACACTACTACCAACACCACCAATACAACACTACCACCAACACCACCAGTACCAACACTACCACTAACACCACCAGTACCAACACTACCACCAACACCACCAATACCAACACTACCACCAACACCACCAATACCAACACTACCACCAACGTCACCTGTACCAACACTACCACCAACACCACCAGTACCAACACTACCACCAACACCACCAGTAACAACACTACCACCTACACCACCAATACCAACACTACCACCAACACCACCTATGACAACACTACCACCAACACCGCCAGTACCAACAGTACCACCAACACCACCAATACCAACACTATCACCAACACCACCATTACCAACACTACCACCAACACCACCAGTACCAACACTACCACCAACACCACCAGTACCAACACTACCACCAACACCACCAATACCAACACTACCACCGACGCCATCAGTACCAGTACCAACACTACCACCAACACCACCAGTACCAGTACCAACACTACCACCAACACCACCAGTACCAACACTACCACCAACACCACCAATACCAACACTACCACCAACAGCACCTGTACCAACACTACCACCAACACCACCAATAGTAACTTTACCAACAACACCACCAGTACCAACACTACCACCAACACCACCAGTACCAACACTACCACCAACACCACCAGTACCAACACTACCACCAACACCACCAGTACCAACACTACCACCAACAGCACCAATACCAACACTACCACCAACACCACCAGTAACAGTACCAACACTACCACCAACACCACCAGTACCAACACAACCACCAACACCACCTATACCAACACTACCACCAACACCACCAATACCACAACTACCACCAACACCACCAGTACCAACACTACCACCAACACTACCAGTAACAACACCACCACCAACACCACCAGTACCAACACTACCAACATCACCACCAGTACCAACACTACCACCAACACCACCAGTAACAACACTATCACCTACACCACCAATACCAACACAACCACCAACACCACCACCAACACCACCAATGCCAACACTACCACCAACACCACCAGTACCAACACTACCACCAACACCACCAATACCAACACTACCACCAACACCACCAGTACCAAAACTTCCACCAACACCACCAGTACCAACACTACCACCAACACCACCAGTACGAACACTACCACCAACACCACCAATACCAACACTATCACCAACACCACCAGTACCAGTACTAACACTACCACCAACACCACCAGTAACAACACTACCACCAACACCACCAGTACCAACACTTCCAACAACACCACCAGTACCAACACTACCACCAACACCACCAGTACCAACACTACCACCAACAACACCAATACCAACACTATCACCAACACCAGCAGTACCAGTACTAACACTACCACCAACACCACCAGTACCAACACTACCACCAACACCACCAGTATCAACACTACCACCAACACCACCAGTACCAAGACTACCACCAACACCACCAGTACCAACACTACCACCAACACCACCAGTACCAACACTACCACCAACACCACCAATACCAACACTACCACCAACACAACCAGTACCAACACTACCACCAACACCACCAGTACCAACACTACCACCAACACCACCAGTACCAGTACCAACACCACCACCAACACCACCAGTACCAACACTACCACCAACACCACCAATGCCAACACTACCACCATCACCACCAGTACCAAAACTACCACCAACACCACCAGTACCCACACTATCACCAACACCACCAGTACCAACACTACCACCAACACCACCAGTACCAACACTACCAACAACACTACCAGTACCAACACTACCACCAACACCACCAGTACCTACACTACCAACAACACCACCAGTACCAACTCTACCACCAACACCAGCAGTACCAACACTACCACCAACACCACCAGTACCAACACTACCAACAACACTACCACCGACACCACCAGTACCAAGACTACCACCAACACCACCAGAACCAACACTACCACCAACACCACCAGTACCAACACTACCACCAACACCACCAGTACCAACACTACCACCAACACCACCAGTACCAACACTACCACCAACACCACCAGTACCGACACTACCACCAGCAGTACCAGTAACAACACTACCACCGACACCACCAGTACCAACACTACCACCAACACCACCAGTAACAACTCTACCACCAACACCACCAGTACCAACACCATCAGTACCAGTACCAACACTACCACCAACACCACCAATACCAACACTACCACCAACTCTACCAGTAACAACACTACCACCAACACCACCAGTACCAACACTACCACCAACACCACCAGTACCAACACCACCAGTACCAGTACCAACACTACCACCAACACCACCAATATCAACTCTACCACCAACACCACCAGTACCGACACTACCACCTGCAGTACCAGTACCAACACTACCACCAACCCCACCAGTACCAACACTACCACCAACACCACCAGTAACAACACTACCACCAACACCACCAGTACCAACACTACCACCAACAACACCAGTAACAACACCACCAGTACCAGTACCAACACTACCACCCACACCACCAATACCAACACTACCACCAACACCACCAATACCAACACTACCACCAACACCACCAGTACCAACACTACCACCAACACCACCAGTACCAACACTACCACCAACACCACCAATACCAACACTACCACCAACACCACCAATACCAACACTACCACCAACAACACCAGTAACAACACCACCAGTACCAGTACCAACACTACCACCCACACCACCAATACCAACACTACAACCAACACCACCAATACCAACACTACCACCAACACCACCAGTACCAACACTGCCACCAACAACACCAGTAACAACACCACCAGTACCAGTACCAACACTACCACCCACACCACCAATACCAACACTACCACCAACACCACCAATACCAACACTACCACCCACACCACCAATACCAACACTACCACCAACACCACCAATACCAACACTACCACCAACACCACCAGTACCGACACTACCACCAACACCACCAGTAACAACACCACCACCAACACTACCACCAACACTACCAGTACCGACACTACCACCAACACCACCAGTACCAACACCATCAGTACCAACACTACCACCAACACCACCAGTACCAACACTACCACCAACACCACCAGTACCAGTACCAACACTACCACCAACACCACCAGTACCAACGCCACCAGTACCAACACTACCACCAACAGCACCAGTACCAACACTACCACCAACACTACCAGTACCGACACTACCACCAACACCACCAGTACCAACACTACCACCAACACAACCAATACCAGTACCAACACTACCACCAACACCACCAGTACCAACACTACCACCAACACCACCAGTACCAACACCACCAGTACCAGTACCAACACTACCACCAACAACACCAATACCAACACTACCACCAACACCACCAGTACCAACACTACCACCAACACCACCAGTACCATCACCACCAGTACCAGTACCAACACTACCACCAACACCACCAGTACCATCACCACCAGTACCAGTACCAACACTACCACCAACACCACCAATACCAACACTATCACCAACACCACCAATACCAACACTACCACCAACACCACCAGTAACAACACTACCATCAACACCACCAGTACCAACACTACCACCAACACTACCAGTACCGACACTACCACCAACACCACCAGTACCAACACTACAACCAACACCACCAGTACCAACACCACAAGTACCAACACTACCACCAACACCACCAGTACCAACACTACCACCAACACAACCAATACCAGTAACAACACTACCACCAACACCACCAGTACCAACACTACCACCAACACTACCAGTACCAACACTACTACCAACACCACCAATACCAGTACCAACACTACCACCAACACCACCAGTACCAACACTACCACTAACACCACCAGTATAAACACTACCACCAACACCACCAGTACCAACACTACCACCAAAACCACCAGTACCAACACTACCACCAACACCACCAGTACCGGTACCAACACGACCACCAACACCAACAGTACCAGTACCAACACTACCACCAACACCACCAGTACCAGTACAAACACTACCACCAACACCCAGTACCAGTACCAAAACTACCACCAACACCACCAGTACCAACACTACCACCAACACCACCAGTACCAACACCAAAACCAACACCACCAGTACCAACACTACCACCAACACCACCAGTACCAAAACTAACACCAACACCACCAGTACCAACACTACCACCAACACCACCAATACCAACACTACCACCGACACCACCAGTACCAGTACCAACACTATCACCAACACCACCAGTACCAACACTACCACCAACAACACCAATACCAACACCACCACCAACAGCACCTGTACCAACACTACCACCAACACCACCAATAGTAACTTTACCAACAACACCACCAGTACCATCACTACCACCAACACCTCCAGTACCAACACTACCACCAACACCACCAATACCAACACTACCACCAACACCACCTGTAACAGTACCAACACTACCACCAACACCACCAGTGCCAACACAACCACCAACACCACCTATACCAACACTACCACCAACACCACCAATACCACAACTACCACCAACACCACCAGTACCAACACTACCACCAACACCTCCAATACCAGTACCAACACTACAACCAACACTACCAGTAACAACACCACCACCAACACCACCAGTACCAACACTACCACCATCACCACCAGTACCAACACTACCACCAACACCACCAGTAACAACACTATCACCTACACCACCAATACCAACACAACCACCAACACCACCAGTACCAACACCACCACCAACACCACCAATGCCAACACTACCACCAACACCACCAGTACCAACACTACCACCAACACCACCAATACCAACACTACCACCAACACCACCAGTACCAACACTTCCACCAACACCACCAGTACCAACACTACCACCAACACCACCAGTACCAACACTACCACCAACACTACCACCAACACTACCACCAACACCACCAATACCAACACTACCACCAACACCACCAATACCAACACTATCACCAACACCACCAGTACCAGTACTAACACTACCACCAACACCACCAGTAACAACACTACCACCAACACCACCAGTACCAACACTACCACCAACACCACCAATACCAACACTATCACCAACACCACCAGTACCAGTACTAACACTACCACCAACACCACCAGTAACAACACTACCACCAACACCACCAGTACCAACACTTCCACCAACACCACCAGTACCAACACTACCACCAACACCACCAGTACCAACACTACCACCAACACCACCAATACCAACACTATCACCAACACCAGCAGTACCAGTACTAACACTACCACCAACACCACCAGTACCAGTACTAACACAACCACCAACACCACCAGTAACAACACTACCACCAACACCACCAGTACCACACTACCACCAACACCACCAGTACCAAGACTACCACCAACACCACCAGTACCAACACTACCACCAACACCACCAGTTCCAACACTACCACCCACACCACCAGTACCAGTAACAACACGACCACCAACACCACCAGTAACAACACTACCACCAACACCACCAGTACCAACACTACCACCAACACCACCAGTAGCAACACCACCACCAACACCACCAATGCCAACACTACCACCAACACCACCAGTACCAACAGTACCACCAACACCACCAATACCAACACTATCACCAACAACACCAGTACCAATACTACCACCAACACCACCAGTACCAACACTACCAGCAACACCACCAGTACCAACACTACCACCAACACCACCAGTACCAACACTACCACCAACACCACCAGTGCCAACACTTCCACCAACACCACCAGTACCAACACTACCACCAACACCACCAGTGCCAACACTACCACCAACACCACCAGTACCAACACTACCACCAACACCACCAGTATCAACACTACTACCAACACCAACACCACCAGTACCAACAGTACCACCAACACCACCAGTAACAACACTACCACCAACACCACCAGTAACAACACTACCACCAACACCACCAGTAACAACACTACCAACAACACCACCTGTACCAACAGTACCACCAACACCACCAGTACCAGTACCACCACCAACAGCACCAGTACCAACACTACCACCAACACCACCAGTACCAACACTACCACCAACACCACCAGTACCAACAGTACCACCAACACCACCAGTACCAGTACCAACACTACCACCAACACCACCAGTACCAACACTAACACCAACACCACCAGTATCAACACTACCACCAACACCACCAGTACCAGTACCAAGACTACCACCAACACCACCAGTACCAACACTACCACCAACACCACCAGTACCAACACTACCACCAACACCACCAATACCAACACTACCACCAACACCACCAGTACCAGTACTAACACTACCACCAACACCACCAGTACCAACACTACCACCAACACCACCAATACCAACACTACCACCAACACCACCAGTACCAACACTTCCACCAACACCACCAGTACCAACACTAACACCAACACCACCAGTACAAACACTACCACCAACACCACCAGTACCAACAGTTCCACCAACACCACCAGTACCAACATTACCACCAACACCACCAGTACCAACACTACCACCAACACGTCCAATACCAGTACCAACACTACCACCAACACCACCAGTACTAGTAACAACACCACCACCAACACCACCAGTACCAACACTACCACCAACACCACCAGTAACAACACTACCACCTACACCAACAATACCAACACTACCACTAACACCACCAGTACCAACACTACCACCAACACCACCAGTACCAACACTACCTCCAACACCACCAGTTCCAACACTTCCACCAACACCACCTGTACCAACACTACCACCAACACCACCAATACCAACACTACCACCAACACCACCAGTTCCAACACTTCCACCAACACCACATGTACCAACACTACCACCAACACCACCAATACCAACACTATCACCAACACCACCTGTACCAGTACTAACACTACCACCAACACCACCAGTACCAACACTACCACCAACACCACCAGTACCAACACTACCACCAACACCACCAGTACCAACACTACCACCAACACCACCAATACCAACACTACCACAAACACCACCAATACCAGTACCAACACTACCACCAACACTACCAGTACCAACACTACCACCAACACCACCAGTAACAAAACTACCACCTACACCACCAATACCAACATTACCACCAACAGCACCAGTAGCAATACCAACACCAACACCACCAGTACCAACACTACCACCAACACCACCAGTACCAACACTACCACCAACACCACCAGTAACAACACTACCACCTACACCACCAATACCAACACTACCACCAACACCACCAATGACAACACTACCACCAACACCACCAGTACCAACAGTACCACCAACACCACCAATACCAACACTATCACCAACACCACCAGTACCAACACTACCACCAACACCACCAGTACCAACACTAACACCAACACCACCAGTACCAACACTACCACCAACACCACCAATACCAACACTACCACCGACACCACCAGTACCATTACCAACACTATCACCAACACCACCAGTACCGACACTACCACCAACACCACCAATACCAACACCACCACCAACAGCACCTGTACCAACACTACCACCAACACCACCAGTTCCAACACTTCCACCAACACCACCAGTACCATCACTACCACCAACACCTCCAGTACCAACACTACCACCAACACCACCAATACCAACACTACCACCAACACCACCAGTAACAGTACCAACACTACCACCAACACCACCAGTACCAACACAACCACCAACACCACCTATACCAACACTACCACCAACACCACCAATACCACAACTACCACCAACACCACCAGTACCAACACTACCACCAACACCTCCAATACCAGTACCAACACTACAACCAACACTACCAGTAACAACACCACCACCAACACCACCAGTACCAACACTACCACCATCACCACCAGTACCAACACTACCACCAACACCACCAGTAACAACACTATCACCTACACCACCAATACCAACACAACCACCAACACCACCAGTACCAACACCACCACCAACACCACCAATGCCAACACTACCACCAACACCACCAGTACCAACACTACCACCAACACCACCAATACCAACACTACCACCAACACCACCAGTACCAACACTTCCACCAACACCACCAGTACCAACACTACCACCAACACCACCAGTACCAACACTACCACCAACACCACCAATACCAACACTATCACCAACACCACCAGTACCAGTACTAACACTACCACCAACACCACCAGTAACAACACTACCACCAACACCACCAGTACCAACACTTCCACCAACACCACCAGTACCAACACTACCACCAACACCACCAGTACCAACACTACCACCAACACCACCAATACCAACACTATCACCAACACCAGCAGTACCAGTACTAACACTACCACCAACACCACCAGTACCAGTACTAACACAACCACCAACACCACCAGTAACAACACTACCACCAACACCACCAGTACCACACTACCACCAACACCACCAGTACCAAGACTACCACCAACACCACCAGTACCAACACTACCACCAACAAAACCAGTTCCAACACTACCACCCACACCACCAGTACCAGTAACAACACGACCACCAACACCACCAGTAACAACACTACCACCAACACCACCAGTACCAACACTACCACCAACACCACCAGTAGCAACACCACCACCAACACCACCAATGCCAACACTACCACCAACACCACCAGTACCAACAGTACCACCAACACCACCAATACCAACACTATCACCAACACCACCAGTACCACCACTACCACCAACACCACCAGTACCAACACTACCACAAACACCACCAGTACCAACACTACCACCAACACTACCACCAACACCAACGCCACCAGTACCAGTACCAACACTACCACCAACACCACCAGCACCAGTACCAACACTACCACCAACACCACCAGTACCAGTACCAACACTACCACGAACACCACCACTACCAACACTACCACCAACACCACCAATACCAACACTACCACCAACAGCACCTGTACCAATACTACCACCAACATCACCAATAACAACATTACCACCAACACCACCAGTACCAACACTACCACCAACACCACCAGTACCAACACTACCACCAACACCGCCGATACCAACACTACCACCAACACCACCAGTACCAACACTACCACCAACACCACCTATACCAACACTACCACCAACACCACCAATACCACCACTACCACCAACACCACCAATACCAACACTACCACCATAACTACCTGTGACAACACTACCACCAACACCCCAATACCAGTACCAACACTACCACCAACACCACCAGTACCAACACTACCACCAACACCTCCAATACCAGTACCAACACTACCACCAACACCACCAGTACCAACACTACCACCAACACCACCAATACCAACACTACCACCAACACAACCAGTACCAACACTACCACCGACACCACCAGTACCAACACTACCACCAACACCACCAGTACCAGTACCAACAACACTACCAGTACCAACACTACTACCAACACCACCAGTACCTACACTACCAACAACACCACCAGTACCAACACTACCACCAACACCACCAGTACCAACACTACCACCAACACCACCAGTACCAACACTACCAACAACACTACCACCAACACCACCAGTACCAAGACTACCACCAACACCACCAGAACCAACACTACCACCAACACCACCAGTACCAACACCACCAGTACCAACACTACCACCAACACCACCAGTACCAACACTACCACCAACACCACCAGTACCGACACTACCACCAGCAGTACCAGTAACAACACTACCACCGACACCACCAGTACCAACACTACCACCAACACCACCAGTAACAACTCTACCACCGACACCACCAGTACCAACACCACCAGTACCAGTACCAACACTACCACCAACACCACCAATATCAACTCTACCACCAACACCACCAGTACCGACACTACCACCTGCAGTACCAGTACCAACACTACCACCAACCCCACCAGTACCAACACTACCACCAACACCACCAGTAACAACACTACCACCAACACCACCAGTACCAACACTACCACCAACAACACCAGTACCAACACCACCAGTACCAGTACCAACACTACCACCCACACCACCAATACCAACACTACCACCAACACCACCAATACCAACACTACCACCAACACCACCAGTACCAACACTACCACCAACACCACCAGTACCAACACTACCACCAGCACCACCAATACCAACACTACCACCAACACCACCAGTACCAACACTACCACCAACACCTCCAATACCAGTACCAACACTACAACCAACACCACCAGTACCAGTACAAACACTACCACCAACACTACCAGTACCAACACTACCACCAACACCACCAGTGCCAACACTTCCACCAACACCACCAGTACCAACACTACCACCAACACCACCAGTACCAACACTACCACCAACACCACCAGTAACAACACCACCACCAACACTACCACCACCGACACTACCACCAACACCACCAGTACCAACACTACCACCAACACTACCAGTACCAACGCCACCAGTACCAACACTACCACCAACACCACCAGTACCAACACTACTACCAACACCACCAATACCAACACTACCACCAACACAACCAATACCAGTACCAACACTACCACCAACACCACCAGTACCAACACTACCACCAACACCACCAATACCAACACTACCACCAACACCACCAGTACCAACACTACCACCAACACCACCAGTACCAACACTACCACCAACACCACCAATACCAACACTACCACCAACACCACCAGTACCAACACTACCACCAACACCACCAGTACCAACACTACCACCAACACCACCAGTACCAACACTAACACCAACACTACCACCAACACCACCAGTACCAACACTACCACCAACACCACCAGTACCAACACTACCACCAACACCACCAGTACCAACACTACCACCAACACCACCAATACCAACACTACCACCAACACCACCAGTACCAACACTACCACCAACACCACCAGTACCAACACTACCACCAACACCACCAATACCAACACTACCACCAACACCACCAGTACCAACACTACCACCAACACCACCAGTAACAAAACTACCACCAACACCACCAGTACCAACACTACCACCAACACTACCAGTACCGACACTACCACCAACACCACCAGTACCAACACTACCACCAACACCACCAGTACCAACACTACCACCAACACCACCAGTACCAACACTACCACCAACACCACCAATACCAACACTACCACCAACACCACCAGTACCAAGACTACCACCAACACCACCAGTACCAACACTACCACCAACACCACCAGTACCAACACTACCACCAACACCACCAATACCAACACTACCACCAACACCACCAGTACCAACACTACCACCAACACCACCAGTACCAACACTACCACCAACACCACCAGTACCAACACTACCACCAACACCACCAATACCAACACTACCACCAACACCACCAGTACCAACACTACCACCAACACCACCAGTACCAACACTACCACCAACACCACCAATACCAATACTACCACCAACACCACCAGTACCAACACTACCACCAACACCACCAGTAACAAAACTACCACCAACACCACCAGTACCAACACTTCCACCAACACTACCAGTACCGACACTACCACCAACACCACCAGTGCCAACACTACCACCAACACCACCAGTACCAACACTACCACCAACAAAACCAATACCAGTACCAACACTACCACCAACACCACCAGTACCAACACTACCACCAACACCACCAGTACCAACACTACCACCAACACCACCAGTATAAACACTACCACCAACACCACCAGTACCAACACTACTACCAACACGACCAATACCAGTACCAACACTACCACCAACACCACCAGTACCAACACTACCACCAACACCACCAGTATAAACACTACCACCAACACCACCAGTACCAACACTACCACCAAAACCACAAGTACCAACACTACCACCAACACCACCAGTACCAGTACCAACACTACCACCAACACCACCAGTACCAACACCACCAGTACCAGTACCAACACTACCACCAACACCACCAATACCAACACTACCACCAACACCACCAATACCAACACTACCACCAACACCACCAGTACCGACACTACCACCAGCAGTACCAGTACCAACACTACCACCAACACCACCAGTACCAACACTACCACCAACACAACCAATACCAGTAACAACACTACCACCAACACCACCAGTACCAACACTACCACCAACACTACCAGTACCAACACTACTACCAACACCACCAATACCAGTACCAACACTACCACCAACACCACCAGTACCAACACTACCACTAACACCACCAGTATAAACACTACCACCAACACCACCAGTACCAACAGTACCACCAAAACCACCAGTACCAACACTACCACCAACACCACCAGTACCAGTACCAACACGACCACCAACACCAACAGTACCAGTACCAACACTACCACCAACACCACCAGTACCAGTACAAACACTACCACCAACACCCAGTACCAGTACCAAAACTACCACCAACACCACCAGTACCAACACTACCACTAACACCACCAGTACCAACACTACCACCAACACCACCAATACCAACACTACCACCAACACCACCAATACCAACACTACCACCAACGTCACCTGTACCAACACTACCACCAACACCACCAGTACCAACACTACCACCAACACCACCAGTAACAACACTACCACCTACACCACCAATACCAACACTACCACCAACACCACCTATGACAACACTACCACCAACACCGCCAGTACCAACAGTACCACCAACACCACCAATACCAACACTATCACCAACACCACCATTACCAACACTACCACCAACACCACCAGTACCAACACTACCACCAACACCACCAGTACCAACACTACCACCAACACCACCAATACCAACACTACCACCGACGCCATCAGTACCAGTACCAACACTACCACCAACACCACCAGTACCAGTACCAACACTACCACCAACACCACCAGTACCAACACTACCACCAACACCACCAATACCAACACTACCACCAACAGCACCTGTACCAACACTACCACCAACACCACCAATAGTAACTTTACCAACAACACCACCAGTACCAACACTACCACCAACACCACCAGTACCAACACTACCACCAACACCACCAGTACCAACACTACCACCAACACCACCAGTACCAACACTACCACCAACAGCACCAATACCAACACTACCACCAACACCACCAGTAACAGTACCAACACTACCACCAACACCACCAGTACCAACACAACCACCAACACCACCTATACCAACACTACCACCAACACCACCAATACCACAACTACCACCAACACCACCAGTACCAACACTACCACCAACACTACCAGTAACAACACCACCACCAACACCACCAGTACCAACACTACCAACATCACCACCAGTACCAACACTACCACCAACACCACCAGTAACAACACTATCACCTACACCACCAATACCAACACAACCACCAACACCACCACCAACACCACCAATGCCAACACTACCACCAACACCACCAGTACCAACACTACCACCAACACCACCAATACCAACACTACCACCAACACCACCAGTACCAAAACTTCCACCAACACCACCAGTACCAACACTACCACCAACACCACCAGTACGAACACTACCACCAACACCACCAATACCAACACTATCACCAACACCACCAGTACCAGTACTAACACTACCACCAACACCACCAGTAACAACACTACCACCAACACCACCAGTACCAACACTTCCAACAACACCACCAGTACCAACACTACCACCAACACCACCAGTACCAACACTACCACCAACAACACCAATACCAACACTATCACCAACACCAGCAGTACCAGTACTAACACTACCACCAACACCACCAGTACCAACACTACCACCAACACCACCAGTATCAACACTACCACCAACACCACCAGTACCAAGACTACCACCAACACCACCAGTACCAACACTACCACCAACACCACCAGTACCAACACTACCACCAACACCACCAATACCAACACTACCACCAACACAACCAGTACCAACACTACCACCAACACCACCAGTACCAACACTACCACCAACACCACCAGTACCAGTACCAACACCACCACCAACACCACCAGTACCAACACTACCACCAACACCACCAATGCCAACACTACCACCATCACCACCAGTACCAAAACTACCACCAACACCACCAGTACCCACACTATCACCAACACCACCAGTACCAACACTACCACCAACACCACCAGTACCAACACTACCAACAACACTACCAGTACCAACACTACCACCAACACCACCAGTACCTACACTACCAACAACACCACCAGTACCAACTCTACCACCAACACCAGCAGTACCAACACTACCACCAACACCACCAGTACCAACACTACCAACAACACTACCACCGACACCACCAGTACCAAGACTACCACCAACACCACCAGAACCAACACTACCACCAACACCACCAGTACCAACACTACCACCAACACCACCAGTACCAACACTACCACCAACACCACCAGTACCAACACTACCACCAACACCACCAGTACCGACACTACCACCAGCAGTACCAGTAACAACACTACCACCGACACCACCAGTACCAACACTACCACCAACACCACCAGTAACAACTCTACCACCAACACCACCAGTACCAACACCATCAGTACCAGTACCAACACTACCACCAACACCACCAATACCAACACTACCACCAACTCTACCAGTAACAACACTACCACCAACACCACCAGTACCAACACTACCACCAACACCACCAGTACCAACACCACCAGTACCAGTACCAACACTACCACCAACACCACCAATATCAACTCTACCACCAACACCACCAGTACCGACACTACCACCTGCAGTACCAGTACCAACACTACCACCAACCCCACCAGTACCAACACTACCACCAACACCACCAGTAACAACACTACCACCAACACCACCAGTACCAACACTACCACCAACAACACCAGTAACAACACCACCAGTACCAGTACCAACACTACCACCCACACCACCAATACCAACACTACCACCAACACCACCAATACCAACACTACCACCAACACCACCAGTACCAACACTACCACCAACACCACCAGTACCAACACTACCACCAACACCACCAATACCAACACTACCACCAACACCACCAATACCAACACTACCACCAACAACACCAGTAACAACACCACCAGTACCAGTACCAACACTACCACCCACACCACCAATACCAACACTACAACCAACACCACCAATACCAACACTACCACCAACACCACCAGTACCAACACTGCCACCAACAACACCAGTAACAACACCACCAGTACCAGTACCAACACTACCACCCACACCACCAATACCAACACTACCACCAACACCACCAATACCAACACTACCACCCACACCACCAATACCAACACTACCACCAACACCACCAATACCAACACTACCACCAACACCACCAGTACCGACACTACCACCAACACCACCAGTAACAACACCACCACCAACACTACCACCAACACTACCAGTACCGACACTACCACCAACACCACCAGTACCAACACCATCAGTACCAACACTACCACCAACACCACCAGTACCAACACTACCACCAACACCACCAGTACCAGTACCAACACTACCACCAACACCACCAGTACCAACGCCACCAGTACCAACACTACCACCAACAGCACCAGTACCAACACTACCACCAACACTACCAGTACCGACACTACCACCAACACCACCAGTACCAACACTACCACCAACACAACCAATACCAGTACCAACACTACCACCAACACCACCAGTAGCAACACTACCACCAACACCACCAGTACCAACACCACCAGTACCAGTACCAACACTACCACCAACAACACCAATACCAACACTACCACCAACACCACCAGTACCAACACTACCACCAACACCACCAGTACCATCACCACCAGTACCAGTACCAACACTACCACCAACACCACCAGTACCATCACCACCAGTACCAGTACCAACACTACCACCAACACCACCAATACCAACACTATCACCAACACCACCAATACCAACACTACCACCAACACCACCAGTAACAACACTACCATCAACACCACCAGTACCAACACTACCACCAACACTACCAGTACCGACACTACCACCAACACCACCAGTACCAACACTACAACCAACACCACCAGTACCAACACCACAAGTACCAACACTACCACCAACACCACCAGTACCAACACTACCACCAACACAACCAATACCAGTAACAACACTACCACCAACACCACCAGTACCAACACTACCACCAACACTACCAGTACCAACACTACTACCAACACCACCAATACCAGTACCAACACTACCACCAACACCACCAGTACCAACACTACCACTAACACCACCAGTATAAACACTACCACCAACACCACCAGTACCAACACTACCACCAAAACCACCAGTACCAACACTACCACCAACACCACCAGTACCGGTACCAACACGACCACCAACACCAACAGTACCAGTACCAACACTACCACCAACACCACCAGTACCAGTACAAACACTACCACCAACACCCAGTACCAGTACCAAAACTACCACCAACACCACCAGTACCAACACTACCACCAACACCACCAGTACCAACACCAAAACCAACACCACCAGTACCAACACTACTACCAACACCACCAATACAACACTACCACCAACACCACCAGTACCAACACTACCACTAACACCACCAGTACCAACACTACCACCAACACCACCAGTACCGACACTACTACCAACACCACCAATACAACACTACCACCAACACCACCAATACCAACACTACCACCAACGTCACCTGTACCAACACTACCACCAACACCACCAGTACCAACACTACCACCAAGACCACCAGTAACAACACTACCACCTACACCACCAATACCAACACTACCACCAACACCACCAATGACAACACTACCACCAACACCGCCAGTACCAACAGTACCACCAACACCACCAATACCAACACTATCACCAACACAACCAGTACCAACACTACCACCAACACCACCAGTACCAACACTACCACCAAGACCACCAGTACCAACACTACCACCAACACCACCAATACCAACACTACCACCGACGCCACCAGTACCAGTACCAACACTACCACCAACACCACCAGTACCAGTACCAACACTACCACCAACACCACCAGTACCAACACTACCACCAACACCACCAATACCAACACTACCACCAACAGCACCTGTACCAACACTACCACCAACACCACCAATAGTAACTTTACCAACAACACCACCAGTACCATCACTACCACCAACACCACCAGTACCAACACTACCACCAACACCACCAATACCAACACTACCACCAACACCAACAGTAACAGTACCAACACTACCACCAACACCACCAGTACCAACACAACCACCAACACCACCTATACCAACACTACCACCAACACCACCAATACCACAACTACCACCAACACCACCAGTACCAACACTACCACCAACACCTCCAATACCAGTAACAACACTACAACCAACACTACCAGTAACAACACCACCACCAACACCACCAGTACCAACACTACCAACATCACCACCAGTACCAACACTACCACCAACACCACCAGTAACAACACTATCACCTACACCACCAATACCAACACAACCACCAACACCACCACCAACACCACCAATGCCAACACTACCACCAACACCACCAGTACCAACACTACCACCAACACCACCAATACCAACACTACCACCAACACCACCAGTACCAAAACTTCCACCAACACCACCAGTACCAACACTACCACCAACACCACCAGTACCAACACTAACACCAACACCACCAGTACCAACACTACCACCAACACCACCAGTACCGACACTACCACCAGCAGTACCAGTAACAACACTACCACCGACACCACCAGTACCAACACTACCACCAACACCACCAGTAACAACTCTACCACCAACACCACCAGTACCAACACCACCAGTACCAGTACCAACACTACCACCAACACCACCAATATCAACTCTACCACCAACACCACCAGTACCGACACTACCACCTGCAGTACCAGTACCAACACTACCACCAACCCCACCAGTACCAACACTACCACCAACACCACCAGTAACAACACTACCACCAACACCACCAGTACCAACACTACCACCAACAACACCAGTACCAACACCACCAGTACCAGTACCAACACTACCACCCACACCACCAATACCAACACTACCACCAACACCACCAATACCAACACTACCACCAACACCACCAGTACCAACACTACCACCAACACCACCAGTACCAACACTACCACCAGCACCACCAATACCAACACTACCACCAACACCACCAGTACCAACACTACCACCAACACCTCCAATACCAGTACCAACACTACAACCAACACCACCAGTACCAGTACAAACACTACCACCAACACTACCAGTACCAACACTACCACCAACACCACCAGTGCCAACACTTCCACCAACACCACCAGTACCAACACTACCACCAACACCACCAGTACCAACACTACCACCAACACCACCAGTAACAACACCACCACCAACACTACCACCACCGACACTACCACCAACACCACCAGTACCAACACTACCACCAACACTACCAGTACCAACGCCACCAGTACCAACACTACCACCAACACCACCAGTACCAACACTACCACCAACACCACCAATACCAACACTACCACCAACACAACCAATACCAGTACCAACACTACCACCAACACCACCAGTACCAACACTACCACCAACACCACCAATACCAACACTACCACCAACACCACCAGTACCAACACTACCACCAACACCACCAGTACCAACACTACCACCAACACCACCAATACCAACACTACCACCAACACCACCAGTACCAACACTACCACCAACACCACCAGTACCAACACTACCACCAACACCACCAGTACCAACACTACCACCAACACTACCACCAACACCACCAGTACCAACACTACCACCAACACCACCAGTACCAACACTACCACCAACACCACCAGTACCAACACTACCACCAACACCACCAATACCAACACTACCACCAACACCACCAGTACCAACACTACCACCAACACCACCAGTACCAACACTACCACCAACACCACCAATACCAACACTACCACCAACACCACCAGTACCAACACTACCACCAACACCACCAGTAACAAAACTACCACCAACACCACCAGTACCAACACTACCACCAACACTACCAGTACCGACACTACCACCAACACCACCAGTACCAACACTACCACCAACACCACCAGTACCAACACTACCACCAACACCACCAGTACCAACACTACCACCAACACTACCAGTAACAACACCACCACCAACACCACCAGTACCAACACTACCAACATCACCACCAGTACCAACACTACCACCAACACCACCAGTAACAACACTATCACCTACACCACCAATACCAACACAACCACCAACACCACCACCAACACCACCAATGCCAACACTACCACCAACACCACCAGTACCAACACTACCACCAACACCACCAATACCAACACTACCACCAACACCACCAGTACCAAAACTTCCACCAACACCACCAGTACCAACACTACCACCAACACCACCAGTACGAACACTACCACCAACACCACCAATACCAACACTATCACCAACACCACCAGTACCAGTACTAACACTACCACCAACACCACCAGTAACAACACTACCACCAACACCACCAGTACCAACACTTCCAACAACACCACCAGTACCAACACTACCACCAACACCACCAGTACCAACACTACCACCAACAACACCAATACCAACACTATCACCAACACCAGCAGTACCAGTACTAACACTACCACCAACACCACCAGTACCAACACTACCACCAACACCACCAGTATCAACACTACCACCAACACCACCAGTACCAAGACTACCACCAACACCACCAGTACCAACACTACCACCAACACCACCAGTACCAGTAACAACACGACCACCAACACCACCAGTACCAACACTACCACCAACACCACCAGTACCAACACTACCACCAACACCACCAATACCAACACTACCACCAACACAACCAGTACCAACACTACCACCAACACCACCAGTACCAACACTACCACCAACACCACCAGTACCAGTACCAACACCACCACCAACACCACCAGTACCAACACTACCACCAACACCACCAATACCAACACTACCACCATCACCACCAGTACCAAAACTACCACCAACACCACCAGTACCCACACTATCACCAACACCACCAGTACCAACACTACCACCAACACCACCAGTACCAACACTACCAACAACACTACCAGTACCAACACTACCACCAACACCACCAGTACCTACACTACCAACAACACCACCAGTACCAACACTACCACCAACACCACCAGTACCAACACTACCACCAACACCACCAGTACCAACACTACCAACAACACTACCACCGACACCACCAGTACCAAGACTACCACCAACACCACCAGAACCAACACTACCACCAACACCACCAGTACCAACACTACCACCAACACCACCAGTACCAACACTACCACCAACACCACCAGTACCAACACTACCACCAACACCACCAGTACCGACACTACCACCAGCACTACCAGTAACAACACTACCACCGACACCACCAGTACCAACACTACCACCAACACCACCAGTAACAACTCTACCACCAACACCACCAGTACCAACACCACCAGTACCAGTACCAACACTACCACCAACACCACCAATACCAACACTACCACCAACTCAACCAGTAACAACACTACCACCAACACCACCAGTACCAACACTACCACCAACACCACCAGTACCAACACCACCAGTACCAGTACCAACACTACCACCAACACCACCAATATCAACTCTACCACCAACACCACCAGTACCGACACTACCACCTGCAGTACCAGTACCAACACTACCACCAACCCCACCAGTACCAACACTACCACCAACACCACCAGTAACAACACTACCACCAACACCACCAGTACCAACACTACCACCAACAACACCAGTAACAACACCACCAGTACCAGTACCAACACTACAACCCACACCACCAATACCAACACTACCACCAACACCACCAATACCAACACTACCACCAACACCACCAGTACCAACACTACCACCAACACCACCAGTACCAACACTACCACCAACACCACTAATACCAACACTACCACCAACACCACCAATACCAACACTACCACCAACAACACCAGTAACAACACCACCAGTACCAGTACCAACACTACCACCCACACCACCAATACCAACACTACCACCAACACCACCAATACCAACACTACCACCAACACCACCAGTACCAACACTGCCACCAACAACACCAGTAACAACACCACCAGTACCAGTACCAACACTACCACCCACACCACCAATACCAACACTACCACCAACACCACCAATACCAACACTACCACCCACACCACCAATACCAACACTACCACCAACACCACCAATACCAACACTACCACCAACACCACCAGTACCGACACTACCACCAACACCACCAGTAACAACACCACCACCAACACTACCACCAACACTACCAGTACCGACACTACCACCAACACCACCAGTACCAACACCATCAGTACCAACACTACCACCAACACCACCAGTACCAACACTACCACCAACACCACCAGTACCAGTACCAACACTACCACCAACACCACCAGTACCAACGCCACCAGTACCAACACTACCACCAACACCACCAGTACCAACACTACCACCAACACTACCAGTACCGAAACTACCACCAACACCACCAGTACCAACACTACCACCAACACAATCAATACCAGTACCAACACTACCACCAACACCACCAGTACCAACACTACCACCAACACCACCAGTACCAACACCACCAGTACCAGTACCAACACTACCACCAACACCACCAATACCAACACTACCACCAACACCACCAGTACCAACACTACCACCAACACCACCAGTACCATCACCACCAGTACCAGTACCAACACTACCACCAACACCACCAGTACCATCACCACCAGTACCAGTACCAACACTACCACCAACACCACCAATACCAACACTATCACCAACACCACCAATACCAACACTACCACCAACACCACCAGTAACAACACTACCATCAACACCACCAGTACCAACACTACCACCAACACTACCAGTACCAACACTACCACCAGCACCACCAGTACCAACACTACCACCAACACAACCAATACCAGTAACAACACTACCACCAACACCACCAGTACCAACACTACCACCAACACTACCAGTACCAACACTACTACCAACACCACCAATACCAGTACCAACACTACCACCAACACCACCAGTACCAACACTACCACTAACACCACCAGTATAAACACTACCACCAACACCACCAGTACCAACACTACCACCAAAACCACCAGTACCAACACTACCACCAACACCACCAGTACCAGTACCAACACGACCACCAACACCAACAGTACCAGTACCAACACTACCACCAACACCACCAGTACCAGTACAAACACTACCACCAACACCCAGTACCAGTACCAAAACTACCACCAACACCACCAGTACCAACACTACCACCAACACCACCAGTACCAACACCAAAACCAACACCACCAGTACCAACACTACTACCAACACCACCAATACAACACTACCACCAACACCACCAGTACCAA
Organism: Eledone cirrhosa; assembly: GCA_964016885.1. Taxonomy (NCBI): domain Eukaryota; kingdom Metazoa; phylum Mollusca; class Cephalopoda; order Octopoda; family Eledonidae; genus Eledone; species Eledone cirrhosa. Next base: position 407,635,582 of record OZ024741.1, on the reverse strand, counting down.
CACCACCAGTACCAGTACCAACACTACCACCAACACCACCAGTACCAGTACCAACACTACCACAAACACCACCACTACCAACACTACCACCAACACCACCAATACCAACACTACCACCAACAGCACCTGTACCAATACTACCACCAACACCACCAATAACAACATTACCACCAACACCACCAGTACCAACACTACCACCAACACCACCAGTACCAATACTACCACCAACACCACCAGTACCAACACTACCACCAACACCGCCGATACCAACACTACCACCAACACCACCAGTACCAACACTACCACCAACACCACCTATACCAACACTACCACCAACACCACCAATACCACCACTACCACCAACACCACCAGTACCAACACTACCACCGACACCACCAATACTAACACTACCACCATAACTACCTGTGACAACACTACCACCAACACCCCCAATACCAGTACCAACACTACCACCAACACCACCAGTACCAACACTACCACCAACACCACCAGTACCAACACTACCACCAACACCCCCAATACCAGTACCAACACTACCACCAACACCACCAGTACCAACACTACCACCAACACCACCTATACCAACACTACCACCAACACCACCAATACCACCACTACCACCAACACCACCAGTACCAACACTACCACCGACACCACCAATACCAACACTACCACCAACACCCCCAATACCAGTACCAACACTACCACCAACACCACCAGTACCAACACTACCACCAACACCACCAGTACCAACACTACCACCAACACCCCCAATACCAGTACCAACACTACCACCAACACCACCAGTACCAACACTACCACCAACACCACCTATACCAACACTACCACCAACACCACCAATACCACCACTACCACCAACACCACCAGTACCAACACTACCACCGACACCACCAATACCAACACTACCACCATAACTACCTGTGAGAACACTACCACCAACACCCCCAATACCAGTACCAACACTACCACCAACACCACCTATACCAACACTACCACCAACACCACCTATACCAACACTACCACCAACACCACCAGTACCAACACTACCACCAACACCACCAGTACCAACACTACCACCAACACCACCAATACCAACACTACCACCAACACCACCAGTACCAACACTACCACCAACACCACAGTACCTATACCAACACCACCACCAACACCACCAGTACCAACACTACCACCAACACCACGAATACCAACACTACCATCAACACCACCAATACCAACACTACCACCAACTCCACCAGTACCAACACTACCACCAACACCACCAGTACCAACACTATCACCAACACCACCAGTAACAACACTACCACCAACACCACCAGTACCAACACTACCACCAACACCACCAGTACCAGTACCTATACTACCACCAACACCACCAGTACCAACACTACCACCAACACCACCAGTACCAGTACCAACACTACCACCAACACCACCAGTACCAACACTACCACCAACACCACCAATATCAACTCTACTACCAACACCACCAGTACCGACACTACCACCTGCAGTACCAGTACCAACACTACCACCAACCCCACCAATACCAACACTACCACCAACACCACCAATACCAACACTACCACCAACACCACCAGTACCAACACTACCACCAACACCACAGTACCAGTACCAACACTACCACCAACACCACCAGTACCAACACTGCCACCAACACCACCAGTACCAACACTACCACCAACACCACCAGTACCAACACTACCACCAACACCACCAATACCAACACTACCACCAACACCACCAATACCAACACTACCACCAACACCACCAGTACCAACACTACCACCAACACCACCAGTACCAACACTACTACCAACACGACCAATACCAGTACCAACACTACCACCAACACCACCAGTACCAACACTACCACCAACACCACCAGTATAAACACTACCACCAACACCACCAGTACCAACACTACCACCAAAACCACAAGTACCAATACTACCACCAACACCAACAGTACCAGTACCAACACTACCACCAACACCACCAGTACCAGTACCAACACTACCACCAACACCACCAATACCAACACTACCACCAACACCACCAGTACCAACACTACCACCAACACCACCAGTACCAACACTACCACCAACACCACCAGTACCATCACCACCAGTACCAGTACCAACACTACCACCAACACCACCAATACCAACACTACCACCAACACCACCAATACCAACACTACCACCAACACCACCAGTACCGACACTACCACCAGCAGTACCAGTACCAACACTACCACCAACACCACCAGTACCAGTACCAACACTACCACCAACACTACCAGCACCGTCAGCACCAACACCACCATTACCACCACCACCATTATCAGCACCACCGCCATCAACTACCCCTACTCCCCCATCACCAACATCACCACCATTACCAGCACCATCACCACTATCCACTACCACCTCCATCACCTCCATCACCACTGTCACCACCACCACCACTTGTTCCAACAACATCACCACCATCACCCCACCATCACCACCACCACCACCACGCCACCATCACCACCGCCACCATCACCACCATCACCACCACCACCACCATTTCTAGGCCAGCCAACCAGATATAAGTCAATGTATTGTGCTGCTAGCATTGATTGAAAAGTGCGGAAATGGCTTCCAACAATGGGACGTTGGCTGTAACGACATACATATATACATACATATACATATGTACACACACATACACATATATACACACATATATACACACACATATATACACACACACACACACACACACACACACACACGCACATATACCTATATACACACATACACATATACACACACACATATATACACACATACACATATATACACACATACTCATATATACACATATGTACACACATACACCTATACACACACACACACACGCACACGCACATATACCTATATACACACATACACATATACACACACACACACACACACACACACACACATATATATACACACATACACATATACACACACACACACAAATTTCGAGGGTTGAAATACCAGTATTTATACTTTGAGCTTGTTACTTACAGGGTATCAGTATGAGTTATTAACTCCGCCTTTTATTTGTACATATATATATATATATATATATATATATATATATATATACATACAAACATGATGACTGCAACTCAATTTCAAGCAATGCCAATGCTTGATACTTCAGCATGAGCATCACTAACGTGGCTTTTTAGTCCTGCTCGGGACTTCCCTATGGCCAGCAATACCAAGCATCGCAACAAATGCCACCTATCAAGCGATGCCTGTGCTTGAAGCTTTTTAAGTGAGGAAAGGCTGTGCACGGGGCCAATCCTGCTCTCTGAACATCAAATGCATTTACCCAAAAAGAAGTACTGGTCTATATCATTGGATGCAAACATATACACACACATACATGACTTAGTGGCTAGAGCATTGGGCTTGCAATCGAAAGGTTGTGAGTTCAATTCTCGGACCGGGCGATGTGTTGTTTCCTTGAGCAAGACACTTTATTTCACGTTGCTCTAGTTTACTCAGCTGTAGAAATGAGATGATAGGGACTGGTGTCCCTATCATTAAATTCCCCAAGACACCTCCAACGAGATATACCTTGGAGGAGGCCAGCTAAACCTGCATAGGTGTGGGCTGTTACACATGCATGCATACATGGGCTTACTATTTTTTTTTTTTTTGTTGTAATTGTGTTGTTATCAGCACAAAAATAGAACAGCTGTTAGCAGTAGAGGTAATAGGAGATATATATTCTATTATCGAAACGAAAATCCGCCGAGTAATCATTGCAAAATTCTATTTTATTGACTTCTTAAATAAAATGTAAAAGTAAATGAAATTACAAGAAGGAAATATTTGAAAGAGTACATTCCTGTAATCAGATTTATGACGACCAGCTACTCGCTGCTTAAGTTACAGTGACATGGTTAGTTGCTCATAGTTTCCACTCAACAAAATATTAAATATATGCGTCACCATAGAGGAAATTGCATTGATATATTGTTATGCTAATTTCCGTAGTTTATATCATAGGATCCATAATTGGATGAGAATATAAGATATATAAAAAAACAACATGTTTAAGCACGCCGTTCATAGAATTAATTATGCCTTCATAATAATATGTTTTCAAGGAAAAAAGTATAATCGTTGAATTTGCTGCTGAAAACATTTCTATCCATTGCCAGGAAACTATTCTTTCCGTTTCCTTTTAGTCTTTTCATTTTTTGCTCTTCAAAGATATGTTTTTTAATCTTTATTTTAGCTTTAGTTTTGTATAACTTTCATGTTGAGAGGGAATGGCTTATATATTTCATGACACAACTTGCATCAAACTGTTCTACTCATGTTATATTCAAATATTTGTTTTATATTTTCTTTTTTTGTTGCTGTTTAGCTGTCGGTATTTCAGCCATGAACTCGAGATTAACTCCACCAGGTTTTAAAATGTCCAATAAATTCCTAACGCCATTACGGCGACACTGCACCTCCATCAGGAGTGGGGGACCATCTATACTTTCATTCCAGCCATCACAATTTTTCTTAAAGCCATTTTGGTACTCAGGACTACATTACCCAGTATATAAACATATATATAAAGACAAATAATGTGGTATGAGGGGATTTGACTGTTGTGTCTACCCTTTTGAGTAACCTTATAGAAGATTCCCCATTATTTGTTAGTTGTAGGGTGGTGGATTGGCATTATCGGTAGAAGGTCGGACGCTATGCTTTGTAGCATAGAGTTAGGACCCTTTATGATCTGAGTTCAAATCCGGCCGAGGTTAACTTTGTCTTTCATCCTTACGAGGTCGATAAAATAAAGTACCAGTCACGTACTGGGGTCGATTTAATAGACTTTCCCCTCCCCCCAAATTACTGGCCTTGTGCCTATACTATAAATCATTATTTGTTAGTTGTAGGGCAGTAGATTGGCAGTAGTCGGTAGGGTTGTGGACAATGTGTATTGTTGCATAAAGTTACGGCTATTTCCGTTCTGAGTTCAAATCCTGTCGAGGTTAACTTTGCCTAACGTCCTTACGGTGTCGTTAGAAGAAAGTACCAGTAAGGCACTGGGTTGATTTTATTGACTTTCCCCTCCCCCAAAATTGTCGGCCTTGTGTCTAAGCTAGAAACCAATATTTGTTAGTAGTTGTTTAGCCCCAGGGCAAGTGTGATCGAGAAAGCCTCTGATCAAAGAAGTTCCAGCCGTACCTAGGAGTAGTATATTTAGGACTACATTACCAAATGTTTCATTATCTTATTTACTATGTGAGAGAGAAGCCTTTAAGTAACCACATGGAGGCTTTCTCAGTAAATTATTACATTTATTGTTGTTGTTTAACTTCAAATCATTTTTGATCTAGCTGACCTACAAAGACATTCCACTCATGACCATTCCATGATTTTCTAGATCCACATTATCCTACAGGTCCCTTCATAAGAAGGTAGGTGTGATTTGAGGGAGAGTTGGTTACTGTTTCTAGCAGTTTCAGAAACTATTCAGAGGATAGCCCTAGCTGTGATCAATACATGGACAATATAAAAATATGGAAGAAAGGAGGGAAGCAGTATCATTAAAGGAATACAACAATTGCCACGAGTTGGCTGAAAATCTAAACCATTGGATTAAATGTCTTTGTTAAATCCCAATCCCTAATCTACGACTTAATCTACTCGGGCCATTAATCTAGGAGAAAGTTAAAATATTCAAACACACAAATAAATAAATATACTTTTGTTTTATCTTTGAAATAAAAAAAAACCTGACCCAAAATTTTACATAGCATATATAACATTATTTTCTCTGTTCTGCTTTCTTCTTTTTTAAACAATAAATCTAACCCCTTCGCGACGAAGCTGCTAGACCTAAGGGGCTAAAATGAAACCCCTAATGTTAATGTAATATACTTAGATCTTTGATCTGACTAAAAGATCCCCAGAATAATGAGTACAAATGGAAGAATATAAACAGATAATTTACATCTTTCTCTCTCTCTCTCTCTCTCTTCGTCCCTCTGTCTCCCCCCTCTCTTTCTCTATTTCTCTCTCTGTCTACCTCTCTCTCTCTCTCTCTACCACCCACTCTAAAATATCTGCTTCAACTTTTCCTCTTAAAAACTTGACGCCACAATGGACGATAGAAGTCTAGTTGTCCCAGAGATAGACACCATGTCGGTAGATAGACAGAGAGACAGATAGATAGGTAGACTTATAGACAGATAGATAGATAGATAGGTAGATAGATAGATAGATAGATAGATAGATAGATAGATAGATAGATAGAGAGATAACTTTCTATTTATTTGCCACCAGGGCATCAAAGATTGTGACAAATACAAGGGGGCGGGGTTATATACATTTCAAAGGACGAGTAAAAACATATAACAAATCAAATTCAACAATCGAAGTCCTCAATAGGGATCTTTTTACCAAAGGGGCCCGCTTCTTCCAAAGGAATCGGAAGAGCGCGCGCTCCATTTTGGCGATCGTTTTCGCTGGGCAAAGCACGACGGTCAAGCGGTAGTAGATGCTATATAAGTGTTCGCCACCTCCGCTCGACCTTTTAGGGATAGTTTTCACTCAGCCCACTTCTGGGCGAGTGCAAACACCCTGCCACTTACCTCGTCCCAGTTTTTCTCCACCTGGAGGTCCGGTCCGAACCAGACCCCGAGGAGCTTCACCGGTCCCTCTGTCCAGCGTCCGACGACGCCGTCGAAGGGCATCGGTTTGCCTCTCCACGTTCCGAGTTGCAAACCGACGGACTTGTCACGGTTCAGCTTGGCTCCTGTAAACCTTTCGTATTCCTCCAGTAAGGTGCCGATCTGCCCGATTTCCGAGGCGCATGACACCATTACTGTCACGTCATCGGCGTAGGCCGACACCACTTTCCGCAAACCCGGTTCCAATGGGATTCCCTGCAACAGCTCCAAATTCCGCAGTAGTGGCTCGAGAACCAGCACATACAAAAGGGGGGAGAGAGGGCATCCCTGTCGGATGGATCGCGCGATTTGGAACGTCTCCGAGAGGTAGCCGTTGACCTTGACCCTCGAGCAGGTGTTGCTGCTGTGCATTGTAGCAATCCAGCCCCTGAAAACGGGTCCGAAGCCAACCGCCGCGAGCACCGCATCCAGGTACCGATGGTCAACCCTATCGAAAGCCTTAGATTGATCCAAGTTGATCAGGGCCCCACCAAAGCCAGGTTCGTTCCCTACCCTCTCTACGATGTATCGCATGAGGTGGAGGTTGTCGTGTATGGACCTGGACGGGATTGCGCATGTCTGCGCTGCTCCCACCAGGTTCCCGATGACAAGCGCCAACCTCTTCGCTAACACCTTGGCCAACATCTTTAACTCTGTGTTTAGCAGAGTTATGGGCCTGAAGTTATCTATACCATCCCCCTTCTTCTCGTCCTTCCTCACCAGCGTGACTACGCGCCTTGGTCACAGAACTGGGAATTCTCCCGTTCTGTTGCCAGTTGCAGTAGACCGCATCGTTACATAAAGTTCGTATGGTAGACCATCGAGAACCGGAGATTTGCGTTTGCCGCATTGGCTCAGTGCTTCCAATATTTCAGCGGCTGAAATCGGCCTTTCGCAGGACTTCACCTCCCCGTCCGAGAGCCGCGGCAGAGCGACGAGGTATGGACCGAAATGCATGGTCTCACCCGGCCCGCCACCCCTCCCGAAGAGTCGTGCAAAGCGCCGTTGAAAGGCCGCGCACATCCGCTCAGGTTCAAGGATCACGCGTCCATCCTAGTCCTTCAAAGACCGAATCGTGGACTTGTTTCCACTTTTTGCTTCTGTCACTCGGGCCCAGCTAACAGCTTTGGCTCCCTCGTTACACAGAGCACGTATTTTACTCCTAACAACGCAGCCCTCGTCCTTCGCGTCAAAGAACTGGTCTAGGGCCGTTCTTGACGCCAGCACGCCGGCCACGTTGCCACTCCTAATCGCCTCTTCTAGTCTATCTATCAATCCCCTTTCAGTTCTATTCCTATCTGATGCTAATTCCTGACTAAAACCTATCGATTCTATTCTAATTTCTCTCTTGAGAGAGCCCCACCACCTGCTGTTGACAATTGCCCCCGTCAACCGCTGCTTAACTAGAATGCTAATCCGCTTACTGTAAGCTTTGTTTGTCGGTAAGGACAAGTTTAGCTTCCAGTAACCGGGTCTTTGTCTATGTGTTCTATCATGATTGACCACTCCGGTCACCAACTTGTGATCCGAATAGTCAACCAGGAACATTCGTGGACAGCTTAATATGTCCCTATCCTTATTTCTAAATAGGAACCTATCTAGGTACGACTTAGATGTTCCGCTGCGATTAGTCCACGTCGACAGTGGCACAGTCGGAAAATCTAGTCGATATCTATCGGCCAGATCAAATCGGCCGACGAACCGTTTGAGGCTGTTACACCCCCCCCCTATCGGGACATGTCCCTATATAGTCCCAACGTGCATTCAGGATACCATTCCAGTCCCCCCACTAAAAGCAAGGAGCGAGACGTTCCCAGGAAAGTTTCTAGGCGCTTGAAGAAGTCCCGTCGCGGTGTCCCAGATGGAGCATACGCTGCCACCAGCCTGAAGGCTCCACCTTCACTACTACCAACGTCTAGAACCACCAGTCGACCCTCCGGGTCCAGGTGTACCTTCCGTTTTGCGAAGCCCAGGTGTTTTCGCAGCAGAACGACCACCCCGCTCCCACCTCCCGGCTGACAAAGAGATGCATAGATCTCAAAGTCGTCGAAGATGGGGGCCAGTTGGTGCTCGTTGCTGATCCTGGACTCGCAAATAACTATCACATCCATTCTGTGCATTTTTGTTAATGTGGTGCCTTCTTTTCTTTCTTTTTACCGGTTGAAAGGGTTCTCCCTCGTCGTCATTGGGTGACGTTGATAAGGGGTTCTCGTCCGTGTTGTTGGGGGGGGGGTATATTTTGGGGTTTTGTTGTGGTTGTTTTTGTATTTGTTTTAGGTGGGGAGGGGTTGGGTGGGACAGTGTCTTGTGTTATCTTTTCGTGTTGTTGTGGTTGTTGTGGTGGTGGTGGTGGTGGTGGTGTTGGTGGTTGTGTTGTTGCGGGTGGGGTGAGCAGAAGCGTCTTTTTTGGGGGGAGGGGGCATTTAAAAGGGGACATAAAGCCCTCAGGTGACCACTTCTTGAACAGTGGTAGCATGAAGGCCGCCTGCCCTCAACAGAAATGTTTATGAAGGCGACTCCATCCAGGGACACACGCTGCGGTATTCTTGCTATCCGTTCTGGTCTCATTTGGACCAGAACTTCAAGGCTATTGCCGCCGAATACGCCCCCCCCCCCCACCGTGGATTCGCCTATCAAAAGGATTGTGTCCTCATCTTCTAAGAACCCGTAGCACCCAGCAAATGCTCGCATTTGGCCTGCTGCCCGAGATTCTTATCTTTTGAGTTCTTTTCCCCAAATATGTGCGGAAAAAGGTGTATGCTTTGGATACAATTGGCGACACAGAATATTTCCGTGACGCCAATTCATCTTGCATTAAAACAGATATGCTTCCATACAGTTTCCCTTTTTGTATGAAAGCGATATCCTTCCAGGCACTACTTAGGACCAGCTCAATTTCGCTTTGGGACAATTGAGCCGGTTTCCTAGTCGCGTTCGAAACTGTCCTAAAGATTACGGTCCTGAGGACTGTGTCCCTTCTAATTTCTTCGGGGGAGGTAATTGTGAATTCCCCACCTTCCTTCTCTGAAAGTTACACAATTCCTTGCTTTTTTCAGCAATTTCTTGGCATTCGAGATGTCCAGTGTATGTCTGCGTTTCTCGGACAGCCTGTGCGAAGGAGACTGCAGCTGTGGGTCCGTTTTCTTTGTTGTTGTTATTCGTGTTGGCTTGGTTTTTTCCTTTGTTGGTGTTGTCATTATTGCTGTTGTTGGTTGTGTTGTTATTTTCATTGTTGCTGTTGTTGGTTGTGTTGTTATTGTCATTGTTGTTCTTGTTTGTGTAATTGTTACTTTTGAGGTTTTCACCCATTTCCGCAATTTTTTTCTTTTGATTCCGTGGTGTCTTTTGCGGGAGTGAGGAGGGAAGGCTTACAGCGTTGTGCTGCTATCTTCTCTCTATCACTTTCCTGGGGGGGGGGGGGGGGGGGGGCATGCGTCGTATTTATGGCGTCCATTGTCAGTAAACGAATTTTTATCGACAACTTATAACTATCAAATTTCGCCCCCAAAAGGGGCGAAATTTATTTTACCCAACGTATACAGGCCCAGGCGAGGGGTTAAACACAACAAATAACAAGTTACTTAAACAAACCTACCGCTTCTTGTAATAAATTCCGACAAAATGCAGGAGCGAAACAGAAACACGTCTATCTTCTCCGAAATAGATAGATAGATAGGCAGAGATATATAGATAAATCGACAGATAGACAAATTATAGAAAGATATGTTTCTTTTATTTGCCACCAGGGCATCAAAAGTGGGACAAGTACAATGGGGGGAGTTTACAAAACAAGGCGTCCTCAATAGGGAGGAGGCAATAACAATATATAAAAAAAATAAAATATAACAAAAAATAGAATTATAACAAAATCCTCAATAGAGGATTTTGTTATAAAATATAACAAAAAATAAAATTTATAACAAAATCCTCAAACGAGGCCCACACCGGTTGACCGGTGAGGAATACGTAGAGGTGCCGTAGCCTTAATGCGTGTTTACAGCCTTGGGGGTCGCACACACCCCCGAAAAAAAGTGTGCAACCCTTTTCCTCAGGAGCACAGAGAGGGGGTGCTCCCTCGTTCCTTCCTCTTTTCCCCCTACAGGCTTATGTAAAGAGAAGGTCCATTCACACGGGCCATTCTCGCCACTTTCACCCACCTTTCATAAAAATGACTGGGGTGGAGCACCACTCTCTCCATCCTGATCCTTCTGCCGAAATGATATCGGAAGAAACGGACCAGTTGTTGGCCAGAGAGAAAGGTGCCTGACCTCAGTCCTTTCAGACGCGTCCACCATACAACCTCTTTCGCCATGGCTATTACGCACAGAAACACCGCCTCTGCTTCATCTTTGAAGGGGGGAGGCGGCTTGATCATTACAATAGACTCGGTGGTCAACCGGATCGGTCCCACCCTTGACAGCAGTTGTTCGACATAGCCCCACAGATCGGCTACGCCCGAGCAGTGTACCAATGCGTGTGCAACGGTTTCCTCGTCGCACACGCATCTGGGACAGATCTTTTTGGCGGGGTCCCTACCCGGGCGCCCGTGTCTGTAGAGCCTTTCTCGAACGGGTAAAGCCCCTCGGTAGCATTGCCAGGCCAGGGACTTCTGGAAGTTGTCCATAGGTCCCGGGCTGAATGTCCTACCGAACAGGCTGGCCAGTTCGTCCTCCTCCATGTCTAGGGCTTCTCCGAGGGCGTCGTCGCACCTGCTGCGTACCAGCCCTCTATAGAATGTTGCGGTGGAGTCTCCATTGATAACCGGATCCGCCTGCCAGAGGGCGGTGAGCGCCTGGGCACACTCAGTGTGCCAGGTGCCCAGTTTTCACGGTCTTTGCTTGACCCAGGATTGCAGCTGGTGAGTGAGACGAGTCTGGGAAAGGTTCGTCTCACAAACGAGGCCCACACCGGTTGACCGGTGAGGAATACGTAGAGGTGCCGTAGCCTTAATGCGTGTTTACGCATCATTAGCCACGGCAACCCCAGCCCTCCTTTCGAAGGGTGTTGACAGCAGATGGATCTCCTCACCATAGGAGCCCGCCTCTTCCAAAGGAATTGGAAGAGTGCGCGCTCCATCTTGGTGAGGGTTTCCCTTGGGCAGGGCACTACGGTCAGGCGGTAGTAGATGACGTACGCTATGTAGGTGTTCGCCACCTCCGCCCGACCTTTCAGGGATAGTTTGCAACTGGCCCACTTCTGGGTCAGTGCAAACACCCTGTTCGTAACCTCCGCCCAGTTTTTCTCCACCTGGAGGTCCGGTCCGAACCAGACCCCGAGCAACTTCACCGGGCCCTCCGTCCAGCGTCCGACGACGCCATCGGAGGGCATCGGTCTGCCCCTCCACGTGCCGAGTTGCAAACCGATCGACTTGTCCCGGTTCAGCTTAGCCCCTGTGAACCTTTCGTACTCCTCCAGTAAGGTGCCGACCGCCTCGATTTCGGAGGCCGTCGACACCATTACTGTCACGTCATCGGCGTAGGCCGACACCGCTTTCCGCAATCCCGGTTCCAAAGGGATGCCCTGCAACAACTCCAACTTCCGCAGTAGTGGCTCGAGAGTCAACACATACAGAAGGGAGGGGAGAGGGCACCCTTGTCGGATGGACCGCGCGATTTTGAACGGCTCCGAGAGGTAGCCGTTCACCTTGACCCTCGAGCAGATGCGGCTGCTGTGCATAGCAATGATCCAGCCCCTGAAAACGGGTCCGAAGCCTGCCGCCGCTAGCACCGCATCCAGGTAACCATGGTCGACCCTATCGAATGCCTTAGATTGATCCAAGTTGATCAGAGCCCCACCAAAGCCGGGTTCGTTCCCAACCCTCTCTATGATGTATCGCATGATGTGGAGGTTGTCATGGATGGACCTGGATGGGATAGCGCATGTCTGCGCATCTCCTACCAGGTTGCCCACGACAAGCGCCAACCTCTTTGCTAGCACCTTGGCCAAAATCTGTAACTCTGTATTTAGCAGAGTTATGGGCCTGAAGTTACTTATTTCGTCCCCCTTGTTCTTGTCCTTCCTCACTAGCGTGACTACGCCCTTGGTTACAGTACAGGGAATTCTCCCGTTCTGTTGCCAGTTGCAGTAGACCGCCTCGAGGAGATCGGGGAACAAGTCCGGCATAGCTAGATATAATTCGTAAGGAAGACCATCGAGACCCGGGGATTTGCGTTTGCCGCATTGGCTCAGCACGTCCTCTATCTCAGCGGCCGAAATCGGCTCCTCGCAGGACTTCGCCTCCCTGTCCGAGAGGCGCGGCAGGCCGTCGAGGTATGGACCGAAGTCCACGTTCCCAACCGGCTCCCCGCCCCTCCCGAACAGTCGGGCAAAGTGCCTTTGAAAGGCCTCACACATCTGCTTAGGCTCAAGAATCGCCCGTCCATCCAGGTCTCGCAAAGACCGGATGGTGGATTTAGTTCCACTGTTGGCCTCTGTCACGCGGGCCCAGCTAACAGCTTTGGTCCCCTCGTTCCCTAGAGCACGTATTTTACCTCGGACAACGCAGCCTTCGTGCTTCGCGTCGAAAAACTGGCTCAAAGCCGTTCTCGACGCTAGCACTCTGGCCACGTCGCCGCTTCTAATTGCCTCTTCTACTCTATCTATTAGCTCCCTTTCCTTCCTATTCCTATCCGCAGCTAGAACCTTACTAAATTCTATCGAGACTACTCTAATCTCTCTCTTTAGAGATACCCACCACCTGCTGTTGACGATCGCTCCAGTCAACCGTTCCTTAACTAACGTACTAATCCGATTCCTGTAGGCTCTACTTTCCGGCAAGGACAAGTTGAGCTTCCAGTAACCGGGACCCTGTCTATGCGTTCTATCAAGGTTGACCATGCAGGTCACCAACTTGTGGTCTGAATAGCCAACCATGAGCATTTCTGGACAACTTAAAAAGTCCCTGTCCTTATTTCTAACTAAAAATCTATCCAGGTACGACCTAGATGATCCGCTGCGATTTGACCAAGACCAGGTTGGCACCGTCGGAAAATCTAGTCGAAATCTATCGGCCAGGTCAAATCGGCCGAGTAACCCCTTGAGGCTGTTGCTCCCCTCTCTATCGGGACATGCCCCTGCATAGTCCCAACGTGCATCCAGGATACCATTCCAATCCCCCACTAAAAGCAGGGAACGGGACGTCCCTAGAAAAGACTCCAGACGCTGGAAAAAGTCGGGCCGCTCTGTCCCAAAAGGGGCATATGCGGCTATCAGCCTAAAGGCTCTACCTTCACCACTGCCAAGGTCCAGCACCACCAGTCGACCCCCTGGGTCCAAGTGAACTATCTGTGTTGCAAGGCCCATATGTTTTTGCAGCAGAACGACAACCCCACCCCCACCTCCGGGCTGACAGAGAGATGCGTGCATCTCAAAGTCGTCAAAGGTGGGGGCTAGCTGTCGCATGCTGCTGATCCGGGCCTCGCAGATAACCATCACATTTATAGATTGTGACCTGAGGTCATTTAGAAGCATTGCTTGCTTCCAAGACGAGCCCAGGCCACGCGCATTTAGACACCCTACTCTTAGCACAGCCATGTTGGTGGAAAGAAGAAAAGGCATTTACCTCTCTGCGTCCCGGGAAACGGGCCGCTCAATTTCCATGCTGGTTGGGGATGGGTTGTTGGGTGGGGTGGTGGTTTGTGGAAGTGAAGGGGCATCTGTGTGTTGTGGGGTTGGGGTGTTTGTGGTTGAGTGGGTGTCTGGGTGGGGTGGGGGGGGATTTTTTAGGAGGACGCGGTTGATTGGTTTGGCGCGGGGGGGGGGGGGGGGGCCCTCGTCCTCCGTGAAATTTATTTTCAGTGTTTTGTACAAGTGCATTGGGACTTTTATCATTTTTAAATGAGGTAGTCCCACAGCAGTTATAAAGTTAGGCCCTTCAGTTTGGACCGAAGGGTTTGCTGAAATTATTTCCGTAATTCTTTGTTGTCTGTGTTCATGTATGTATATTGTAAGGTCATTTTTTGTGTAGCAGATAGTGTTGTGTGACAGGGAGGGGTGGTTTGTGTGTAGTTTGTGTTCTCTTGTGGGGGGGGGGGTTTAAAGTTAACATGTGTGTCTGTGGTGCGTCTTCTCTTCTTTCTTTTTACTTGTTGGAAGTGATCTTTTTCGTCTTGCGACGAAAGGGGTTCGTCTTCCTTGTTGGGTGGGAGGGGTATGTTTTCTGGTAGTGTTTGCGGTGTGTGTGTTTTTGTATTTGTTTTGGGTGAGGAGGGGTTGGGTGGGACAGTATTCTGTGTTGTTTTTTCACGTGTTTGTTGTTGTTGTTGTTGTGGTGGTGGTGTTGTTGGTTTTTGTTGTTGTTGTGGTTGTTTTTGTTCTTGTTGTTGGGGTGGTGTTGGTGTTGGTAGCAGTGTTTTTTTCTGTGTGAGCTGGGGACAGGCAGCCCTCAGGTGACCTCTATTGCCACAGAGGTAACAGGAGGGACGCCTACCCTCCACAATGATGTTGAGGTGGGTACGGTCATCCAGCATGACGCGCTCAGGGATTTGGGCGATGCGTTCTGGCCTTATTTGGGTCAGAACTTCGATGCTCGTTCCACTGAACGCGTCGCCGGATGCCTTCCCTATTGAAATGAGGTTGTCCTCGTCTAAATTGAGGAAACCGGTTAGTAACCACCAGTAGTTTATGTTTGGGGTGATGGTGGTTATCCATATCCTCTGGGTTTTTTTACCCATATAGGAGGGGAAGAAGGTGTAGTGTGTGGACCGAATTGGCGACACAGAGTATTTTTTCGCCGCCAATTCGTCTTTCATCAATATGGATAAACTCCCATAGAGTTTATCCTTTTGTATAAAAGTGATATCTCTCATCGCTTCTTTCAATACTAACTGGATTTCAGCTTGAGATGGTTGTGCTGGTTTCTTTGTTTTATTTGAAATTGTTCGGAATACGACAGTTCGTAATTCCGTCTGTCTTTTTAGTTCTGGAGGTGAATGTATAGAAAACGAACCGTTTTCGCCAAAAGATACATATTTCTTGGCTTTTTCCAGCATTTCTTTTGCTTTTGAAATATCTTCCAGCACATAAGCGACTGATAATTTAGCCGTTTGTGCAAAAGATATTTTGTTTTCGCTTTGGATTTTAGTATTGTTTTGTTTCTCGTCGTTTGAGTTGTTTTCATCTTTGTTGTTGTTGTTGTCTTTCTCGTTTGGTGTGTGGATACTTGTGACGTTTGTGTGGTTGTTGTTTTTGTTGTCTTTATTGTTGCTGTTGTTGTCGTTGTCGTTGTTGTTGTTGTTGTTTTCAAATTCTTGTGTAGTTGTGGCTACATCTAGTGGTCGGTCAACAGGTGAAGACAATTCTTCCTCTCTCTGACCTCTGCCTTTGGCATCTGCTGCTGTGACAGTGGCAGGGGGAAGCTGTGAGTATGACTTCCCCTTTCCTTCTTTGATTGATGGTGAAGATGCTTCAGCCATTTTTCTCAAAATAGGGTTTTTCGAAGTTTTTCGAAAGATAAAATGTTCACAATACTATTTCGCCCAAAGGCGCAGAATATTTTGAGAGACCGACCAGATCAAAATTTGACCTGGCAGTCCCTCTACAAAATGGTACAAAAATTAAAGTTAACAGACAAGAATTTCTATAGAAATTTAAACAGAATTTACTCAGCAAGTTATACGCGTGTGTCCATCCCAGAGATAGAAAGATAGTTAGATAGATAGACAGGTAGTTAGCTAGATAGATACATAGAATGATATATATATATATATATATATATATATATATATATATCGATAGGGCATGCAACTACACATGCAAATACACATGTTTATAGGCTCTGAAGATTCCTGCCATGGTGTATGGATGAAACACTGTTAGCTAATAAAACAATGTATTTCTAAGCACTCTTTGGTTATTCCTATAACTATATATATATATATATATATATATATATATATAAAAATTTCAGGTTATCAATAATGTGGTGATAATATATCGTTACGTTAGAGATGAACAGCGTACGTGTAGGTTTGCTCAACGAGTATAAATTATATTCCGGAGAAAATGTAGAAAAGATGAATATAAAATGAAAGTGTTTTTTTTAAAAAGGAATTTATTAGGTATTGACATATGTTTCTGTAACAGACGGAATACCTATGTATCGCTGCTTGCGTAATCATATAATGTTAGCAAGTATTCGATAGCAAATGTATAATCAGTTGTCACTTCTTCAGAGATTTTGGATAAATTGGATAAAATCAGAAAAATTGAAGTATTTATATTAGTAATAGAGGAAGAAGAGAGGGGATAGTATATGACAGATGGTAATTCAATTTACTGCTAAACAAGTATATAAAGGGTTTCTAATGAGAATATAATGAGTAAATGGTTTATTTTATCTAAATAAGAATTTTTGGGAGTGCCTATTTTAATCTATACTTGACCAATTGGACAGTGAACGGGGCTGGTCATTTGGTGTAGTAGTATGAATTATAAAGTGTCAATTGGGGAAGGGGGAGATTTCGATTGCTACTGAATAACATCATGAATAAAACATGAAAACCAGCGTTATGTAACAACACTCGCAGACAAGGCTTGGCAGCTGCGTGAAAATAACCAACAATTTAACCTAAAATGGGATATAATAGTGGTTGCCCCTCCAGATCTCACGGACAGGAATTTTGTAAATTATGTAATATGGAATTATTTTGTATTATGAAATCCAAAAACATTTTATTAAATAACAGAATAGAGCGATCGTTATACTGTAACCATCGCTTAAAATCTACATTTTCATATTATAAATACTACCAGGATTGAACGCCTGTCTCCATCTCCGTTTGATTGTCAAAATACATATTAACATTCTCTATTAGTCTTAATTCTATCAACTCTTCTATTATTTACCATTTAATATAAACTGCTATAGATAAAATGAGATTTCTGATTTCTTAATTCAATTCCCTAATGCATATACCAGCTGGCTACTCGCATTGATGTTATTCAGTAGCAATCGAAAACTCCCCCTTCCCTAATTGACACTTTATAATTCATACTACTACACCAAATGACCAGCCCTGTTCACTGTCCAATTGGTCAAGTATAGATTAAAATAGGCACTCCCAAAAATTCTTATTTAGATAAAATAAACCATTTACTCATTATATTCTCATTAGAAACCCTTTATATACTTGTTTAGCAGTAAATTGAATTACCATCTGTCATATACTATCCCCTCTCTTCTTCCTCTATTACTAATATAAATACTTCAATTTTTCTGATTTTATCCAATTTATCCAAAATCTCTGAAGAAGTGACAACTGATTATACATTTGCTATCGAATACTTGCTAACATTATATGATTACGCAAGCAGCGATACATAGGTATTCCGTCTGTTACAGAAACATATGTCAATACCTAATAAATTCCTTTAAAAAAAAAGCACTTTCATTTTATATTCATCTTTTCTATATATATATATATATATATATATATATATATATATATATATATATATATATATATATATATATATATATATAGGGAGAGAGAGAGAGAGAGAGAGAGAGAGAGAGAGAGAGAGAGAGAGAGAGATGGATATGTTTCTTTTATTTGCCACCAGGGCATCAAAAGTGGGACAAGTACAATGGGGGGAGTTTACAAAACAAGGCGTCCTCAATAAGGAGGAGGCAATAACAATATATAAAAATAAAATAAAATATAACAAAAAATAAAATTTATAACAAAGTCCTCAATAGAGAGGAGGCGCTTTAGGGGGGTCGCACACACCCCCGAAAAAAAGTGTGCAACTTTTTTCCTCAGGAGCACAGAGAAGGGGTGCTCCCTTGGTCTTTCATCTTCCTCAGCTATAGTCTGATGTAGAGTGAAGGCCCATTCACACGGGCCATTCTCGCCACTTTCACCCATCTTTCATAAAAACGGCTGGGGTGCAGGACCTCTCTCTCCATCCTGATCCTTCTTCCAAAATGATATCGGAAGAAACGGACCAGTTGTTGGCCAGAGAGAAAGGTGTCTGACCTCAGTCCTTTCAGCCGCGTCCACCATACAACCTCTTTCGCCATGGCTATTACGCACAGAAACACCGCCTCTTCTTCGTTTTTGAAGAGGGGAGGCGGCTTGATCGTTACAATAGACTCGGTGGTCAACCGGATCGGTCCCACCCTTGACAGCAGTTGTTCGACATAGCCCCACAGATCGGCAATGCCCGAGCAGTGTACCAATGCGTGTGCAACGGTTTCCTCGTCGCACACGCATCTGGGACAGATCTTTTTCGAGGTGTCCCTACCCGGGCGCCCGTGTCTGTAGAGCCTTTCTCGAACGGGCAGAGCCATTCTGTAGCATTGCCAGGCCAGGGACCTCTGGAAGTTATCCATGGGTCCCGGGCTGAATGTCCTACCGAACAGGTTGGCCAGTTCGTCTTCCTCCATGCCTAGGGCTTCTCCGAGGGCGTCGTCGCACCTGCTAACCACCAGCCCTCTATAGAATGACGAGGTGGATTCTCCACTGACAGCCGGGTCCGCCTGCCAGAGAGCCGTGAGCGCCTGGGCACACTCGGTGTGCCAGGCGCCCAGTTTTCTCGGTCTTTGCTTGACCCAGGATTGCAGCTCGGTGAGTGAGACGAGCCTGGGAAAGGCTCGCCTCACAAACGGGGCCCACACCGGTTGACCGGAGAGGAATACCTGAAGGTGCCGTAGCCTTAATGCGTGTTTACGTATCATTAGCCACGGCAACCCCAGCCCTCCTTTCGAAGGGTGTTGACAGCAGATGGATCTCCTCACCATAGGAGCCCGCTTCTTCCAAAGGAATTGGAAGAGTGCGCGCTCCATTTTGGCGAGCGTTTCCCTTGGGCAAGGCACAACGGTCAGGCGGCAGTAGATGACGGACGCTATATAAGTGTGCGCCACTTCTGCCCGACCTTTCAGGGACAGTTTGCACTCGGCCCACTTCGTTACCTCACCCCAGTTCTTCTCCACCTGGAGGTCTGGTCCGAACCAGATCCCGAGCAACTTCACCGGGCCCTCCGTCCAGCGCCCGACGACGCCATCGGAGGGCATCGATCTGCCCCTCCATGTGCCGAGTTGCAGACCGATCGACTTGTCCCGGTTCAGCTTAGCCCCTGTAAACCTTTCGTACTCCTCCAGTAAGGTGCCGATCGCCCCGATTTTTTAGGCCGTCGACACCATTACTGTTACGTCATCGGCGTAGGCTGACACCGCTTTCCGCAATCCCGGTTCCAACGGGATGCCCTGCAACAACTCCAACTTCCGCAGCAGTGGCTCTAGAGTCACTACTTACAGAAGGGAGGAGAGAGGGCACCCCTGTCGGATGGACCGCGCGATTTCGAACGGCTCCGAGAGGTAGCCATTCACCTTGACCCTAGAGCAGATGCGGCTGCTGTGCATGGCAATGATCCAGCCCCTGAAAACGGGTCCGAAGCCTTCCGCCGCTAGCACCGCATCCAGGTAACCATGGTCGACCCTCTCGAATGCCTTAGATTGATCCAAGTTGATCAGGGCCCCACCAAAGCCGGATTCGTTCCCAACCCTCTCTATGATGTATCACATGAGGTGGAGGTTGTCGTGGATGGGCCTGGACGGGATAGCACGTCTGCGCATCTCCCACCAGGTTACCCACGACAAGCGCCAACCTCTTTGCTAGCACCTTGGCCAAAATCTGTAACTCTGTATTTAGCAGAGTTATGGGCCTGAAATTATTTATTTCGTCCCCCTTGTTCTCGTCCTTCCTCACTAGCGTGACTACGCCCTTGGTCACAGCACAGGGAATTCTCCCGTTCTGTTGCCAGTTGCAGTAGACCGCCTCGAGGAGATCGGGGAACAATCGGGCATAGCTAGATATAGTTCGTATGGAAGACCATCGAGACCCAGGGATTTGCGTTTGCCGCATTGGCTCAGCACGTCCTCTATCTCAGCGGCTGAAATCGCCTCCTCGCAGGACTTCGCCTCCCTGTCCGAGAGACGCGGCAGGCCGTCGAGGTATGGACCGAAGTCCACATCCCCAACCGGCTCCCCGCCCCTTCCGAACAAGAGATAGATAGATGTATTTCTTTATTTACCATAAAGGCATAAAAAGCAGGGACAAATACAAAGGGGGAGTTTACATACAATCGAGTAAAAAGGGTGTAACATGAAAATAATCGAAAATAACCTCAAAAGGGAGGGGACGTGATGGGGGTTGCACACACTCCCGAAAAAGTATGCAATCCTTTGCCCGGGGAGCACATGGAGAAGGTGCTCCGCTCTCCTTTACTTCTTTACCTACAGGATGGTATACAGAGAAGGCCCATTTACACGAGCCATTCTCGCCACTATCACCCACCTTTCATAAAACTGCCTGTGGCCAAGCACCTCTCTCTCCATTCTTATCCTTCTTCCGAAGTGATATCGGAAGAAGTAGACCAGACTATGGCCAGAGAGGAAGTTGCCTGACCTCAGACCTTTCAATCGTGTCCACCAAACAACCTCTTTCAACATGGCTATTACGCACAGAAAAACCGCCTTTGCTTCCTTTGTGAAGAGGGGAGGCGGCTTGATTGTCATCACGGACTCGGCGGTCAATTGAATCGGCGCCACCCGTGACAGCAGTCGTTCGGCGTCGCCCCACAGATCAGCCACGCCCGGACATTGCACCAATGCGTGCGCAACAGTTTCTTCGTGACACATGCATCTAGGGCAAATCTTTTTTGAGGGATCCCTGCCCGGGCGCCCGTGTCCGTAGAGCCTCTCTCGAACGGGTAGAGCCCCCGGTAGCACTGCCAGGCCAGTGACTTCTGGAAGTTGTCCATTGGTCCTGGGCCGAAAGTCCTACCGAACAGGCTGGCCAGTTCGTCTTCTTCCATGTCCAGCGACTCTCCAAGGGTGTCATCGCCCCTGCTAGCCACCAGCCCTCTATAGAATGATGAGGTGGATTCTCCACCGATGGCCTGGCCCGCTTGCCAGAGAGCCCTGAGCGCCTGAGCACACTCAGTGTGCCAGTCTCCCAGTTTTCCGGATCTTTGCTTGACCCAGGACTGTAGCTCGGTGAGCGAGACGAGTCTCGGAAAGGCTCGTTTCACGAACGGAGCCCACACCGGTTGACCAGTGAGGAATACCTGTAGGTGCCGTAGCCTTAATGCGTGCCTACGCATCATCAACCACGGCATCCCCAGCCCTCCTTTCGAAGGTTGTTGGCAGCAGATGGATCTTCTCACCATAGGAGGGCGCTTCTTCCAAAGAAATTGGAAGAGCATGCGTTCCATGGTGGTGAGTGTTTCCTTAGGGCAAGGCACGACAGTCAGGCGGTAGTAAGTGACGGTCGCTATGTAAATGTTCGCTACCTCCGCCCGGCCTTTTAGGGACAGCTTACACTTGGCCCATTTCTGGGTTAGTGCAAACACCTTGTTCGTAACCTCGTTCCAGTTCTTTTCCACCTGGAGGTCCGGTCCAAACCAGACCCCAAGCAACTTTACCGGGCCCTCCGTCAGGAGGCATCGGTCTGCCTCTCCACGTTTCGAGTTGCAGCCCGATGGATTTTTCCCGGTTCAGTTTCGCTCCTGACAACCTTTCGTAATCCTCCAGTAAGGTACCGATCGCCTCGATCTCCGAGTCGGTCGATACCATTACTGTTACGTCATCGGCGTAGGCCGACACCACTTTGCTCAATCCTGGTTCCAGGGGGATACCCTGCAACAACTCCAACTTCCTCAGTAAAGGCTCGAGTGTCAATACGTACAGAAGGGAGGAGCGAGGGCCCCCTTGTCGAATGGATCGTGTGATTTCGAACGGCTTCGAAAGGTAGCCGTTCACCTTGATCCTAGAACAGATGTGGTTGCTATGTAAGGCAGTGATCCAGCCTCTGAAAACAGGAACGAACCCAGCCGCCGCTAGCACCGCATCCAGGTAACCATGGTCGACCCTATCGAAGGCCTTAGACTGATCCAAGTTGATCAGGGCCCCACCGAAGCCGGGTTTGTTGCCAACCCTCTCTATGATGTATCGCATGAGGTGGAGGTTATCGTGAATGGACCTGGATGGGATAGCACATGTCTGCGCATCTCCCACCAGGCCACCCACGACAAGCGCCAACCTCTTTGCTAACACCTTGGCCAACATCTTTAACTCTGTGTTTAGCAGGGTTATGGGCCGAAAATTATTTATACTATCTCCCTTGTTCTCGTCCTTCCTCACCAGCGTGACTACGCCCTTGGCTACAGAACAAGGAATTCTCCCGTTCTGCTGCCAATTGCAGTAGACCGCTTCGAGGAGTTCGGAGAAGAAGACCGGCATTGCTAAATAAAGTTCGTAAGGTATACCATCGAGACCTGGAGATTTGCGTCTGCTGCATTGGCTCAGCGCATCTCCGATCTCATCAGCCGAGATTGGTCCCTCGCAGGACTCTGCCTCTTCGCTCGAGAGACGCGGCAGGCCGTCGAGGTATGGACCGAAATCCACGCCCCCGCCCGGACCCTCGCCTCCACCGAACAATCGGGCAAAGTGCCTTTGAAAGGCCTCGCACATCTGCTTAGGCTCTCGGATCACCCGTCCATCTTCGTCTTGCAACGACCGGATGGTGGATTGATTTCCACTCTTAGCTTCTGTCACGCGGGCCCAGCCAACGGCTTTGGCCCCCTCATTACCTAGAGCACGTATTTTACTTCGAATGACGCAGCCTTCGTGCTTTGCATCGAAAAACTGGTTCAAGGCCGTCCTCGATGCCAGCACTCTGGCCACATCTTCGCTCTTGATTGCCTCTTCTAATTTACCTGTTAATTCTTTCTCGTTTCTATTCCTATCGGCAGCTAACATCTTGCTATAACTTATTGATTCTGTTCTAATCTCTCTTTTGAGAGATGCCCACCATCGGTTGTTGACGATTGCACCCGTCAACCTCTCCTTAACTGCTAATCCGGTTTCTGTAAGTCTCTTTTGCCGGTAAAGACAAATTAAGTTTCCAGTTACCGGGACCCTGTTTATGTGTTTTCTCGAGATTGACTACGCAGGTCACTAATTTGTGATCCGTGTAGCCAACCGTGCGCATTTCTGGACAGCTTAATATGTCCCTATCCTTACTTCTAACTAAGAATCTATATAAG
Organism: Eledone cirrhosa; assembly: GCA_964016885.1. Lineage (NCBI taxonomy): Eukaryota > Metazoa > Mollusca > Cephalopoda > Octopoda > Eledonidae > Eledone > Eledone cirrhosa. The sequence goes on along the minus strand of OZ024741.1, from coordinate 407,611,722 downwards.
TACGATCTAGATTGACCACTGTGGTTTCTCCAAGTCCAGGTAGGCACAGTTGGAAAATCTAGTCGATATCTATCGACCAAGTTAAAACGGTCGAGTAACCCCTTGAGGCTGTTACACCCCCTCTATTAGGACATGCTCCTGCATAGTCCCAACGTGCATCTAGGATGTCATTCCAATCCCCCGCTAGAAGCAGGGAACGCGACGTTCCCAGAAAAGTCTCCAAACGCTGGAAGAAGTCGGGCCGTTCAGCTCCGAAAGGGGAGTAGACGGCGACCAGTCTCAAGGCCACACTTTCACTACTGCCAACGTCTAGCACCAACAAACGACCCTCCGGGTCCGAGTGCACAACCTGTACGGTAAGACCCAGGTGTTTTTGCAGCAGTACGACAATCCCACCCCCACCTCCAGGTTGACAGAGAGATGCATGCACCTCAAAGTCATCGAAGGTGGGGGCCAGCTGCCACACGACGCTGATTCGAGTCTCACAGATAACCATTACATTTATACTACATGACCTGAGGTCATTTAGAAGCTTTGCTTGCTTCCAAGTTGAGCCCAGGCCACGTGCATTCAAACATTCTACTCTTAACACATCCATGTGGGCGGCAAAGCCAAAGGAGAGTGTAGAGACCTACCTTTCCGCTTCCCGGGGTTCGGGTTGCACGACTTCCATGGGGTCGGGGGTGTTGGGTGAAGGGGTGTCTTGTGGTGGTGTGGGGTCGTCAGTGTGTGGTGGGGTGGGGGTGTTTGGAGTTGTGTTGGGGAGGGGAAGGGGAGGGGGAAAGCTTTTTAGTAGGACGCGGTTTATGGGTTTGACAGAGGGTGGTCCTACGTCCTCCTTAAAATCCTTTTTTAGTTTTTGGTAGAGGTTCATTGGGATCTTTATTAATTTTAAATGTGGGTAGTTTTCTGAAGAAACAAAGTTTACACCTTCGGTTTGTACCGAAGGATTATTGTTTATGAGTTCATTTAATTTATTATTGTTTCTGTTGATGTAAGTATAGTGTAATGTCTTTTTTTCGGATGGTGTGAGTGTTTCGAAGAGGGGAGGGGCAGGTTTGGTTTTGTTTGTTGCTGGAGGGGTGTTTTCTGTTTTGTTAGATTGTGTTGAGATTTGGGTGGGGGTTGTTTGGCCTTCTGTGTTTTGCACATGTTTTCTTTTTTCCTTTTAATCTGTCTGAAGGACTCCGTTTCTTCCTCCGAATTCGTTGGGTTATCTTCAGTGTTGGAGGGAAGAGGTATGTTTGCTGGTAATGTTTCGGTGTTGGTTTTCTTTGTGGGGGAGATGGATGTCACTATGTTAGACTGTGTTGTGTGTTGTGTCTGCGGTGGTTGTGTTGTTTTATTGAGTGAGAGGTTGGGTGGGCCTGCATTTTGTTTTGGGGTAATGTGTTGTGACTGTTTGTGTTGTGGTGGTGGTGTGGTTTTACTGAGGGACGGGTTGGGTGGGACTGAGTTTTGTTGTTTGTTTATCTGTTGTGGTGGTGGTAGTGGAGCTGGTGTTGGTAGCAGGGTTTTCTTTTTGTTGAGTTGGGAACAAGCGGCCTTCAGGTGCCCTCTGCCTGCACAGATATGGCAGGACGGCCTTCTCCCCTCCACGCTAATGTTTATATACCCGTGGCCCTCTAATAGGATTCTGTCGGGTATTTGGGCGATGCGTTCAGGCTTCATTTGCACTACCAGCTCTATACATGTTCCACTGAACGCATTGCCTGTGGTTTTCCCAATGGAAATCACGTTGTCATTCACTGGATCGATGAAGCCAGCTATGAGCCAGCAGTAGTCCACATCTGGCATCATTGCATCCAGCCATATGCGTTGAGTTCTTTTACCCATATAAGATGGATAAAAGGTAAAACTTTTCGAACGAATCGGTGACAAAGCACATTTTTTTGCCGCCGATTCGTTCTTCATGATAATTGCTAGGCTTCCATACAGTCTGTCTTTTCTTATGAAAGTGGTTTCATTAAGTACTTCTGTGAGTACTGTTTTGATATCTGCTTGAGAAGGCTGTTCAGGTTTTTTTTGAAGTGTTGTTGATGGTGCGGAACTTGACCGTTCGGCTTTCAATGTCTTTGGTGAATTCTTGAGGCATTTTTACCGATAAAATACCATTCTCTCCTTCACTTATGTATTGTTTGGCGTCTGTGATTCATCGTGCCACATCTGAAATATTTTCGGGTATATAAGTCAAAGATTTCTTTGTTGTCTGTGCAAATGAAATCTTGTCGTCTGCTTTGCTTTCTGTTATGGTGTTATTTTCAAATGTTATTTTTGTGTTTGTTGTGTCTTTGTTTGTGTTATTAGTATTGTCATGCAATTTTTCAAATTTTTTTTTTTCCGTTGTTGGAATCCATGTCCAGATTTGTGTTTTCGTCATTTTTTTTCTCCGCAGATTCGTCTGTTTTTATTTTTATTTTTCCTTCCTTCTCTATGACGTTAGTTGGGAAGGAAGAGGGGACTAAAGCGTGCGAGCTTACAACTCTTACCGCTGTCCCCCACCACTATTTTCGTTCGCTGCGATTAACATTTCTGTTAGACGATTGAAATTTTTTTGCCACATAATTTTTTAAAACAGGTTTTTCACCTCTAGGAGGGGTAAAGATGAGCTGACCCACCGCCTGACTGTTCAGACGGGGGGTCAAGCTACACAATCGTATCAAAATTAAATTTGAACTCACAAAATTTCCGCAATAAATTTGAACAAAACTTCTGCGCGAAGTGAATTACATCCACACTGTAGAACAGACGACAGCTAGATTCTAACAAAAGATAGATAGATAGATAGATAGATAGGTCACGAGTTTGCGCATGCTGGTGCATACATTTATAGGGAAACTCCCAAGACCAGAGGTAGGGTGATATGTACACTACATGCAAAAGAAAACAAGATGAATGGCTATAATGTAAATGGGAGTAGATGGAATATAAAAGAAATAGGACTATTAATTGTTATTCAAATTGAAACGTGTCTGTGTATGTGAATAGGAAATATCTGAAAACTGTGAAAGTCTAATATTTTATGCTTTGATTGCAGTCTTACTAATAGAATTAGGTGAATTAAGCTTTTGTTCAAATACATGCCCCATAATATCTGGGCTGGGATCTCTCAATTCGGAGAAGTAGCAGCTCTGCGGTTAGAATATCTCAAGAAAAGAATCGCTGGACAGATTTTTACGGACAAAACCAAACCGGCAGAAGACCCAGGGGTAGACCCAGTGGCAGATGGTTGGATAACATCCATGAGCTTGGCTGGTCTCACTTGAGGATCCAGCTGGATCAGTTGGAAGACGGTTATTTCTGACAGGACCCTTTCAGGAATAAGTGGGAGCAGAAGAAGAAGAAAAAGAAGGACAAGGGGTAGGAGGAGGAGGAGGAGGACAAGAAAAAAAATAAGAAGAAGAAGAAGAAGAAGAAGAAGGAGAAGGGGGAAAGGAGAAGTAGAAGAAGGAGGAGGAGGAGCAGGAGAAGGAGAAGAAGATCCTTTGTTGAAATATTCGCACGAGCTTGAATAAATATAAAACACTTGACTTAAATATTGAGGGTATGGCTGTATGTAATCGATATAACCATAAATATATGGGCAGATGTGTTTTAATGGAGAATGTTTGGTTGATTTAATGACCACCAGTATATTACTGGGTATTAATCATATTGGTAGTGGATTGGCAGTATCTGTAGAGGGTCGGACGCCATGCTTTGACGCATAAATCCAGCCGAGGTTAACTTTGCCTTTCATCCTTACGGGGTCGATAAAATAAAGTACCAGTAATACACTGGGTCATTGCTGGCCTTGTGCAAAAAGTAGAAACAATTAATCATATTGGTAGTTAATAGTCAAATCAAATCCGATGGATTCTAAAGCCATATAACGGTCCGTTGCTATATCTACGTGGCTCTAGTCATTATTGACATGTACTACTGCCCTCGGGATGAGGAGACCAAACTCTTCAAATATCGGTCGTTCTCCGACAGGTCTGTGGTTGTACCCTTGGCAGTGGTGACTTCTTGTATTCTCGGCCCTAGGGCTACCTCCCTCCTCATCACCATAGGTACAGACCGGGCTACCTGAAGCAGTGGAGACTTCTGGTGTTCTCGGCCCTAGGGCTACCTCCCTACTCATCACCATAGGCGCTGAGCTGGCCAGCCGCAGGTGTGAGCCTCGCAAGCTGGAATGGCTTTTCCAGCGCGTCTCCCTTTCCGCCCTCCGGGGAAACACCTCCATTCTGTCCGCCGGGGCTGTGGAGAGCCCAGCACGTGGGACTCCCCTTGCTCCTCATACAGAGAGATGGAGGCGCTGACAGTGGGAGTTCGGCTCTTCCACGTTCAGACCATATCCCTGTGGCTGTGTTCATTATCTACAATATTTAGATATCTGTCTATTTAATATTTAACTATACTATTCCTGTCTCTAACCAGGAATCGGATGCGCTCCACCAGGTTTAAAATGTCCATATTGTGCTGTATATCACTATGGCGCACCTACGACTCCATTAGGAAATACAGGTTCATCTATTGCTGGCCTTATGACTAAATCAGAAACAGTTATCATAATTTAATTCCAAGTCGATAGTTCCTTTTACCAGGCACTCCTGGTACTATATTTTATCGACCCCGTAGAGATGAAAGTAAAAGCTAACCTCCGTGGGATTTCAACTTAGAGCGCAAAGGGCCGTAACTATATGCTACAAAGCATGTTGTCCGACGCTCTACCGATACTACCATTCTAACGACCTAATTATAATTAGATTATAATAATTGTTTCTACTTTTGGCACAAGGCCAGCAATTATCCCAGTGTATTACTGGTACTTTATTTTATCGACCCCGTAAGGATGAAAGGCAAAGTTAACCTCAGCGGGATTTGAACTCAGACCATAAAGGGCCGTAACTCTGTGCGTCAAAGCATGGCGTCCGACCCTCTACCGATACTGCCAATCCACCGCCCTTTAATTAGATTATAATAATGAGACTATGATAATATTGATTATAATTAGATTATAATAATGACACTATGATAATGTGAGTAAACATATGCAAGCAATGCACACACACACACAAACACACAGTCACGCGCACACACACACATATATATGCTATTTCAAGCGTTAACCTAATATATTCCTTCCATATACTGTACCGATTGTTTTGGTATTTCGGTTTACCTTTTACACACACACACACACACACACACACACACACACATACATACATACATACATACATATATATATATATATATACATATATATATATATACATATATATATATATATATATATATATATATATATATATATATATATATATATATATATATTGGTAAACGGAATAGAAAATGCTGACAAATTGTTCACAGTTGAAAAATGGTTTAATTAGGAATAAAAGAGTATTAGTGATTGTATGGGTTAGTATTCAGTTGTGGTTTTAAGTTTTTAAGTTTTTACCGGTTGCGCATTTCTAAATGCTTTTCAAAAATAATTTTGAGATAGAGTGTCCGTGCTGTTTGCTCTGATGAGCAAACAGCACGGACACTCTATCTCAAAATTATTTTTGAAAAGCATTTAGAAATGCGCAACCGGTAAAAACTTAAAAACTTAAAACCACAACTGAATACTAACCCATACAATCACTAATACTCTTTTATTCCTAATTAAACCATTTTTCAACTGTGAACAATTTGTCAGCATTTTCTATTCCGTTTACCAATATATAATAACTTGTGTGTTACACCTCTATTCTTTTAACTATATATATATATATATACATACATATATATATTATGACAGGTAAATATAACTGACAGTAAAATAATCTTATATTCCCCGCTGACTATGGCAGTGTGTAAAACACTGGAATACATAGAAACTAATATTTGTTTCAGTTCTAAGACAACAAATACTTTGACTTATAAATAGACGGCTGATATGGCCATAGTTTCTTGTCACCAATCATCTTATATTTATCTTGTCAATCAACGGAGCACACTTCCTTTTGAAATCTCTCAGCAGGATATCAAACGGAAGATATCTATATTACACACATAACCTCATATTGTACTGTGTGGGATATGATACTATTTGGATATCAAACGTGAGGAATCTATATAACACACACATAATTATACTGTACAGTACAAGATAATATACTCTTTTTATATAATATATTTCATGCTTGCATGATCCCGTAAATCCTGGGGAATTGTAGGGGTGTCATATTGACATATGGCGTTTCTTGGGTATTTTAAACCCTGGCGGAGCCCAATCCAGGTCTGAGTACAGTAAATTTCTCCCAGAGAAGGATAGTGTCAGAAAGGATGAAAGAAAGAGATATAAAGGAAGAATCAATCACCAGTATTAGAATGGTATTTTTTTTTATCAACCTGGTGTGGATGAAATGCAAAGATCACCTCGGTGGGATTTGAACTCAAAGAGAAGAGACGAAACGAACGCCGCAAGCATTCTATCTGACGTTCTAACGAATCTGCCAAATCGATGCCTAACTATATTAATAGTGGTTTGTAAATTAGCTACAAGGCCCGAACATTTCTGAGAAGAGAAACATTGATTAAATCAATGCCAGTACTTGTGTAATATGTTATTGTATCCCAGGAGGATGAAAGGCAATGTTGACCTTCACCGACGCTCTACCGATTTGGCTAATCCTTTACATTTAATTATTTTTAGTACTCAGAAACTACCACATCTTGAGACAGATGAGGTAGCCAAAGTGCTCAAGTGACCACCACGGTCAGTTACATCTATGTCTTGAGACACAGAACGCAACCAAAATGCTCCAATGACTACCATGGTCAGTTACATCTATTAATATATCCTACATGTTCAGACACATGAGGCAGCCAAAGTGCTCCAATGACCACGGTCAGTTACATCTATCAATATATCCCATGTCTTGAAACACATGAGGCAGCCAAAGCGCTCAAGTGACCACCACATTCAGTTACATCTATCAATACATCCCACATCTCGAGACACATAAGGCAGCCAAAGTACTCTGTACTATGGATAGTTTTAACGTACGGAATTGTTTCATTCAACAAGATGTTTCCTTAGATAGGCAGCGAGTTCGCGAGAATTCCTATGCAGGTTATACTTGGAGTAATAATAGTTAAAGAATGAAGAGTAACATGGTTGGCTGTACAACAAGGGGCTTTATTTCAAGTAGAAACAATTGTTTCTACTTGAAATAAAGCCCCTTGTACAGCCGACCATGTTATTCTTCATTCTTTTACTATATATATATATATATATATATATATATATATATATATATATATATATATATATATATATATATATGTGTATGTGTGTGTGTATATTGTATACACACACACACACACACACACACACACACACACACACACACACACATATATATATATATATATATATATAAAGGTGTTTGTTGTATGTGTGTGTATGTATATATGTCTGTATGTGCGTGAGTGTATGTGAGTGTGTGTATATGTAGAAAAATATAAGTACTTCAAAGCTCAGCATAAAATTACGAGAAAAAGTCTGTTTTAAAACAAATCAGAGAAGAAGATTCGAGAATATATCGACAGAATATTACTTTACAGGGATTTTGGCTAATAAATATTTCGTAGAGGCAACCAGTCCAGGAATCGAACCCGCGACATTATAATCGTAAGTAACACCCTTACCACTAGGCCACGTACCACCCAGTCCAGGAATCGAACCCGCGACATTATAATCGTAAGTAACACCCTTACCACTAGGCCACGTACCACCCAGTCCAGGAATCGAACCCGCGACATTATAATCGTAAGTAACACCCTTACCACTAGGCCACGTACCACCCAGTCCAGGAATCGAACCCGCGACATTATAATCGTAAGTAACACCCTTACCACTAGGCCACGTACCACCCATCTCAGGAATCAAACCCATGACATTACGATCATAAGTCCAACACCCTTACCACTAGGCCACGTACCACCCATCTCAGGAATCAAACCCATGACATTACGATCATAAGTCCAACACCCTTACCACTAGGCCATGTATCACCCAGTCCAGGAATCGAACCCACGACATTATGATCGTAAGTAACACCCTTACCACTAGGCCACATACCTCCGTGTTTATATAAGTGTATGTCTGATTTTCCTCTGAACTTTTCAATCACACAGAAAATATTTCCAGACAATTATTTACACCAACATACATATAGAGACACACATGTATATATACATACATATTGAGAGACATGTATATATACATATATATAGAAACACACATGTATATATACATATATATAGAGACACATGTATATATACATATATAGAGACACACACATGTATATATACATATATAGAAACACACATGTATATATACATATATAGAAACACACATGTATATATACATACATATAGAAACACACATGGATATATACATATATAGAGACACACATGTATATATACATATATAGAGACACACACATGTATATATACATATATAGAAACACATGTATATATACATACTTACATATAGAAACACACATGTATATATACATACATATAGAGAGACACACACATGTATATATACATACATATATGTATGTATGTGTGTATGTAACATATGTATATATATATATGTGTGTGTGTGTGTATGTATATATATATATATATATATATATGTGTATGTGTATGTATATTTATATATGTATATGTATATTTATATTTGTGCATGTATGTATGTATGTCTAGGCATTATGTATATATGTATGTATCTATGTATGTGTATTCATAAGTACGTACCTAAGTATGTATGTACATTTGAACGAATGTTTATATGTATATATATATATATATATATATATATATATATATTTCTGTGTGGGGGGTAGGGGGAGGGGGTATGAATATATGTATGTATATATGTATATATATATATCTTTGTGGGTGGTTGTATGTGTATGTGTGTGTATATATGTACAAACGGCATCTTCGGCTGGAAGAGGAAATAGCATTTATTAAATTAATTAGGAATATTTGAAATTACATTGAAAATAATTGGCCTGTGGTTTATAAAAATCAACAACAGCAAACCAACATTAAACAAAGTAGAAGGCAACTAAACTTAAATATTGGCAATAAAGACACAATTATTGATCGTTATCGATCACCAGAAAAGATTGCCTAATGAGGTTTTAATATCTCTACAATTTCTGAAATTATGAAACTAAATATTGAAACTACGTTATGTTGGAAGTAAATTAGTTATTTCATTATTGTCTTTTTAAGAATTATAGTTTCTGTTTGACTTCGTCAGAGTGCAGTAGCGCAGTAAATTATAGTCATGGGTGTATATATATATATATATATATATATATATATATATATATATATATATATATCAAACACTGAAGAGACGTGACCATAAGTATTTGACTTTTTTTTAATGTGCAGTACTGCAGTAAATCATAGCCATGTATATATATATATATATATATATATATATATATAAAAATGGAAAAAAATGAAACGAAATTTCATTTCTCACTCTTAGTACGGCTGTTACTTAAATATAACTATGTACACGTACATACATATATGTATACAGACGTACAGTAGTATGTATATATATACATACATGCACAAATATATACATGTGTGTGTGTGTGTTTGCGTGTGTGTATGTGTGTGTGTGTGTATATATATATATATATATATATATATATATATATATATATATAGTTAAAGAATGAAGAGTACATGGTTGGCTGTACAATAAGGGGCTTTATTTAAAGTACTGACAATTGTTTCGTTGAACAGGTGAGTCTAGAATCGCTTGAGGTTGCGTCATTCGATCTCCAATACATTATTTACCTCTGGTCAACACATCAGAGCACGTAGATATGAAAGTAATTCACTCGAGGCAAGACTTATATCGAAAAATAGCGTATAATCAAAACAATAACATCAATAATAAAACATATATGGTAAATCAGTAGAGAAGTTACAGATGTAAAAAGTAAAAAGTAAAAGATAAGATAGGGTACATTAAAAAGTAAGAAAATGAGAAAATGGAAAATATAAAGAAAGAAATCAGGATAAGTGATAGCGTGTCACTACATAGTATGTTGGTAGTAGTTTTAAGTCAGTGTTCTTATAAAGATTCATTGGTGGGTTTAGTGCTAACATGAAAAACCAGATTCGAGATGTACATAGATACGTGTAAAGGGTCCGATGTAGTGACAGATAAAAGAAAAAAACAATAAATTAAAGATTAATTGGTGGATACATGTATGAGATTTATGGGCTAGGGATGACGAGACATTTGAAAAACGCTCGTTGTAAATGTTTTGCTGATTGTTCTATCCTAATGGGGTTGATGCTGTTTCAGGGAGAGAGGGTGAAAGAGATGTTCAGAGATTTATGATCCAGTGAACAGTTGGCCGTTTGACAGCTAATAGCAGTGCGATAGTATGTGTTCTATATGTTAAAATCTAGGTGGTTCAGTTCTAATTTTGGGATTGCTGGATAAAATCATGGTGGTTTAAAATTTGTGAATCTAGTAGCTATTTTATGCCTACAGAAAACTGATCTTTCTATTTTGCTGTTAAGCAGCATCCCATCATGCCTTTTAAAATGTAGTAATTCTAAATTACAAAGCCCGCAGTGGGACATTCCGTTGCTGTAGGCTCTTGCTACCGATAATTTTGACCAGCTAATCTTATATTCTAGGTTTTTGTCTTTAAGCAACCAGATTTTATTGGCGAGCATCGTAGAGTTCTCCAGTCTACAGTTCTTCATGGAGTGTCTGTGGACGTACCACCTTTTCTTGAACTCCCCAGCCGTGGAACCTATGTAGTGCCAAGAAGAGGTGCCTGAATTTATAGTACACAGGTATACCATACTCAAATCCAGGCATCTATTCCGTAGTGGGCACTTATCTGGTAGGTGGTAATTGCCACCTATCGGATAAGGTTTTATTGAGGTTTTATTGTGTGCAGGTTCAACGTTGCGGTTTTGTAAGTTGTTGTGGGTGGGTTGTGATTTAGGCCTATTTATGTTTTGTTGTGATGTGTTCTGATGCGTTTGTAGTGTAGGGGAGTGCTTATCTATTAGTTTAAAGAATGTAGAAGGTAGTTTAGTTTTTATAGAGGAGTTTTTATTGGATTGGACCATAGGTACTTTCTCTCTCTCTCTCTCTCTCTCTCTCTCTCTCTCTCTCTCTCTCTCTCTCTCTCTCTCTCTCTCTCTTTATATATATATATATATATATGTATATATATATATATATATATATATAGAGAGAGAGTGAATTCAATTAAATCCTGGTTTGTTCAACCCCACCTCCAACTTCACTACCACACCCAGAATACATGAAAAAACATTTTTTAAATATTTGATATTTAATATCTAATATCTGATAAGATTGTTATACCAATCATAACCGGTTATGCGACAATTATATTATTATTCATTCTCTTGGATTAAAGAAAATATTATCTTTAAATATACTTCCGTGCATTTTCCCCTTCGCTGTATATATATATATATATATATATATACATATACAGACTGCGTGCGGTATTTGAGGACACATTTATGGTTTTAAAAACATGCTTACATAATAACAGGAAAAAACTGTATTCTTATGAAAATAACATACATAAAGCTAAATTATCAATTTAATAATTTCATTCAATAAAACCACCACAGGCATCAATAACTGCCTTTACACGGGGTCAAAATCGTTTACAAGCTCGGATTAAGTGGTCCTTGTTCATATCGGACATGGCTCCAATTGTGGCGGCTTTCAAAGAATCTTTGGTGCTATGGGGGTGTTCATTGACATTTTTCTTAACGATACTCCATACATAGTAGTCCAGTAGATTGACATCTGGAGAATTAGGAGGCCAAATGTTGGGGGTGATGTGATCATGCAAATTGTCGGCCATCCATTGTTGTGTCATTTGAGCCTTGTGTGATGGTGCAGAATCTCGTTGAGAGATATAAGGCCTTCCATTGCATACACTGTTTAACAACTATATCCAGAACCTCAATATATGTGGAAAAAAGTGAGGAGGCATCACATGTCCATTGCTAACAACACCCAAAACCATGACGCAGGAAATTGTGTGTGCATTACTCTTGGAACCTCATAAATGTCTGCACATAGCCACCTGTCATTTCTTCTGTTAGTTTTCTGGTCCTGGTCAAAGTTTTTCTCAGCTGAGAAAAACCAAATAACATCATCTTCTGATGGATTTTAAAGTTTGTTTAAAAGTCTTTTGGATCTGATTAAACGCTTTTCTTTTGTTTTTTCTGACATGAATTGACTTCTCCTCATCACGTAAGATTTGTATCTGATGTCTTCATGCACAACATTTCTGATTGTTTTTCCTGACACACCAACATTTTTTGCAATTGGTCTTATTGATTTTCCTGGATTGTCATCAATGTTTTGCTTAACTTCCTGAATAAATTCAGGTGTCCTGATAGAATCAGAGCGTTTGGAATGTTTGATAGTTTTATATTTTGTATATATATATATATATATATATATATATATTTATCCCAGGTTCAATCGGGGGTAACCACGGTAAGTAAGGTACTCAATACAAAGCAGAGTATAAATATTTAATATTTAATATTTAAAATAGAAAAGGCTTCTACAGGACTAGAACTGCTTCATTCGGGAGAAATAATCAGGAAGCTGACTGTCCAAGTGATATGGTGGTATTTATATATTTTCTAGTGGTGAGGGTGGTAATTGGGATGGGTGGAGGTCATTGGTTGATGGGTTTAAAGAAAAGGGAATTATTTAAAAGCTAATTCTTTAAAAACTATATTTAGAATAACAAAGCCAGAAAGAATTCTATAGACGGGTTCACTCTGGGGGTGCCACTCCTGATTTTTAAGATTCACTTAAGCTAACAATGCCTATGGTATGAAATCGTGTGTTGAAACAAATATTATTATATTTGGGGAGGGTCATATTGTTATAATATTGCCAGACATAATAATAAAACACACTCACTGTTTTTTTTCTTATATTGGAAGTTTAATACATAATAATTGTTTCTACTTTTTGGCACAAGGCCAGCAATTACCCAGTACATTACTGGTACTTTATTTGATCGACCCGTAAGGATGAAAGGCAAAGTTAACCTCGGCGGGATTTGAGGTTTAATACATAATAATAGATAATAAAAGTAAATGATAAAGTAGAAAATCAAACTTTCCAGTTGTTGTCTTCCTATTTCTTCTATAACAACTAAAACGGTACGCGATGGGGCCCACCCACAGCCCCGGCGGACAGAATGGAGAAGACGTTTCCCCGGAGGACGGCAAGAGAGACGCGCTGGAAAAGCCATTCCAACTCGCCGGGCTCACACCTGCGGCTGGCCAGCTCAGCGCCTATGGTGGTGAGTAAGGAGGTAGCTCTGGGGCTGAGGACACCAGAAGTCTCTACTGCCAGGGGTACGACCGTAAACCTGTCGGAGAGCGACCGATACTTGATGAGTTTGGCCCCCTCTTCCCGACGTGCAAAACGATTTTCATCATTTCTAAAAATAGCAAAACAATTGATGCTTTGGATAGGGTCAATTAGTAGTCGTTAGACATGCTCAACCAACGGTGACGCCTAAACCAATCAGCTTTAGTAATCCAGTGAAACTACACACCGATTGGTCAACCTACAGTTTGCAAGATTTAGCATTCTGGAGCCACTTTTCAAGGCACAAAATTTACCCATCTCATTACAGTTGAAAATTGCAAACTTGACTGTCACTACAGAATATGAACCTGAAGATTGCGAAAGCATGAAAGTACTTGTTCAATTAACACTTAACATTTAATATTCTACTATACTATTTCATTCTAATACCATTATAAATTTGAAAGGATTGTAAATAAAACGAGTAAATCAGACAAAGTTGTAATTCCTTTTATTAATACACACACACACACACACATATATATATATATATATATACACACACAGAAACAAAATGGCGTAGGATAGAGGAAAGGAAAGGCACAGAAACGAAGAAAGGAATCCCCAGTCACTGAAGAGGTCACAGAATGTGTGACGAAAGGACTATGACTATATATAAACAACTATCTGGTTGTGGAACCAACCAACCAACCAGAAATTTATAAGTTTGTAAATTTGTAAATTTATAAATTTATAAATATATAATAAATTGAAGTGAAAGCAACTGGTGTGTGTGTTTCTTATTGGCAACATGACCCTCCCAAAGTATAACAATATCGGTTTCAACACACGATTTCAGATAAAGAATCTTGCTAAACAAATTCAGAAACGAAATATATATATATATATATATATATATATATATATATATATATATATATATATATATATATATATATAATATAAGATCAAAAGATGGTTAAAGGAGTTCCATGTATTTTATTATGCGCATTTCAAAAACAAACATCATCATGCAATAATATTTGTGTTTTCATCAGATAAAACAGGAGAACATGATATGAAGGCTAAAAAACACTTGTGGATAGTGCAGTTTTAAATCAACATATATGTTGATTTAAAACTGCACTATCCACAAGTGTTTTTTAGCCTTCATATCATGATCTCCTGTTTTATCTGATGAAAACACAAATATTATTGCATGATGATGTTTGTTTTTGAAATGCGCATAATAAAATACATGGAACTCCTTTAACCATCTTTTGATCTTATATTATGTATACTCCAGTCCTACAAACTGTAGAGTGCTTCTTATCCGATATCTGCATTGCTTTATTGTACTACAATAAAACTCACCTCCTACATATATATATATATATATATATATATATATATATATGTGTGTGTGTGTGTGTGTGGGTGTGTGTGTGTGTATGTGTGTGTGTGTGCGTATAAATCAAGATGGATTTAGTAAGTAACTGGTTAGACCATTACTGACCAGAGTACTCAATACTAGGGGCAGTGGAATATGCTTATATGAGTGAGTAATGACCTCGACGACTGAACTTTTGCCGTTTCAACAAATAGTTTCAGCTGCTGAAACGGCAAGAGCTCGGCCGTCTAGGTCCTGACACATTCTTATATATATATAAATATATATATATGTTTTTGTATGCGTGTATGTGTGTGTGTGTGAGTGTGTGTGTAAAGGGTGTTCATATATTATCTTCACAACTTCTATCATTGATGAGGGCAAACCCCTACACGCATTGTCAGAAGTACAGCATCATCTTGATATGGTCCCTACAACCAACGGAGGCCACATCGAAGTAGTCTGTGTCTTTCATAAAACTTTATTTATTTACCTCTTCTTTCTAATAAACTCAATAGATTTATCTTCATTTATCATTTCATCGGAATGTTTCAAATTGTAAAGATATAAATAATTACACATGCACATATATACACACACATATATATAATTGTTTCTACTTTTGGCACAAGGCTAGCAATTACCCAGTGTATTACTGATACTTTATTTTTCGACCCCTTAAGGATGAAAGGCAAAGTTAACCTCGACGGGATTTGAACTCAGATCGTAAATGGACGTAACTCTATGCTGAAAAGTATGGTGTCCGACCCTCAACAGATACTGCCAATTCACAATACACACGCATATATATATAATGTAAGTATATATCTACATAACGATATGCGAAATTATTTATATATACATGTATGTATTAATATATAACCATTTATGTATTTATTATGTACAGCATCCACTGTGATACATTCCTCTCGTCAACTATTGACTGACGGTTATATATATTTCAGCACCTTCCCACAACCATTATTCCTGCCATTGATATCACGCTGCACAACACTCATCACAAGATGGCCGACTTGTTTAGCTCTTTGCTGTACAACGCTTTTTCAGTATAATCGGTGGAACCCCACAAAAAAACAAAGTGCAGCTCTCTCCACTTCAAACGTGTTTCAACTAATTTTTTTTTAACATACGCAGAAGATTTTTATTTTGTTCTCAGTGTTGGTATTTTCTCCTTCCTGGTTCAGTCTAAGAAACTTTGCTTTGATGTTCAACCTCAATCTACAGCTAGCCTGATAGGCTACGCTAGGTCTAATCAGAAATCGACGCAATCCTACTGCTGCTGGAAGCACATTACATTAACACAATTGTGCCTTACATTTATTCTCTAATTCATATGGTAGACACTTAATTCCATGTGACAACTCTATATTTCAACATGATATCTGTGTCACCTTAACTAGCAAAACATGCTATAAGGTCAACACGATTCTTTATTGCGAAATTGTGTGAAGTTTCAATAGGTTGCAGTTAATAACGATAATATCTTTAATTTAATATAATACCAGGACAGTGTAGAATGTAGTCTTATAGTCATGAATTGTTTAACCTTGGAATATAATGCTGTGCCATATCTCTTCAGATCACACCATATTGTCTTAAGTAAGAAAAGCAAATATTAGGTTATGTATTGTTAGATACACAATACGAATAATATAGGACTGTCACGGCTGGAATGTCGTTAATGATTTGTCTGTTCAATAATAATATACTTGGGCAACATCGACAACAACAACTACCAAAACTCAACTTCAAAACAGACAGCCAACCAATTCTATAAGCTGTTGTGTTACAGCACCATCTACATATAAATTTGAGCGACTTCCGTCCGTCAAATAATGTGTGTCTGTGTGTTTGTGTGGATGTGTGTGTGTAAACGGAAGGAAGGAGATGGTGAAAAAACTATAACAAAACAGCGGCTGGCGTTTCATTTCCTACGTTATATGTGAGTGTATGTGTGTATGTGTGTGTTTGTGTGGATCTATGTGTGTGTTTGTGTAAATGTATGTGTGTTTGTGTGAATGTATGTGTGGTTGTGTGAATGTATGTGTGTTTGTGTGAATGTATGTGTGTGTTTGTGTAAATGTATGTGTGTAGTTGTGTGAATGTGTTTGTAAGTGTGAATGTGTTTGTAAGTGTGAATGTGTTTGTGTGTGTTTTTATACCTACGCACCCAATCTCCCACCCGTTCATAAAGCAATGTATTTGTTTAAAATAGTATTTTAGTAATATTAACTTCAACCTTATCTAAATTTTTACCATCACTAAATCTACCAGAATTCTACACAATATATTAAGCCAGTAGTTACTTTTGTTGGGCGGGGAGGGGGAAAGTCGATCATGGCGTACCATAAAATAAAGAATTACTGGTACTTTATTTTATCGATCCCGTTAGGATGAAAAGTAAAACTAACCTCGGCGGAATTTGAACTCAGAACCTAAAGTGCCGTAACTCTATGGTGCGAAGCAGTCTGTCCGACGCTTTACCGATACTGCCAATTCACCCCCCTTAATATTGTTTTCTTATATAGAGACAAGGCCAGCAATTTTTTTTTGGGGGGAAGTCGATTAAATCGACCCCAGTGCGTGACTGGTACTTTATTTCATCGACCCTGTAAGGATGAAAGGCAAAGTTAACCTCGGCGGGATTTGAACTCAGATCATAAAGGGCCGTAACTCTATGCTGCAAAGCATGTCGTCCGACCCTCTACCGATACTGCCAATCCACCATAATCCCTTAATGTTAATATTAATAATTGTTTCTACTTTTGACACAAGGCCAGCAATTACTCCAGTGTATTACTGGTACTTTATTTTATCGACCCCGTAAGGATGAAAGGCAAAGTTAACCTCGGCGGGGTTTGAACTCAGGCGGTAAAGGGTCGTACCTCTACGCTACAAAGCATGGCGTCCGCCCCTCTACTGATATTGCCAATTCAATAACAACGCAACACAATTCTAATATGCTTACTTAATGGTTTCTATTTTCTCATGATAATCAATTACCCACATATTTATATTTCTAGTTTCATTTATAAGAACATTATGTGTTAGAGTCTTAAAAGCTTGTTACCAAGACGTAAATTGATTTAATGATTTTGTATAGAAGACATTTCTAAACCAATAGGAAGAGGATAGAGAAAAGAAAACATTACAACATATAAATGAAGAGAAATAATAAACAATGTAGACAGATGGATACATTAAGAAAATAATAAATGATGAGAAATAAACAATTACAATAAAAGCTAATAAATCTAAAAAAACACCTCCTGTCATTTCTATTTAATTTACATTATTTAATTAAACTAAACGATTTTTTTTCGAAAGTCCCTTTGATGTCCGGAATATTAGTGTCGTTTACACACACACACACACACACACACACACACACACACACACACACACACACACACACACACACACACACACACACGCACACGCACGCATGTATATATATATATATATATATAGTAATAATAAAACATTTGAAGACTAAAATACAAAAAGGGCTCGACAAAGATAAATATATATCAAATATATAAAAACCGTCGAGCAAATATTTATTAAAATAACAGATTAAAGTTTAAGTAAAGAATCGCTGCTTTCACCCTTAACGGGATCTTCAGAAGATCCCGTTAAGGGTGAAAGCAGCGATTCTTTGCTTAATCTTTAATCTGTTATTTTAATAAATATATATATATATAAATGTAAGTATGTATGTATACGTACATACATATATGTATACAGACGTACAGTAGCATGCGTATATATATATATATATATATATATATATATATATATATATATATATATATATATATATATATATATATATATACATACAGGTACACATACATATATGTACGTATCAGTTTAGCGGACGCTTATTATAGCGCCCGCTTTGTTCGTTTGTAGACAAACTGAACAGCCTGAATTTATGCCGCACGGTGTTAAGGCAACCACGTCACCTTTTTGTTCAACACTGACACAGGAACGATGTACTAGTTTCAAGCTTGTTAGCTATCATCAGCACCGTATACCCATCTGCCAGATAGTTGAACGTTCGAAAGTATATACTTTCCTTATGAAAATTAACGGCTGAGCAGTCTAATTTGCATATCGAGTGAGTTAAATCGGTCAGGCGCACCGAAAACGATGAGTTGTAATAAAATGAAAACGAAATTTCATTTCTCACTCTTAGTATGGCACTTACTTAAATGTAAGTATGTATGTATACGTACATACATATATGTATACAGACGTACAGTAGCATGCGTATATATATATATATATATATATATATATATATATATATAAATATAAGGAATTGTTTATTCATTTTTTGTTTAATATAAGGAATTGTTTATTCATTATTTGTTTAATATTTTATATATATATATATATATATATATATATATATATATATATATATATATATATATATACATATATACATACAGGTACACATACATATATGTACGTATCAGTTTAGCGGACGCTTATTATAGCGCCCGCTTTGTTCGTTTGTAAACAAACTGAACAGCCTGAATTTATGCCGCACGGTGTTAAGGCAAGCAACCACATGCGAATGTGAGCGAAGAAAGAATTTCGTACAGTGTGGGACGATGGAGGAAGTGAGAGAGAGGGTGAGTAGCAGTGAGTGAGTGAGTGAAAGTGTGAGGAAGAGGCTAGCCGAAAGAGGGTGACTAGCAGACGGGGGTGAGTGAAAGTAAGAGAGAGAACGAGAGAGAAGGGGGAGAGAGAAAGAGGATAGCAATAAGGGAAGAGAAAAAGACAGGTCACAGCGAAGGGGAAAGTATATATGAATGAAAAATGGCGAGTTGTGTTGCAAATATATATATAATAAAGAATTAGAAATAGAAGCCAAGACTATCCATCATCAGTGATCTACTAGCCATCATAGTTATTTCTTCGCATTACAGACCATATACCTCCGGCTAGGGCGATACAATAACTAAATTAAGTTATTGGGATAAAAAGAGTTGGGTGGAGAAAGAGAGACAGGTAATCAAACACGAATGTGTGTGTGTAAAAGGTAAACAGAAATAACAACACAATCGGTACAGTATATGGAAGGGATATATTAGGTTAACGCTTGAAATAGCAGGAAGAGGGTTTTAACGTTTCGAACGCTAGTCCTTCATCAGAAGAAAGAATGAGAAATAAGATAGATTGAGGGAAGGGGCGGGTTGGAATTGTATGAAAAGGTATCTAGATAAAAATAACGGGTCCTTTCATCTTGACATCTCTTGGAAAATATATATATAAACGTATATATAATTTATATATATACATATGTCCCAAGGCTGTGATACCATCAACACTATAAACACAGAGGTGGCATATCTAAGAACTGACTAACTGCCTGAAGAGGTTATAGCCATTCAATGGCTATCATCGAAATATATATAACAGTAAATAAAGGATTATGAGTTCATGCAATTGACTTATGTTTCGTCACTATATATATATATATATATATATATATATATATATACATATACATATAGATATGATATATATATATATATATATATATATATATATATATATATATATATATATATATATATATATATATATATATATATATATATGATATATATATATAAATATATATATATATATATATATATATAAATATATATATATATATATATATATCACTATCCGGGAGCTTCCAACCGACATGGTTGCATTCTTTAAGGGTATGTCAATATTTGTTTATAAAACTGATCTATATTATATTTTATCTGAAGAAAGCGCACCATAATTTGCTTTGGTGTCCTTGAAATATGTGTAATGAAATAAATATGGTTTTATAAATATAGTTTCCATTTGTTAATATATTGTATTTTTACTCCAAAAATTTGTTGAGTGCTTTATATCAGTTATAAAAATATTTGCTTGTTGTATCCTAAATAGAACTACTACATATATATATATATATATATATATATATATATATATATATATATATATATATATATATCTGTATATATGTAAAATTAAGTATGTGTGTGTCTGTGTGTCTGTGTATTGCCTACAGGGGCCTACATCTTACGACCGATTTTCATGAAACTTTACAGGCTCATAGATTAATCATTGGCAAGTGTTTTCTATATATCAGCGTATCGTTTTTTTTTTATTCCGGGGTCATTCTGCAGATAAAAATCGATAGGGGAGGTCACCTTTTTTTAGGTATCGAAAAATAAGATATTTGGCTCTAGCTCCCTCATTTTACCACCGATTTCGTTCAAATTTTAAAGCAAAATAGAATTTATCCTTGCACATCCTGTTATGACTTTATATTTTGCAGTCGTTGTTCAGGAACAGCGTGGCAGCAGCTTAAATATTCAAAAATACCACTTTTAGACTCAAATTTCCACTTTTCGGCTCTAGCTCCCACATTAATCAATCTACTTTGTTCAAATTTTACAGTACGCTAGATCTGATTATTTCACATCTTAAAGTTGCTTTACCTTTTGGATTTTTTGTTCAGGAACGGCGTAGCAGCCGCTTAAATATTCGAAAATACCACCTTTTCGCTCAAATTTCCGCCTTTACGGCTCTAGCTCCCACATTTTTCAACCGATTTCGTTCAAATTCGAAACTTAGGCTCCACCTCTCACATAAATCAATTTATTTGGTTCAACTTTTGTACTACGATAGAACCTATCATTGCACATCGTATATTAGCTTTACACTTTGCATTTTTGTTCAGAGACGGCGTGACAGCCGTTTAACTCTTCAAAATACGATTTTTTCCACCTCCCACATATTCAATACGGTTTCATTCAACATTTCGCCAATTGCTACACCTTACGACCGATTTTCAAGAAACTCGCAGTCGCTAAGATCAACACCTTTTCATCAAAACAGATATTATTTACACACCCAGGCAACGCTGGGTACTGCTTCTAGTATGTATATATATATATATATATATATATATATATATATATACATACTAGAAGCAGTACCCAGCGTTGCCTGGGTGTGTAAATAATATCTGTTTTGATGAAAAGGTGTTGATCTTAGCGACTGCGAGTTTCTTGAAAATCGGTCGTAAGGTGTAGCAATTGGCGAAATGTTGAATGAAACCGTATTGAATATGTGGGAGGTGGAAAAAATCGTATATATATATATATATTTCGTTTCTGAATTTGTTTAGCAAGATTCTTTTTCTGAAAACGTGTGTTGAAACCGATATTGTTATACTTTGGGAGGGTCCAACCAACCAACTAACCGGAAATTTATAAATTCTTAAATTCATAAATTTAATTTATAATAAATTGGAGTGAAAGCAACTGGTGCGTGTGTTTCTTATTGGCAACATGACCCTCCAAAAGTATAAATAAATATATATATATATAGTAATAATAATAAATTTGAACACTAAAATCCAAAGAGGGCTCGATATGGTTAAATATATATCAGATATATAAGAACCGTAGAGCAAATATTTATAGAATCGCTGCTTTCACCTGAGTTTTAGAAGATCTCCTTAAGGGTGAAAGCAGAGATTCTTTGCTTAAACTTTAATCTGTTATTTTAATAAATATATATAAATTAGCGAGAATCGCATTTCGGCTATTGGAAATTAGAGAAAAACAACTTCCGAGATGTGTGGCAAGCGATCCATAGAAACTAGTGAACTAGAGCTACAACATACGTTAAAAGGCCAAACATACTGAGACGATGGTTAAACCATTATCCGCACAACCATATAAGCGAACAAGCTATTCGGGTCAAACAAATAATAAAGTATGATTGAAAATTATACCCGGACCACCGGAAACGGTGGTAAAATCCAATATGGGGTTTCTGCAATCCTAAACCAGGTACTCTCTGCTTAAAAAAATAATTTATATATAAAACCAATATATATATATATATATATATATATATAAACTCATATACATAATATATATATATATATATATATATATATATATATATATATATATATATATAAACTCATATACATAATATATATATATATATAACGAAGGAAATGTGGTAAGGAGCCAGGTGGACCATAACGCACCAAAGTACTTAGGGTAGTAGAGTGGGTAATAGGAACAAGTAAGACCCCGACGGCTGAGCTCAAGCCGTTTCGACGGCTAATTCTGGACTGAATGAAAATTTATTCTGGTATTTAAATAGCCGAGCTTATCAAGGGGTGATTCCATATATGGTCAAAGAGATAATCACCAGGATTGGTCACATCACAAGTTAGTAGTAAATCTGTGATGGCAAATTGGTGGGGGAAGGGGTAGCTAAACCTGCCGGTAGGAGAAAAAGGGAGATGGGGTGGAGTAGACCCATTCATGCGTTGGTAGTGCCGGCTACAACTGGGCGTGAGGTAAAAGAGGATACTGGGGAGGGGGGGGGGGAGAAGTCGAAACGGTAGGTAGAACAATGAAGGGTAAAACTATAAAAAGTACTGAGAGAGAAAAAAAAAATAACAAAGTCTGGTTACTAAGACTTAAGTCTCTCGCTATTGCTAAGCTAAAGAAATACATAAATAAATAAATAAACAAATAAATAAACAAATAAATAAACAAATAAATAAATAAAAAAATAAATAAACAAATAGTTTATTTTTATTATTATTATTTGTTTTTTTATTCTTCATTATATATATATATATATATATATATATGTGAAAAAATGGGGAGAAGAATACTGCTGGTTGCACATGGATAACATGTAATAAAATAAGTCCCTCATTAGTGATTTGCCGACGATCATAGATATTTCATTGCATTAAAAATCATATACCTCACGTCGGTGCAATAATAACTAAATTAAGTTATTAGGACAATTAAAACGCGTAAAGCGAGTGAGACAAGATAACAACAAGGATAGCTAACCGTAGAAAGAAGGAGACAAGCTTCATAGTTATTCTGTTAGCATAAGCTAGGTGAATATATGAGCGCTTAGAAAAAAGACCTTTCAGCAGCGAATTCAAATGTGAGAGAGAGAAAATGATTTCGTCGCGCACGGGGTGAAGTGAGAAGAGGAGAAACAGTGAGTGAGTGAGTGGAAGTGTGAGGAAGAGTTAACTGACATGACAGAGGGGGCGAAAGAAAGTAGGAGAAACAGAGAGAGCGAGGGAGCAGTAAGAGAGAGAGAGAAAAAAACAGAATCGCAGTATAGGTAAATATATGTGAAAAAATGGGGAGAAGAATACTGCTGGTTGCACATGGTTAACATGTAATAAAATAAGTCCCTCATCAGTGATTTGCCGACGATCATAGATATTTCATTGCATTATATATATATATATTTTTTTAAAATTTATTTATCTATTCTTTTATTCACTTATTTTTTTATTTATTTATTTATGTATTTCTTTAGCCTAGCAATAGCGAGAGACTTAAGTCTTAGTAACCAGACTTTGCTTATTTTTTTTTTCTGTCTCAGTACTTTTTATAGTTTTACCCTTCATTGTTCGACCTGCCGTTTCGACTTCCTCTCCCTCGCCCTCAACAGTATCCTCTTTGACCTCACGCCCAGCTGTAGCCGGCACTACCAACGCATGAATGGGTCTACTCCGCCCCATCTTCCTTTTTCTCCTACCGGCAGGTTTAGCTACCCCTTCCCCCACCAATTTGCCATCACAGATTTACTACTAACTTGTGATGTGACCAATCCTGGTGATTATCTCTTTGACCATATATGGAATCACCCCTTGATAAGCTCGGCTATTTAAATACCAGAATAAATTTTAATTCAGTCCAGAATTAGCCGTCGAAACGGCTTGAGCTCAGCCGTCGGGGTCTTACTTGTTCCTATATATATATATATATATATATATATTATGTATATGAGTTTATAAGAGCCCGCCTGTGTATAAAACTATGGATTATATACAAGTTTCTACATAACCTGGAAATTATTTATCCCAAATTGTAGAAATCTTATAACGAAACGGCCGTCTGGAAGGAAAGAGATATTTATTTAATAATGTCTCATATAAAATAATACAACCAGCTATCCACGAAATACTGATTAGTTAGCACCCCAAACACTAAATTGGGATAATACTTAGGTATATCCTAATGTTTGTTGAGTGAGATGGAGTTGGTCAGAGTATCGCTTAAGGCTTTCTCTGTTTAGGTATTGTATATATATATATATATATATATTTTTATATATATATATATATATATATATATATATATATATATATATATATATATATATATATATATATATATATATATATGTATATATATATGTATATAAATATATATATGTATATAAATATATATATGTATATATATATATATATATATGTATATATGTGTGTATATATATAAATATATATATATATATAAATATATATATATATATATAAATATATATATATATAAATATATAAATAATTAGTATATCTAGTAACATATATATATACACAGATGCATACTTGTGCTAGCAAATATATAGGTTTTGTCTTAGTAACTCTGTGGTTCAATGCATGGGGTTGCAGAACAATAATATGAGAGACGTAAAATAAGAAAATTATAAAATTAACTTACTTACTAAAATTTCACTCCCAACTAATTAGTTTCTGAAAGGGAATAAACATACTTTCCGAAGAAGCGGACAGAGAAGCCTTTCGTCATCAGGGAAGTCTATTCTCAGCTAAGTTTACAGGCAATACGTGGACACAGGGAACTTATACAAAAATAATTCAGTGGATGGAAAAAGCAAAGCGTGGACTAAATTCCAAGCCATTGAGAAAATCACTCTTAAAAATGCAACCATTACTGTTGGAAGCTCCCGGGAGCTTCCAACAGTAATGGTTGCATTCTTTAAGGGTATGTCAATATTTATTTATAAAACTTGTTTATATTATATTTTATCTGATGAAAGCACACCATAATTTAACTTGGTGTCCTTGAAATATGTATAATGAAATAAATAGGGTTTTATAAATATAGTTTCCATTTGTTAATATCGTATTTTTACTCCAGTTATTTGTTGAATGCTTTATATCAGTTATACAAATATTTGCTTGTTGTATCCCAACAATTTAAATAGAACTTTTACATATATATATATAAATATAAATATGAGAAAAATGTAGCGCTGCGTGGTTGCACATGGGTTACATATGAATAAAATCAGTCCTTCATCAGTGATCTTCCAACTTTCATTGGTATTTCATCGCTTTAAAGATCATATACCTCTGGTTGGTGCGAGCAATAACAAATAAAGTTATTGGGACAAGTAAAATAGGGTGAAACGAGCGAGACATGTAAACAAACAACGATGGTATTGCAACGGAAAGATAGGAAGAGACAAGCACATGAAATCTTCCTCACACTTCCACTTACTCACTCTCTGCTTCTCCCTTCTCTCACTTCCTCCCGTTTGACTTGTGTAAATCCTTTTCGCTCACATCTCACCCATGTCGGTTGGTCTGTATTTCTCGCCCATGAATTCACCAAGCTTAAGCTTACAGATTTCATGTGCTTGTCTCTTCCTATCTTTCCGTTGCCATACCATCGTTGTTTGTTTACATGTCTCGCTCGTTTCACCCTATTTTACTTGTCCCAATAACTTTATTTGTTATTGCTCGCACCAACCAGAGGTATATATATAAATATATATATAAATATATATATATAAATATATATATATATAAATATATATATTTATATATATATATGTATATATATATGTATATATATAAATATATATATACATATATATATATATATAAATATATATATAAATATATATATATATATATAAATATATATATATATATATATATATATATATATATATATATATATATATATATATATATATATATATATATATATATATATATATATATATAAATATATATATATATAAATATATATATATAAATATATATATATATATAAATATATATATATATTAATTCAAAATATTAACAAATATAGACATTCGTGTGATCAAGTATATTTTATCCATGACTGAATTTTTACCATCTACTTAGTCAAGGTATGTCAAGCCTCATCTTATTTTATCTGATGAGGACGTCTATTGAAGATATCTCAGTACCTCTGAAGTATGTATAATAAAATATACTTGATCACACAAATGTCTATATTTGTTAATATTTTGAATTAATATTGATAACTCCGGAAAACCACAACTGTGGAGTGCTTCAATCTATTGTAAAACTGTATTCCTTGAGTTATTCATTGAACCTTGTTTAACCTTTAAATATATATATATATATATATATATATATATATATATATATATATATATTTGAAATTCATGAGAGAATTAGAAGCGCCATCGAATTCTTTTTGACTCTAGAGATATTCTCTAAAATATAGGACATATAAGACCCCCCTCCTCCTCATGGAATAAAATGGGTGTGTCCAGTAATTTAGACTATTTTTCCATTGTAAAAATTATTCGATGAAGCTTCCAGCTTCCTCATATATGTATTTTTAGTACAAGTGTATATGAAGACCTGTATAATATATTAACATATACTAGCAGAAAAACCACGCTTCAGGTGGTTCTTCTGCTAGCATGTGTAGTGTGTATATTGATATTATATGCAAGTATATATACATGTAGATATGATACATCAAATAAAATCGTAATTGACAATATACACAGAAATTGAACGAAGACTGCGTTACACTGTCTTATGTAATCAGTAACGTAATCCATGATACATTAAAAAAAAGACGATATTATATATAAACTGCATTAGGAGAAAATTAGTGACGGAAAAATATGAGTGTTTATTTAAGCGATCGCTAACCGGAAGTGTTGACATTTGAAAATTTTAAAGAAGTGAATCTTTAAATAAGCAATAAAATATATTTAATCAAGAGTTACGAAATTTAGTAGATAAATTATGTAATATTCATTCATTATTTATTCAAAGTAATCCAACTTATTTTCCAAACGGGATAAAAAAATATATTCTGGACGCAGTGCAGCACTCCTTACTTTATTATAGTTAAGATTGACATGCAAGAGTCTCGCTATGAATATGATCATGTCGCAAGTATCAGAGTAGCCGTTGAGAATATCAGACTGGGATATTTCCTGATATTTATACGTTATCTCTGAAATTTACGCAACTCATATTGAGCTATATTTTTTAACTATGATAGAAATTGTATGTTTAGCACTTTAGCATTCACATTACTCTATATATAGTATTATATTTTCATGGTAAAGGCTTTACCTCGAATTATCTCACATAATATCGAATCTATGAGATTTTGAAAGTATTTATTTTGAGAACAATACCTTAACATCAGTTTGAGCGACCAGTTACAGCTGGTTTCAATAGAAAGATGTACAGAATTCTGGCCGGTTTTGGCGGGTGTGGACATTAAAAGGTTAGATAACCTCCGGAGAATTTCTTCATAATGGCCGAAAATGTGGAGGCTATTGTTGATTTTAATCGTAGAAATCCGCCTCTTTGTGATGTAGTAGTGTATTACAAGACACAGCTCCATACCGCTACATGTTATCAAGTCATCAGTGATATGATATATTACAATACACCCAGCCTCATATCCTCCATGTTATCAGGTCAACAGTGATATGATGTATTACAAGACACACAGCCTCATATCCTCCATGTTATCAGGTCAACAGTGATATGATGTATTACAAGACACACAGCCTCATATCCTCCATGTTATCAGGTCAACAGTGATATTATGTATTACAAGACACGCAGCCCCATGTCTCTACATGTTATCAGTGATATGATGTATTACAAGACACGCAGCCCCATGTCTCTACATGTTATCAGTGATATGATGTATTACAAGACACACATCCCCATGTCTCTACATGTTATCAGTGATATGATGTATTACAAGACACACAGCCCCATGTCTCTACATGTTATCAGTGATATGATGTATTACAAGACACACAGCCCCATCTCTCTACATGTTATCAGTGATATGATGTATTACAAGACACACCGCCCCATGTCTCTACATGTTATCAGTGATATGATGTATTACAAGACACACAGCCCCATGTCTCTACATGTTATCAGTGATATGATGTATTACAAGACACACAGCTCCATGTCTCTACATGTTATCAGTGATATGATGTATTACAAGACACACAGCCCCATGTCTCTACATGTTATCAGTGATATGATGTATTACAAGACACACAGCCCCAATTCTCTACATGTTATCAGTGATATGATGTATTACAAGACACACAGCCCCATGTCTCTACATGTTATCAGTGATATGATGTATTACAAGACACACAGCCCCATGTCTCTACATGTTATCAGTGATATGATGTATTACAAGACACACAGCCCCATGTCTCTACATGTTATCAGTGATATGATGTATTACAAGACACACAGCCCCATGTCTCTACATGTTATCAGTGATATGATGTATTACAAGACACACAGCCCCATGTCTCTACATGTTATCAGTGATATGATGTATTACAAGACACACAGCCCCATGTCTCTACATGTTATCAGTGATATGATGTATTACAAGACACACAGCCGCATGTCTCTACATGTTATCAGTGATATGATGTATTACAAGACACACAGCCCCATGTCTCTACATGTTATCAGTGATATGATGTACTACGAGACACACAGCCCCATGTCTCTACATGTTATCAGTGATATGATGTATTACAAGACACACAGCCCCATGTCTCTACATGTTATCAGTGATATGATGTATTACAAGACACACAGCCCCATATCTCTACATGTTATCAGTGATATGATGTATTACGAGACACACAGCCCCATGTCTCAACATGTTATCAGTGATATGATGTATTAGAAGACACACAGCCCCATGTCTCTACATGTTATCAGTGATATGATGTATTACAAGACACACAGCCTCATGGCTCTACATGTTATCAGTGATATGATGTATTACAAGACACACAGCCCCATGTTTCTACATGTTATCACTGATATGATGTATTACAAGACACACAGCCCAATTCTCTACATGTTATCAGTGATATGATGTATTACAAGACACACAGCCCCATGTCTCTACATGTTATCAGTGATATGATGCATTAGAAGACACACAGCCCCATGTCTCTACATGTTATCAGTGATATGATGTATTACAAGACACACAGTCTCATGTATCTACATGTTATCAGTGATATGATGTATTAAAAGACACACAGCCCCATGTCTCTACATGTTATCAGTGATATTATGTATTACAAGACACACAACCCCATGTCTCTACATGTTATCAGTGATATGATGTATTACAAGACACACAGCCCCATGTCTCTACATGTTATCAGTGATATGATGTATTACAAGACACACAGCCCTATATCTCTACATGTTATCAGTGATATGATGTATTACAAGACACACATCCCCATGTCTCTACATGTTATCAGTGATATGATGTATTACAAGACACACAGCCCCATGTCTCTACATGTTATCAGTGAATTGATGTTTTAGAAGACACATAGCCCCACGTCTCTACATGTTATCAGTGATATGATGTATAACAAGACACACAGCCCCATGTCTCTACATGTTATCAGTGATATGATGTATTACCAGACACACATCCCCATGTCTCTACATGTTATCAGTGATATGATGTATTACAAGACACACAGCCCCATATCTCTACATGTTATCAGTGATATGATGTATTACAAGACACACAGCCCCATGTCTCTACATGTTATCAGTTATATGATGTATTACAAGACACACAGCCCCATGTCTCTACATGTTATCAGTGATATGATGTATTACAAGACACACAGCCCCATGTCTCTACATGTTATCA
Organism: Eledone cirrhosa; assembly: GCA_964016885.1. NCBI lineage: Eukaryota > Metazoa > Mollusca > Cephalopoda > Octopoda > Eledonidae > Eledone > Eledone cirrhosa. The sequence continues at coordinate 407,581,016 of OZ024741.1, read as the reverse complement.
GTGATATGATGTATTACAAGACACACAGCCCCATGTCTCTACATGTTATCAGTGATATGATGTATTACAAGACACACAGCCCCATGTCTCTACATGTTATCAGTGATATGACGTATTACAAGACACACAGCCCCATGTCTCTACATGTTATCAGTGATATGATGTATCACAAGATACACAGCCCCATGTCTCTACATGTTATCAGTGATATGATGTATTACAAGACACACAGCCCCATGTCTCTACATGTTATCAGTGATATGATGTATTACAAGACACACAGCCCCATGTCTCTACATGTGATCAGTGATATGATATATTACAAGACACACAGCCCCATGTCTCTACATGTTATCAGTGATATGATGTATTACAAGACACACAGCCCCATGTCTCTACATGTTATCAGTGATATGATGTATTACAAGACACACAGCCCCATGTCTATACATGTTATCAGTGATATGATGTATTACAAGACACACAGCCCCATGTCTCTACATGTTATCAGTGATATGATGTATTACAAGACACACAGCCCCATGTCTCTACATGTTATCAGTGATATGATGTATTACAAGACACACAGCCTTATATCTCTACATGTTATCAGTGATATGATGTATTACAAGACACACAGCCCCATGTCTCTACATGTTATCAGTGATATGATGTATTACAAGACACACAGCTCCATGTCTCTACATGTTATCAGTGATATGATGTATTACAAGACACACAGCCCCATGTCTTTACATGTTATCAGTGATATGATGTATTACAAGACACACCGCCCCATGTCTCTACATGTTATCAGTGATATGATGTATTACAAGACACACAGCCCCATGTCTCTACATGTTATCAGTGATATGATGTATAACAAGACACACAGCCCCATGTCACTACATGTTATCAGTGATATGATGTATTACCAGACACACAGCCCCAGCTCTCTACATGTTATCAGTGATATGATGTATTATAAGACACACAGCCCCATGTCTCTACATGTTATCAGTGATATGATGTATTACAAGACACACAGCCCCATGTCTCTACATGTTATCAGTGATATGATGTATTACAAGACACACAGCCCCATGTCTCTACATGTTATCAGTGATATGATGTATTACAAGACACACAGACCCATGTCTCTACATGTTATCGGTGATATGATGTATTACAAGACACAGCCCCATGTCTCTACATGTTATCAGTGATATTATGTATTACAAGACACACAGCCCCATGTCTCTACATGTTATCAGTGATATGATGTATTACAAGACACACAGCCCCATGTCTCTACATGTTATCAGTGATATGATGTATTACAAGACACACAGCCCCATGTCTCTACATGTTATCAGTGATATGATGTATTACAAGACACACAGCCCCATGTCTCTACATGTTATCAGTGATATGATGTATTACAAGACACACAGCCCCATGTCTCTACATGTTATCAGTGATATGATGTATTACAAGACACACAGCCCCATGTCTCTACATGTTATCAGTGATATGATGTATTACAAGACACACAACCCCATATCTCTACATGTTATCAGTGATATGTTGTATTACAAGACACACAGCCCCATGTCTCTACATGTTATCAGTGATATGATGTATTACAAGACACACAGCCCAATATCTCTACATGTTATCAGTGATAGGATGTATTACAAGACACACAGCCCCATGTCTCTACATGTTATCAGTGATATGATGTATTACAAGACACACAGCCCCATGTCTCTACATGTTATCAGTGATATGATGTATTACAAGACACACAGCCCCATATCTCTACATGTTATCAGTGATATGATGTATTACAAGACACACAGCCCCATGTCTCTACATGTTATCAGTGATATGATGTATTACAAGACACACAGCCCCATGTCTCTACATGTTATCAGTGATATGATGTATTACAAGACACACAGCCCCATATCTCTACATGTTATCAGTGATATGATGTATTACAAGACACACAGCCCCATGTCTCTACATGTTATCAGTGATATGATGTATTACAAGACACACAGCCCCATGTCTCTACATGTTATCAGTGATATGATGTATTACAAGACACACAGCCCCATATCTCTACATGATATTTTTCGTCCTATTCCTCCACGTCCTTTCCCGTTCCCTATGTTGTCTTTTAATACTTACTTTACTGAATGTCTGTTACATGTACTCTACAACAGGCATGTCAAACTGAAGTCCCCCCGATGGCCACATGGGTCACATAAGTGTTGTCTGAGGGCCACATGGGTCACATATGTGTTGTCTGAGGGCCACATGGCTCACATGTGTGTTGTCTGAGGACCACAAACGACAACTAATTACAACTGATTTTTTTAAATTTCATATTACGAAAATAAAACCTGTTCGCGCTGTAAAAGCTTTATGCGCTATACGTTTCTTATTCAACTTAATATGCGCTATATGTTTCTTATTCAACTTAATATGCGCTATACGTTTCTTATTCAACTTAATATGCGCTATATGTTTCTTATTCAACTTAATATGCGCTATATGTTTCTTATTCAACTTAATATGCGCTATATGTTTCTTATTCAACTTAATATGCGCTATATGTTTCTTATTCAACTTAATATGCGCTATATGTTTCTTATTCAACTTAATATGTGCTATATGTTTCTTATTCAACTTAATATGCGCTATATGTTTCTTATTCAACTTAATATGCGCTATATGTTTCTTATTCAACTTAATATGCGCTATATGTTTCTTATTCAACTTAATCAACATCTATTAGCACAAATTATTGTACACACATACATTTTTTCTTTTTCCTTTTCTTTTTCTTTTTCTTTTTCTTTTTCTTTTTCTTTTTCTTTTTCTTTTTCTTTTTCTTCTTCTTCTCATTATTATTATCACTACTATTATTATTCATCTTATCATTGTCCTATCACTACCCAATCCCATAGGTCGCCATTTCTCTATATGTACCATTCTTTATGTACGATATTTTACAAGATATTCTGTAGATTCTTTAAATCCAATTTCTCCTACGTTTGTGTTTCGACAAATTATATCACAAGATGAGTGCTTCACTTCATTTAAAACTAGTTATCTATTTCATTTTCCAGTTCAGAATCCCATTTCTGATCCATATCTATTTCAAATCCACTGTGTCCGATGATTAACCATGATTTACCAAGGTGAGGAAATAATTGTTTCTACTTTTGGCACAAGGCCAGCAATTATCCCAATGCATTACTGGTACTTTATTTTATCGACCCCGTAAGGATGAAAGGCAAAGTTAACGTAGGCGGGATTTGAACTCAGAATGGCAAGGGCCGTAACTCTATGCATCAAAGCATGGCATAGAGATAGGCCCTTGCCATTCTGAGTTCAAAGATGAAATAATGCGAAGCGAATATTACACGAAGGATATCGGAAATATATATCTCAGAGTTGAACTCCCTCAATCCCGTAACAAACTATTGTATTTCTCACTGACGTAGACTGGGAAATCTCGAGGTCGCCATTTTAGATAATATCTTCATTATTAACTAACATGGGGCAACTCTGTATTATTGTACATTGACGGTGATGCTGCTGCATTAGGATGGCGATAGGAAGGGTGGCCAGGTATTGATGCTGATAGAAAACAGTGATTATTAATATATATTTGAATATTTTCATCATCAAATTTCTATGTAAACATCTACACTTGATGGAATTTTCCTTCATAATGTCCCCTCTATATTTGTGGATGTGTCTGTGCTGGAATATGAGGTGGCCATTAACCTTGACCACTGAGTATGTACCGCTGTGCATTGTAGCGATCCAGCTTCTGAAGACAGGGCCGAAGCCAGCCGCTTTGAGGACAACCCCCAGATACCGATGATCGACCCTGTCGAATGCTTTCGATTGATCTAAATTGATCAGTGCCCCACCGAAGCCAGGTTTACACCTAACCCTCTATATGATGTATCGCATGAGGTGGAGATTGTCGTGTATGGACCTGGCTGGGATTGCGCAAGTTTGCGCCTCCCCAACCAAATTCTCGACGACAAGCAACAATCTCTTTGCTAACACCTTGGCCAAAATCTTAAACTCTGTGTTGAGCCGAGTTATGGGCGTGAAGTTGTCTAATGTATCCCTCTTGTTCTCGTCTTTCCTTACCAGCGTCAGCACTCCCCTGCTCATAGAACTGGGAACACTCCCATTCTGCTGTCAGTTGCAGTAGAGCGCTTCGAGGAGATCGGAGAACAAGTCTGGCATATTTACGTAAAGCTCGTAGGGCATGCCATCCAAACCAGGTGACTTGCGTCTCATGCAGCCGACAAGGACGTCCTGAATTTCGACTGAAGTAATTGGCCTTTCACAGCGCTCAGCATCGACCGTCGAGATGCGCGGCAAGCCGTCAAGGTAGGGACTGAAGTCCGCCACTCTCTCTGACCCACCACTCTCCGCTTGGAATCGCTTATCTCGTGTTCGTCTCGGTCGGCCAAAGACTGAATTGTCGTTTTATTACCACGCTGCGCCTCCGCCACGTGTGCCCATCGAACAGCTTTGGTTCCCTCGTTCTCAGCGCACGCGCCTTAGCTCTGACAATGCAACCTTCGTGTTTCGCATTGAAGAAATGGCCTAATGCCATTCTGGCCGCTAGCACGTCAGTTGCAATGCCACTACAAATAGCCTCGTCTAATTTGTCTACCAGCTCCCCCTCCTTTCTATTTTTCTCTAACGCTAGTTCTTTGCTGAACTCTATCGAAGTTACTCTAATCTCTCTTTTGATGATCCCTCCTGTCAACTTTTGCTTAACTAAATTGTTGACTCGGTCCCTGTAAGCCTTACGTGCCGGAAATGACATGTTCAGCTTCCAGTAACCCGGTCCCAACCTACGCGTTTTATCTAGGTCGACTAAACAGATCACAAATTTGTGATCTGAATAGGTGACCGTTTTAAAAAGTGGGCAGCCTACACTATTTCTATCTATTTTCCTAATGAAGATCCTGTCTATATACGATCTAGATGACACCATGCGGTTGGTCCATGTCCACACTGGTGCATTGGGGAAATCTAGTCGATACCTGTCAGACAGCTTGAACTGGCTGATTAGGTGCTTGAGGCTTTTGCACACCCCTCTCCTATCAGCTACTCCCACACAATCCCAGCGTGCGTCTAACCTGCCGTTCCAGTCCCCCGCTAACAGTAAAGGGTGAGACGTACCCAGAAAGGTGTCCAGGTGCCTAAAGAAGTCCGGTCGTCCGGCCCCAGTAGGGGCGTAGACGGTCAGCAGTCTAAAAGCACCACCTTCGCTACTGCTCACATCCAAGACCACCAACTTACCGTCTGCGTCCCGGAAGATCGACCTTACCTCAAGATCCAGTCCTTTCCTAAATAGCACTGCCACCCCACCTCCCAACTCCGGCCTGCTAACAAATGCGAAGATCTGATAGTCGTCGAAAATGGGACCTAGTGCGCGCGTGTCGGAAATTCTGGTCTCGCTGACGGCAATCACATCCATTTCCAGAGACATGAGGTTGTTGAGCAGGCGACCCTGCTTCCAGGGTGACCCCAGGCCGCGAACATTTAAACTTTCTACTCTTAATATGGCCATGTTGGTAAGCTAAAAGAGAGAGGGAAGGTTTACTTACCTCCCGGGGTCTTGTGAAGGTCGGGTGTTTCGATCTCCATGGTTGATGGGGTTTCTTTTGGGAACCCCTTTAAAAGTCTCGATGTGGGTTTCACATTCGTGGTTCCCACGTCTTAAGGAAAGCTCTCCAGAATTTCTTTGAAGGAATCGAGCGACATTCGCATCAGAAGCAAATCTTTTGGCACGCAAAATCTGCTCATTTCAAAGATCTCCCCCTCTGTTTGAATGTCCTCGCTTCGTGCTAAGAGGGCCTTCAGTTTCTCGTTGGCCCTTCTGACAAGCACGAAGTTTTTAATATTTTGTTGGTGTGGTTTTATTTGTTTTCGTTTTGGTGACTGTGGTGGTGATGGTTTTGGTGGTGTTGTTTCGGGTATGTCTGTGTTGGTTGTAGGTGTGGTGTCTGCAATTTCAGGTATTTGTGTGTTTAATTGTTCTTGTGTTTGTTTAGGTTGTTTGCGTTTCGGGGATTGTGGGTGTGCTGTTGATGTTGATGTTGGTGCTGATGTTATTGGGGAAGTGTTTGCGTTAGTCGTGTCTGTATGTTTAGTTGTGTATGTTCTTGTGTTTTGTTGGGGCTTTTTTTGTGAGTTTTCTCTGTTTTTTTGGCACTTCTGGGTTTTCCTTCATCTTCGCTGCTGGAAGACAAAGGGTCTGTGGCTGTGAGTATATATGTGTCTGTGTGTGCGTTTATTGTTTTGTCTATGTGTAAAATTGGAGGGGTAGGAGGAGTGGGAGAGCTTTCCTCGTTTTCCCCTTGGATTGGTTTCGGTGTCGGTGGTGGTCCGGCTGTTTTTGATGTTGGTGGGGTTACCCGTGTCTTTGTTGGTGTTGTTTTTGGTGGCGGTGATGCAGCTTTCCGTGCTGACACTGGCGTTGGCAACAAGAGAGGTTTGCGACCCCCTGAATTTTTTAGATGAGGGCAGAAGGCTTACAGATGCGTTGCTTCCCCGCAGACGAAGCAGTGTGGCCTTCTTCCCTCAGTAATTAATTGGATTGTTGTCCCGTCCTGCAGGCGGGCAAAATCCAGGATGTTGTTGAGAAGAATCTCCAAATCCATTCCGGACCAGTCTTCTCTCTCTGTTCTTTTGATATCCAGGAGGGTTGTGTCTGTCCCCTCCTCGATTACGCATCCCAGGAGCCACCATATGTTCATTCCTGGTGGGATCCTGGAACTGTGGACCTTTACTGTCCTTTTGACCATGTGGGACGGGTGAGTGATAATGCGTTTCGTTCTGCAGGGGTCACCGAGTGCTTAATAGCAAGGGCCTCGGTTTTGAACAGTACCGAGATGGTACCAAACTGCTTGACCCTTGCTTTGTACTCGATGTCACTTCCGATACACCTCAATGCTGCCTCGACCTCTGCTTGGCTGGCGAGTTCTACTTTGCGTGTCTACACTGAAATGCATCGAAAGTACACCGTCCTCCTTTGCGTGGCCGCCATTTCCCCGTCCGGGATGGCCAGGTTTGCCCAGGACTTCTCTCGTTTAATTAACCTCTACGGCTGGGCCAACTGTTGCTCCTTATCGCTAATATCCACATTGAAAAGCGCTTTGTTTTCGCAGCTGCCGCTACAAAGGTGACGCCTCCATTGCTCTTGTTGTTGGTGTTGTTGTTGTTTTGCTTGTTGCCGATGCCGTTGCCGTTGCCGCCGCCATCAGTGTTTACATGGTTTACAATGTTTACATTGAGGATGTCGGTGTGATGGTCGTTGTTGTTCTGAGTTGTTGTTGTGTTGGTGGTGGTTTGCGGTGGTGGAGGTGGTGGTAGTGGCGGTGGAGGTGGTGATGTCATTTTGAGATGGTACTGCTACTGTCTTGTTTCTGTATTCAGTGGGATGGGTGACAGGTTTGTCTGTAGTAGTAGTAGTTGTGAGATTTATAGTAGCTGATTTTGAAATTTTGACCTGTATGTTGTTTACTGTTTCAAAGGTCGAAATTTTCCATATTTATTTTTTTTTTATGGAGAAGCGATTTTTAAAATAAATCTGTAAATCTGAATATAAATCTGGATAAAGCCCGAATATTGAGAGGTTTCCCCTCCTTGGAACCGTTATCGACAAGAAAATATAAAAAATGATACTTTGAAACAGGTTAAAGTTACGAACCTTTTCTACCTCAGACTTGTGCGTCTTCACACATGTGCGAAGAAGAAGAAGAAGAAGAAGAAGAAGAAGAAGAAGAAGAAGAAGAAGAAGAAGAAGAAGAAGAAGAAGAAGAAGAAGAAGAAGAAGAAGAAGAAACGACAACAACAGCAAACGGAGTGGAAAGTTACACAAATTATGTAGCGTTAACAAAATGAAAATGAATGTGGATAAGAAAACTCGCCTAAAGAATAAACTCCAGTAAGATGGGAGACAGTAAGAATAGTTATAGAAATACTCAAAATAGGAAAACAAGGACAATAATAAGATTCTTATCAAAAATAAATAGAAATACTACGAGGAAACAGGAGAACAACAACTGAATCCTTCACGAAATCAGTTTATGACAGAAGAAAAGAGAGAAAGTAAATTTTCTGCCAGTCAGTGAAAATGTATTTGAAGAACAATAAATAGCTGACGATGTTTTATATTCTGGATATAGCAAGTAACAGAGACAAGGAAGAATACATGTATCGCCCATACAGAAATTAGGAAATGTGAAGATGTTTTCGACAGAAAGAAGACAAGAGACTATACTAGCTATCAAATAATATTAGCTTTTCTACAATGTCGTTCATGAGATGAAGACATAAAGTCGCAGAGGCACTGTTGGTAGCAGAAGCCAATATACGGAAATATCTGAATTGAAATGCGTATATATATATATATATATATATATATATATATATATATATAATATTAAGGATACTATTTATAGTTATGTATATTTTAAACTTTTTATATTTATGTATATTTTGAACCCTAAACAGTGAAAGTCAGTAATTTATTACTACCTTATTACCAGTAAGATAAATAGCTCAATGTAATAACATCAGTTGTTCTACAGAGCAGTTATATAGAATTCACAAGAATCAAAGCTATGTTCAAAGCATTTATTCACTTACAATTGTTTCATCCAAACCTAGGCATGGGATCTTCGGAGCATTTTTCAATGTTTGTACATATAATTGACTTCCTATCCAACGCAGGAGACATACAGATACACATATATATATTGATGTAGAGTGGAAACTATCCTCTTACATTATCTGTGGTGGGGTCATCGCTGGTGGTATTGTTGTTATTGGTGTTACCAATGGCTTAATACTGACATAGATGATACCACCACTACTGCGACGAACGATGGGCGGTGTTGGTGTTTGTTGTCGTTACTATTGTTGTTGTTGCTATATATGGTCATGGTGATTGATCCCATCAACTCTGCGTACCCATCTACCTCTGAACTCCTTTTTATTGCTTTGGTGTTATTGTCGACAGGGTGGTACCGTCACCGCGACGAATACGACCTGTATACACGACGCTAATCTGTGTTTTTTTCTGTTGTTGTCGTTTGTTGCTGTTCTCGTTGTAAGTGTTTTTACTGTAGCTGTTGTTTTAGTTGTTGTTGTCAATAGGGTGATGGTATCAGCACGACCAGTGTGGACAACTATGTCGGCGGTTTGATGTTATTGTCATTGTTGTTGTTGTAGTTGTCGTTGTTATTGTTGTCTATAGGTGGTCGTCAACTAAATGTATACCCCACCTCCCTCAGAGCTCCCTGTGTTCCTTCAACTGTCTACTGGGTTTTGGTTGCACACGGTTCTTCATTCTTTTCTTCTTTTTTCGTTGATAGCTTTTTCTAACAAACGCGATGGCTGGCAAACCCTTCAAGGAACTCATATGTCTGCTGGGCGCACAGGCATTAGGATGTGTGTTTTCCTGCCAGCGGCATATCAAATATATCGATCTTCATCTGAGGAAACCGTTCTCATAATCAACAGCAAATGCATGAAGGACATCTCGATTGCATGGGGAACCGTAGAAATAATTATTATGATTAAACGATATATGTAACCTCAGCATCTTATTTTATTATTTTTATAAAATTCTCCATCGTAACTAAAAACAACGATTGTTGCGAGCTTTCTCCTACTTACTCCTGTTTTACCAAAACTACCTTTTCCGAACACAATATATATATATATATATATAATGACATAGGTGTACAGCCACAGATATATACATGCAACATGCATCATACACTAACATATATAATTTAAATGTAAATCTAAGCTGGTACTATAATTCTGAATTTAGCACTTCTTATCTGAAGCCACAACACTAAAATCTCGGTATTTTTAACGAGTTTATGTTTCACATTTTGTATGAATCAATATAATTCAACTTTCCTTATCCAAATTCTTTTTAAAATATAAACTTAATTAGAAATTTAATTAACGTTGCCAAATTTAGTTATTTCATACTTCCTGTTTTTGACGTATGTAATTACAACTTGCTATCACACATTTATAAGATTAATTAGAAGGTCGAAAATCACGACTTTCTCGTAAAATAAAGCAGCTTAGGTCAAAGGAACTATTTGTTCCGAAAATATAGATTTTATTATTTAGCATTTTTTTTTTCAATTACTGTGAAGTTTTTTCAAAAGAGTGGAGAATATGGAAGAGATTTTGTCCCAAAATATTTAATATATTACAAATTCTGAAAAAAGTTAGGTTATAAGTCCACAATCGAAATCAAAATAGAGCTGTTTAATGAATATATTCTGTCGGTGATGACATGGATGTGAGACATGGGCACTCAACACCACAGCTGCAGAGACTCTTCCAGTGGCCTAAAGTAAAATGGAGGGGATGTTGCTCGGCACCATTTTACACGATAGGAAGGTTAACACCTGGATTCGAAAGCAACTGGCATAAAGGACATAATTGAGAGCAACAAGACTGGCAAACAACGATGGGCTGGGCATATCTCTTGTTTCAGAGAGAACATGTTGACTATTGAAGTGACAGAGTGGACACCAAGGCAGTGGAGATGAACCAGAGGGTGGCCCAAAGTCAGATGGCCGGATATTCTAACCCTATACCTCGGCCCCATATGTCCTAATATGGTCAGAGATAGGAAGCAGTGGAGGTCAGCCATGTAGGAGTTCCTCCATTCAGGAGTTCCTCCATGTAGGAGTTTCTCCATGTAGGAGTTTCTCCATGTAGGAGTTCCTCCATTCAGGAGTTCCTCCATGTAGGAGTTCCTCTATTCAGGAGTTTCCTCCGTGTAGGAGTTTCTCCATGTAGGAGTTCCTCCATTCAGGAGTTCCTCCATGTAGGAGTGAGAAGGCTCTGGATTTTGGATTTTAGCCTATTATATAGATTGAGGCGATAGTGTGTCGATTGAAACTTAACCCAGTGGCTGTGAGATAAAGTGTTGAAACATATAATTCCAATTGATTTAACAACACAAATAACGAATGAATCCATATGTGTGTATGTGCGTGTGACTTTTATAAACCTACCAAAAGGTCATTCTGTGAGGGAATCTTTATGTGGTCGCGCGTTCTACAAGTTACAGCTGTCAAAACCTCCTCAAATTACACAATACAGTCTGAAACATATAGGCACATCAAATGATATAGTCCTACGTAGTATTTGCTTAAGAATATTAGATGGTATGGACATTTGTGAAGCGTATTGTATCAAATCGCTGCTTGAGACTGTTTTCCTCCTTAATCTAAATAGCAACAACAACTCCAACACTAACAACAACAGATACAACACTAACAACAACAACAACTCCAACACTGACAACAACAACACATACAACACTAACACCGACACCGACACTAACAACAACAACACATACAACACTAACACCGACACCGACACTAACAACAACAACAAATACAACACTAACACCGAAAACAGCTCCAACACTAACAACAACTACAAATACAACACTAACAACAACAACAAATACAACACTAACAACAACAAAACCGCACCAACACCAACAACACACTACCACCACCATCAACAACAACAAAAGCACCACCACCACCACCACCAACATCAACACTACCACCACCACAACACACTACCACCACCATCAACAACAAAAGCACCACCACCACCGCCAACATCAACACTACCACCACCAACAACACACTACCACCACCATCAACAACAAAAGCGCCACCACCACCACCAACAACAAAACCGCACCACCACCAACAACACACTACCACCACCATCAACAACAAAAGCACCACCACCACCAACAACAACAAAACCGCACCACCACCACCACCACCACCAACATCAACACTACCACCACCAACAACACACTACCACTGCCATCAACAACAAAAGCATCACCACCACCACCACCACCACCACCACCACCAACATCAACACTACCATCACCAACAACACACTACCACCACCATCAACAACAAAAGCACCACCACCACCACCACCAACATCAACACTACCACCACCAACAACACACTACCACCACCATCAACAACAAAAGCACCCCACCACCAACAACAACATCAACACTACCACAACCACAACACACTACCACCACCAACAACACACTACCACTACCATCAACAACAAAAGCATCACCACCACCACCACCACCACCACCACCACCAACATCAACACTACCATCACCAACAACACACTACCACCACCATCAACAACAAAAGCACCACCACCACCACCACCAACATCAACACTACCACCACCAACAACACACTACCACCACCATCAACAACAAAAGCACCCCACCACCAACAACAACATCAACACTACCACAACCACAACACACTACCACCACCAACAACACACTACCACTACCATCAACAACAAAAGCATCACCACCACCAACATCAACACTACCACCACCAACAACACACTACCACCACCATCAACAACAAAAGGACCACCACCACCACCACCAACATCAACACTACCACCACCAACAACACACTACCACCACCACCATCAACAACAAAAGCACCCCACCACCAACAACAACATCAACACTACCACAACCACAACACACTACCACCACCATCAACAAAAATAGCACCACCACCACCAACAACAACATCAACACTACCACCTCCATAAATAACAAAAGCAACACCACCACCACCACCAACAACATCAACACTACCACCACCACAACACACTACCACCACCACCATAAACAACAAAAGCAACACCACCACCACCAACATCAACACTACCACAACCACAACACACTACCACAACCAACAACAACAAAAGCACCACCACCACAACACACTACCACCACCAACAACAACAAAAGCACCACCACCACCACCACCACCAACATCAACACTACCATCACCAACAACACACTACCAACAACACACTACCACTACCATCAACAACAAAAGCATTACCACCACCACCACCATCACCAACATCAACACTACCATCACCAACAACACACTACCACCACCAACAACAACAAAAGCAACACCACCACCACCACCAACATCAACACTACCAACATCAACACTACCACCAACAACAACACACTACCACTACCATCAACAACAAAAGCAACACCACCACCACCACCAACATCAACACTACCACCACCAACAACACACTACCACTACCATCAACAACAAAAGCAGCACCACCACCACCAACATCAACACTACCACCACCACAACACACTACCACCACCACCACCACCACCAGCATCAACACTACCACCACCACAACACACTACCACCACCACCACCACCACCAACATCAACACTACCACCACCACAACACACTACCACCACCACCAACATCAACACTACCACCACCACAACACACTACCATCACCACCAACAACAACAAAAGCACCACCACCACCACCACCACCAACATCAACACTACCACCACCGCAACACACTACCACCACCACCACCACCACCAACATCAACACTACCACCACCACAACACACTACCATCACCACCAACAACAACAAAAGCAACACCACCACCACCAACATCAACTACCACCACAACACACTACCACCACCACCACCACCAACATCAACACTACCACCACCACAACACACTACCACCACCACCAACATCAACACTACCACCACCACAACACACTACCACCACCACCACCACCACCACCACCACCACCAACATCAACACTACCACCACCACAACACGCTACCACCACCACCAACATCAACACTACCACCAACACAACACACTACCACCACCACCACCACCACCACCACCAACATCAACACTACCACCACCACAACACACTACCACCACCACCAACATCAACACTACCACCACCACAACACACTACCACCACCACCACCACCACCAACATCAACACTACCACCACCACAACACACTACCGCCACCACCACCACCACCACCAACATCAACACTACCACCACCACAACACACTACCACCACCACCAACATCAACACTACCACAACCACAACACACTACCACAACCAACAACAACAAAAGCACCACCACCACAACACACTACCACCACCAACAACAACAAAAGCACCACCACCACCACCACCACCAACATCAACACTACCATCACCAACAACACACTACCAACAACACACTACCACTACCATCAACAACAAAAGCATTACCACCACCACCACCATCACCAACATCAACACTACCATCACCAACAACACACTACCACCACCAACAACAACAAAAGCAACACCACCACCACCACCAACATCAACACTACCAACATCAACACTACCACCAACAACAACACACTACCACTACCATCAACAACAAAAGCAACACCACCACCACCACCAACATCAACACTACCACCACCAACAACACACTACCACTACCATCAACAACAAAAGCAGCACCACCACCACCACCAACATCAACACTACCACCACCAACAACACACTACCACTACCATCAACAACAAAAGCAGCACCACCACCACCAACATCAACACTACCACCACCACAACACACTACCACCACCACCACCACCACCAGCATCAACACTACCACCACCACAACACACTACCACCACCACCACCACCACCACCAACATCAACACTACCACCACCACAACACACTACCATCACCACCAACAACAACAAAAGCACCACCACCACCACCACCACCAACATCAACACTACCACCACCGCAACACACTACCACCACCACCACCACCACCAACATCAACACTACCACCACCACAACACACTACCATCACCACCAACAACAACAAAAGCAACACCACCACCACCAACATCAACTACCACCACAACACACTACCACCACCACCACCACCACCAACATCAACACTACCACCACCACAACACACTACCACCACCACCACCACCACCACCAACATCAACACTACCACCACCACAACACACTACCACCACCACCAACATCAACACTACCACCACCACAACACACTACCACCACCACCACCACCACCACCAACATCAACACTACCACCACCACAACACACTACCACCACCACCACCACCAACATCAACACTACCACCACCACAACACACTACCACCACCACCAACATCAACACTACCACCACCACAACACACTACCATCACCACCATCAACAACAAAAGCAACAACATCAACACAAATGTTTAAAACATGAGCTGGAAAAAACAGAATAATTAGACAAATAATTTCTTTCATCAAACAATTTTTGCCTTAACAATGTTAACAATATTTTGAAATAACTTGCATATTCTTCAAGAGAGAATTAGTTAAGTCTTCATCCAAGAAAGCGGTAAGTTTGTTTTGTTATCACTGGATTAACACATGAAAGGCATCAGAAAACCTACAAGAATTAACGTAAGATTAGTGAAATGTCTTTTAAAAGGAGTATATGTGTTAGAAGTGTTGTTTACTATAAACAAGATAAATATACACTGGGCAAATATTTGTTAACAGATTATAACATTTAAAAAATACTTTCATTTGCAATCCTGTTAATCCTTCTCTGCATCAAAATAGTTTTCTGTTTAAGTAACATATTTCAAGGAATGAAGAAATGTGAAGAAGTTTTACATGGATATTTAGAATTAGCGAAGCATTACGTAATAAGAGAATGACGTCATAAACTATACAATTCCTTCTTTTCTTATTTATTTTTGGTTTTGAAGTCTTTATTTATAACGATTCGCTTTATAATAATATGAACTTTGCCTATTAATCCGTATGGTGAGCAAATGGGGTCCCACGTGCTGGCCTCCCCACAGCCCCGGCGGACTGGATGGAGAAGTCGTTTACCCGGAGGATGGTAAGGGAGATTCGCTGGAAGAGCCATTCCAACTCGCGAGGCTCACATCTGCGGCTGACTAGCTCAGTGCCTATGGTGGTGAATAGGGAGGTAGCCCTAGGGCCAAGGACACCAGAAGTCTCCACTGCCAAGGGCACGACCGCGAACTTGACAGAAAGCGGCCGGTACTTGGAGAGTTTGGCCTCGTATGTTTTCACTAAAATCATTTATAGACATCCGATAGAATGCTTTGCAGCGCCAATTTCTCCAACGGCAACCTGGTGCAGTCTGCGACTAATCCAGACTACGTTGCACTTCGGGCCGAAGAGGCTAAACTTTCTAAATATCGGTCACTCTCCGACAGGTTTGCGGTCGATCCCGTAGCAGTGAAGACTTCTGGTGACCTTGGCCCTAGGAGTACCTCCCTGCTCACCACCATCGGCTTCTGGTGACCTTGTCCCTAGGACCACCTCCCTATTCACCACCATCGACATGGTGTTGGCTACACGCGGGTGTTTGCCTCGTGAGCTGGAACGGCTTTTACATCGCGTCTCCCTCACCATCCATCGAGGAAAACCCTTCTCTATCATGTCCAGTGGGGCCACGGGGCGGCCAGCATGTGGGCTCTTGTTTGCTTATAATAGAGAGAGAGATGGGGAGAGCGAGAGAGACGGAGGGGGCAGTGAGAGAACACCAACGTACTCACGCACTTGATAAGTCAACGATAAATGTTATATATTTTTTCTGTTATATTTAATTAAAAAACCCAGCCAAACAAACAACTATTTATGTTTAACGATTTGCCGTGTTCCTTCAGTCATGTGTGTTCTCAGTTCAAATCCCGTTCAGCTTTACTTTACCTTTCATGCCTTGTGTGTTGATAAATGCAGTAACAATCTTATACTTGAGTCGGTTCATCTTTATCTCTCCCCTCCCAACATACCCCCACACACATATACTCACTCTCTCTCTTTCATCCCTCTCTCACTTTCTCTCTGTCTCTCTCTCTCTAAGGAAGAAATGGGCGCTCAGATCTATAGCAGGATCGATTTCTTCATATTGGTTTCCAAGATATATCACATACCCGCCCCTACGTCTCGAATAGGAAATCTGTTTTCAAGCATACATTATCTAACAACTCTATTATTTGTGTGTCTACATATACACATATATGTGTGCGTTGTGTATAATTTCCTTCAACAACACCACTAGCTCTCTCTCTCTCTTCCATTTTCCTTTTCTGTCTCCTCCCCCTCTCTCTCTATGTCTCTCTTTCAATCTACTCTCGTACAACCACCATCTCTTTCTCTCTATCTTTCTCTCTTTCTATTTATGAAGGTACCCGCAAAAACCCCGTATCTCGGGACCCCATGCCCCGATTTAAGCAAAACTACTTTTATTCCATTTGTATTCCTATGTCAGGGGAAACTTTCTTTCAAAGTATTTTCCCATTATGCGCCGTTTTGGCTGTATTAAATTACAGACAAACACACACCCACAGAGTTTAGTAGTATATAGAGTATTAAAAAATAAAAATAAAAAATAGTATAGGTGCTCTAACACTAACAATTGAGAAACCATGTTCTCGGTTGCTTCCCCTGGTTTTTGCTGAGACTAAAGGATATGTGACGGCGGTCAGAACCTTAAAGAAAAACAGCGGAAAGCAGTCGAATCTTTTCCATAAACATCCTCTATACAACACGTACTCCAACATTATTTTCGAAGACGTTTAGATATTTTTTGGAGTATGAATTTATTTAAATTATCACTCAAACATTATTTTCGAAAAAGCTATAAATATTTTTAAATACTGAAAATTATATTAATAATTAATTCTACTTTTGGCACAAGGCCAGCAAATACTCAGTTTATTACTGGTACTTTATTTTATCGACCACGTAAGAATGAAATGGAAAAGTTGACCTCAGCGGGATTTGAACTCAGGAACCAGAAAGCCAAAACAAATACCGCAAAATCACTCTATCTGATGTTCTAACCGTGCTACCATTTCGCCGTCTATTTATAACAAAGTAAGGTTAATTTTCATAAAAGAACAACTCCATTAAAACTTGCGTTAAGGAACAAATATGGTAGTCCATCTACTTGATATATCTCTAGACGTATTATACAGGGAGGTGGATTGGCAGTATCGGTAGAGGGTCGGACGCCATGCTTTGCAGCATAGAGTTACGGCCCTTTATGGTCTGAGTTCAAATCTCGCCGAGGTTAACTTTGTTTTTCATCCATACGGGGTCGATAAAATAAAGTACCAGTAATACATTGGGATAATTGCTGGCCTTGTGCCAAAAGTAGAAACAATTATGTTGGCAAAGTGTGCATGGCTTAGTTGTTTCTGTAGCTCTGGTTGGTTAGCCCCACCTCAGTCCTAATCAACCAAAACTATTATCAAAGCTATTTCAGTGGTGACCATCCCATCATTTTCTCAGGCTTAATTTACTTCGGATTACATTACAAAATATGTTCCTACTTTTAAGACGGTAGGTTATGATTTGAGGGAGATTTACCTTCTATGTCTAGTAGGTAGAGTGACTGGGAAGAGGGTTCCTCGTTATCACGTGATTGTTTTTGTTAAACAAAACAACTGAAGATTAACGGACCATAGAATTGTCAGTTTATTGTCAATGAATGAGAAATAAGACGTATTCGCCATTTTGAAGGGCTGTGGCAAACTCTGCAGAGTTGTCGGATCATTAGATAGAATACTTTGTGGTATTTGTTCCGACTCTCTGTTCCCTGAGTTCAATCCCACCGAAGTCAACTTTGCCTTTCATCCTTTCGGAGTTGATAAAAAAAGTACCAGTCTAGTACAGGGGTTGATTCTTCCTCTCTATTTCTTTCTCACTTCTACCCTCTTACTCTCTCCATCATTTTCTGGAAATCTGTAGTACTGGAGATGGATTGACTTTGCCGGGTTTAGAAATGTCCAAGAAACGCCGTATGTCAATACAGCGCCCCAACGACTCCCTCAGGAGTTATGGGACCAACCAAATGCTAGTTGCAATAAATATGTTTTTCTATGTTTGGATATAGAAGTGAGTTTAACACCGTAAATTCTCTTATTAAGTTGTCAGTTATTAAATATGATGAGAGAGCTACCTTGAATAGATAAGTTCCCTAGCCAGGAAGATATTTGAGTGTTATTTGCTGAACATTAGGAAAATTAAGAAAAGGTAATGAACTCATATAAACTATGAGTTTTTATACATGATACCACCTATATATTTTTTTTCTTCTGATGACGAAGGGCTAGTGTCCGAAACAATAGGACCCTCTTCCTGCTATATCAAGCGTTAACCTAATATATTCCTTCTATATACTGTACCAATTTTGTTGTTATTTCTGTTTACCTTTTACACACACACACACATATATGTATATATTCATATATATATATATATATATGTATATGTGTATGTATTTTTTCTCACGAGTCAGTTCTTTCGTTGCTACAGACCCCGCGGCTGAATTACCGGTAGCTGTCTTCAATTTACAAAGCCCTTTAAACTGAATGTTATTACTCTGAGGTCTATACCTTGTCGTGTGCTTGGCTGCACTGCTGAAGGCATTCGTTGGCTTAGCTGCTGCTCGAACTTCGAATATGCTGTACTTTCATTTATATATATATATATATATATATATATATATATATATATATATATATATATATATATATATATATATATATATATATATATATATATATATATATATGTATATATATTAAAATAGCAGATTAAAGTTTAAGCAAAGAATCACTGCTTTCACCCTTAAGGGGATCTTCTGAAACTATTTTAGTAAATATTTGCTCTAGTGTTCTTATATATTTGATATATATATTTATCCTTATCGAGCCCTCTTTGGATTTTAGTCTTCACATTTATTATTATTACTATATATATATATATATATATATATATATATATATATATATATATATATATATATATATATATATATATATTCATATTTATTTATTCATATTTATTGATACAACAAGTAAATATGATATTATGTATGGATTTGTGATGTCTACTAGAAATACCAGCTAAATCCCCATCACTCATGTTAAAAGATAAAATGATGCATTAGGGAATGTAGTCTTCTACAAAAGGTCTTCTTCTTCTTGTGAGAAACAACTGTTTTCAACTGATCCGGCTGGATCTCCAAGCGAGACCAGCTAATCTCTTTGATGTTATCCAACCATCTTGTTCGGGATCTACCTATGGGTCTCCTACCTGTTGGTTTCGTCCGTAAATCTATCCAGCGATTCTTTCCTGAGATATTCTAAACCCTGACTTGAAAAACCTGGAACGACTGTAATACCCCTCAGCATGTGTTTAATTAATAACGGCTGAACTGTGGCTAATCACCAGCGAGGACGACTCTAGTACATATATTTCATTCCTTGGCGTGGAGCACGTTAACAACTCCTGTTCGACCTTCCCAGAAAAGTGAAAACTAATCGGTCATTTTAGATCTATTTACAATGTACGTTTAGTTATGTTTTATTTTAGGTGGTATTGATTGTTTTAAAAGGCGGACATTTTCGACTGATAAATAATTAAACTGTTAATTATCTGCTTTCTGTCTGAAACGAATCAATATTTGGCGTGAAATAGATGATGGAATCGGGGGTGGGTGGGGGCTCAACTAAATTGTTTCGAAATGAATAATTGCAGCTTTCGGGTTATTAATCTGCTAAAATAAGTCAGAAAATAACAAGAGATACGTTTCTATAATATTGTTTGCTATTAAAAGGTGAAGAAGGTTTTAGTGTAATTTCGTGTAGCTTTCTTTGATGTATCTACATTTCAAATTTGAATTGTAATAAATAGAAAATCAACATTCATTGTTCGGACATGACCTGATATATATATATATATATATATATATATATATATATATATATATATATATATATATAAATTTTGAGTATATGTTGGTTGTATACCAACACCTCAGTATGCAGATTGGAGCACTCGACGAAGTGCGCAGGTTGGTTTGGTTACTCCGGAGTAATGTAAAATAAAATAAAATAAATAAGTCAAATGTTTAAAATCTGGCTTCGTTTATTACTGCTATATATGTTTCGGTGACAGCCATCTTTGGCTGTGACCTCTTCAGGCAGTCCGAATTAGTGTGGTAGAGACGAGTACACATGTTGTTGAAGTGTTTAACTTTGTCAATACTCTGATATGCCCAGTTCCTGGTTGGGTTGTTATTTCACTGAGGAACTGGAATCATATGATTCCAGTTCCTCAGTGAAATAACAACCCAATATATATATATATATATATATATATATATATATATATATATATATATATATATATATATATCCGTCCCTTTACGATCTGAGTTCAAATCCGGCCGAGGTTAACTTTGCCTTTCATCCTTACGGGGTCGATAAAATAAAGTACCAGTAATGTACTGGGTAATTGCTGGCCTTGTGCCAATAGTAGAAACAATATATGTATAAATAAACAGTAAATTTCGTGTCTAAAATTACGAGGGTAGAGAATGTCACAAATGTTCAGGGCGAAACAGATTAAATCTCTAATCTGTCCGAGAGATGAAATGTTTTTGATACGGTCAGTATAGAATTATATCCTACTGTATGTTTAAGATTACATATTTAAAACATTTGTGACATTCTCTACCCTCGTAAATTTAGACACGAAATTTACTGTGTTTATTTATACATATATTACTATATAATTCTCAGTATTTATACTTTGAGCTTGTTAATTGCAGGGTATCAATATGAGTTAATATCTCTGTATTTTATTTGTATATATATATATATATATATAAACCTTAAATAAATACTATTCTTAATTCCCTTTTCTTTAATCATAAACATCACCATTCATAAACCTCATTAACTTTTAATTTCAAAATTGTTTTAAATTATGTATTATCTTACAACGGCTTCTTTTTTATTTCTCTGTGAGACAGTGTTTCTCAGTATTAAAGACTATCTCTCTCTCTCTCTCACTCATTTCTCATCCTCTCTCATCCTTCCTTCTTATACTCCTCCCCCGTCATCCTTTATTTTCTTTCTTCCTCTTCCTTACCTTTTCCTTCCCCCTTCCTTCTTTTTTTTCCCAATCTCATATATCCATCTTATTTTATTTTTCATATGTTGATTTAACACTTCACTGCTCGCAAGTGTTTTTTAAGCTTCATATCATGTCTCCCTATTTTATCTGATGATGATATTTGTTTTTGAACATGATGATATTTGTTTTTGAACATGATGATATTTATTTTTGAAATGCGCATAATAAAATACATGGAACTCTTTTAAACATCTTTTGATCTTATATTATATATATATATATATAAAGAAAAAAAGAAGAAATCGAAAATGCAACTGGAGTCTTATTTAAAAAATAATATATATTTTTATTTGGTTCCTTTACCGGTTTTGCAGTTCTTCTGCTTTTCAAAAGTAGAGTTGAGATGGAGGGTCTGTGGTTTTTCTCTCACACACACACACACACACACACACACACACACTAACATATATATATATATATATATATATATATATATATATGAGAATATTGAAGTTTGCTTGAAGCATTGTGGAATAATAAAAACTTTGGTCGTTTTGGAAGCCTCAAACAATGCAGATTGGTAAATCTCCGTGTAACAGAATCCGGTGGTGAAGAGAGAGAAGTAAGACGAGATGTAGAATGAGATGTATAGTGTGAAGGAAAGAGCGTAAAAATAAAAATAATAACACAAGATAGAATTACCTTGGGAGAGATTTAATTGTCCCTATATTCCGGATTTCGCATCCATACGATTTTGCATCCATGTCCGGCGGACAACAGAGTCCACGTACCTCTCCGACAGATAACTTCCCCCCTCGGAAACGCCCCAGTTGATGGAAGCGAAATCTGAAACATAGGGACAATTAAATCTCTCCCAAGGTAACTCTATCTCGTGTTATTTTTATTTTTACGCTCTTTCCTACGTTCCTCTACACACTACACATCTCATTATACATCTCTTACATCTCTCTTTTCACCACCGGATTCTGTTGCCCGGAGATTTACCCATCTGCATTATTGAGGCTTCCAAAACGACCATATATATATATATATATATATATATATATATATATATATATATATATATATATATATATATATATATATATATATATATATATATATACATATACATATATATATATATATATATATATATATATATATATATATATATATATATATATATATATATATATATATATAAGCAGAAGGGATATTCAATTTGTTGGTAATTCAAACAAATATAAATGTTTATTCTATCCAGGGATAACTTGCACCGTTAAGGTATATTATCCTTGGTTACGTCAACATTTATAAAACACACTTCGTATTTTTGGTACCCTTGAAATATATATAATAGAATAAATATGGTTTTATAAATATAATTTCCATTTATTTAATATCATTGTATATATATATATATATATATATATATATATATAGACAGAGAGAGAGAGAGAGAGAGAGAGAGAGAGAGAGAGAGAGAGAGAGAGAGAGAGAGAGAGAGAGAGAGAGGCAAGGTGAAGTTAGAAATAGCACGGAAAATATATTCAAGCGTCTGTTTTTCTTTTTTGATTCGTCAAAGTGACATTATTGAAAAGATAGCATTATTGAAAAAATGAGAGAGACAATTCTTTTTTAAAAAAAGTTTTATAATGTATATAAAGTATATAAAGTATATAAAGTATATAAAGTATATAAAGTATATAAAATATTACCAGTTTCGATGTATTATTAAAATTCATCTTATCAAATGTTGAGTATTGAAATAAAAGTTAAAAGGAATTACTAGGAATTAAAAACTAAGGATTTAAATTAAAATGAAATGTTGGGGTAAGTTTTCTTCCATCTTTCTTGCTCAAATTTTGGCTTGAGAATGAGTTCTTGTTAATATGGAAGTGGTAGGGAAGATAGCAGCAATGTTTCTTCACAGAACAAAGTTGTTTTTTGGAAACATCCTGTAAATATGTCTATATCTGATTGTGTAAATTGACTGGTCAAGAGTTCAAAAGGGGATGAGGAATTGTAAGCTAGAGGTAAGTTCTGTGGAAAAGCAGCAGGCGTTTAGGAGAAATTCTATTATGGGAATGGGGCTTTAGGGTATGTGTGTGTATATATATATATATATATATAGAGAGAGAGAGAGAGAAAAGAATGAAACGAAATTTCATTTCTCACTCTTAGTACGGCTGATACTTAAATGCAAGTATGTATGTATACGTACATACATATATGTATACAGACGTCGCCTTTTTGAAACTAGTACATCGCTTGAAACTAGTACATCGTTCCTGTG